>JAEQBH010001206.1:1230439-2460879 GCA_016808115.1 Tetrastigma voinierianum | reverse complement strand
CGAATTTGATATCAAAATAATTCATTTAAAAAAAATAATGTTTTAAAAATTGAATCACAACACAGTTTGAAATCAAATTTAAACAGAGAAAAAAAAAGTTATCGATCAATCGAACCAACCAATTCAATCCGATTTTGAATTCCCTAGTCATTTTGTTTTTTAATCCGTATTCATTAATTATGGATTATGAATGGTAAATGAGATTTTAAATTTTATTTTTAAAATTGTTGGTGGTAAATACGGATTTAAAAAATAAAAAGTAAAAAGATTTAGTTTTATAAATATTTAAAGAAAAGAAAAAGGTAAAAGGTGTGTTTAAAAAAAAAAAAGAAAAAAAAAAAGGAATTATTTTGGCTTTAAACTCCACTTTGTCCGGCCAGTGAGTATGGCTCACGTGCGGTGGAATCAAGTCATCCATCATCATCATCATCAACGCATGTAATACGCGCGTTCATGATACGGGGGAGGGGCAAAGGATTATTTACCTTTTTCGGTAATAAAGACAAAAAGGTTATGGAATCGAAACGGTGGTCGTCCTCACTTGATGGTGTGGTGTCACCCACTGACCCTATGGCTATGGAAGCCAGCCGGTCATTAAAGCTGCTGACAAATTTGTTACATTCTTGGCAGCCACCACTTCCCTTCCTCTGCAGATCCTTTAACAACGGTCACTTGTCTTGTCTTGTCTGTCCAAGGCCTTGGTTATGTTTTTGAAAGAACCGTTATTTTTTAATACTATTTTAGGAAATAGTTTTTGAAAATAAATGTCATATTTAATTAAGAATAATTTTTTTTTAAAAAAAACAAGAATTAAACATATCCTATATTTAGAAAATAAGAAATGCTTTCAAAAAATATAAACATATATATTTTTAAAAACTATTCTTAATAATAATTTTAAAAAACAGTAACGGTGCCCAAAGATACCATCATTTTGTAGAAGTTTGATAATCTTTATTTTCCTCTTATAAGTTGGAATTTGGAACATAACGCTCACAGAAGTAATATTTTAATTGAAACATTAAACTGATTTGCAGCTAGGCACGGGACGTGAGAGCTATTAGCTGGCCAATTTCGCGCAATTCCCCTAGTTTGATGAATTAGGCCACATTAGAGCATACGATTCGCTTAACAAAATAATTTCTTAAATATATTTAAATGTCGATTCATTATTTTTGTTATGACTTTTAAAATACGGCACTAACGTCTTTCTACCATTTTCTGTCTAGCTTAGATAATTTAAAGTCGACATAGAAAAGGTAGAGAGAGAATTTAAATGTTTCCAATGGCTTTCTACGTTTGGTGAGTCGTTTAGATTAGTGAAATGAAAGTGGAATAGAGAGTGGATTGGAGAAAATTTTTGTGTTTAGATGTTTAAAGTAGTAAAGATAAGAAATAGAGAGTGAGTTGGAGATGCTCTTAGGGTAGGTAATAGGGTGAGTTCTTTCGGTTCCCCGCTTCTCCCTTGGTAGAATAGGTTTGAGATTTGCCTTATCGAGTTTTTAGTGATTTTATTTAGGCCGAAACATTGGGTTTACAGCAGGGATGAGTATTGCTTATTGCCGGCCCCTGTATGTAAAAAAAAAAATGTTATATTTTATTTCATTTATATGTTTTTTAATGTTATTATAAATTAAAGAATCTCTTGAATAACAGAGAGTTTTCTTCTATCCAAAATCACGATCTGTCTATTTTGGAACCCTCTTAAAAAATCTTTTGAATAACAGAATATTTCTCTTTATCAAAACCAAAATCACGATCAACCTATTTTAGAACCTCTTCCCAATATCCAAAATCACCATGGCTGAAACAAATCTTCCCATTTGAGACCAAAACTTTTTTGGTGGTAAAATCTTTATGAGAAAAACTCTTTGACAATTTCGTCAAAGGAAGTTAACGAAACGACCCTTTTAGCATATTAGACAGGCAAGCATTGCAGTGAGGGTCTTATTGGAGTCGATGATAGCGCACCCATTGTGGAGCCATGAATTTTTAATTGGGCATTGGTTCTCAAGCTTTTGAATGAATGAATGGATTGTCATTTTCTTCATTCTGGCTATTGGTTCTCGTTTTCTCCAATTTGGTTTTTGATCCATTTGTTGGGTTCTCTTAAAACTTTCGAATGCGCAAAAAATATCGAGATCAATATTTCATTCTTGTCTAAAAGGATTGAGGTAAGTCTTCTAGGGTTAGGGTACCTTTACTGTGCCCCCAAAAAAAAAAAAAAGTTAAACATAGAAATAATTGTTAACGAGTGCGGGACAGGTATGGAAATGTCTCACTATAAGCCTGACCCGTTCCGCCTAAGTTATTAAATATGACGAATTTGAAAATTGATTAACATTAACAAGACTTGGAATGGGACCGGTTCGCCCCATTTGCCATCCCAAGGCACCATAGAGCTCATCATTATGCTGACTGAATTCTATGACTCTTTAACAATTGGATTCCCAAACGTTGGTTCTCTCTCCTAAAAGGGACAAAACAAGATCCAAAGAAACCGAACTCTCATTCCATTTTGGACCCCTCCCCAGCAGTGGTTTATATGAATATCGACTACCTTTAGTCGATCAAATAGTAAACTCGACTTCAGGTGCTCTGCATCTGCTAGTCCAAATTTGTTTTAGAACATATCTCAAAATTCTTGGTCCTCTATGAATGGAACCTAATAGATAGTTGATAAGCATTTATATGTAGATCCATTCGCATTCCGAGGGATTTCTAGGGACAGTATTCAAAGTCTCAAATTCCTTAATCCAAAGGGGACAGTATTCAGACTACGCTGATAAAATTGTGGGAGAATAAGCATAAATTAAGATATGAAAACTATATTTGTATAAAATAGGACCAACTATAATTGGATGTTCATTACACGACCCTCATGCTCAAGATGTGCCATAAAATTTTATTAACAAAGCACAGGGCTACAGTTTAACCAAATTAATTACAGGGGTTTAATAAAATTCAAAAGCAATGTTGAAGTTAAGCATCAAACCACATCTCAATTTCTGTTTTAATAACATAAATCATTGTACTTCGAAAATTTATATCACACCATTCACAAAATCTACTAACATGAGCTGTGTTCACTATTAGATTGCCCTCCAAGTTGATGCTCACCTCCTCACGAATTGATAATGTTTTTAGGATGTCAATCAGCGAGGTGGATTTGCTTCCTATCATCCAGAGAGGATAATGTCTTTAGGAAGTCCAATCTAGAGAGGTTGTTGCTTCCTATTTCATGGAGGAATCTCTAGAAGAGGTTTTGAAGCTATCAAGATATCCTCCTATTACCAGGATCAGATAATCAATTCATCATAAAATCTTCTATTTCAACTAAACTTATATCACAACATGACTGACTAAATATAATCAGCCAATGCGGATGCATCTAATTTACAATCATAAAAGGATGCATAATCATAGCATAGAAACGCATTAGATAGAGCTGGCTAAGAGAACTAAATGATAAGTCGTCGCACTTTATCGTATACTGGATATACAACATGACCATCCAAATATTATATGCAATGCATCTAATTTCCAAAGATAAATGGATGTAAATCATGATAAGTATGTCTAATGATACAGTTGCTCACATCATATTGTACCAAAGAACAATAGGTGTGCAAATACAAAACTGTTGGAAATAATTTATATATTTGAATTGACAGCACACACACAAACCAATACAAGCAACAATTCATATATTCACACAACACAACAAAACAATGGCTTAAAACAATTCTGATATTTACTCCAAACATTTTGCTCATCAAAGACAATAGCCATTGGCCAATGACTATTGAAAGTGTTTATAAACCAATGCCTGCCAATACCCACTAAAACCCCTTAATATACAACTGGATACATCTGCATTTTTATTCTCAAGAACTTGCTAAACTGTAAAACTCTTTTGGATTCACAGGAAGTGCTGCAGTGGAAGATCCAACTACTAAAGAATATTGGCACTCCTTTCCTATGACAATCAATCATAATTTTTAGCCTAAATCTTGTTCCATTACTATGTTTTTTCATATCTCAGAAGGACAATCACCAAAAATCAACACAACATTCAATTATAAACTAAAGGCTGGAAAGATCATGAAGACAACATATTTAGTAAATATGACACAAATCCATCCAACTGATAAAACCTATGGACAAACCGAATAGACATCTATTTAACACCTATTGACAACCAGATCATACACCCAACTTCCACATCCATGAAACATAAAATTAAAGTTTCACCACCATATCCATGATGTAGAGTCTTGCTTTTTTGATATTACCATACCCAGTGTGACTTGCCTTTAGATTCACCTTACCTCTTTTTTTATTAGAGAACAGAACAATGCTTAGGGATAAAGCGTTTCAACTTTAGTGGAACTCTTATGGGCAAGGCTACCACAACATGAACCTCAGACCTAAGCGGTACAGTGAACTTTTAACCTTGTCAAACAACCATTGAATATATCAACATTTTAGAATTGGGAAGAAAAGTGTCCCAAAACTTAAATTCCCACTTAAATTAAAATTGGTAAGGAAATCCACTTCAATGTAATTCATGCACAAAACAAATGACATAATCAAGTCTGCAAAAAAACAGATGGACTCCATATAAGAAAAAAGAACCACAAAGGGAAGTTGATGCAAGTAAAATAAACAAATAATGAAAATATAATGAAAAACCTTCACAACAAATAACTGGATGGCAAGAAAGCAGGACAACTGGATCAGCTGCAACACAGCTACCAAAATCAGGCATCACTCATCCCAACACCAAACACAGTATACGAAATTCAAATGCTATCCTTAAGAACTGCAACAACAACTGTTCTGCTAAGCTATCAGCTATCACTTCACTTCTGCTTGATCTCATGTGCTGTAACATAATTTAACATGGTCAGCTCACAACTATAAGACACAAGCTTGTGTACTAAAATGTTTCAGCACATGATATTAAATAAGGGAAGTCTAACCAAGCACCCCAGAAGAAAAAAGTGAACTATGAATTTGTTACCATGTCAAGCCTCATGGTAACAATGTTCAGCACAGCATAGCAGGTTTCAATTTAGTGACAGCTAAACAGGATATCTGGTGCAGTTAACTGCCAGCTACAGGTAAAGGTACAAGAAATCCAATGATCTTTAGACCATCACAGCTCTTAAACCTCCTTTATATCTGTAGTGCAGTTAACTGCCAGCTACAGGTAAAGCACGAGGAATCCCAGCATCTTTAGGTCATCCTGGCTACTTAGCCCTCCTTTGTATCTGGCGCAGTTAACTGCCAGCAGCTACAGGTAAAGGTATGAGGATCTTTAGGTGTCACATTTACCAAATCTCCTTTACCCGCCCAAAGTTCGGATATCATTGCAGATCAGGAAGCATTGTCAGGTCTTTAAGTCAGAATCCCAGTGGATACAAGACTTTAGAAATATGAGTTGTTAACCCTTACCAATCATGATATCACGAGAGAAAAATTGTTAAAGATAATGCATGTGCAACCAGGATGGAATGGATGACCATCTGTGGAGTAAAAACGGCATCAAAAATTTGCTGCTACAACATCTTTTGCCAATCAGCCAGATTCACCCTTCACGAACAAAACCTTAGAAGGCCAGTAGATTGTGCATCAAATGTAAGAATTCAATCAGCCATTTGCATTCCCTGAAGTATGTACAAGAGGAAAGAGGACGAGAATACACAAACTGAACTAAACTACAAACATGCAGAGAAAACGTAACAAGAAAAAAAAATGACAAAAATAAAACCATAAGCAAGTACAGCCATGTAACATCATTTACGCATTGATACACCTAACAAGTACCACCTTATATAAACTAGAGTACAGGAACTACCATCAAAAATTAGTCTAGGTATGCATCAAATCCAACAAAGATATGATTTTTAACCTTTAAAATACGTCCAGGGTGATCAAATCTAGCATTCAATAACAAGCAAATTCCATAATGTCCTCCATTATAATGCAGCTACACACGCTACATCAACCAAAGGTTTCTCGATATGTCAAGCCACTCCCCATCATTCCTACAATAAAAAATATAAGTAGATAAGTAACCAGCATGAACATTGTGGTCAACAATTTCAATATTCATTCTAGAAAACTTAGGACTTACATCAGCATCAGAATTATGTGGAGATGGGCTTCGAGAATCAGCAGGTCGACCACGGGGTGAGACACTTTTCGGTGTAGGTGAACGTTCATTTCGCTTGCGTCCAACAGGACTTTCTTCCCTGGAGGGTGGTGTTCTACGTGGAGAGGGGCTTCTTCGAGGACTAGGGCTACGCCGGGCAGGAGAGGCACTTCAAGGCACAAATATAAGGAATTGATTAGAAGGTTCTTCAAAAAACCGAATCTTTTAGGGGAACAAAGCATTAGAAGAAAAAAAATGTAATACCTTCCAAATGACTGACTGCGACTACGCCGCTCCCGTTCATCATCATATCTGCCTCTCCCGCGATCCTTGTGATGATCAGGACTTGCACTGCGGCTTCGGCTCCGACGACGGCCCTCTCTTTCCTTCCCGCGGTATTTATCACGATCACTTCTACCTCTACTTCTGCTGCGACTTCTCCTCCTGTAATCCTTGTCCTTTTCCCTGTATTCAATCTGTTATAAAAATTGTTCTTGATTAGTTAATACTGCCACATGGAATAAAATTGTGCACATCAAATCAGTAAAATAAATAAATATTCACCTTGGTCGAGGACTACGGCTCCTTGACCTGCCTTTTGATTTTGAAGATGTTTCTATTATCCTCCCTTTATGGCTGTAAATAAAAACAGAAGTTAGGTAGTCAAAACATTGCTATGCCGATGCCAGGTTGGCACTTTGGAGGAGATATACTGCTTTCAAAAAACACAAGTTATTTCAGTTTATGTTCTTAGAAGAAATAGAAGTGATTTCAAATTCTTAAATATTGCACAGGATGTGTGAGTTTGGGAGAGGTAGATAGAAATGGAGAGTACAGCATTAACTAATAGACAAAAAAAAAAAGGAAGAATGGAAAAACCTTGTTTGAGGGAATGATACACAAAACACTCATAGTTTTAAAAAAGCTGCATATTATTAACCATGTCTACAAACACTGATGCAACCACCAACAAGCAAATACCAAGCCAATTAATTGTTATAGGAGGTAAAAGATAAGAAACAAAACAACCGGACAAAGGGAAAAGCAATGAACCAAGTAAATCTGATCACCAGCCAATATAGTACATTCAAAGGATCCAACGCATAACCATCAATCAATCAATAAAACAAGAAAATGCACAAAAATCTCTACAAGCACTAAAAACGACTTACATTCGCTCCGCGTTTGGACCATACTTGGCAAATTGAACCATAATCTCTCTTCCATCCACGTTCCTTCCTGCAAGGATATACCAAACCAGTGAAACACAACATCAACACCAAATCCTAAGAGTGATAGTGAAAGGAGTCTGAAAGATTAACACTAACCATCAAGCTTTTCGACCGCCTTCTGGGCCTCATCAGCATACTTGTAACGAACAAACGCGAACCCTCTCGAGTCACCAGTCCTAAACCATTGTCCAATACGCACGTATTATTCCTCAACAGATACCCACGAAAATAAAGCTTTAAATAAAATAAAATAAAATAAAAAATTAAACGCACAATAATGTATGAATAGAAAGATCGAGAGATGAAACCTTCGATCTCTCGGGATAGATACATCAACAACTTTATTACTTGTCGAAGAGAGGGGAACAGATCATCTGCTGTGGTTCTGAACAACATCATGAATCAGAGGAAATTAGAATAAATAAACAAGGAGAGATGGGAATAAATGAAATAAATAGAAATTACGGAAAGTAATGTTGAGAACGAGGAGAGAGTAGGTGTCTCTGATGTCGGAGGGCGGATCGTCCGAGTGCGACATTGTTGCCTCCCTGGAAAAGAGCTGTGGAAGACTCGCTAGGAGTTTGTGCTTTGGGTTGGGGATGGGGATGGGGATAGGGATAGGAGTTAGGGCTATGATTATTTTTCTCCGAGTCGGTTATTTATAAGCCAATTGAAATGCGGTAAATAACGCTTCGCCCTTTTCCTTGGGGCCTGTTTGGCTCTCGATTTTAAAATCGCTTCCTTCATTCACAATTTTTCCTTTGGTTTAAAAAATGATAAGGATTATTCTTGGGACTTCGGGAGCTAACAAGAAAGTGGGAGAATAAGGGCCCTGTTTGGCTCTCGATTTTTATTTATTTTTAGTTTATCAGTATTTTAAAAATAATTTTGTTGAAGAACAGTGATTCTTTTTTAATTTAATCCTAATTATTTAAAAAAAAAGCAAAAAAAACCACTCCTCTTCGTTTTCCATTTATTCAATACTTGGCTAAATTCTCATGCAATGTAATATCAAATTCATTATTGACATCTTAGGTAACTCTTTTAAAAATAAATCAAAATTATCTAAAATTTGAAACTTTTATATGAAATATAAATTTATTTATGAAATAATAAAATATCATAAAAATTTTAATATGACTAAATAGATTTTATTCAATTTATATTGCCTAAGCCAAAATGACTAAAATTTTCATACAATAATCTATCCCTGTAAAATACGTCACCTCGAATTTAGAAAAAATTTATGAAAAATAATACGAGAGGGATAATAAAAGAAAAATAAATAAAAATACACAGTATGTTAGATTGGGTTCTTTTTCTTATTCTAAACAAAGCATGCAAAATTTAAAATTTGAGAATTATTTTTTAATCCTTTTTAAGTTGTTAACATAACAAATTAGAAAACCACTTTGTTGACCATTTTTCTTTTTAATTGCTTTCCAAAAACCAAACGGGTTTTAAAAAGAAGAGCTCCATTGTACTCCTTGTATGCACAAACAAAGTGTATGCATATTACAACATTCAACTTAAGTGAGTTAATCTAATTGCTCAAAATCATGATTTAGTGAGTATTATTTTACTTTGAAACATATTAAGATTGATTCATTTTTCTACATTTCAAGACAGCCATGATTCATCTGCCTCGATTTACATGTTGAACTAGTGCTTTAGGTTAAGGTTCTCTAATGCTAGTCTTGTTTCTTGACTAAACTCTAAGTCTCGAAATTAATCTGCAAATGTGTTGACAGATAAATATGTAAATAAATTCAGATTAGATTACCATTTGTGTTGTAATCAAGTATTAGATCTTTCCAGGGACTACTTAAACCAACCACTTGGTAATCATTTTGATGATGTTGGCTAAGATATATATTATCTACGAATGCATAAGACAACTTGCTTGCCGGGCAAATAAAGGCTTCACGTTATTCCATGTTAATTTACAAATGTAAAAGACTTTTTTGTATTCTTTTTTTGGTTGCTTTAGTTAGTATTAAACTAACAACCAAAATTAGATGTCGTCAAGTATAGAAAACGGAAATCGTACCATTGTTGAGATGTACAATTGGGTTCATCAATAGACACTGGGTAATAATTGGACTTACCCTTAACCCAATTATTTCTTTAGCATCCCAATAATAATCGGTGATAGTGGGTGATTATGCCTAAACAAACTTCCTCCAAGGGTATTAGTTGTTCAGCAAATACTATACCTCTTTCATACTGGTTAAACACCGGTGACATCTCCATTATCGAGCATAGCTAGTCTAGGTTAAGGTTAATTTGGAACTCTAAGTAACTGCATAAATTCCACAAACTTCTAGACGACACCAAATACATATTTGTTCTAGTTTCAACTTTATTTCATCTTTATAACATGGTGATTGGTGAAGGCATGTTCGATATTATGTTTATAATGGTCATTATTTTATTGGTTTTGACCAACATGATACATCACTATCGTCTTTGTAATCTCATTATTTGGCCCATAAACATTTGTTCCAGGATCTTTTGGCATATAATCTTTGTGTTTTTAGCTTTAAATGCCATTACCACCTATAAATACTTGTATATCTGGTACCTTTATCACAAATGTTATTTCGCTCATTTGGTTTGTAAACAAGAATCTAATGTAGCTTGCATATGTTGGATTAGTTTGTATAATCAAGATTATTTATTGAGCCAAAAATAATTGATCGGCAATCAAATAATAATAATTATCATCGTTCTGAAATGAAGCATTGTGCGAAAAAACATATCATTCATAATCATATAAGCATACTTGATGTATGTCCGGAGTGTGTAATTAATTCGTTTAAATAAAAAGTATAAAGGTAAATCAGTGAATAGTTAAGTTTGAAAGATGAATATTTTCCATAAAGTGTGTTTTACCCAACGCTTGTAAAATTATATAGGGTTAATTTTACTTTTATATATATATATATATATATATATATATATATATACTATATATATATATATATATATATATATATATATATATATTACTCGAAAAAAGGAATAATTGAGATTTTGTTAAATGAGCAAGAGAATATATATTTATAAACTTATAATAGATTAATATTAAATCATTCGCCGTGGCATGAATTAATATGCACAATTATACAATTAAAATTATAATATGATATATTTAATCCATAATTAATAAATTAATCTAACATTTTCCCACTTCGGCGATATAATCGCCGCCTCGAAATGCTTTCATAGGTAGATTAATATAGTCATAACCGATCATCTACAATTAACATACCAAGAAGATATATAAATTGTACATAATTAAGTGTTACTAATCAAAATCATAACTCAAATGTTTCCACAAGAGACTTATATAGTCATAATCAATCATATACAATTAATACATCGAGATGATACATAAATCATACATAATTAGGTGCTACTAATTAAAATCATAACTCAAATGTTTGCTAAAGACACATGGCCACCATAACCGTCTTGTACAATCAACAATGCAGGAGGATACATAAATCGGACATAATGTCAGGACGCTACTAATGCAGAAAGCGTTGCGATGACAAGAATATTGATTCAATATAAGAAAAAACATCATTATGTCATTAAATGCGGTCAAAATGAGTACAAAGTCTTAAGATAATGCATCGTCAAAATGTGCATGTAATAGCCAACATGAGATTTCCTTACAAAATACATGAAAGACAAAACTCACACACTAAAACAAAGAGTCTAACGTCATTGTGGGTGGCGTGTTCTTGAAACTGCATGAATAGGTAAGTGTTTGGTTAGTGGAGTGCACGTGAACATCTTTAATTCGTGAGCGTGTGTCTTTCCGAATGAAATGAGGAATTTCTGCAACTTTTTCTTCAACAAGATAAGACTTCCACATTGATGTGCTTGGAAATGCTCTATTGTTCTAGAAAGCAGAATCTATTCTGTAGGTATCATATAACAATTTTGATAGTGCATAAATTGGTGAACAACCTCAGTTGAAATGAAGTTACTGCTTGACCATATTGCATGACAAGTAGCCTCATAACACGCCACATAATGCGCGCTATGAGTTTAAGAGCGCAGAGTATATTGACACTTTTCCACAAAGAAAACGGCTCCTTGACCATCATAAGATATAGCCAGTGGAACTTTATCATTCGTCACGAGGCTACATGTCGGAATCCACTAAAACCATCCATTTCAAAGGTGTCGGTCTGCAGCCCCGGAGTAATAATGACATGAGATCCTTGGTACCTAGAAGATACTTCAAAACTTTCTTAGTCGTTTTCCAGTGGTTTTGACCAAGATCACTCAAGTACCTACCCAATACGTTGACAATAAAAGCAATATCAGGGCGAGTGCATACTTGAGCAGACATCAGGTTGCCCACAACTGAAGAATCAGGGACTGTTTTCGTCTGATCTCCCTTAATATCTTTATGAGGACATTAGCCTTTGGAAAATCTATCACCCTTTATAATTGGTGCCTTACCAGAAGAACATGATTGCATATTAAACCTTTTCAGAATGAGTTCAATATACATCTATTGAGACAATATCGGAATGTCATTAGGTGTATCATTAGTATTTGTATACAAGACATAGATGCTTCTCGAATCATTATATCAAAATGGCTAAATAATAGCGCATCAGCTAACATGTTAGTATCATTGGATGGGAGCAAAATATCACCAACATATAAAACCAATAATATATATTTGCTCCCACTAACCTTCATATATATGCATTGATCGACGATGATCTCCTTAAAACCATTGGCGGTGACAACTTCATCAAACTTAAGATACCACTGCCGATAAGCCTACTTTAAACCATAAATGGATTTCTGAGATTTTCAAACCATGTGTTCCTTACCAACTTCCTCATAGCCAAAAGGTTGAGACATATGACATCCTCTGACTAAATTACCATTCGAAAGTTGTCCTTAGCATCCATATGATGCAACTCGAATCAAAATGAGCCACTATGGACATAATAATGAGTAGAGAGTCTTTGAGTGGACGGGAGATAAGGTTTCCTTAAGAGTAAATACCTTTTGTTGATTGTAACCCTTAGCCACTAATCTTGCTTTATATCTTTCTACCTATCCCTTGGCATCGCGTTTGGTCTTAAACACCCATTTTCACCCAATAGGTCTGCAATCATCTGGCAAATCTACCAAGCTCCACACTTTATTATGTGACATGAAGGTCATCTCATCTTTCATTGCATCGATCCAGAAATTGAATTGAGGACTAACAATGGCTTCTTTGTAGGTAATCGGATCTTATACATCACCCACATCATACTCATGCTCCTACATGTAGATAATGTAGTCATACAGAATTACGAGACTCTGTACCTTTTGACATCCTCTAGGGTATATCCGCTGACTACATACGAGACTCTTTTGGATCTATCCTCAAATGGTTAATCATTGGTAGTGGCTACTAGATGTTATTGATTCACCCGGTGGGCTAAAGATGAAAGCGATAGACCGCAAGAATAAAAGCTGGGAGTTCTTTGAACCTGATTTCTCTTAGCCCATAGCTTGTACCATTATCATCTTGAAATGAATGGCTGATATGACTCAATCCACTACGGTGGTGTGCAATTAATAAAACTTGGAACCTCTTGATCCCGCAATAACCAATAAAGTACCCGATTATGGTTTTTGGATCAAGTTTCTTGGATACGGGTTATATGGTCTCGCTTCCATCTGTAGCCCCAAACATGGAAGTAGCCAGACTAGGCTTCTTTTGTGACCATAACTCATATGGAGTCTTAGGATCGAGACACACTAGCGCTTGGTTCAAAATATAGCTGCCGGTTTTCAAAGCTTCACCCGTAGAACTTCAGTAGTGAGAGATTAATAAGCATACATGCGCACCATATCCAAGAGCTGTGTGATTTCTCCTCTGCCCTATCCGTTATGTTGAGGAGTACGGACATTGTATGCGAGCATTAATGCCACATTCCTAAGGTACTTTGCAAATGGTCAAGGTTGTCGGAGTCTCATCATATCTACCATAATACTCTGACCACGTGAATGAACCCGATTTGATCTTCTTTCGCTATTAATTCCGACTTTTTGCTTTAAAGGCCTCTAAAGAGCCAGACTTCTCATAAATGAACTTGACAAAACCATAACGGGAATAATCATTAATGAACGTGATGAAATAATTGTGGCCACCCATAGCAGGAGGAGTGAATGGCCCACAAATATCTGTAAGAATAACCTCAAGCAAATCGATGCATCTATCAATCTTAGCATTCCTAACCTTAGAAGACAATTTACCCTTGATGCAAGCTACACAGGTGTCAAAATCATCGAATCAGGAAGAATCTCATCCTTAATTTATCTCTCCATTCTGCAATGCAGAAATATGACCCAGACGCTTGTACCCAAAATAATGAAGACTTTTTATTAAATCTCAAGCGCTTGGTGCTACTAACAATATTACGACAAGAGTGTGAAGCATAAAGTAAAAGAGAACTCCTAATATGTAAAGGAGCTCCACAAAAGTATTCTATTCCAATCGATAAAGAACCTCGAAGTACAATTTAATTTTTCTAGATCGAAAAGAAAACTACATCAAGTCTATCCAAAAATAGGTATTGATATCAAATTTCTCTGATCGAGGTATGTACGCCACATCGACAATTCCAAAGAATTTCTATGCTAAGCGCAATCCTATGACTCTGAAATCTACATTGACTCTTATCATAGTCTCCCAGTACGTATGCTGCTTCAAGCTAAGTTGAATTATTACACTTATCACTTTTGCATAGAATTACAAGCGTGAATGATAACACTATCCGGCCACGAGAGTATCGAGATGACATCAATGACATTGGATTCAAAACAAACATTCACCAAATGATTAGCAGAGATAACCCATTTTCTCATTCTTTGAGAACTTTGTATATTCTTGCTAATAATATCCAAAGAATATTTTGCATTCTCAATGCAGGAATGCTTGCATAAAATATATTCATCCATATGATTCTCCATGATTATCAAATAACAACTATTAGGGCTCTCGGTCGTCATAGAACTTTTTCTCATTTATAGAACTCTTGCGATGGGTTTGGAGGAAATCCAACTTTGAGGCGAGTTCAATTTCATAATTGTCAAATTCATCTTGAGATTCAACCAATTGTTTTAATTAAATTACATTAAGTTTCGTGATAGCGACAGGAAAACTCAAAGTTAAAGAATAAACAAAGAAGCGATGTAAAAAATACATGTAAAACAAAGACATACAAATTGTTCCATTATTCGACACGAATGACCCACAAAGTTGTAACACCCCAAATTATATCCTAATAGTTTTACATTACAGTTTAGGGTATAATATAAGTTAATTGAATTTTCAAAGAAAATTTAAGTGTGAAAAATGATATAACCGGGATTTTGAAGAGTATAGGTGAAAATGGTAATTTGACTTTAAGGACCCAAAGTCATAACACAAGAAGATGATATGTTAAAGGACCCAAAGTCATAACACAAGAAATGTGAAGAACTAAAATGAAAAGGGGAAAAATTGAGGGTCAAATGCCTTAAAGCCAAAATGGCCTTATTAGAAAGGGAAAATTTCCCATTTTGTTGGCTTTGGCTAGGGCTACAGTTTTGAGAGGAGAAGTCATTCTTGGTGATTTCTCTTTATTTGCTTTGGAGATCTAAACTTGTTCCAAGAAAAGTGAAGAAAAGAAGAAGTTTGGTTCAAGTTTTTGAATATCAAGGTATGAAAATCTCTCATTTGAAGTATGAAAACTATAAGTATGAGATCCTAGTATGAAATTCTCATAAATTCCTCTTTATTTAGGGTTGTGTTATGAGAAGTCTGAATTCTTCTCTTATATGTAATTTGGGTTGGCTTAAGTCAGATTTGAGAGTTGTTTTGCTTTGCTTTGGTTTTGATTGATAAATTTCTGGTGAAAAAGAAGAAACTGTCCATTTCTGGCAAATCTGACACTCTACACCTAAGCATAGGAGCACTCGCCTAGGTGTGGATTGCATAAGCGAGACCGAGGCCTAGTTTTTTGAACTTTTGAGTTTGCCTAGACGTAGTGAGTACTTCACCTAGGCAGACCTTAGGTCTACATTTTTGTTTTCTTTCATTAATTATAGAAACCATCCGTTGGATTAATGGAGGATCCTAATAAGTGAATGAAATGGTCTGTATATGTCGTTTCGCCTTGGCGATCCTGTCATTTGGTAGACTTTGTTTCTTGCCCCCTTATTTGATAATGTGATTAAGAACAATATAATAAGCCGGTAATGCATATAATTGCCTTATGTCTACCTAGATGAATAGCGAATGAATAGGCACCTCTGATCAGTGCTACGACACTTCTACCGGTCTTTCTGACACTTCACGTGCATTGGGTAGGCACGTCGATTAATTCTTGACACTCTGTTCCAATGCTATGGCGCTCCTTACTAGTGCTATGACACTTTTGTTACATGGGCAGACACGTCTCATTGTTTGTGCCGACACCTACGACCGATACTATACCTTACCTTGAGATACTATTGTGATGTGTCCCTCTACATTTCATTATTTCCGGTCTATCTGAGGCAAACATTTATATGATAAGAATCTAAATAATGTGATATATGGAAATAATTATACGAAATCACAAGTAATCAGTTATGTTTTGTAGTGTACATACAGGTACCCTCTGTACAAGATTTATGTTCTGCACTCCTACAGGAGATATAAAAATTATGATATATGAATTGTTGAATACGTATATTGTAATAAAGAACCACTATTGTGCTGATATATATTATCTGTTTTCCTACTAAGCTAAAGCAGCAAGCGATGTTTCATCAGTTTAGGTCTTGAATAGGACATCAGGGGCATTCGCATTAGGTCGTAGGCGCCCCTTATCGGGCCCAGGCCGGTTGGCGGATCGGTAAGTCAGGGATGCCACTTAAAATCACTCAATCATATCTTTGCGGAGCGATTTCAATTTGGGCAAGCCCGTAACATTTATATTTAACAAAGCCATTTTACAATGAAGGCATTCCAAGCCTTTTCAAAATGATTTACAAAATAGATGTTCGAGTTCAAATTGTTTTACATAATATCGATATCAACATGAAATGAATGCACATGTGGAGCATACTGAAATTTCCTTCTTTATGATTTCGGCTCCTCGATCTTAGTGCGCTTTCGATCACTATCTATCACTCGAGTACACAACGCATGATAAAACAATCGCTAGCATTTTCATGCTTAGTGGTTACATACAAATCCATTCCTCGATTCGGCTTAAATCAATTCATACCAATTTAATAATTGAACTTTCAATCTTTTGGATGATCAATATAAATACAATACATATACTGTTATATATATACAATAAATTATAGGTCATTGATCATCCCGCCATCATTTAAATGCTCTGATATTTCGCGATCTCAAATCAATTGATTATCTTTACTTAAATTGATTTCAATTCTGCCAAATCAATTTCGATTCGAAATTCAATTCGATTTGTGCGAGATCAATTCGATTATGCGAGAATCAATTCGATTATGCCAATCAATTCGATTATGCCCTTAACGAATTTAACTTTATGTCTTACGATGTCTGGTCTCGGAGTCAGCGGCACGGTCCGTGGGGCTGCAGCTGGTATCACATGGTTTATAACGATCACGGTCGCATTTGGGCTGCGGCGGTTATAAACAATCAAATAGTGAACACTACCGTCTGGTCCAGAACAACGTCCGGAGTGACACATCAATACAATAGTTCGCGATGCGCTATTTGACTATTGGTATACCAATCATCCTTAATCACGAAATAAGCGGTTAATGTAACACCCGAAATATACCACAGATGTTTTCGACATGTTTAGGAGTATTTAGTAGCCCTATTTGGCTATTGCATAAGTTAAATGCGGCTTGGAAGCAGAGACCGGAAAGTTACAAAACTTGAGGGCAATTTGTGAGTGGTCAGGGCTTAAAGTCCTAATGTGAAAAGATTTGGGAAGGCCAAAAGATATGTAAAGGAAATTGAAATATAAATGGCCAATAGTAGGAGGGCGAAGCAAATAAAGGAAATTAACCCAAAAATGGGTTTTGTTGGAGAGGCGAGCAAGGCCTAAGGAGAATGGGATTTTAAAGACCAAATTGGTCTCAAGTGGGGAGTAGAGCAGGATGGGAGAAAGGAGAAAAAAGAAGAGAAGAGGAAAAGGAAGAAGAAGAAGGAGGAGATCGAAGCGAGCAAAGCTCCCGATTAAGGTATGGAAACTCACCTTGTTTAGGAATCCTATGAGATTTGGCATGGATCCTTGGTTTTGTAGGAATATTATCTTCCCCGAGCTTGGGTTTCTTTGGGTTTCATATTGGCAAAAATTTATGTCAAGTAAGGGGGTAAAAACCCGCATGTATAGTAGCTCGAGAAACCCTCTCTTGAAGGATGAATCTATGTTTAATAGAGCCATTGAGTTAGGGTTTAGAATAAACCACACAACTAATCCTCATGTTTTGTTTGTGTATGGGTTATAACCCATATTAGAAGGGTTTTGGAAGAAATTCATGATGGATTTTTGAAGAAAGATATGAAATTGAAAGAGGAATGGAATAGAAAAGTGATTCCAAGGTGATTTGGAAAAGGATTAGATGTGTGTTGGATGTATAGAAGTGATTGGGGATCAAACATATGGAAAAATGGGAGAAAAACACCCATTCTGGGCATTCTCGGGTGTCTTCTACCGGTAGGACAACAGTTCTACCGGTAGAACTTCTACGGTCGATTTGGCCAAGTCCCTAGGTAGAAGTTAAGTCACTGCCGGTAGGACACCTGTTACAAGTTTTTCAGAATTTTAGGCCACGAGTTTTGTGTACAGCCATAACTTCCTCATTTCTTATCGATTTGAGTGATTCAAGTGGCTACGTAAAATAGACTTCAAAGGAGAACCAAACTTTAAGAGAAGGTATCTCCAACTACATTTCTAAGTGGTCAGAAAAATCCCACTCCAAAGTGAGGTATGTGCAAGCCCATTTCCTGCATCGAGTTGATCTTAAGCGTAGTCCGAGTTGTTTCGGACGTATCTTGAGTTCTGGTACTCCGAATTGGGTGATTCCAGTTGGAATAGAACCCTTAATATCTTAGATTTAAATAAGTACAAGGACATAGTGTCAAAATATGAAGTTAAGACCTCGGAAAAATGAGTAATTCAATCTGTCCCTCGGTAAAATCGGTAAACCGACTAGTTGGCATGAAAATGCCATAACTTGAGTTTGGACGATCAGAATGGATTGACTCAATTCCTGGGTAAAATAGATTCATAGAGAAGAATAAGAATATACGAATAAGGTATGATTACATACTCATCATACCTTACCGACATATAGATCTGATATGACATGAGCAGCGTAAGTGGCTAACAGTGCCCTATTATAAGATAGTAAGTTACTGAACTCATATAATTGTAAAACTGCCTAAAACCAGTTATTAAATGACACAGCACTCATGTCCTGATTAGTACTTCGGTACTCTGATTGGTCTTTCCAGGCACTCCCCGATTAATTGCCCCGGTACTCGATTAGTGCCGGCACTCGGTGTGCGGTACTCTGATTGGTGCTCGGCACTGCGATTAGTGCTCGGCACTCGATTGAATGCCGGTGCCGATTGGTGCTGCGGCACTCTGATACGATTAATTAACTTTCACGGCACTCCTGTCTGTTAAGTCTTTAAGGCACTCGACTTGACTAATGCTCACGGCGCCGTGCTGTATAGTATCTTCGGTACTTATTGTCTTTTGTGTCTTATTCAATCCGTATTCTTGGTCTAGGAAGTGAACATTTATATGATAAATCTGCGGAATAAGTTACGTAGTACCTCGGGCCTCACGTATCTGAATAAGTTACATCGTACCTAAGTCACGCTGTTTGATTAAGTTACGTAGTACCTACGGGTACTCACATTATCTGATAAGTTACGTTGCAGCCATCGATACGTTACGTAGTACCTACGGGCCTCTGTATCGATAAGCTATGTGCATGTATCGATATGTGCAGCAGTACTACGGGTACTCACCGTATCACGATAAGTTACATTGCATATGATCACGTTACTTGTGAGTACTACGGGCCTCTGTATCGATAAGTTCACATTACGTATCGATGCATTACGTAGTACCCTCTGGGTACTCTGTATATTATTGTCTCACAATATAGAATCTGTAGTACCTACGGATACTCACGTATCGATAGCTGTCTCCGAATAGGCTGTAGTACCTAAAATTGCTGCAAAATGAATGAGTTTTGCAGTACCTCACGGGTACTCTGTATCAGATAAGTCTGTATCGATACGATGCAGCGTAGTACCTACGGGTACTCATCATTTGATAACTCACAGTATCACGAATGATTCTGTAGTACCCACTTTGGTACTCAGTAATTTGAATAGTTGTTCCTGTGTCGATACGTTGCATAGTACTACGGGTACTCTGTATGTGATTAAGTTACGTACGTATCCCAATAAGTTACGTAGTACTGGGGGTACTCACATGCTTCTTGAAGTTTTGTAGTACCTACGGGTACTCTTGTATCTGTATAATCTCAGTAGTACCTACGGGTGCTCCCGTATCGGTAGATTAAGTATAAGTTCAGTAGTACCTACGGGTATTCTTGTATTTGTAATTTTCACGGGTACTTACGCATATGATAAGTCTTGTATCGATGCGTTACGTAGTACTACGGGTACTCCTGCATTTGATTAAGTTCTATCTGTGTCGATACATTGCAGTAGTGCTTACGGGTACTCCGTGTGAATAAGTTACGTACGTATGCGATGCGATTGCTGTAGTACTGCGGGTACTCGGGTATCGACAAGTCCACGTCTCTTGTATATGTTACGTGGTACCTCACGGGTACTTACGTATACGTTTGGATTACGTAGTACCTATGGGTACTCCTGTCTACGATTAACCACGTCTCTGTATAAGTTATGTAGTACTACGGGCCTCCCGGGTATCTGAATAGTTCCGTTTAAGTTAACCCACAGTATCGAATATGTCCTGTCTTTGATTTAGTTAGGTAGTACCTACGGGTACTCCTGTATCTGAGTAAGTTCTGTCATGTATCTGATTAAGCTCCGTAGTACCTACGGGTACTCTTGTATTTGATTAAGTTCGGTAGTACCTACGGGTACTCTTGTATCAGTAAATAAGTACAAGTTACGTAGTACCCTCACGAGTACTCGTGCAGAGTAAGATAAGTATAAGTCGATGAATGCCTCAGTACCTCAGTATAAGGAATACGTTACGTAGTACCCTACGGGTACTTTATACCGATAAAATGTTACGTAGTACCTGCGGGTACTTACGTATCCAGAAATACATATATAAGTTCAGGTAAGACAAGTATGTGCTCAGAAATGCCCGGTATGCGTTCAGTAATCTCTGTGGTACCCCTACGGGTACCTCGAGATAAGTTAAACTCAGTAGCATAAACATAAGTTCTGTAACTCTGCAGGAGTCTGAATACACATAGAGTAATTATAAGGATAAGTTACGCATAAGAATAGAATTACCCAGTATAAGTTCATAATATAAATAATAAAATTTATATTATACGTTTATTGTTTATGCATTAAATGTGTATATGCATAAGATACATGTTTCCCTTTAAAGCGTAAAGCAGCACGGGTTTTGTCCCAGTGTAGGTACGAGGAAGACATCTAAAGACTTGCGTCTGATGAGCAGCCGACATGAGGTTCGCTACGTGTAGGATTCAGGTGCTCGGTTGCTTAAATGTAAAGTAAGTTTTGTATTTGTAAATGGGACTCGGTTATATGTATATAATTTTGATTACGTTATAAGATGTGGGCCACTTCACCCGCAGGTGCCGATTAGTTTTAAAAAAAAAAAAAAAAAAATCGGGTAAAGAGTCCAGTATTTGGTCTCGTCCGGAAATCAGGCGTGACGAGTTCTTGTCCCCATTAAGGGCGTTCAAATTCTTTATAGCAAAATATAGTACAATATGTATGCTTGTATAAACAGTTTATTTTCAATAATCATGCAATTTTTATAAGCAAACATTTCACAATCACTTTTCTCAAATCAATTAAATCAATGCAATATGCTTTTAGAACAAACATGCAAAAACTTGAAACGAGGAATAGGAGTTGATAAAACAAACATTTCAAATTTTGAAACGAGGAATATGAGTAAGTAGAACAAACCCCAAAAATCTTTGCACTTTGATTCCAATCCCTGGAATCTCAATCTCAGTTTGGCTTTTCCTCCTCGTCAGTCCCTATTCCAAAACCATTAAAGAACAATATTATTCGTGCGTACTAGTAGTTTTAGTTAGGATTGATTTTCAGAGATTAATATGATTTCCAAATTCAACAAGCTATAAATAGATGGATTCTTGACTCAATGGGATTTCTAGGAGTCAGAATACTTCCGAATGAGGATTCGAGACGAAGGAGTTATGATCTTAGAAGTTGGAGTCATCACCTTGATCAAATCCTGACCCGGCGATTTGACGACTGGACGAGCTCGATCTATCGCACCGATTGACCATCTTCTATCCTCCTCAGGAATATGAATGTATTCTTGACTCAATGGAGCTCATAGAGTCGAAATGCAGAATGAGTTCGGACTGAAGGAGATATGACCTTCCGAAGTTGGAGGTCGTGCGCAGTCAACCCGAAGCAGCGACACAGGCGACGAGCTGGCCTAACTGGGCCGAGCTCGATATAACACCTCAGTCTGACATCTAATATACTCCTCAGAATATGAATGTATTAGCGACCGATGGGCTTTGTGCAGAGTCGAATCCTTGAGCCGGGTTCGAAGCAGAGGAGATATGACCTTCGAAGTTGGAGGTCATGCGTAGTCAACCGGGCGGCGGCACGAGCGGCCGAGCTGGTAGTGACGGGCGTCTAACACCTCAGTCTGACATCTAATATCCTCCTCAGTTATATGAATGTATTCTTGACTCAATGGGCTTTCCATAGAGTTCAAGAACACCCAAATCGGAGTTCGGACGGAGGAGTTATGACCTTCCGAAGTTGGAGGTCATATATAGTCATCCTAGATGAAGTGGCGAGCGCGAGTTGACCTACACATGACAAACTCCGGTCTGACACACCGATGCGACGCCTATCTTCCTCGGGCATATGGATGGATTCGTGACTCCCAATGGGCTTTATAGAGTCAAGAACACCAATCGGAGTTCGGACGGAGGAGTTATGACCTTCGAAGTTGGAGGTCATACATAGTCATTCTAGGCAATTTATTTGAGGCCCGACAAAGTTAGGCCTCTACATGATGGTGAGCTACATGGGGTGTTTGGTACATGCGGGACGAAGAGCTCTGTGACCTCTGGTGGATGAGTCTGTGACCTCTGTTGCATGACATCATGGCGACCTCACCCATTTGGTATTGTTCGAGTAAAAGACCATAACTTGATCCTACAGTCAGAATTTAGAAATTAAGCCTAACATCAATTTCATTGATGTGGCTACAATTCCCAGAAGAGCTTGCCAGTTCTTTGTTTGCACTCAAAAACCCGTTCTAAGGTCGGTAGTTATTTCGAATTGAGAGCGACCAGGCCCGGTTAGGCTGGGCTGACCTCGATAAAAGGACTATAACTTAGTTTAAGAGGTCGAATTGAGAGATTAAAGCTAACATCAAGTTCTGTTGATGTGAAAACACAACACAGGAAAGGACTCACTACCCCGATTCTCTTTATTTCTTACCCAATTCGACTCTAAGGTCTGGCATTGTGTCTTGTATCACAATGTGGCGGCTTAGGGTGAAGACCTACCTCTTGGGTTTGTCGAAACTCCCTAGGTCTAGTTTCTACTTGCGGCTCTTGTCACGGAAGGACTTTCCCTCTTGCCCTTTGGGACCTATGTTTCGATCGTTGGGAAATCTGAAAGTGAAACTACCGGCTACAAATCCTCCAAATTTTCTGTTTTCCTTTTTTTATGGATCACTCTAAATCATATTTTAAAAAGGAAGCTTCCTCAGCTTCACACATGCGCGTGCTCTTTATGCTTAAATACCACAGTTTTATAGTAATTTATATATTCGGGTATAATTGAAGTAAGCTTAGTATTTTTAAGGAATTATTTAGATGCATATTGATTAAATGATTATTGAATCTGAAATAAACCCAAGTGAAAGAAATATGGAAATTGAAAAATGGGGACCTAAGGGTCCAATTGTAAATAAGTTTATATGTCTAAGTGAAAATAGGAGACTTAAATGAAAAATAATAGAAATGGAGGGACCTAAATATAAAAGAAATAAAGAAAAGAAGAAAAAATCAGGAAAGGGCATGGCATGTAGGAAAGTGGGAGGAAGTTTCCTCCTTTTTAAAATACGATTTAGAGTGATCCATAAGAAAAGAAAAAAAACAGAGAAAATTGGAGGTATTTTAGAGTGAGAAGCTCTCACTTCTCTCTAGATTTCCCAACGATCGGGCCATAGGTCCCGAGACGAAAGCGGAGGGAAAGTCCTTATCTCGTGACGAGAAACGCAGTAGAGACCCGAGGCCCGGGAGTTTCGACAAACTCCAAGAGGTAGGTCTTCCTGTAACGACCAAAATACTCACAAAAATTTTATAATAAAAATTATTATATATTCAGGGTATAATTGAACTAGGTATTTTACGGAAATTTTTTTATATTGATTAGATGATTGTTGAATCAGAAATAGACCCAAGTGAAAAGAAAATATAGAAATTGTAAAATGGGGACCCAAGGGTCAATTGTAAATAAGTTTATATGTCTAAGTGATATTAGGAGAAATAAATGAGTAAAAGGAAAAAAATCAAGGAAATGACATGTGGCATGTAGGAAAGAGGAAGGAAGCTTCCTCCTTTTTAAAAGAAATACGATTAAGAGTGATCCATAAGAAAGAAAAATGAGAAAAGGGAAAGTTAGAGAGAGGCTCCACCTTCTCTTTCGTTCCGACGATCGGACCATAGGTCTCGGCGAGAAGCACGAAGGAAGTCCTTCCTAGTGTGAGCTACAAGTAGAGAATAGGAATGGGGGACTTCGACAAACTCCATGAGGTAGGTCTTCTCCTACTTGGTCTTCTTCTACCCTAAGAGTTGTTGGGTAGTTATGCGGCCTTATGGGAAAGTTTGGTTGCATTTTAAACCATGGAAGTGCCACATTGTGGTAGTCGCGCCTTCTTGAACCTTAGAGCTGATTTTTGGAGTGCAGTGAGAGAAATTGGTAGTGCGTCCTTACAGTAAGTGTAGCCACATCGATTAGCTTGATGTTAGGCTTTAATTTCTCAATTTGGACCTACGTAGACTAAGTTATAGTCCTTTTAATAGAGGTCGGCCCGGTAAATCTGGTCGGTCGAGTTTGTGGGTTCGAATTGACTAGCGTACCTTAGAAACGAGGTTTTGGATCATAAATAAAGAGAATTTGGCAATAAGTCATACGCGAAAGTGTATCACATCAATAGACTTGATGTTAGGCTTTTGAATTTCTTAATTCGGACTTACGTAGACCAAGTTATGATTCTTTTTACTCTGAGCAGTCAAAATGGGCGGTGGTCGTCAAACCGGTCGTCGAAGCGGTGAGTCGTCGGCGGTGTCGTCAAGCGGTGGTCGTCAGCGATTATTAGATCAAGCGGTGGTGCGATCAAATGGTAGTGCGTCAAGCGTGGTCGTCAATGGGGTCGTCAAGCGATGGTGCCGTCAAGCGGTGGTGATCAAAGCGGTGGTCGTCCGGCGGTGGTCGTCGTGATGGTCAACCGGTCTTTGTCAAGCGGTGCTTGTCGATTCGGTCGACTCGTCGAAGTTGACTCTGGCATGTGCCGGCAGTCATGTCTCGCCGTTTGAACTCGATTTGGGTGTTCTTGGACTCTATGGAAGCCATGGAGTCAAGAATACCACATTCATATGCCTAAGAGAGGATGTTAGATGTCAGACTGAGGTGTTTGATTGAGCTTGTCACTTCGGTGCGGCTCGTCGATTCGGTCGGCTCGTCAAAGTTGACTACACATGACCTCGACCCCGGAAGGTCATATCTCCTTCGTTTGAACTCCGATTTGGGTGTTCTTGGACTCTATGGAAAGCCCATTGAGTCAAGAATACATTAATATTCCTGAGTAGTATAGAAGATGTTTGACCGAGGTGGTAGACGAGCTCGTCCAGTTCGAGTCTGCTCGTCGATTCGGGATTGGCGTGTATGACCTCCAACTTCGGAAGGTCCTGCTCCCTACGTCGAACTCCGATTCAGTGTTCTTGCACTCTATGGAAAGCCCATTAGTCAAGAATCCATCTACATATAGAATGTTTTAGAATTGGAACTCATATTAAACTCCGAAAATCAATCATAACCAAAACCAGCCAAATGCAGCAGATAATATTGTTAACAATGGTTTTGGAATAGGCTGACAGGGAAAAATAGCTGTGATTGAGATTCCAAAGTTGGAATCAAAGTGCAAATATTTTTGGGTTTTGTTCTACCAACTCCTATTCCTCGTTTGAGTTTTGCATGTTGTTCTAAAAGCATATTAGATTGATTTAATTGATTTGAGAAAAGTGATTCATGAAATATTTGCATATAAAATTTCCATGATTATTGAAAATAAACTGTTTATACAAAGCGTACATATTGTACTATATTTTTGCTATAAAGTTTGAACGCCCTTAATAGAATGTTAAGCGGATTTATTTCGCATTATGGATAGATTGGTATGTACCAGCCAGGTCAAATAAGCGATCATGCGAACTATTGATGTGTCACTCCGTTCGGTGACCCGGTAGGACATTCGGTAGTGTTCACTATTTGATTGTTTATAACCGGTCGGCAGCCCGGCCCGGGCCGTGCGTGTTATAAAACCATGTGATGAGCTGCGGCCGGCGGGACCGTGCGGTGACTACGATATCTGTATATCGAAGGCATGGGTTAAATTCGTTAAGGCGTAGCGAATTGATTGGCATAGCGAATTGATTAGCCTGGCCCAGATTGATTTTGGAGGCTGAGATTGAAGTGCGGCGGGCGAATTTGTGAGCATATTTGAATTGATTTGAGATTGTGAAATATTGATTATGAAAATGTATTTATGGGATGATCGATGAGCTATAAGCTTGTATATATATATATAAAAAGGTATATGTATTGTATTTATATTGATCATCCAAAGATTGAAAAGTTCTGAATTATTAAATTGCATGATTTAATTGGCCGAGAAATAGGAATGGATTTGTATAGAACCGCTAAGCATGAAAATGCTTAGCGTGTTTGCGTCACATTGGAGTCAGAGTGATAGATAGTGATCGATAGAGGATAGATTGAGGAAATATTCGAGTCATAAGAAAGAAATCTCGGGTAATGCTCCGGAACATGTACCTCATTTCATGTGTTCTTTTTGATATGGATATTTTGTATAAACAATTTGAATCTTTTGAACATGTCTATTTATGTAAATCATTTTGAAAAGGCTTGGATGCCTACATTGTAAATGGATTTTTGTTAAATGTAAATGTTTATGGGCTTTGCCCAAATTTTGTAATGTCGCTTACGCAAGATATGATTTTGAGTGATTGAGTGATTTTAGTGCTCCCCGGACTCGAGGTTCGGATCCGCCCAAGCGGGTCGAGATTCGGGTAAGGGCGTCATTCCTACTTTGGTCATTTTCTACCTAAGTTGCCACATTGTGATAGTCTTAAATGGGACCTTAGAGTTGAATTTTGGGTAGAAAAAGAGAATCGAGATTAGTGAGTCATACATTAAGTTGTAGCCACATTAATGAAATTGATGTTAGGCTTTTGAATCTCTCAATTTGGACCTCACGTAGACTAAGTTATAGTCCTTTTATTGGGGTCATCTCATTCATCTGGTCGGGTCGGTTACGCGATTTAGGTCAACTAATGGGACCTTAGAACGAGTTTTGAGTAATAAATAAAGGAATTTGGCAGTAAGTTCTTCACAGAGTGGCCACATCAATGAACTTGATTTTAGGCTTTGAATTTCTCAGTCGGACTCTGTAGACAAGTTATGGTCTTTTACTTACGAAACGAGTCAAATGGGTGAGAGTTTAGCCATAGAGGTCATGCAACGGTCGGCCGGACCTCATCTGTAGAGTCAGCGAGCTCGTCTGTGAAACTCGATGTAGAGCTCTGCTTGTCCTGAAAGAGCTCAGCTTGTCACGAAGAGCCCGAGCTCGTCCTGCGACTCGGCTCGTCATATAGAGTCAACTCGTCGATTCCGTCGGCTCGTCTAGGATGACTATGTATGACCTCCAACTTGGAAGGTCATAACTCCTCCCGGAGTCAGACTCCGATTTGGATGTTCTTGGACTCTATGGAAAGCCCATTGAGTCAAGAATCCATCCATATGCCTGAGAAAGATAGAAGGTGTCAGACCGAGCTTGTCATGTAGAGGTCAACTCGTCAGTTCAGGTCAGCTCGTCTGGGTTGACTACGCATTACCTCCAGCTTCGGAATGTCATATCTCCTTCGTTTGAACTCCGATTTGGGTGTTCTTGAACTCTATGGAAAGCCCATTGAGTCAAGAATACATTCATATACCTGAGGAGGGGATGATGGATGTCAGACCGGGTGTTAGACTGAGCTCGTCACTTTAGTTCAGCTCGTCAGGTTCAGGTCGACTCGTGCAGGTTGACCCCTACGCATGACCTCGACAGGAGGTCATATCTCTTTTCGTTTGAGCTGATTTGGGTGATCTTTGGACTCTATGGAAGCCCATTGAGTCAAGTATACATTCATATGCCTGGGGAGGATGTTAGATGTCAAACCGAGGTGTTAGACTGAACTCGTCACTTCAGTTCAGCGCTCGTCGGTTCAGTCAGCTCGTTTGGGTTGACTCGCATGACCTCCAACTTCGGAAGGTCATATCTCCTTCGTTTGAACTCCGATTTGGGTGTTCTTGGACTCTATGGAAAGCCCATTGAGTCAAGAGTACATTCATATTCCTGAGGAATATATAAGATCTCAGACCGAGGGTGTTGCCTCGAGCTTGTCCAAGTCATGCCAGCTCGTCCCGAGTTGGTCGGCTCGTGCGGGTTGACTCACGCCGACCTCCCGGCTTCGGAAGGTCATATGTCTCAGCCACGTCGAACTCGATTCTGGTATTCTTGGACTACATGGAAGACCATTGAGTCAAAGAATACATTCATATTCTAGGGAGGATGAAGATGTTTGACCAAGGTGATAGATCGAGCTCGTTCAGGTCAGTCAGCTCATTAAGCCCCGGTTGTTGTGTATGACCTCGACTTCGGAAGGTCATAACTCAGCCGTCGAGCTCCGTTTCGGTGTTGTTGGACTCTATGGAAGCCCATTGAGTCAAGAATCCCATCTATATATAGCTTGTCGAATTTGGAAATCATATTAATCTCTGAAAAATCCAATCCTAACCAAAACTACTAGTACGCACGAATAATATTGTTTAATGGTTTTGGAATAGGAATTTGACAGAGGAGGAAAAGGCAAGGCGAGATTGGATTCGAGAGTTGAATCAAAGTGCAAATATTTTTTGGGGTTTGTTCTGCAGACTCCCTATTCCTCGTTTCAAGTTTTGCATGTTTGTTCTAAAAGCATATTGCATTGATTTAATTGATTTGAGAAAAGTGATTGTGAAATGTTTGCTTATAAAAATTTCATGATTATTGAAAATAAACTGTTTATACAAGCGTACATATTGTACTATATTTTGCTATAAAGAATTTGAACACCCTTAATAGAATGTTAACCGTTTATTTCGCATTAAGGATAGATTGGTATACCAATAGGGTCAAATAGCAGTACTGCGAACTATTGTATTGATGTGTCACTCCGTCCGGCGGCCAGTAGGTAGTATCGAGTAGTGTTCACCTATTTGATTGTTTATAAGCGGTCGTTGCGTGGGACCGTGCGTGTTATAAAACCATGAGATCTGCGGCCTGCGGCCCAAGCGGGCCCGTCTTAGGTGACTCGTATCCACATTATATCGAAGACATAGGTTAAATTCGTTAAAGGCATCGCTGAATTGATTGGCATAAGCGAGATTGATTTACCTGACTAGATTGATTCGCGCCAACTGAATTGATGCACAAGTGAATTGAATTTGAGCGGGTGATTTCTTGACCCAGATTGAATTTGTGAGCATATTTGAATTGATTTGAGATTGTAAAAGTATTGATTATGAAAATGTATTTATGGGATGATCAATGAATTATAATTTATTGTATATATATAACAAAGTATATGTATTGTATTTATATTGATCATCGAAAAGATTGAAGTTAAGTTATTAAATTGCATGAATTGATTTAAAAGTTGGGCCCGAGAATGGATCTGTATAGAACCGCTAAGTATGAAAATCACTTGGAAACATTGTTTGCAATGCGCGAGTCAGGAATTGATAGATAGTGATCGAGCGGATAAAGATCGAGGCGTCGAGTCGTAAAGAAATTTCGGATTATGCTTGGAGCATGTGCATTCATTTAAATGTTTTTCTTTTGGATATTGATATTATTTAAATAGTTTGAGCTCTGAGCATCCCCATTTTTGTAAATCATTTTGAAAAGGCTTGAATGCCTTCATTGTAAATGTATTTTGTTAAATATAAATGTTTATGGGCTTGCCCAAATTTTGAAATCGTTTTCGCAAAGATATGATTTTGAGTGATTTTAGTGGCATCCTGGACTCGGTTCGGATCCGCCCAAACGGGTCGGGTCGGGTAAGGGGCGCCACACTTTCCTTGATTTTTTTCTTCTTTTTCTTTATTTCTTTTTGTATTTAGGTCCCTCCATTTCTCTATTATTTTTCATTTAAGTCTCCTATTTTCACTTAGACATATAAACTTATTTACAATTGACCCTTAGGTCCCCATTTTCAATTTATATTCTATAACTTTTTCGCGGGTTTATTTAGGATTCGATGTCGTTTAATCGATATACGTCTAGCAATTCGCAGAAAAATACCCGAGTTAGCTGATTATGCCGAATATATAATAAATTTTATTATAAAAATTACGGGTATTTTTGGGCGTTAAATCGAGCAATGTAATGATAGGAGTCCACCATATGTAGGTCTTTGACTTTGGTTTGTAATGTAAATGTAAAATTTTGTAATAAATGAAACTTGTGTAGGACAAGTAGATGAGACTCGAGGAGTATATGTAAGGACAATTTTAAACACCACTACGGTGGTAGTTTTACAAGTTATATTTTGATATGAGTTTGTTTATTGGAAGTGGGCGGCTAATGTAAGAAAATTAGGTAAAGAGTCTGTGCGTGGCGTCCGTGATCTGCTTAGGCGGGGGATGGGGCGTTACAAAGGTGGTCATCAAATGTTAGAATCTATAAAATACAAAAAAGACTCATACAACTAAATGCTTCAATTTTCCACTGATAGGGTAGTAAAATTACATGATTCGTAATGACTTAATGAAATACTTATGTTAATCATCTTACCAAATAATCAAGTCATCGATAAGACAACTTCACTATTTATATGGATCTTAGCGAAATTGATGCGCAAAACGGGATAAATTACAGTTGCAACATAAATTCCAAATATATCTGACATACTCAGACTCATGAGAGGTAAGTTCATAAGCATTCAATATTTCTCAATTTTTACCAAAGTTCATAAGTATTCAATCTTATTCACAACAACAATGCCATAAATTGCTAAAGCAATATGTAAAAAAACTAGTGAAAATGTTGAAATTTTTTGTAAGAATTTAATTTTGTGTCAAAATCAAATTTAATGCTTAATAGAGTAAAATTTTTCGAATTTTTTTGCAAAATGACCAATATGATATGATATTATGTTATATCAAATCAAATAGTACACTAGTATCACTTTTAATAAAATATTACATGATATAAAAGTCACAGGCAATCTCTTTACAATCCCAAGAGCATCGCAGAAATCTACATTTATCGCTAAATTGGCATAATCTACCATGTTTAGAGATAATAAAGCAGTATTTGAAATACGACTCTAAAAAATAATATATATTTTCAATTTCAAATCACTATTCATTATTCAATCATTCATTTTTTAAAATTAGAGCTATTTTAGAATGTGATATGAAATAATTTTATTTATATTTAAATATAAATATAAAATTATATTAAGTAAAATAAGTAATAAATAAAAATATATTAAAAAAATGATGTGCAAAACATCATGTTATATAATTTATATGTTCTTTTTTTTCTTCAATATGAATTTGTATTTTTTTCTATGAAATTATTACATTAATTAATTAAAATCTTAATGTTTTATTATATTCAACTCCAACCAACAATCTTTATTTTCAATATAAATGAATATAATAAAAATGTATTTATATCATTATCAAAAAAATAATTTTAATAAATAAATTAAATTATTTTATATTTATTTATTTTAAGAAAAAATTTAAATCATTAAAAATAAATTAATACTACAAAATCAATATATTAAAATCATTTTACAATATTATATATGAAAAGTAATTCAATATTAATTAAATAATAAAAATAAGTATGTCAAAAATAAAAATATGTTATAAAAATATAATTAAAATAATTATTTTATTATTATGATAATAAAATAATAGTAGTATAATAATAAAATAATAAAATAATAATGCTTATTAAGATGTGGGCCCCATCATCTCTATATTTAGAGATGTGAATAGTGAATCTCTAAATATAGAGATGTATTATTCATGTTTCTATTTTAAATATCAAAATAGAGAATTTTTGGAATATGATTTTTGTTTTAAAATCTCTATATATAAAGATAGAATAAAAAATAAAGGTTTTTTAGAGATGTTATAAGATGTGCCCCTTATTGAAAACCTCTCTTGGACTAAATAGTACTACAGGCTCCCAAATTAGCTTAGGCATAAAATTGCCCTTTGATTCGGGGTCCAAATCGACTTTTTTATTTATTTTTTATTTCATTAGTTTGAATTTGTGTCCATGTCTATCAAAAGTCCTTAAATCTATCAAAAGTCAACTATCATGATAGAGTTTATAGGGAAACGTGATGGTGGAAAACCATTATGATGGAAGTAATGAAAACATGTCAATGATGGGAATTTCTTGATTTTTCAAACTCAAGGTTTTATGTTTTCTATGAAAAAGCATGCTCTAAACACAAGTGAATTCAAGTTCTTTAACTTCCCGTTTCAAGCATCATCTCATTAAAATAGAAAACATGTTTATCTTAAAGAAAAAAGTTGTGGAATGCGATGAAACTTTTGAAAATAAAATTATCAACGCATTTGGAATCAAGAAAGAAAATAAAAATTGGGAAAACACTTTCTTATGTTGACAGGTCCGCCATTCAAGAAAGAGGAAGGCAAAAGAAATCAGGAAAAGTATATTATGGGCTACCAATTCGGAAATATTAAGACTTTTAGAACCAAATTCTTGATAACCAAATAGTAATATGTTAATTTGAAAAAATATTATGTATTACTATATTATATGCTGAGTGTGTATTTTTGACAAAAATACCCTTATCTATAATCTAACTCACATGCCACCTAAGCAAATCATAGACAAAAAATAAAATAAAACAAAAACACACCACTTTCTCTCTCCAAACATGACTTTCTCATTCACCCCCTCCCCCCATTCCTTCTCCTCTCCAAACCCTAAGCGGAACACCAATGGAACCCTTTCACCCATTTTTGTTCTCATATCTAAACCCTAATCTATTCGTGTTTTTGAAATACATATTGTATGAGGAGAAAGTTGGATTGGAGTATTTGATTGTTGAGAAACCTTAAGAATGGAATAAGGAAATATACAACCATCATAAGGAAAAACATAGTCATCGAAGATGCAGTTCGCCTATGGCAGAAGGAAAGCTATGACAAGTTTTTTGTTGGGTTTTTTTTTCCAAATTTTATTTTCTCGTGATGATTAAGAGTGTTATGTTATGCATCTCGTTGAATTGAGGAATTATCTTTTAGGTTAGATATCCTTGATTGTTACTGCATGATTGATGAGAGACATGTAAATGTGGTGAAAACCCTTAGGTTGTCGAACTTAGTGAAATTAGGTACGACCTTGTGTTAGAATTTAGTAAATATTAGGTCTGGCCTTGAGTGATCTTGGAAATTCTGGCCTTGAGTGGATAGTGGTACAACATTAGGGAAGTTGAGGAACAGTAGGTGGTAAAGGTGCGACCCAACCTTGAGTGAAGGCTAAAGGTCTGTGTAGTTAAGTTGAAGTCTGACCTTAGTGATGTTGAGCTACAGCCTTGAGTGAAACTAAGGTCTGACCTATTGAACCTTAGGTACAACATTAGGGAAGTCGAGGAACAACCTTAGTGAAGCCAAAGGTATAACCTTAGTTAAGTTGAGGTACAACCTTAGTGAAACTAAAGGTACAACCTTAGTGAAATTGAAGTGCGACTTGGGTAAGTTGAGGTACGACCTTAGTGAAGTTGAAGTACGACCTTAGTGAAGTTGAAGTGCGACCTTAGTATTAGTGGAACAGCCTTAATAAACCCAGCGGTAGAATATTAGTGCATTTGAGGAATAACCTTAGTAAAGCTAAAAGGTACAACCTTAGTTAAGTTGAGGTTCAATCTTAGTTAAGTTGAGGTGCAACCTTAATGAACCTTAGGTACAACATTAGTGAAGTTGAGGAACAACCTTAGTGAAGCTAAAGGTACAACCTTAGTTAAGTTGAGATATGGTTTTAGTGAAGTTGAAGTACAAAATTAGTGAAGGTAAGGTACAACCTTAATGAACCTTAGGTCTGACATTTGTCACCGCTGGCTTAGGCAATTTGATGGGTGCGACCTTTGTGTTGAACTAGGACTCTTTAACCTGTACCTTCCTTTTTCACAAAAAAACATTTACATTTACATTATAAGTACCACCGTAGTGGTATTCATGTTCTATACACTGAGTCTCATTACTTCTCAATATACAAAGCTTATACTTATTCCAAAAATACAGAGATTGCGGAAGTAGTGCGATGAGCACCTATCTCTGAGCTGGCCTGCTCCGCTGATGTGGGATGTCCTGTCCTCTATCCTTGTCTTTTCTTGCAATGCGTACAGCGGATTAAAAACCGTGCTAAGCTTTATCTTGAGTGGGAAATATATCTGAGGGACTGACCGATAACTATGATCGTCTCAGCAGATACATATCTTATCATTTTCATATAACATACACTTATATCATGTGATTTTGACAGCATATAACCTTTCATATCATTTATTTCTTATTCTAGTACTTATCATTTGATCTATTATCTTTCTAATGGTTCTATTACATATCCTATTACGTATGTCATAGTAGTATACATATATGTTACTTTCATGGTTTATATACTATATCATTTGTTATGTTCTATTTTCATGTCTTGTTATCATGTCTTGTTCATATCTTTGTGTTCATATCTTGGTTTCTGATATAATATATATTACTTTCTTTTATATTATCTTGTTCATATACTTTTAGGTAATACTATCATGTAATTTCTTATACGATTTTGTATTGTCATATACTTTGTATTTGTATTTCACTTTGACTATAGAAGTGGCATTCACGACAGATTCGAGAGGGAACCTCGTCCTGTTTGTCATTCAGTAGCCATGTGATTTCACATTTAACGGTATGATTAACTGCTATAAATTGACATTCTGGCCAGTTAGAGAGGAATCTCGTCATATTTGTCATTCATTAGCAATGTGCTTTCGCATTTACTAGTATGATTCACTTTGGTATAGAATTGACATTCGACCAGATTGAGGGAATCTTGTCTGTTTGTCCATTGATAGCGATGTAATTTCGCATTTAATAGTATGATTCACTTTGACTATAGAATTGACATTCCTGACAGACTTGAGAGGGAATCTCGTCCTGTTTGTCATTCATTAGCAATGTGCTTTCGCATTTAATAGTATGATTCACTTTGACTATAGAATTGACATTCACGACAGATTCGAGAGGGAATCTCGTCCTGTTTGTCATTCAGTAGCAATGTAATTTCGCATTTCATAGTATGATTCACTTTGACTATAAAATTGACATTCCTGGCCAGTTCGAGAGGAATCTTGTCACATTTGTCATTGATGCCGTCATAATTTCTCATTTCATAGTATGATTCACTTTGACTATAAATTGACATTCTAGCCAGTTAGAGAAGGAATCTGGAATCTGTTTGTCATTCATTAACAATGTAATTCGCATTTAATAGTATGATTCATTTTGACTATAGAATTGACATTCAGCAAATTCGAGAGGAATGCTGATGCAATTTTGTCGATTCGGTAGCAATGTAATTTATTCATAATATGATTCACTTTGACTATAAATTATTGACATTCCGCAGCCAGTTCGAGAGGAATCGTCTGTTTGTCATTGTTAGCAATGTAATTTCTCATTTCATAGTATGATTCACTTTTCTTTATAAATTGGCGTGCGATAGACGAGAGGAATCTCGTCCTGTTTGTCATTCAGTAGCAATGTAATTTCGCATTTAATAGTATGATTCATTTTGACTATAGAATTGACATTCACGACAGATTCGAGAGGGAATCTCGTCCTATTTGTCATTCAGTAGCAATGTGATTTCATGTACTTGCATATTTTGTCATATACTGTCATCTAGATTCTTGTACTTCCCTATATTTTCATCTTATAATTGTCATGTATTATACTTTCCTATGATTTTCATATACTGTGCTTTTCATATACGGTACTTTCATATGCTTTTCATATACTTTATCTATCATATATTCATATCATATAATCTTATATTCATATCATGTCATCTGCTTATGCTTATCTTATATCTTGTTAAACATATCTTCCGTATCTTTGCTCAATTTATCGTATCTTATGACATATACATACATTTCTATACTTGTATGTTTTACTTGTACATTATTAATTTATCATCTCCCATAGGAGTGTAGAACATAGACTTCTTCTTTGTTATAGGTACCCATAAATGTGGAAACTATTTACGCTTTTTATACTTTTTCTTTTTTCGGATACACACAAATAAACATTCGCTTGCTTGGAATTTGGAGATAAAGAATGCATGAGACTCGGTCTGATATATGTATCGCAAGGTGCAGTGGGAAGTGCAGAACGAGACGTGCACGTCACGTAATAGAAATCTCGAAACACTAGCGGGAGTGAGCAGCGATCATATATGTCTTGTCATTCTATATCCGGTCTTAGTAATACAATTATACGTGTTCTCTAAGCTTATCATTTTTTCTTCTATACTCCTCTACATATCAAATCTACGTATATTGCTATTTCTTGTTCATATCTATCTCTTGTCTTATCATGTATTCCAATTGACTTTAACTAAGCGATTTGTACACTTGGTACAACAATCAAATTTTTAGATGTGGATACTGAATGCCATTAAATAGTATATGGTTAGATTCTAGACTCAATGAGCTTTCCATAGAGTCCAAGAACACTCAAAACGGAGTCCTAACGAAGGAGTTATGCAAATTTCAAGCCATGAAGAAATCAACAACTTGCAGCACTTGTAGCAGTAGCAGAAACCACTGGTTTTTATCATTTTTGGACTTATTATAAGCTCAATATTGTATTAATCTATATATGGATGGATTCTAGACTCAAAGGGCTTCCATAGAGTCGAACACCCAAAACGGAACCTAACGAAGGAGTTATGCAAATTGCAAGCCATGAAGAAATCCAGCGACTTACGGCACTTGCATTTATAGCGACAGCCACTAGTTTTTGTCATTTTCAGATTATTATAAGCTAATATTGTATCAAGCTATATATGGATGGATTCTAGACTCGAAAGGATTTCCATAGAGTCTAAGAACACCCCTAACGGAGTTGGACCCGAAGGAGTTATGGCCGTCCAGAAGTTGGAGGAGGGTTTGAAAGTGTGCAAGGGCTGTGCGTGGGAAACCCGCACAGTGCGTACCAAGGAGTTGCAAATTTGAGCCCGACCATGCAATAGCGTGGCTTCCACGCCGACGTGCGGAAAACTCCTTGGCGACTCGGTACACGCGATTTTTGACCGAAAACCATCGAAAACGGCCCTTGTCCACCGGCCACAATATCCTCCCAATTGAGGCCCTGAAAACATGCAGCCACGGCTGAGCATACCAAAAGCAGTAATGATCCACTGCAATCCAATCCCAAAATCACCCCAAAAGTAGGAATAAAACCAAAGTTTAAAATCCATACAAATTCTACACCAAAGCATAGCCTCCATACAAGTTCTACACAAACCTTAGTAAGTTTCATACTAAAGTCTAACAAAGTCCATACAAAATTCACACTAACCCATAACAATCCATACAAACCATACAAAACTCTTAGTTTCCATACTCAAAACCATACTAATTAAGCTACAATGACTTGCACCAAATCATAGAAATCACTTACCTTTAACGCTCTTCCCTCTTCTTCTATTCCCACATCTCTTAACATAATACCCTCTTCACATTTGCTCTCAAAAAATGAGACCAAAGATGAGATATTTTTGCTCACCTCCTATTTATAGTTAATTTCTCCTTTATTTGCACTTTGTCTCATCACTCAATTATTTGCACTACAATATATGTTAATTCCCATACAGCCTCTAATCTTCTTAAATTATGACCCTTGGGTCCCTAAATTGATGAATAATGGAAATTTACCCTTATCTTTTCGTATAAATTCGGGTTTCGAAATTTTCTTTTAGCATTATTTTATTAAAATAAAATATACGTTTCTTTTATTATAAAAGCATGTTAAAAAGGCTTGTCATGTTATAATTTGAAGTGTTCGACTTTGAAAGAGTTAATCAGAATTTCACGTAATGAAATATTCTCATAAAATAATAAAGAATAAAACTGTAAATCATTCTTTATTTATTCTTAAAGCTTCCTTAATTTGATATTCTTAATAAAATATTCTTTTGCCAAAATACATATATCCTTAAATACTTATCAAATACATATATTTATAAGAATTTAGCATTTTCAAATTTTATCTATTTGTTTATTATTATTTTCTTTCAAAAATTATCCTCAAATATATATATATATATATATATATATATATATATATATATATATATATATATATATATATATATATATTTTCTAAAATAAATCTTGAATATCTAGCATTATTCTTTTTTCAATCTCATAGCCTACTATTAACACATTTCTTTCTTTTTATATATATATATATATATATATATATATATATATATATATATATATATATATATATTTTCTTTTACTTTTTCATTCTCGTACTCAGAAAGCTTGATTGATGCAGCGCGTAATTCTTATTTTTATTTTATTTTATTTTTTAAAGAGCGAGAGTGAAATCTAAATTTGACTTTTCAGGGTTTATCTGGCCCGAAGAAAAATTAAGAATACGCATCAAAAGAAATCTAAAAAATAAAAATAAGGAAGATCTTTACTTAGAAATTTATTCTTCAAATGCTAGATCTACGAAATTCGTGCGTTTTACTATGAAACCTAGGCTAGAGAAATTCAAGGAATGATGAAATGATTTTCTTTCTTATTCCAATTTATACCTAGGGTATCTATTAGGAAAATTACCTTTTTACCCCTCTATTATTAAATTAATTTATTAATTAACTAATTGAATTATCATTATTATTTTCTTAACTTATACCTATAAAAATTCATGTCATTATTATTTTCCCTAACTTATACCTATACAAATTAAGTATCGTTATTATTTTCACTGCACTATCATATCTGAATTCTACTGGAATTATTTACGTACGCCAAGACTGAGAAAATTCCAATTTACGGAAAAAAAGGCAAAATGTTCGGTCAAAACCGAAATTTTCTAGATCTCGGATGTGAAGCAGTTTCCATAGATTGGAATCGTCTCTCAAAATCTAACTAACATGTCGAATTTCGGTAATTCGAAACCGATCGAATTTGCACGTTTTCGAGAGGCATCATTATCGGATCTGTAGTAAAACTAAATGTGAGGTGACAAAAGTCACCTATAACATGTACTCATGTGACACATGTTGCATGAGTAGGGAGATGATGGAAATGGACGGCCGAGATCGTGCCAAATGTCAAAAATCTAAGCTTAGGAACATGATTGATATTATTTGATTTTTAAATGATAATAGGACAAAAAGATGCATAGTGGTCATCTCCTACCTTAAGGAGCCAAAACCAAAAACGTGTAGGGGAAGATGGAGATGCAGTAGGGTGAGATTTGATTTTCTAGAGAGAGGCCGCTTCTCTCTGGGTTCACAGCTAATCCGGCCCAGGTCGGATTTCTTGAGCACACGAAGAAAGTCGTTCTGCGCGGCGGGCAACGCGTGAGTGCCGGTTTGTTGGAGTTTCGACCGACTCAGAGTGGTGGGGTTTTATCTACTCGAGGTTACACTTTGTTTAAGTGTTTTGTTAATGTTTATTTCGGTTGGTTTGGGGCCTTGAGCGATCGTTTGATCGGTCCCGAACTTGGGGCCAGAAGTGTGAAATTATAGGAGCCGGTTAGATAGCCGGTGGCCGATTACCTGACTGTTTGGGCATCCTGATGTTGATTTATGCATTAAATCATGTTTTGGTATGTATGGTAGGAAATGGCCATGGATTTGAGTTCTAAAGTGAAGCCGTGTTGGATGATTGACGTGAGCGATAACCGAGGGGTTTCACTTTGTTCACATGAATAGTGTTCACAAAATATTTTGTGAGAAAATGTGTTTGGTTGAGTAATTCAAATCGAATTGCTTATGTTTGTCTGATAACATCTGACTAATTTTTTGGTGTAATGTATTGAGAATTTATATAATAACATGTTGTTTATGATTTAAATTATGTAAATATATGCGTGATATATTTCGTGTGTTATATAAATTGTGTTGAAATGGCATAATGCATTTCATATGCCTTAAGGGTAACACAAAAATTAGGTGTGTGTGCATGACGCAGATTTTTGAGCTTGAACATGGTTGCGAAAGGAATTTCACAGGATGATTTTCCGTAGAATGGAGTTGGGAGATGGTCTTACAATTACACGTCGGAGGAGCCCATGTATTGTTTGGAAGGTTCTCCAACACATTCGCCTCGGAGGGTAGTCCCATATTTTCTGAAATGGCGGTAGTATATTTTCGAGCAACCGAGTTTTGTTTTGAAAATGGTATTTTCATGCATGGCTTGGCGAGTGTGGGGGAGTCGGTGAGGACTCGGGACGTGGGTTGGTCGTAGAGCGTTAGTAGGATCGCATTTCTTGAGTGTGTGTGTTTGGCCGGATCATTGCGTATGCGGCTTAGGTGGGGAATGCGTTTAAGTTATTCCACTCTTTTGGGCATTAGCTCACCACAGCTCGAGGAATATATTATTCGGGTATAGGGAGTGTACGAGAGACGGCTAAATCTTGAGGCCGATTTTGAAGGCCCAGGGTTGTGGCTTTGATGGTTTATGATGTATGATATGTATTAGAGATTAAATTTTTAATATATGTTTGAAATAAGAGTGAATTATTAACTCTTGAGCTATGGTATATAGTTGATGTATATTGATGAATATTGTTGTATGGGCCCAAGTGGCCGTTTTACTCATGTATATGTCTTATGATGTTGTTTGGGAAAGATTATGTATTTTGGGTAGAGCTCCCCGTACAAAGGAGACTCTGCCGATTTTCGTTAATAGGGTCGGGTTACCCGACATTCACGAGTATTCCGCAGGTTGACGGGTTATCAACGGACCCCCGGGTTTTAGGACTTCACAACATCCTCCCCTCCTTTATAAAAGTTTAGTCCTCTAAACTTGACATACCTGAGTCTTGAAATAATTGAGGATGCTTTTCTCTCATCTCTTCTTCTAACTCCCAAGTGACTTCTCGGATACTATGATTGCTCCATTGGACTTTTACCAACTTGACAACAGCATGTCGTAGAACCTTATCCATCACATCCACAGATTGAGCGGGCACCTCTTACGCAGGGTGAGTCCCTTGAAAATTTAGATAGGCTCTAACTCCATAACATGAGAAGCATCAAAAACATATTTCCTCAAGGTCGAAACATGAAACACGTTATGAATCTTAGACAGGCCTGGGGGCAAGGCTACTTTATACGCCAAGATACCTACTCTCTCTAATATTTCAAACGGACCCATAAATCGAGGACTGATTTTCCCTTTTCTCCTAAATCTCATCACATACTTCATAGGCGAAACTTTTAAGAAAACAAGGTCACCCACTTGAACTCGAATCTCTTATGCGATTGTCGGCGTAACTCTTTTTGTCTTAACTAATTTGTTTCGGTCTTTCTTTAATGAAGGCTATCTTTTCAAGCTGTCGATTGCACAAGTTTAGGCCTAAAAGTTTCTTTTCTCCTACATCATCCCAGCAAAACGAGGAGATGACATCTCTGCCATACAACCCCCTCAAAGGTGCCATCGATGCTAGCTTGAAAATTTATTATTATAAATGACTCCACTAGAGGGAAATAATCAACTTGATTTATATCTTAGGTCAAAGCCTGAAGCTCGACAAGTCTTCAAAAACTGTTACACTATCTGATTGGCCATCAGTCTGCGGATAAAAAGCAATACTAAAAATCAACTTAGTACCTAATGCTTTTTGTAAACTATGCCAAAATCTAGAAGTGAAACGAGGATCTCTGTCGGATACTATAGAAACAGGTATTCCATGCATTCTCACAATCTCTTTAACATAAAGAGAAGCTAAACGATCCATTGAAAAATTGACTTTCATAGGCAAAAGTGGAGACTTTGTCAATAGATCAACAATCACTAGTGCATTATTACCCCCCCGAAGGTTCTTGGCAGCCACATCACAAAGTCATAGTAAGATGCTCCCCATTTCAAACAGGAATAGCAAGTGGTTGTAAAGACCTGTGAGTCGTTGATCTTCAAACACCATGATTGACATACCAAAATCTTTGAATACATATTCTGCAATATCCTGCTTCATGCCTGACCACCAATAATTATGCTTTAAATCCTTATACATCTTTGTCCCTCCTGGGTGGACTGCAAGTCTAGAACAATGAGCTTCCTCCAACAGCTCTCTTCTCAAGTTTCCATCATTTAGAACACACAGTCTATTCCCAAATCTTATACTACCCCTCTTAACCTCCTCCATAAGCTACACTAACTGCATATCATTATTTTGTAAGGTCTTAATTCTCCTAACCAAGTCTGGTTTCATTTAAAGTTATTCGCCTGAGTTCTGTAACACCCCAGATCAGGAGATTAATGCGGTATATTAATAGCAAGTAAGTCTGTACGAGAACTTCGTAATTAATTTAGTCTTAGTAATAGAATTTTTGAAAGTTGTTTAAGGGTGAAATTATAAAGTTTTCAAAGAATTGTGGCACTTTACAATTAAGGAAAGTGGAAAAGTGAAAGTATAATTAATGGAAGTTTAAATAGTAAAATAATAATAATAAATTGTCAAAATAGTTCGAGAAGTCTCGAAAATTCTCTAGATCTCGGATGTGGCAGTTTAGTAGATTAAGTTCGTCTCGCGAGAAATCTAGTAACTTGAAGTTTAATTAGAATTCGAGAACCGGTCGAATATTTTAATTTACAGGCGACGGGTTTTAGAGTAAGAGGCGCAGCGGGATTTTTAGAAAATGTCGAAAAATGACCAAATATTTAAAGTATTGATTATGATAAATAAAATTTTGAGTAGAAATGGACCCGAATGGGACAATATAAATTATATATGAAAATAATAATAATAATAATAATAAGAATAAGAATAATTAGAAAAAAAAAAAAAACGAAAATCAAATGAATAAAAGGAAAATGGCAGGAGAAACCGACAGAAGAGAGTGCGAGAGAGGAGAGGCGATTTTTAATTTTTTTTATTCTCTTTGCTTTTCTTTCAGATTTACGAAAATCGGATCGTAAACTTTCGTCGGGCCAGGAAAGCGAAATTAGATTTCTGTGAGAGGCTGCAGCATCGTACCCGATATCTTGAGTCTTTTGTCAAAGCTTTTAAGGTAGAAAATTTCTTTTAATTGTGTTATTTGTACAAAGGTTATGTAATGGGCTTGAGAAATTTTAACAGAAGTAGTAAAGGTCGTAAACTTTAGTCTGAAATTTTTAAATAGGAGTTTAGGAATTTTTAGGAATTTTTTGGACTGTTTTCGGACAGTCTGGGCTGAATTTCGGAACTGTTTTTGGACAGTTTGGGTTGAAATTCGGGGTATAGTCGGACAAGTCGGGATGGGATTTTCGAGGAAATATTTCGGGTATTTTAGTATATGGAAAGTCGGCTAAGTCGGTTGATTAAAACGGATAGTTTTTATGGGGCGTTTAATGTGTATGGACATTTTGGTCGATTCGCGTCTCATTATCGATGTAAGTATCGAATGGGACTAGCACGTAAAGTTTTGTTAGAATGTCGAGTTCGTTCGATATAGTTCTTTTGAAGCCACATTGTATGTTTTATGGTAAAGCGGTGGCGGGGCATTTTCGTAATTTGAATGAATTGTGTAGGCGATTTGGGCATCAGACGAGAATCACAAAAGTCTTTGGCGAGATTTGAAAGAAATTAGTGAGAAAGGTGAGTCACTGAAATCGTTTTCTAAAGCGAAAGTGTTTAAATTACAAGTTTGTAAGTGCTTTGAAAATATAGAGGTTATAAAACATTTTATTACCTTCCAATTGTTATACTCGTGAAAAGTTTGATTTAATTATTTAAGAAAGCAGTTTGGCTGGTTTATGAAAACCACAGATGGCACGGCTCGGTTTCGGTCGGATGTATTTCGGATTATTGCATAGCGAAGTTATGGGATATTATGTAAGCTATATTGCACAGTCGTGATTGGGGTTAGATCCCCCAGTATATATTTATATAGTGAGTCGCCTCTGCACATTCGAGGGTATATAGTTAGCGCTGACTTAGTACATAGCGATGAGGTGTTGGTTAGAGGTTCCGTCAGAGCATTTTGGTCAGGGTTCCATTATGCTATAGATCCGCCCAGTGTTCAGGACCATCTTAAGCCGGGTAGTGTTCAGGAGTTCACTCTGGAGTGCGAGGCCAGAGGTTAGGTGGTATCACGTCTAGGGTATTTCGAAATGGGCCACGAGTGGTTGGTACTTGGTTCTGATGCTTACTTTCGGATATTAACCACCAAACAGGTTTTGTGACAAATAGTTTTGAAGCAGTTTTAATGTGAGAAATAGTTTTTCGAAACCGATTTTGTGGCGCTCGCGATTTAGCTTGGTTTTAGAAATGATTTCATAGCGAAACTCAGTTTCTCATAAACGAGTTTTACAACCATTTACATGCAGTTTTCATATTAGGAGGTCTGAAGCAATGGGCGGCATTTAGAACATAGGCACTCAGGCAGTTTGGCTCACGGTTTACGTTTTTAAAATAATTTTTCGGTCTGCAGTCTTTGAAGCTAGAAAGATCTCGGGATCTCGAGTCATAGGCGTTGTGTTGTATATATAAGATAAGGTTTAAATTAAAACTAGTAAAAGTTAAAATGTGGCATTTTGTATATGTAAATATCTTTTGTAAAATATGCATGCATGGTTTTGAGAAAAAACAGGTTGCGATAAACTTATATTTGATTGATCCTTATCTTATATTTTGATGAGGACCAGAGGTCCTTTATTGTTATAGTTGGACATTTGGAAAACATTGGGAGTGTATTTTTGTTTTATACAGGTGATTTTGTATTTTGGGCTTGACCAGGTGAGTCATTATCTTCTTGGGATTTAGTTAAATCTAAGGTGTGATTTTTGATAGAAAAGTGAAAATTTATAACCCGCGTTTTCCCAGGCAATACAGGTTTATGATTTTGGCTTGGCTTCATGTGGCTTGTCGGTCGGCGAGCTTGGGTACGGGGAGGTTCTTGTGGAGTTCTTAGGCGATTTCTGTCACTAGGAAGGGTGATGACTTGAGTATCAGGAAGCGGTTTAGGCGATAAGTTAAATACCTGTTTTTCGCCACGTTTTCCACGATTATTTCCTATAGAATTGTTTGTTTATAATGATTTTCCTATTGCAACCTACATTGTTTTGCTAAACCCTTGCCATGAATATTGAAAAGTGTCAACTGAATCTTTTAACTGAAATTCACAACATTATGTACGGGCGAATTAAACAGAGGTCGATCTAGGACTTAAATAGGAGGCACTACCGAGAGAGATATGTCGAGCACACCCCAGATCTAAAGTAGCTGATGAATCAGCCCTGGCAAAACCATCGAGGCGCGGATCCGGGTGGCGGTACCTTGACGATGGATCGGGTTATACAGTTGTTACGACTAGCCCAGTCGGACAGGAGTCTTGAGGAAGGCGGAGGCGTGATAGACGTGCTGCAAGTTAGGAGTTAAAACTTATGATGGTAGGCGACCCGAGAGGCGGGGTGCTATGGTTAGATAGGGTTAGTGTTCCTAGCTATTATGGTGATGTAGACATGAGGTCTTTCCACCATAATTCTTTGGAAAAAGGTGATGTGGACACGAAGAGGTCTTTCCCGCGGCACGAGGTAGAGACGGGTTTCCGTGTTTACTAGGATCTGACAAAACAACAAAGCAACAATGTTATGAAAAGTTTGAGGCTACACTAAAGGTAGAAAGGGCGGAGTTTAGTTGACTCGAGGGCGGCTAGACGAGAGAAAGAGAAGTGCTCAGGCACTAGTAAGCCGGACCACAGGTCGATCTAGTAAAAGAAAGGAAAGAAGTAGGCCAGACGATAGAGGCTCGGGACGAGTGCATTCTTGCGAGGATCGGATTCGATCTGTGACCAGGAGGGAGGTGGTAGATCTTCCAAGATCATCTTTCCATTGTGCCCATGTCGGAGGGGCATCTCGGAGAGTGCGGGATGAGTATGACGGGATGTTTCCATTGCGGGCGAAGGTCACTTTATCGGAGCGTCGCGATTAGTAGGCTGCGAGACCTGCGGGGTAGTGCAGTGGCATCTACCCCAGGCACCAGCGGTCCCAGTCAGGCTGGTAGGGGTGGTTCAGGCAGAGGTGGCAGTACAGCACCTGGTAGAGGTCGCGGTAGGGGTGCAGGAGGCAGAGGCAGTACCCCGATTGGCCAGATTCAGAGTGGTACTCGTACTCAGGCTCGGGTATTTACAGTCACACAGCAGGAGGCAGATGCATCACCAGACGTGATTATTGGTATGATTTCAGTTTACGATCATGATGCATATGCATTAGTGGACCCAGGAGCCACTCATTCATTTATTTATTTGTTGCTTGAGAGGCTGAGAGATAGAGTCCCGGCTATAGATGGTCGTATGGTGGTTTAGGTACCTAATGGGGATCTACCAAACATCCAGAAAGGATAGTTCCAGGTAGTAGATTGGTGATCCAGAATAAGGATTTTCCAGCAGACTTGATAGTGTTAGGTATCCATGATTTCGATATAATCTTGGGTATGGACTAGTTATCCAGGCATAGAGCCACCTTAGATTGCTATAAGAAAGAAGTAAGATTGGTTCGACCAGAAGGCGTGATATTTCGAGGAATCAAAAGAGAGATTGCCCCTAGTCTCATTAATGCCATGACCGCCTCGAAAATGCTTCGGAAAGGTTGCCAGGGTTATTTGGCATTTGTAGTGGATAAGGACAGAGGGACACGGGTGAAGACATCCATAGTCGAGTTCCCGGATGTCTTTCAGGATGATATTTCGGGTTTACCGGATAGAGAGTGGAGTTCGTTATTGAACTAGTTCTAGGGGCCGTAGATATCCATTCCTCCATACGAGAATGGCGCAGTGAGTTGAAAGAATTGAAGGCCTGATTGGAAGGAATTGCTAAGCAAGGGCTTCATCCGACCTAGTACCTCACCGTGGGGAGCTCCAGTTCTCTTCGTAAAGAAGAAAGATGGAAGCTTATGATTGTGTATAGACTATAGACAGCTGAATCGGGCGACAATACACAATCAGTATCCGCTTCCTCGTATAGATGAGCGATTTGACCAATTGCATGGATCTCGGGTATATTCTAAGATTAACTGGGGTGGGCTACCATCAGTTGAAATTAAGAGAATGATGTTTCTAAGGCGCCTTCGGGGCCGAGATCACGGTCACTATCTGAGTTCCTAGTGATGCCATTGGATTGACTAATGCCCGAAATTGCGTTTATGGATTTGATGAGCAGGGGTGTTGATCCGATATTTAGATAAGTTTGTGATCGTATTCATTGATGACATTCTAGTGTACTCGGCGGTTCAGGTATGCGAGCTCAGGACGTGAAGCTTCTTAGAAGCGTCGGTTATACGCTAAGTTTAGTAAGTGCCGGAGTTTTGGTTGGACAAAATGGCTTTCTTGGGTCATGTCATTTGGCGGAGAAAAGGTATTAGTGTGGATCCTCGAGAGAAGATCGAAGCTATAGTGAATTGAGCATGAATGTTCCACGAGAGTCACGGTTTCTGGCGAGTTATTACAGGAAATTTGTTGATGGATTTTCGAAGATAGCGACCTTGTTGACCCGTCTGATGAAAAAGGATCGAAATTCGAGTGGTCGGATACTGCCCGGCATAGTTTTGAGGCGGGGCAGAGATTGACGACGGCTCCGATTATTAGCACTGCGGGTCGGGAAGGACGGTTATGTGGTATAGGTGATGCCTCGGACAAGAGGTTAGGGTGTGTTTGATGCGGGGATGGTAGGTGATGGCTTGTGCTTCCGTCGGTTAAAGCCTGACGGAACTACAGGCCATGATTTAGAACTAAGCGACGGTGGTTTGCTCTAAAGATGCGGAGACATTATCTATACGGTGTTCCTGTTAGATATTCACCGATCCATAAGAGCACGTAATATATCTTTACTCGAAGAGCTTAACTAAGGTAGCTGTAGGTGGTTGGAGTTGATGGGATTATGATTGCACGATGAGAGTACCATCCGGGAAGGCGATGTAGTGGCCAATGTAGTGGCCGATGCCTTAAGTCGAAACCCGAGGGTTCCTATGCTTATCTCGCAGACAAGATATCTCCCATCGCTGATAGAGTTGAGATCTGGGAGTTCACTGGCAGGCTGATACAGTGGACACCGGTCAGCATCATTTCATGTTCGTCCTCTTCTACAACAGATCAAGGAAGGTCGGCAGGTTTCTCGCAGATGATTGCCGAGGGCAAGAGGATTGAGGGGTGGTAGGAAACCGAGTTCCGCATCAAAGACGACATGCATTAGTTGGGGAGGAGCCGAATGTGCGCACCAAATAGGAACTAAAAAGTAAACTTCAAGAGGCTCACTTTCAAAGATATGCCATGCACCTCGGGTAAAGATATCAAGATGTATCATACTTCGAGGGAGCATATTTCGTGGAAGGGCATGAAAAAGGAAATTGCAGATTCTGCATCCATGCCTAACTTGTCAAGAAAAAAGGCAGAGCACCGTATTCAGAAAGATACAAATTCCCTTCCGATTCCCCGTATGGAAGTGAGATAAGATTACTATGGATTTTGTTATCTGGCTTCCGAGAACTCGGAGACAACACGATGCCATATGGGTGATAGTGGATAGACTAACGAAATCAGCGCATTTTCTCCCATTTAGTAATGATGACCCGTTAGACAAGTTGGCCCAATTATATGTGGAGGAGATAGTTAGGATTACATGGTGTTCCCCATCGATAGTCTCGCATCGACCCCGTATTCACATCCGTGATTTTGGTCCAATGACAGGATGCTACGTGGGACTCGATCAGACTTTAGCACAAATCTTTCCATCTCAAACCCGATGGTCAACAGAGAACTATTCGTACACTAGAGGATATGCTTAGGAGCATGCGTGATAGAGTTTTGGCAGGTCGGATACGATTATCTCGATGGAGTTCGCCTACAACAATAAGTTATCAATCCAAAGATAAAAGTACGACTCACTTGAAGCATTGTAATGCCGTGCTAAGCCTGATCTCCGTATGTCGGGCCGGAAGTAGGAGAGAGGAAACACAGTCCAGAGTTGGGGCACAGACACTAGATAAGATCCGCATTGTCCAGTGACGACTCAAGATAGCCGCAGACGTACGTAAAAGTTATGCACAAAACGCCGTAGGGATCTACAACTATAAGCGTGGCGATGTGGTCTTCCTCTAAAGTTTCTTGGAGTGTATGCCTCGTGATTGAAGACGCGTGAAGTCGAGCCCGGTGACATATAAATATATGGAGATTATTGCCGAGGGACCAAGAGCATATAGATCAGACCTTCCTCCAAGAGTTGTCTAAGGTTCATAATGTGTTCCATGTATCCATGCTCAAGTAAGTACATTCCTGCATCCTCCCATGTACTCGAGATCTTACCAAGAACTAAAGGATACCTGACTATAAGGAGCAAATAATGCAGACAGATCACAGAGCGCATTTTATGAATAAGGCTTCATTCCGGCACAAAGTTTTTACGGGGGAATCCAAGGGATTAAGGAGGCTACGCGGAGCCGAGGTTCAGGTATGCGCAAATTAATATCCTCGCTTGTTTTCGTGATTAAGGTATCATCTTATATTAGTTTTGTTCATTTCGAGACCAAATGCTCTTATGAGGGAGGATTTGTAACACCCCGTCCCGAGAAAGTATGTACTGGTGATGTGTAACCGTAGTGCATCAAAGGCTTCTTAATTAATTTAGTACCATAATAGTATTGTTTTATAATGAAATTATAAAGCTTTCAAAGAATTGTGGCACTTTACAATTATGAAAGTGGAAGGTGAAAGTATAATTACTTCAAGTTTAAATAGTAAAATAATAATAATAATCATTAAAATAATGCAGTAAGCTCCTAAAATTCTCTAGATCTCTGATGATCTAAACGGATTTCACTAAGTCTGCCTCGAAATCTAGTAACCTGAGAGTGTTTCAGTTAAATTCCGAGACAATCGGAATATTTTACGAATTTCTAGGCGACGGGTTTAGAGTGAAACCTGAAAACGGGATTTTAGAAAAATCTCGAAAAATGACAAATATTTAAAGAATATTCAATTATGATAAATAAAATTTTTCGGGGTAGAAATGGACCCGAATGGGACAATATAAATTATATATGAAAATAATAATAATAATAATAAGAATAAGAATAATTAGAAAAAAACGAAAATCTGAAATGAATAAAAGGAAAATGGCAGAGAAACCTAATAAGAGAGTGCGAGAGGAGAGAAGTATTTTAATTTTTTTTTTACCTTGCTTTCATATTCACAAAAATCGACCAGAACTGGGTTTCGAGCAGTATAAAATCGACTACGCAAGAGAGCTACGCATAGGTACCAATATCTTAGCCTTTTGTCAAACTTTAAAAGCGTAAAATTTGCTTCATCATAAGTATTTTCCCAGTTCTAAAGGTTATGTAATGGCTTGGAAATTTTCTAGAGGTCGTAAAGGTCGGGAACTTTAGTCCCAAAATTTTTAGACCGAAGCTTAGGAATTTTAGGAATTTTGGAACTGTTCTAGCCAATAAAGGCTGAATTCTGGATCGTTTTTGACAAGTTCAGTTGAAATTTCAGAGTATAGCTCACAAGTCGGATAGAATTTTCGTAAATGTTTTTATTTTTAGACCATGGAAAGTCCTTGTCAAAAGTTGATTAAAACAGATAGTTTTTGCGGGGCATTTAATGTGTATGGACATTTTGGTCAATTTCACATCATAATATCGGCGTCCATATCAATATGACCAGCACGTAGCTTTGCTAGAATCGGGTTCGTTCGATATAGTTACTTTGAAAGCCCCGTATGTTTTATGGTAAAACTTAAACTCGAGGGCATTGCAATTTGAATGAATTGTGGTAGGCGATTTGAGCATCCGACGAGAATCTAAAGTGTGCTTGGCAAGATTTGGAAAGAAATAGCTTCGAGAAAAAGGTGAGTACTCAAAATCATTTTCTAAAACGAAGTGTTTAAATTACAAGTTTGTAAAGTGCTTAAACATAGAGTTATAAAACATTTTTTATTACTTCCAATTGTTATACTCAGTTAAAAGTTTGATTCAGTGATTTAAGAAACAGCTTTGGCCCGGTTTAGCAAAACCCCTAGATGGCACAAATTTCGCCTCCGCCGATGGTTCTGGACAGCATGGCAAGGTTATGATTATGACTAACTATATTGCCCGGTCGACAATCGGGGGTTGGGGATCTAGTATATATTTGGCATAGTGAGTCGCCTCCGCACATCTCGAGGTATATAGTTAGTGCGTCGACTTATACATAGCGAAGGAGGTGTTGGTTCCGAGGTTCCATCACCGAGCATTTTGGTCCCGAGGTTCCATTATGCTATATAGATCTCCGCCGTATACCAATTTACCATCTTAGCTCGCCTGCAGTGTTCCGAGGTTCACTACCGATGCCAGGTTCCGAGGTTCCGTGGTATCACGCCTAGTGGTATTTCGTAAATGGGCCACACAAAGGGGGTTGGTACTTGATTTGGCGTGATAGCACTTTCGTATATTAACCACTGATCAAAATGGGCCACAAATGTAATAGTTTTTAAGGCTTTCACAGCTATAAAATAGTTTTCGTAATGGGGCTAATGAAAGATAAATAGCTTCAAGAAGATATAAACAGTTAAATGGTTTTCATAGCAAAACTCGCTTCTATAAATGGGCTTACAACCATTTCTTGCATGCATTTTCAGTATTAGAGGTACAAATAAACAGATGTGCCAGTGATTTAGAACTTAGTACTCAATGAGCCCGTTTTGTCAGCTTTCGCTTTTAAAATAATTTTTCAAAGTGTGTGCCAAGCCAAAGATCTTTCCAGATCCTCGCCATAGACGTTGTGTCAGGATTATGATATAAGATATGTGTAAATTAAAACTAGTAAAAGTTAAATGTGGCATTTTCAGATATGTAAATATCTTTTGTAAAATATGCATGCATGGTTTTGAGAAAACAAAGCTAAGTATAAACTTATATTCGATCGATCCTTATCTTATATTTTGATGAGGACCAGAGGTCCTTTATTGTTATACGGACATTTGGAAAACACTGAGGCTTGTTTCATACAGTGATTTTGTATTGGTCACTCACCGCGGCATCATTATGCCGCCGGATTTTCGTTAAATCTAAAGGTGATTTTTGATAGAAAAGTGAAAAATTTTATAACCCACGTTTTCCAAATACAACAGCATTTAACGCCCATTTCGTAACTGTCACGAGCGAGCTTGGTCAGAGGTTATCAGGAGTTGCCGGCAGATTTCACTAGGAAGGGTTCACAACTCCGAGTCTAAAAACTGATATGGACTTGTAAACCTCAAATCTTCCAATAATTGCCTCCGACAACCCTAATAAGCAAGTAAGGAACCAACAGATTTCCTGCTCAAGGAGTCAACCTCAACATTTGCTTTTCCTGGGTGATACCGAATAATATAATCATAGTCCTTAAGTAATTATATCCATCTTCTTTGCCTCATGTTCAATTCCTTATGGGAAAACAAATACTTCAAACTCTTATGATCTCGTAAAGGTCTACAAGTTTCAACAAACAGAGTGTCTCTGGTCTTAGTGCAAAAATCACTGCAAGTAACTCCAAATCATGGGTAGGATAATTTCATTCATAAGGCTTCAACTGTCTAGAAGCATAAGCCACAACTCTCCGATGTTGCATGAGAACACAACCCAAACCCTGACGAGAGGCATCACTATATACCACAAACCCTCTTGAACAATGATTCTCGGATTTGTTTGGATGACTTTCTCACACATCTAAGGCAAAAGTTTGCATTAATTTTTCGGAAGACCGTAAATTCGCTCTTTTCCTTTCTCCTTCATTTGCCAAGTTTGACTATAAGTTAATCGCATCCCATGTTGCCTTACAAAGTCTTTACAAATTTGTCAAGGTTGATATTCAAGAGTGGACCGAATAACATTATCAATTATCAAAGAGGCACGAGTCGATCTAACCAAAGGTTGGCAACATGCAACTTCTTCTAAATTATGGTTATGAAAATTCCAAAAAGTATGAACTTGAACCACATTAGATGACCCAATTGCATGGCATGTGATTTTCCATGGTCATTCAGCAACTGTACAAAGCACGGTCATGTGCTTGGAACTATTTATTTTAAAAGAATATCAAAATCGTCCAACTAAAGACATCATATGTAAAACATCTCGAAATTCTGAAGCATTAGGGAAGGTATGACTACTACCCATAATCGCATTTTCAAACCGCCTAGACTGAAGTTCACCAAAATTTGATTCCGCACATCTTCGGAAAAAACCTAATGCCATAGATTCATTGGAGATATCCATACAAATTGCTACATTGGAATCAATAGGAGATGTAACTAGAGGTGAAGAATTAGAGGCGACAATAGGTGTTGAGGGATTGTCAAAAAGTGAAAAAAAAATTCAAACATGAAGAACCTTGTACAAGTGAAATACTAACAACGTAAGCATCTAAGGGTATACGGAATTTACATTGTTGGTTGACCCACTATCTCTTCACAAGTAGATACATATACACGACAAAATCGATCACTGTATCTAAACATTCTTGATACTAATACATCATCATCTAATGATACTAAACATGATAGATCAAATTGGAGTATGAAGCTAATTTTAGTATCCAACACACCACAAATAGTTGCCACAAATTCAGTATGAGACATATTACAATTAACATCAATTAATTTATGACGACCACCACTAAATTTGGTTGATCCATCAGGACTCGTAATCCATTGACCTCCTTCATGAATGTAGCAAAACATGTCTCCATCCATCATAACCTTTAGTTGGCAAACATTTGAATAAAATTAATATAAAACTCAAAAGGTTAAGGAGAAAATAAGGCAAAAAATTAATGAGAAGAGTAAATTATCCTGATGGAAACTGTATCTAATTAGTTTTCAATCAAGGGAACCCTAGTCCTGAAGATAGAAATGTACAATACACTTAGACAAATTTTACTGCTTGCAAACTATAAGGATTTTCCTTTTTGGCAAACTTTTTGGCCTTTATTGAAAAACAATCATCACTATATAACCCATTTCCTACAAGTTTTGTGCCAAAAGATAGGTTCAAACGAAAGCATCAAAATACATGAATAAAGTAGTTCTGACAAAAAAAAAAAGTTCATGAACCCTATGGTAGAGGGAAAACATGAAATTAACATAATTAATTCACTAAAGAACAACATAAAGAAGGACCAAGAATGTTTCATGATATGATCATGTTTGTATTAGAATCACAACTTTTCCAAGTCAATCACCAATGGCTCAAGAGATTAATACATGGATGACTTTTTAAAATTAATACCAAATATTGTATGCACATATATAAATATAATATAAGAAAATTTTTTGTATGAAAATATTTTTAGTTGGTATAAGGCATGTTGGCAACATATGAAGTTATAAAAAATAAGGGAAGAATGTTTCGTCTTTCAAATAGTAAGGTGGGAGACAATGCCAAGGGAAACCAAATCAGTGAGGCCTAGGTTGTGTTTTCTTGTTAGGGTTATGAGAACTCTATTATCAAGATTTACCCTCTTTGTTTGTATAATTAATTATTGGATATTAATTTTGGTGAGTTATGCTCTAATAGGCTGTAAATTGTATGAGTGAACCCTATCCATTTTTTAATCACTTATTACCTTTTTGTCCATAAAGATTGAACAAATGGTGTTTCTAATTTCTTAATTTAGATTATTTAGTAGACAGGGAATTCTTGCTTTTTACATATGATGAGAATATGTGTTTTCATGTACAAGTTTTTGAGAAAAGTGGTTGTGAAAGAATTGACATGTTTGTTATTAAAAAACATCAAGAATTTGTAGTCTCTGAAGTAAAAAAGAGAAGAGGTAGACTGCTCCCCCTCTATTAAAGTCTTGTGGAGATGGCCCGGGTACACAATTGAAATATTCTTTTTATTTCCTTTTATGCTCAAACACAGACATTTGCACATATACATGTATCTACACAATTTACATGAATCTAAGGCATATGGAATTGATGAAATAGGCATCAAAGCATACTGCTATCACATATCCTACTTAAGTTTGAGAAAGTTAAAGGAAAGAAAATTTTGAAAAAGATTAATGATAAAGACAAATTTATAATGAAACTATCAATTTCATAGAAAGAAAAAATTCGGTATAAAATTGCAAGCACAAACAAAAAAATTGAAGAAAACAAGAACCCTAACCATTAGGGAAAAATAAAAAATCACAACCCACAAACAAACCTAGAAAGATCTTAAATTTTTATAATATCAATTTCAGAGGATAAGTTTTTACCTTTGTTTCAGTCTTCAAATAGTGAGATGGGAGGTGACGGTGATGAAATCAAAACGAAGAAGACCAAGGTTGCTTGAGATGTTATGAGAACTCCATTCGCAGGAGAAGTAAGCAGCAATAGGGTTCCATCGGTGTTCCAATCGCAGGAGAAGTAAGCAGCAACAGGGTTTCATCCGTGTTCCAAAAGAAAATGGAGCTTAGGGTTGAGAGTGAATGAGAAAATTATGTTTGGAGAGAGAAAGTGGTGTGTTTTTGTTTTGTTTTTTATTTTATTTTATTTTTTGTCTAGGATTTGCTTAGGTAGCATGTGAGTTGGATTATAGACAAGGGTATTTTTGTCCAAGAATACACACTCAATACATAATGTATCAACACATAATATTTTTTCAAATTAACATATTGTTATTAGGTTATCAAGAATTTGGTTATAAAAGTCTCAATATTCCCAAATTGGTAGCCCATAACCTACTTTTCCCAAAGAAATCTCTTAAAAACAAAAGAAAGAAAAAAAAATGGAAATATTCTTGTCACTTCCTTATGTTGCCATTAAACAATTTTTTTTTTTTAAATTTTCTCCAATAAAAACAAAAAACCTAAGAACAAAATTGATAATTTCTATGTCAATTAAAGTGACTTTGATACCAATTGTTGGATTAGTTTGTAAAATTAAGAGTATTTATTGAGCAAAAAAATAATAGATTAAAAATCAATAATAGCCAATAAATACATTATAAATAAAAACTTTAATTGTACAAGAAACATATCATTCATAATCTATAGAAAGCATACCTGACATGGATTCAGAATTATTGACCGTCATTTGTCTCCAAAGAAATTTGTAGGGGGTAAGATAAAAAAAAATGGATAAGGTTGAAGATGAATATTTCATTATTCTCAAAGTGTGTTTTACCAAATTCTTATAAAATTTTAGGACTTTATATATATATATATATATATATATATATATATATATATATATATATATATATATATATATATATATATATATATATATATAAATGAAATAATAGGTTTCTTTGTCAAAATGAGCTTATCAAAGAAAGAGAGAAAATAGAACTCCTCGAGCCGCACTAGATAATATTAAAATAACTTCATAAATGACTCCCAGATAGGATACGAAATGGGCCGACATTTCATTCGACACCTGGCGAGCTACGGCGACCATACCCCCGCCCCGGTATCCCACATAGCAGCCCAAACAAAGGCCCGTCTATTAAGCCCAAAACATGGATTTGAAAATGTGAGGCCCATACTGCACAAATAAACCATATCTTCACAAATAAATGTGTAAGATAGAATATTCCCTAAAAGACGTCCTGGTCGTCCAATCAAGTCCTATTATAAAGGGAAGGAAAAGCAACAGAAGGTCGTTAGTTGGATACCCCCCAATAAGGAAGGAGGATTACTCCAAATAAACCTTGACTAATCCTTATCATAAATCTAAGGTCGACTACATGAGGAAATCTATCCTCGCCAGGGAAGAACCCCCTAATCATCATTCAAATTGGATGAATGTCCATTATAAATACAAGGCTGCTCCAACACTAAAAGGTACGCTAATTCTAAGCAATCGAGGCATCCCCTTCTCTCGCATTGCACCGACTTTAAGCATCGTGAGCTACCTCGCGACGCCCTCGTCGCCTCTTCATTCGTTCTTATCATAGAAGGTGTCGCATCTGTAGCCTGCTGATCGACATTGCATCAATCCTACCCCAAAATTTCAACGATCCTCAACGCCTTGGTCCAACCCAACGACCCAACACGCCCAAACTCATTCGGCTGAAAAAGGCATCGCTGGCGCCTCGCGGAACAGAATTCCTTCATAAACATAACTCGATTCTCAACATCGATGGTATCAACAAGGAACACAAGGAGTAACACTAATCCACCGAGGACACTAATCCACCGTGTGATACAGTGCCAGACTCGGGATTCGCGGGAAACGATGCAAGCCAATACAAACGTAAGTGGAAGGCCGCTCGTCAACCGCTTGTCAAGACCGGAGCACTACTGCGCAGATACAACATCACCGTGAGACACTGCAAACCCAGAAGGCCATAACCTCCCCCGCTAAGAACCACTCGGGCGCGACATTCCCGGTGCATCGAAGGTGGCAGAGTCTAGTCAGTTGGGGCATGGACCACCGCAATCTTAGCCAGGGGGGAAAACGGTTATGCCCAGAGATGCCTAGTGAGCCGAAGCGCCAAATCACCCTCAACCAGAAACAAGGGAACAGTCGTGGGAGCAGAGGTTCAAAAACCTTCAACAAGAGCTCATCCGCGTGAAGGAAGTGGTAAAGGGGCGAGCCCCGGATACTATGGACACCTTGGTACAGCAAACGGAATCTCCCTTCACAGCCGAGGTACTACACTTTCCCCTTCCGGCAAAGTTCAGAATGCCTCAGGTAGAAACATTCGATGGAGTCAAAGATCCCGTCGATCACCTTAATACTTACAAAAATCGATAGCCGCACGGGTGAGTCAGACTGGCAGGCGATGCAGTAGCTTCACTACCCCCAAAGGGCCGCCTTGGCCCGGTTCAATAGAATTCCCTTCATCTATCTCGCCATTCAGTGGAACTAGTCATATGCCTGCCTCTCCCACTTCATCTGAGCTAGGACGCATGCAAAGCCGAGCTACCATCTACGACCATCAAGCAAGGATCAGAAAGCTTGAAATCATATGTACGTAGATTCAACGCGAGTCCCGAAGATAGACGTGACTCGACCTAAAAATTCGCTCGTCGCCACGCCTTCATCGCGGGCCGGGCGACAATCAAAGGACCTGATGTTCTCTATCTCGAAGAACCCTCAAGCTAGCATGGCCGAGGTCCTCGCCAAAGCAGAAAAGTACATAAACGGCGAGGAGGCCCTCATATCAAAGAAGGAGAGCTCCTCTGCCAGCAAAGAAAAAGGGGCGACATATAGACGACGAGGGAGGAGCCCCAAGCGACAAGATCTATCAAAGGAAATCCCAGATACCTGATTCGAGCATCCCCTAAAAGGCTGGGAATCTCGACCGTCCTGGCTCCACCGCGAACCGAAGGACCCACCGACATTACCCATCACAACGCTTCACTCCGCTAACGGCCTCAGTATCACAAGTCCTACATGAGGTACGAAACGAGCAATTCCTGAGATGGCCGACACAGATGAAATCAGATCCCGCGACAAGGGATAACACCAAGTATTGCGAGTTCCACAGGGACTATGGACATCGCACGGACAACTGTATACAACTAAGAAGAGAAATAGAATATTTGATACGTCATGGATATCTTCTACTAAGCCATATCTCCAAACTAAGTCAGACCAAACCCAAAGTCGCACGTAACCATAATCCGCCCCCGGCCAAGAAACGCCATCTGACAGTAACCGTTTCAAAGACAAACACTCGAGAATCCATGTGATCTCGGGAGGATTTATTGAGGAGGAGAATCTAGTTCGGCCGGAAGCCCACCTACTCTGAGCATAAGATCGCATATGGTGGAAATACAAGCAAAGATCTAAATTCGTCACACTGACACTACCATCACGCTCTCGACTCGCATCTGAAGGTGCCAAGACCCCATGACCTAATTCGCTGTAGTCCGCGCAATTGTGGCCAACAAGGCTCACACCGGTTTTAATCGATAATGGGAGTTCGACCGACATCATCTTCGCCGGCCTTCGATAAGATGGTATTGAAGGAAAAGCTAGATCCCTACAAGACACATCTGCGGGATTTTCGAGAGAAGGTACTACCGCTGGGCCTCGATTCAATCAAGCCGACTCGCGAACCCCCGCCGCAACGACGATTAAAGAAGCAGTTCCTTATAGTGGATGCCCTGTCACCCTATAATATACGCTAAGGCACCCTCCTCAACGCACAAAAGCCATCCCCTCAAGATATCACATGATAATCAAATTCCCGATGCTGAATGGAGCCCGACGGCCGAGGAAATCGCACAGGGCCGTGAGAGTGTTACACAACCCATGAAACAAAGAGTGGCCGACCACGTGAACGCCGACGAGCTTGATACGCGCGACGAGGTGCTCAATTCGACCCGAGCCCTCCGAGGAACTAGAACCCGCGCCCGCTGGATGACAACCCAACATCTAGCCAGCCTACATTGGCTCCAAACTACTAAAAAGGATCTCAGCGCCCTCACTCGCTGAGATCGAATAGAGACGCTTTTCGCATGGATGCGCATATGGAGGAATCACCCTCGCACTAATCACCCATAACCGAACACCAACCCGTCTCTTCAAACCGGTTAAACAAAACGCAGGAGTTTCAGACCGAAAGCAAAAGGCCATCAATGAGGGTCACAAGCTCCTCCGCTGTGAGCGATAAGAGAGGTGGAACACCAGTGGCTAGCTAACGTTGTACTTGTCGTCAAGAGCTAATGGCAAATGGCGACTCTGCATCGACTTCACTGACATAAACAAAGCATGCCCGAAGGACAGCTTCCCTCTGCCCAGAATCGACCTCATCGTGGACGCCACGGCAGGCCACGAACTACTCAGTTTTATGGATGCATTTTCCGGCTACAATCAGATCAGCATGGACCCCGGGGACCAAGAGAAGACTTCATTCACACAAAGACAAGGAACCTATTACATCGGGTAAATGCCGCGACTAAGAATGCGGAGCCGACCTACCGTGAGACTAGTGAACCGGATAAGTTCCAAAGGCGTATAGTACAACAATGGAGGTATACATAGACGGCGCCGGTAAACCGCTAACCGATCTCCATATCACCCATCTTCGAGGCATTCCGCATCCTGAGGAATTATAACATGAAGCCGAATCGACAAATGTGTTCTTCGGCGTGTCACTGAAAATTTCGGGTTTATAGTTAACTACGGGGATTGAAGCTAATCCGTGACAAAATAAAAGCATTACTCGACATGCCGTCGCCTTCAGGAATAAAGGAGGTCCAACTAGCTGACGTAGCGATTACGGCCTAAGCCAAGCCGGATTCAGAGCGAGTGATAAATGCCAGCCTTTCTTCCAAGTTCTGAAGAAAGCATTTCAGTGGGACGAGAAATGTGAAGAAGCATTCATGGCATTAAAAACATACCTAAGCTCTCCTCCCATTCTAGTAAGTCCCGTTGAAGGAGAACTCCTCACTTTGTACTAGCCGCATCGACTCTCAACCAAGGCACACTGGCCGAGACAAAGAGCAGTCCAAGACCCACTTACTACCGCCGAGCCGAGAGCAGCTTTAGGAGAGGTACCCAAGAATGGAAAAGTTGATACTTAGCATCGCGCACCGCAGGTCCTAGCTTCCCTCATTTCCGTGCTCACACCGTAGAAGTCCCAAATCCAAGTACCCAATGAAGTAGGTATTACACAACCAGGTCTCCCAAGGTCGATGAAGTGGGCCATAGGTCTAAGCGAGTTCGACATCGCACAAGCCGAAACCCGCTATAAAGGGACAGTCCTAGCGCACTCGCTATGGAATTCGCCTCCGAGCAGAGCTTGCCGAGCCCACACTACGAGGACAACCTCCCATATGGAAACTCTCTCGTAGATGGAGCCTCAAACGCACGTGGGAGCGAAAGTGCTTAATCACCTCACCGTATGGATAGATATTGAATACGCACTCAGTTTGGGTTCCATGCTTCCAACAACGGCCGAGGCATGAGGTCGCCATACGGCCTCAACTCGCCCACTCATTAGAGGTCAACGCCTAGAGGTCCACAAAGGACTCCCAACCGGTGGTCGCATCGAAGATACATACGAGGCCAAAAGCGAGACGATGGTTCTATATCTCCAAAGGTCCGCGGATTTGCTAAAAGTTCGTATTGGTTCTGGGTCAAGTACGCCCTCGTAATCGTAGAATACCCGAGCCGACACCCGGGCAAAACTAGCCATAGCCTCAAGAAGATCTCGGCGGTCGTGCCTCGTCGGTCACCTGGGCTGTAACCTCTATCGAATCTCTACAAGATGGTGGTCGCCCAAGTAGATCCGCGGCCGAACCGGATGGACCCTATTCGGGGATTATATTAACGACTAACCTACTGCATCGCACCCGAAGAAGCTGGGCTTAAGATAAGAGTAAGGTCTTCCAGGTTTACCAATCACAAAGGAAGCCTTTACAAGTGAGGATTCTTCACACCTTTCCTAAAATGCATCGCAGGAGAAGACACTGAATACGTGCTAAGAGAAGTACACGAAGGCGTATGTGGGAACCATATCGGAGCACGAACGTTAGCAGAAAAAATCTTGAGGCAAGGATACTACTGGCCCACGATACTTAAAGATGCGACCGACTTAGTCAAGAGGTGCAGACCCGCCAGAGCACGCCTAAAATATCACGCCCCGCCGAGCCCCCGACGCCACTACCAAATTTCGCCTTCCAAAGAGCCGTTGGATACTGGGACCCCCGCCCACTCCAAGGCCAATGCAAATTCATAATCACGTAGCTGGGATTATTTCACCAAGTGGGCGTAAGCCGAACCTTAGCCAATGACATAGTGAGCAAAAAACACGCAATTTCGTATGGCGAGCCATCATATGCAGATTTGGCATCCCAAGAGCCCTGGTATCAGACAATGGGAAACAGTTCGACAACACCAAATTCAAGGATTTTTGTGCCGAGCTCGGAATTAAAAATTATTACTCGTCACCAAAGATTACCCGCAATCAACTGACAAATAAGTCACCATCGTAACCCTTAAAGCTGCATTAAAGACCAAGCTAGAAGATCTTAAAGGAAGTCGGGCAGAATACCTCCCGAGGGTACTACGGGCCTACTGTGATCTACACAGGTCGCAACTCCTAGAGACCCCATTTGCCCTAGCCTGGGCACGTACAAAGAGCCCCGGTTGAGGTCGAATAAAATCAGAGTCGAAAGCACGGAGGAACAAAACGATTTGCACCTCCGTCCGAACTTGGAACTCCCGATGAAAACGGAGCAGGTTCAATAAACAAGCATTTAAGAGTATCATCAAAGGAAGACAATGTAATTACAACCAGAGGGCTGTCAGGTTACATGCCGGGATTTGGTCCTTAAAAGCTCCCGCCAAAGAAGGAAGAATCCAACGACGGGAAACTGGGGCCCCAACCGGGAAGGTCCCACATAATAACCTCGAGTCGTCAAAGTTAGGCAATTATGAGCTCCAATGTGAGGAGGAAAAATCTTACAATGATACATGGAACGCTGAGCACTAAGCGCTTTTTCTCCAGTAGGGCACCGGTTTGTAATAAAACCCATCAATTTTTATGTGACGAGTCGAGCACACGCGGGTAATTTAGTATCTCAAAAAGTCCGAGAAACATACACAATGAGAAAATTCATAAAAATAAAAGTCTCTCTTTATTCCAAATGAATCATATTCGGTTACAATCAGTGGTGTCCTTGATTACATCTCGAAAAACACTCGGTACAAGCTAAATTGCAAAAAAAAAAAAAAAAAAAAAGAGGAGACAAAGGAGAAAGATAGAATAAAGAAAAAGAGGGGTGTGATAGGGAAAAAAGAAAAGAGGGAAAAAAGATGGAGACAAAGGAAAAAGACAAAAAAAAAAAAAAAGGGAAAAAGAAGCATATGAGAAAGCTGTGGAAGAAGAAAGAATGGAGAAAAGAAAAAGGAAGAAGAGTGTAGAAATGAGAGGAAGAAGATAAAGAAAATTGTGAGAGTGCGGCGCAAAGGATGCAATCGCCCTCCGAACGCATTCCCCAGCAAAGTTTTGGGTAACATGACTCCCATAAAGGGAGACTAGGAAAACACAACTCCCACACATGAAGACCCGTAAAGGCCGATCCAAAGACGCGAGGAACCAACAAGGCACCGAACGTCGAAAGATCCATCCCGCAAAGTAACTTCATCCACCAACAGAAAGGCACTTCCAAAAGCATAAGATACAGAGGCAACAGAGCCACCATTTATAAGGAGGTCAAAGCGCTCGAAAATTCACGCAATCGTTCCAGATTCTCCATAAATCAGCATTAATGACGGTTCGCCACCTTTTCGAGGACATGCGAGGCGTTTCAGTCCACCAAAGCCCTTCGCACACTGAAAGTCACGCATAACGAGTTGCTCCCTTTGACGAGTTCCTCTACTCTGCACAGGCCACGCTGCCTCAAGAGTCATGCCACGCCCTCAAGAGCCGACTTCACCAGCTACAGCCAGAGCCCAAATGCTCCTTCGACGAGTTACTCTACTCAGACAGCCACTTTATGCCTCAAGAGTCGACCACCAGCTATACGCCTATCTGGGCTTGAACGCCACCAAGGCCACAGCCAGAGCCCCGCTTGTCTTCGACGGTTCCTCTATCAGACAGCCACGCCGCCTCTAAGAGTCGACCACCAGTTACATCGCTATCTCAACGCCACCAAGGCCACGCCAGAGCCCGCTTGCTCCCTTTCACGAGTTACTCTACCAAGACGTGCCACGCCGCCTCAAGAGCTCGACCACCGTGACTACATCACACTCGCTTGAACGCCACCAAGGCAACAGCGCCAGGAGCCCAGTTGCTCCCTTTGACGAGTTACTCTACTCCAGACAGCCACGCCTCAAGAGTCAGGACCAGCCAGCTACACGCCTATCCGGCTTGAACGCTCACTCGTTAGCCACGCCGCCAGGAGCCCGCTTGCTCCCTTTCGACGAGTTACTCTATCGCACAGCCACGCTCAAGAGTCGCATCACCAGCTATAACGCCATTCGGCCAACGCCACTAAGGTTGACAGCACCGTGAGCCGGGCTTGCTCACTTTGATTTCGGCCCTTCCTACAAAGCATACTCACAAGGCTCGTCCCTCAACTCATAATGACGAGTCCCTACTATTCACAATGACGAGCCCTTCGCTGCACTCCAGACAGACGGGCTCCTTCCTACAAATCATACTTACGAGGCTCGTCCCTCAAATCAGCACGACGAGCCTCTACTATTCACAATGACGAGCCCTTCGCCGTACCGCACGTGACTCTGCCCTTCCTACAAAGCATACCACAAGGCTCGGGCCTCAACTCATAATGACGAGTCCCTACCGGTCACAATGGCGAGCCAATTACTAATTCACATCACAGCCCTTCGATGCTCTCTGCATGCACGCTCTTCTTACACCATATTGACAAGGCTCGCCCTCAACCTTGAATATCGAGGCCACTACTATTCATTGACGGCCCTTCGATGCTCTCCATGCATGCACGGCCTCTTCTTACAATTCATATTGACGAGGCTCGTCCCTCAACTCAGAATGACGAGCTCCAACTATTCACGTTGACGGCCCTTCGCCGCACTTTACGCACGGGTTCCATCGCAATTCATATTGACGGCCCGCCCCTCAACCTCGTAACAGACGAGCCCAACTACCACGCTGACGAGCCCTTCACGCAGACTCCGCATGCATCGGCCCTTCCTCTTACACCATATCGACGAGACCTCCCTAACCCGATGGAGATGAGCCCCTACTATTCATTGACGAGCCCTTCACAGACTCCCCAGACGGACGGGTTCCTTCCTACAAATCATATCATGCACTGTGGCTCGTCCCTCAACCAAGACGACGAGCCTCTACTCATTCACAAGGACGAGCCCCCCACCGCATCTCCAAACGTACCTGCCCTTCCTACAAGTCATACTTACGTAGGCTCGGGTCCCCCAACCAAAGACGACGAAGCCTCTTACTATTCACAAAGTGGCGAGCCCTTCGATGCCTCCTCCGCATGCACGGCCCTTTCCGACAATTCATATTGACGAGGCTCGTCCCTCAACTCATAATGACGAGCTCCAACTATTCACGCTTGACGAGCCCTTCGCACCCGCATGCACGTTCCACCGTGCACCATATCGACGAGGCTCGCCCTCAACTCGTAATGACGAGCCCAACTATTCACGCTTGATCCAGCCCGCCGCACTCTAGACAGACGGGCTCCTTCTTACACCAATTATATTGACGACTCCTCCCTTCAACCCGCATGGATGAGCCTCATCATTCACATCGACGAGCCCTTCGCCGCAGACCCGCATGCATTCGCCCTTCCTACAAATCATACTTTACGAGGCCTGCCCCTCAAATTAGCACGAATGCATTCTACTATTCACAAAGGACGAGCCCCTCACCCGCACCCCGCATGCACGGGCTCCTTCCTACAAATCATACTTACGAGGCTCGTCCCTCAAATCAGCACGACGAGCCTCTACTATTCACAGTGGCGAGCCCTTCGATGCACTCCAGACAGACGGGCTCCTTCTTACAATTCATATTGACGAGGCTCGTCCCTCAACTCAGAATGACGAGCCACTACTATTCACATTGACGAGCCCTTCCACCGCACTCCGCATGCACGCGCTCCTTCCTACGAATCATACTTACGAGGCTCGTCCCTCAACTCATGACGACGAGCCTCTACTATTCACAAAGGACGGCTGCCGCGCCCTTCGATGCACCTGCATGCATCTGCCTTCCTACAAAGCATACTCACAAGGATCGTCCCTCAACTCATAATGACGAGTCCTTACTGGTCACAATGGCGAGCCACTACTATTCACATTGACGAGCCCTTCGATGCTCTCCAAACAGACGGGTTCCTTCCTACAAATCATACTTACGAGGCTCGTCCCTCAAATTAGCACGACGAGCCTCTACTATTCACAAATGACGAGCCTCACCGCAGATCTCTGTACGCACTGCCCTTCCTACAATCATACTTACGAGGCTCGGCCCCTCAAATCCACACGACGAGCCTCACCATTCACGGCGGGCGAGCCCTTCGGCGTTCTCCGCATGCACGCCCTCCTTCTCGACACCATATTGACTCAGGCCCGCCCTCAACTCGCACGACGAGCCCAACCATTCACGCTGATCTAGCCCTTCGCCGCACTCCGCATATTACGTTCCATCGCGCAATCTATATCGACGGTGACTCATCCCCTCAACTCGTATGGATGAGCCCTCTACCATTCACATCGGACGAGCCCTTCGGCCGCACCCGCATGCATCTACGCTCCATCGCACAATTCATGCTGACGACGCTCCTCCTCAACTCGGGGATGGATCTAGCCCTCAATCGGACTCCAACACTGACTCCTTCTACTATTTACATCGATGCTTTTCCCAAGAAATTTACTCAACCACACTCCGACGAGCCTCCATCATCAAATTTCAAAGACGATTCACTCGCTCCAAGCATCGACGACCTCAACCACAAAACTGTGCCAACACCCCGTCAATGACGACGAACCCACAGCCCGATCCGACGAGCCCACCCACTCCAACCATATAAGGGGAACCAAGCGCCTAAACAGGATAAGATGCAAAATTTCGATATACAATGAAATTGGCCGAGACCTTCAAATCGGATTACACAGTTCAAGAAAAAGAATAAAGATATCTCAACTAGAACACAAGTTTTCAAAAAATGGGTATTTATCAAAGGAAGGCTACATTGCATCAGCCCTGTGCCCAACGAAAAGGGGGAGAGGTCGACATCAGGAAAGCATAAATGAGTCCAAGAATTTAGGCATCAGACGATGAAGAATGAGAAAGGATCTCAGTAGGAGTAAATGTGCCCCGGGAATAAGTCAGATCTAAGACCCTCCGCCCCTCACTGGGAGGTCGGGTTGAAATCTGATCTCGAGTACGCCCGAACGGCTTCCGCTGAAAAGCGAGCCATCTGGGGAACCCACTCAGCACCACCGCATCTCGCAATCGTTCATAACCTCGCCTTGAGCAACCATGCTAATTTGGTCACTTAAGATCCGCAAGAAACCACTACATTCATCGCCACCGCTCTCGGCGCTAAATTTACATACAAGACTCACGACACGAGCGCCTCCAACAACACTTTACCCTCGCCTCGCGACGAGCAATCTCGAAGTTGTTTTTCTCGCGCCAAATCACCTAACTCCCACGTTAACTCCACTGAGATCCCCGCACTCTCGAGGTGATGAGCCCCTCCCACCATTCAAGCTCATTCGACATATCTCAACCCCTCTCCCGAGTCTCAATCAACTCACTGCGGGCAGCCTTGGAGCTCACTCCTTGTCCTCCCGAAACTCACCTCGCCTTCACAACCGCCTCCGGTCTCGTTTCTATTTTCCGCCCGAGCACGAGCCGATGAAGTGTGCTTAAGATCGCACTTGCCGCTCTATGTCTGGCCATATGCCGCTACTGGCCCCCCGCGTAGCTCTACCCGCTGTTAAGTAAGAGAAGCCACTTTCGCTTTATAACCGGCGATCTTCACATGTTTCTCATTCGCTGGGCCTTGTCTGGCCGCCTTCAGTCAGCGGCAAAACAGATCTCGCATTAATGCATAAGAGTTCAAAGATGTAACAAGCATGGAAATAAACACACCACAGACTCACCGGGCAATCCTCGAAAAGACAACGCCAAAGCTTCATCAACTCCTAAGAACTCTTCGAACTCCCAACGCCAGACTCCGTGAGAATAGATCGAGATGGCACCCGCCGCGCCTCGCAGACTAGAGAGCGCAGAAGCCCCGGGTCAGACCGGCCTTTTGCTCGATTTCTTTTTCTGGCCTCCACTGGCCCCGAGGAGTGTGACTTGCGTTGTCAAGGCGGACTCCATACGGTTATAGGCAGAGCTGCTAGCGCGGGCGACGCACGCACTAAAGACCCGCCTTGACGACAGTTTAGAGAAGACCAGAAGGTCAAAACCAGTGCGGCCGACGCCTCGCTCCGGCCCCCGGGCGGTGTGTTAAGGACGCACCCGCATTTCAGCCTCGCTGGGCGGCGATGTTCTCTGTGGTTCTCGAACAGAGAAGAAGGAGACACTCTACTTCGAACCTGGTTTAATCCCACCCTTTCAAAAGAGTCCAAATTTTTTCTCTTACACCTGTATTTCCGAGACGTCGCCCCCAAATGAACTAAAATCTCGCCCCTGGTAGGAGTGGCAGCAGTGGACCCAAAGGAAAACCTTAAGGTAGAAAGAGGCGTACTCCCAAACAAGAACGTGTGCAAATAAATTAGAGGAACTAGGAATGTTCGACTCTTATCGCCTCCGCATAGGAACGAAAGGCAGCATTCCTCCAACGCTAGAGCCACGTTGAAGATCTTCGGCCGAGGTCAAGACGAGCATCCGGGAGCATAAGGAAAGCTTAAGGTCGTAAGTATTCGATCGAGCTTTAGACAAATCAAACCGTGCACGTGCAAACACTCACTAAGGTTATCAGCGGCACTCCACGTCCTGGGCACACCCAAGGTATCACCCCTGTCACGAGAGTCATACTCCCAGTTGGAACCGCTAACGAAGAAATATCGTCCTTTCCATGACCGGTGTGAGGAAGGAAGGTCCGAGATCACTAGAGGAGACCCAGAACGTCTGGTGAAATAAATAAAACCCTCTGTAGTAGCCATCGGACTGAAAAGATGAAGGAACAGAGCCACATCGGGGACACCAAACCCTATCCTTAAAGCACCAATAAATCGACCAAAATACCCTAACCATCGGGAGCCAATCGAAGGGCGGCGCTGAAGTGTTGAAGAACCTCTTTGCGAAGGGATGTGCTATCAAGACCGTTATTAAAAGCAACTTTCAAAAAAGCGCACTACCGCACTCCGAGGCTGTGTAAAAGGTCAAACATCTCGGACCATATTCTGACACCGTGAGAGGCCGGGCATTGCTCAAGAAAAGTAGATTCATATGAAGGACCAACTTACTAGGCCCACCTTCAAGGCATGTCGAACAACGGCCCCGAGGGAAGTCCGACTTAGGATATTTGATCGTGCTTATCTTTACCTTTACCTAAGGGAAGGGGGAGGCGCTTTAGGAGCAAAAGTTGAGGCCAAACGATCACAAACAAGCTGAACGCCCCACCGCCGTGACCTGGCCAATAAGAGTCATCGCTGATACGCAAGAGGGGAAGGAACGATTCGACCTATGACGTAAGCAAACAAAGAGGCACGAAATCCAGATGATCCAACCTAGAGCCTCGTCGTATCAACCGAAAGAAACACAACAACAGACGGACGTCGCAGCCCAGAATGAGAGGAAACGCCGTAAAATGACCCAACACTAAATGCATGTGAGAAATCCGGAACGAAATACAGGAACGCCAAAAAATATAAAGACAAAAGTGGGGAATTATGAGGCCAAAGGAAGTCAGAACTGGAAAGGTCGACAAGAAACAAGGGAAAACGAAGGGAGTATGAAAAACAAGCGCGAAACTCGAAGAGCCATCATTAACGCACCACGTATGACGGCGGTCAGGTTAATTAATCCACATCCAAGCAAACACTCTGAAACAAACCCGGTCAGCAGATTAATCATACTCTCGCCCACGCAAACCGTCTCACGGGCAATGGGGCAACTGATAGGATACGTAAACGCTGCATTTCATTCGCACCCAAAGGAGCCGTGAGGACCATACTCCCCGCCCGTCCTTACATAGCAGCCTAAATGAACAGGTCTTGGCCATTAGGCCCAAACATGGATTGAAAAATGGTAAGGCCTATACTGCCACAAACCATATCTTCACAAATAAATGTAAGATGTATATTCTAAAAGACGCCCCTACGCCCAATCAAGTCCTATTATAAAGGGAAGGAAAAGCAACAGAAGGTCGTTAGTCGGATACCCCCCAATAAGGAAGGAGGATTACTCCAAATAAACTCCTTTGACTAATCCATTGTTAAATCTAAGGCTGACTACATGAGGAAATCTATCCTCCCAAGGGAAGAACCCCAATCATCAGCCCAAATCGATGAATGTCCATTATAAATACAAGGCCGCTCCAACACTAAAAGGTACGCTAATTCTAAGCAATCGAGGCATCCTCTCTTCTCTCGCATTTAATCGGGATTTCAGCATCGGAGCGGCTCCCGCGACGCCGACCCTCTTCATTCCTGCCTTATTGCGCGAAGGTGCCGATCCGCAGCCTCGTTGATCGACATCGCAAGAATCCTACCCCGCCCCAAACGATCCTCGTGCCAGCCTTTGGCCCAACCCACTCCACCCAACACGCCTCCACTCCCAGCTCATTAAAAATGATCATCAATTTATAATAAATTATAATATGATTATACTTGGTCAATAACTAATAAATTAATCTAACAGCATAAGCGTCCATGAATATTTTAGAAGCATATGCTCAATGATAACTTTTACTAGTTGATACATTTGTGGATATAAACAACTGTATTTAAGAAACATTATTTAGGTTGATGTAATTGACGGAAACCTCATATGTCCATTTTTTATGGCCTTTCCAACTCTAAATTGACAATTGAAAATTTAATTTATTCAACCAAAACTCATTTTCACAATAACTTGTCACAGTGACATGAAGATTTGAAATGTTCAATCTTCATATTTTCACCATAACGCCCATAGCTCTCAAGCTTTCAAATGGTTCTAACGCTCTTCTAAGTTTATTTATATGTTCACAAAAATGCTTCCAAAACACACTAAATTATTAGTTTTTACTCGTTAAGATAACAAGTTGTTGAATTAGTATTTTTAAAGACAATTACTACTCAAAAAGGGCTAACTACATACAAAAAAGCTCTTAAAGTATGCACTTTAATTTTGAGCACTAATCATTTTTCTCATTTCCTTCACTTGTTTGTTTTTTCATTGTGATTATCTAATCTTAAAGTTTACCAGAAATGAGGGTTTTTCTTGTGATTATTTGTTAATTGCCGCAAGTTGGCATTATGATTATTATATTAGTATTCCATATTGTTTCCACAGACAATATTGATTTGATTACACATTTCCTATAAATGCGTTCATTTTCAATTGCAACCTTCCTCTACAATATAGAAATTATAGCTAAAATGGAGAGATCAATTTGGCTAGCACATTTATGATGGTTAAATCAACATATGCAATTAACAAGAAGACAAACGTACAAAGATTCTATAAAAGAGAATAAGAAGTTAAAGCTAAGATCTTTTTTTGAGATATTGTTTTTTTAAAGGTATCAATACTTAATAATGGATCCAAAGTCCATAATAGAGTCTATAAAATTTTATAGAAAAAAAACCTTAAAAGGAGAATGAAATTTTTTAAACAGATAAAATTTTACATACATAACAACTAGTATGATGTCATTTGGTAGGCAAGATAGTGTAGGATAAGTAAAAAACCTTAAAAGGAGAATGAAATTTTTTAAACAGATAAAATTTTACATACATAACAACTAGTATGATGTCATTTGGTAGGCAAGATAGTGTAGGATAAGTGTACATCCATCCGTTTCGTCCATAAAATATGTAAAATGTATCAAATTTATAGAAAAATAACTTTAGAGGATAATGATATTTTATATTACATAACGACTAGGAAGACGTCATTTGGTTGGTAAGATAGCATACGATATATAAAGGTAAATATATATAGATATCGCCATTCAGATTCCCTCAATGCATGTTTTAGTCACTTTTATATTTTGCTTTAAAATGCAACCCACGGCCGAGAAGAAGAAACAATTACGTGTATCATATGTCATCAATGAAATTGTTTGTGGAGGCCTATGGGCTCGTCAAGCCCACTCAAAAGTTATTGTTTTGAGTATGGATCGTAATTTTCTTTGAATCCGATGTTAATTGGATATCCGATCCTAATAAAATGGTGTAATATTTAGATTCAAATAATACGATAATTGCTTCATTTTCATCATGATGCGATTTAATATAAGTATATTTTATATATCTATATGATCAAACACCATTAAATATATAATATATATTTATTTATATTAAAAAGCCTTAAACATAAAGACAAGAGGGATATTAATATAATAGGGTATTTGATTAGGTATGAGTACCAATTGATGTGAGGATGAAAATAAAAATCTAAATCCTATAAAAATGAGTTAGAAATATAAATAATAAATTAAGATGGAGACAAGAAATCTAAAATCCTACCAAAATCTTACCCATTATCCATTATCGTCCCTAGCTTTGAGAGGACGATGAACTATTTGTTGATATCGCCCTATGATGATTGAAAAATTAGGGTCATACCATCACAATCATTACTAAAAGCAAGGTGAGGTTATTGTCATATTGGGCCAAGATTCAATATCAGCGAGAGCAAACTTAAGTAGTAGGAGCAGCGTCTAATAACTTAATTTGAATCACTTATTTTTCAAAAAATGTCAATAGGTGCATTTGTTTTGGCATAGGACGGATCCGCCCTTTATTATAGGAGCACATGGCACTCCAATTTCAATTTCACAATTGTTAAAGGCACAATAATTCATAATGTAAAAACAAAATTTGAACTCAAGGGTCCACGTTTTTTTAAATAACATGACAAATTTAAAATTAGAACCGGAAGAATTTTGTAATAATACAGCCCACATGTTTAGATATTATGAAATATGGAACTCCGTCGGTGTTCTGCCAACTAAAAGTAAAAGTTTAGTTAAAATATCAAGGAGAATGGAAGGTGACACTGTCCCGTGCCCACCTTCACTGCTGTCCAGCTAGCGAGCTTTTGTCTGTTCTATTGACTTTATTTTTGGCTTACTTTTTTTTTTTTTTACTAAAAGAGACTATTTACAGACTGTAAATAGTAAATAATTGCTCTCTATTATAAATATATATTTTAAAGTAAATAATTAATTATTTTATTTATTTCTGTATAAATACGATACAAGAATCTTGCAAAATGAAAGAAAATATACATGTTACGTGTATCAGAAAAAAAAAAAAAGAAAAAAAATTACATTTATTATTATTATTTTTTTGAAAATAATTGAAAGATTACATTTATTAAGGTGAGGAAATTTGAAATAAAATTGTAGAGTTCCTTTTTTTATTTTATGATAAGCTATTACTACATTAGTTATCATAACAATGATTACCCCTTTTAAAGCAAATCAATGGCTTGGAACTGTCATTAAAATATGGGTTATGAAGATATGAATATTTTAGCACATTATTATTTATTCAGTTAGCTTCTTCCTTAATGTAACCTAGCAAATAAAAAGCATATGATTTATTGCTGTGGTTATAGTTACCTTATTTCAGAAACAAGGCCATTCTTCTCCTTTAATTATGACATTTGAAATAGGTTTTATAAATATCTCTGTTCCAGCTGTCCTTTCCTCCTCTTCCTTTCCTTTATTTTGTTATTCTTGAATATAGTTTTTTGAATGATTTTTTTTTATCATTCTTAACTTAAAATCATACTCTATATCTATTTTTTCTATTTTTTATCGTCTCAATAAATTGCTTTTCTGAACTAAGATTTAAGCTTTATCTAGCTTTTCGCCGTCACCCTTCTTATTACTGCCGTATTGTTTATCAAGCTATCTTAATATGCCACAGTTGACTATTGTCTTATCGGTGTTTGGTTTGAGCCGTCTGTGATAAGACCATTTACTGCCCGATTTGTCTCACCCGATATCAGGCTATTCTTATTTGGTCAGTCGCCTTATAATGTTTGATTTACAGAGTTTCACACGCAGCTATAGATGGCAAACATGCGAATGCAGCAGAGCATCGTCAGCCTCTGTAGTTGCCAAAGAATGCTTGTTATACTTGTAGGCTTGTATTTGTTCAAAGAGAAAGAACTCGACTAATAAGACGCCTGAAACAGATACCCGCTCTTTATCGAAAACCTTCAAACCATCATAAATATTAGCAGGCTACCGTACATTACTAAATCTTGTAGGTGCTTTCGGCGCTCATATGCCATGTTATTAACTTGCATATTAGAAATACATATATAGGTTTAGTAGAGTGCAAATACCTTCTGTACAGAAAATCAGAAAGCAAAATTGCTCTGTAAAGAGTTCGAAAAACCAGTTTGGATCTTTGATGTCAGAAGATATGATATTTAACCAGGCCGCATGTTACCATACCACCTGTATGATTTAGTCTCTCATGATATATTTCAGGAAGCCTGCTTCACCAGAAGAATCCCTGATATCGTCACATTAGGCAGCAAATTATTCAGATTTTTATTACATACAAAGCCTCAGAATCTAGAAATAACATTATTTTGCATGCTTAGCTATAGATGGGAAAGAAATATACAGAGAGCAGAAGATAGTATGTAATGAGGCTGAAAAATATATATCTTAATAAATATGATAGCCTGAATACAGAATAGTTTACGTATAATTTAGCTGATATGGATTTTCCTGAACCCAAAGAACTGTTAAATACTTACATTCATACGTTTGTTAGATAAACCATGATTCATTTTCCACAACATTTCCTAGTACTTTCAAAACACAAGTGCAATCTTTCCTTATGCCTTGTCTTTCTATCTTACTCAAACTGGTGAGAGGCACGTTAGAATTAACAGTGAAACATGTGCTTTTAGAGTTTAGTTCTATGGCCTTAATTAGTTAGCCTCCTCATTCAGTAAGTTTGAAACCGGTTCCTCCTCTGATAAAGCTAAGTAAAACAAAGCTGGGTACCTTATATTTTCTAATTACACTGAAAATTGTGGTCAACCAGACGATCATTAAAGATTTAGAAAGATTTTTATCTTCCTTTTCTGAAGCGTGCTATAACAATGTTCAATCCTGGAAGATAAATGGCATTATTAGAGTCCCAGTTTGATTTCATATGAGAACGTGGGAGAGTAAGGGAGAGAGGAGAGGGAAGATGGTCAGGGGTTTCGCTGTCGACAATCAGTCTCCCAAGTCTTTCAGTGCCAGGTAATTCATGTCAGTGGTGATCACACTTTGTGGGTATCGTTGTTGCTTCTGGAGCCTTATTTTTGTAGAAGTGACATCAGAAACTCAGAACAGGTAGAATTTCATAGTTTTTCAGTCCTTCCATTTTTGCAAATGCTCATCTGAAGTTTTTGAGTCCAGTTCGTGCTCTTCCATCTTGCTATAGCCGAGACCTATATCGCAATGCTGGTATTTCTTAGGTTTTCAGCAGTTACTGAAATAAATTGCTTTGAAGAGGATTGTGATCAAATTTTCCTTTTCCGGTTCAATTTTGAGTTCAGGTGACTCACATATTCTCAGGTCTGAACCGGGATCAACATATAATTCCTGCGTCACTGATTCCAAGAGTTTTCATTAATCAGCACTTTGATTAATTTGATTAATTTCAGTCCTTACTCAGATCAATTTACTTTGTAGACAACCTTTTAAAACATTTTACCGGACATAGCTTTTTATAAAATTTTGCATCAAGCTGGTCTACAAAGAATCCCAATTTGTCAAGGTATATACAACGACCTTAGATTTCTAGGAAAAAGGATTAAAATTTTAGGTGGGAGTGGGGTCTTGAGCGTTGACCATTAGAGACCATTAGAGAAGGTGATGGATGTTCTTCATCTCCCTCTCCCACCCATATCATAAGGAATTTCTAGAAAAGGTAAAATATGGAAGACTTTTTAGATACCTATAACCAATTCCAATTTTTTGAGGAAAGATGGTGTAACAGTTAACCGATAAATTGACCCATAATCGCACATCGCATGGAAGTAACATCAATCGTTTCCATTTCTTTCTCATTCTTGGGTTGGTGTGAAGAAAGCAAACTAACCTAATTCCTATACTAGTTTTAGATGTGCAATTCCGTCTTGTGGTTGGTGCAGATTAGGTGGCAGTGTGAAAATCGTCTATTTAATGACTTTTTTTACTCTTTGAGACGTTATTGTTGCTGTTATTGTTATTTTGAAAGGAACTACTCACCTAATTATACGACCATCTCGAATTTTTTACTCTCATACATAGGAGACCAAGTCGTTCCGTTAAAACATACTTTCTTACAGTTTTATAATTGTTTTAAAAAACTAGTATTTAAAATAATTTAAAAATATGTTTTATAATATTACTATAGTTAAGTTTGTTTTAAAGAATTAATCGATTACAGCAATAAATGTCTGATTTGAATTAATAGATAAAAAGCGAAGAAATTTGCTCTCTAATTACATTTAAAAAATAATAATATTATTAGCTAATTACACTTTGTTAACAAATTGCAGGAGGTGTAACAACTATGCAACCCTTTCTAAAGAAATTCTTCCCGGAAGTATTGAGGAAAGCAGCTGCGGCCAAGACCAACGTGTACTGCGTTTATGATAGCCACGTGTTAACAGCATTCACATCTTCACTGTACATAGCAGGGTTAGCAGCATCCCTAGTGGCCAGTCGCCTTACCAGATCAGTGGGACGCAGAAACACCATGATCATTGGTGGTTTGACTTTTCTGGTTGGTGCTGCCCTCAATGGTGGGGCCGAGAATGTTGCCATGCTCATCTTGGGCCGTATATTGCTTGGTTTTGGGGTTGGTTTCACTAACCAGGTACTTTACTGGATGTTCTTCATTGCCCTTAATTCTTCTTCTCTATGCAACAATTGCCACCATTTACAGAGTTTAACTTATAAAAAGGATGATTTAATTAAAAGAACCTTTGCAACCCAAAGTATGGAAATCTAATCTTTCGGTAATTTTTGACATTATTTTGACCAAAATACCTAATAGTTATCTTGTACTTTTAAAAGAAAATTAATATTAAAATCCTCAACTTTCATAATTTTTATATTTAAATCATAAACAAAAAGTTTGTTTTTTAAACCAATGTGGCACGATAAAACGATGGCGTTTTGATGCTAGAACTACAATTAAAATGGAAGTTGATGATATAAAAATAAAATTTTCATAAATTGCTATATTTAAAAATCAAACTTTTTGTTTAAGATTTAAATGCAAAAGTTATAAAAGTTAAGTATTTTAATACTAATTTTGCCTACTTTTAAAGACATAAGCAAATATATAAAGAAATATTTGGTGAATGTTTTTTCTTGAAAAATAACTTTTTTTTGGATAAAATGTTATTTTTTTATTTCATATATTTATATTATCTCTTAAAATGAGAGGTTAATTTTAGAAGAAAATAATAAGGATATTTTTTTCAAAATCATACAAAAAATTGATGAAAGTCAAATTTCTGATTTTGGGCTTTTAAGAGGTCTTTTAATCAAATCACCATATAAAAAAAAGCTTGAAGACATTTTTGTCTAAAATATGTTATTTTTCAAGAAAAACATTAAAAGGGTTAGAGTTACAAAATGTAGGATTATTTGAAGTTATTTAACCAAATATTTTTTGATAAAATGTGGTACGATGAAGGCAACCCCTATCTACCTGGCGGAGATGGCTCCACCAAAATGGCGCGGCGCTTTCAACACGAGTTTTCAATTCTTCATCAGCATAGGGGTGGTGGTAGCCAATTGCCTGAATTACGGCACCGCTAAGCTTAGTTGGGGTTGGAGACTCTCGCTCGGCCTTGCAATTGTGCCCTCGGTGGTCATGACTATGGGTGCATTTCTTATCTCAGACACCCCAAGTAGTCTTGTGGAGCGTGGGAAGATGGCACAAGCTCGAGACTCCCTCCAGAAAGCCCGAGGAAAAGACATTGACATTGAACCTGAGCTAACTGAACTAATTAAGATAAGCGAAGCAGTCAAAGCTGTGAATGAGGAGCCATTTGTCACTATATTCGAAAGGCAGTATCGACCACACCTAGTGATGGCCTTAACCATTCCTTTCTTTCAACAGCTCACTGGGATTAACATCATCGCCTTTTACGCGCCGATTCTCTTTCAAGCTGTGGGATTTGGGAGCGACTCGGCTTTGATAGCCTCGATAATACTAGGATTGGTTAACCTTGGCTCCACCCTTGTGTCTACATATATAGTTGATCGATACGGTAGGAGATTTCTGTTCATAGAGGGTGGAACTCAGATGATCATCGGTCAGGTATATATGCTATAACCTCTCTGTTTACTGGAATAGGCAACAAGAAATAGAAGATGAAAATAAGCATACACAAATATTAAGTAAGGAAAAAACCACAGAGAAATCCATTGCCTTAAACATAAATTTTGTGGTATTAGAGTCTTATGACTATTAGAGAGAAAATGACTCAAAACCAACATCATAAATCTCATGCATTTTAAAATTGAACAGAACCATACTCTAATAAGATCATTAGTGGATACGGGATCATCTCTATGCAACTCTTTCACTAAAATCCCTAGAAAATTATTATATTATACTTACAAAACTTTTTAATTAAGTCCAATAGAATTCAAGTCACCAAACTCTAACAATGTACCCTTTCAACCCTAAATTGAAATTCTGAGGAAAATTTGAAATTGAATTTTTGTTTTTCTACTTTTTTCCCATGGCATTTGAGTGAAGGTGGCGGTAGCGTGTGTGCTGGTAGCAACTACAGGAGTTTCGGGAACAAGGGATATATCGAAGGGGTACGCAGTGTTGGTACTTGTACTTATGTGCATCTATGCAGCTGGTTTTGGTTGGTCATGGGGGCCTCTGAACTGGCTCATTCCCAGTGAGATTTTTCCGATGAAAATCCGCACAACCGGCCAATCTATAAGCGTTGCGGTCAACTTTGCGACAACCTTCGTGCTAGCCCAGACATTCTTGAGCATTCTCTGCCATTTCAAATTCGCTACTTTCCTCTTCTATGCTGGTTGGCTCATTGCAATGACCCTTTTCGCAATACTTTTCGTGCCGGAGACAAAAGGGATTCCTCTAGAGTCCATGTATCAAGTGTGGCAGAAGCATTGGTTCTGGCGAAGGTTTGTTTCTCTCCCATAGCTAAAATGCCTTCTCAATGATTACCAGTCATCCGAACGAAACATTCTGACCACCTTCTCTGTATGCCCACACATCCTTACCTTTTTCCTTGTAATATCGATATTACTATGTACTGGTTTATCATTTATCTAATAATGAATCATCCCCCCTCATTGCATATTTCATTCTATGTTCATTATTATCTTTTATTAAGGATGAACAAATGAAGTAATTTCAATTTTGTGTAAATACCCCTCCATTTTTTTCAACTTAAAAAGGGATATAAATGAATTACTTTTCATCTTGGTTAGGTTTACAAATTTAGTGTCTTTTTATATGTTATTTCATTCTTATTTTGCACGTTAACGAACTGACAAAATGACGTGTATCATTCATGGCAAAATAAAAAAATCGCCAAGTGTCATAAATTATGTAATAAAATATAATTTATACACAAATGAAAGTTATTATTTGAAAATTACTTCACTCAATCAAGTTGTGTTACATGTAGAATATAACCCTATTTGTCCTCTCTTATTTTTTTCATCTTGTTATCTTATAACCTATTTTTCTCAAGTAAGAAAGAATAATTTTTTTTTCATTTTTACCTTAAAATCACCTATCTACATTTTTTTTTCTTTCATCTTCTTGCTTAATAAAATGATTATTATATGAAGATTTAGGTTTTATTTTATCGACGTTTGGTTTATCATCAGTTTGTTACGATATGGTATTATTCATTGTCTTATTGCCCCGTTTTATCTGTATGGAGGTGATTCATACAGACAAAACAAATATGATCAGTCAAATATATTAAATTATGATTATCGGTATATTAAAGAACTAGAGCCGCAGATATTCTAATCATTATATTATCAAATTGATTGGTTTTATACCGATTTATTATATAATTAACCTAGATATTATTTCATCATATGTGATTTTTATCTATTTATATTTTAGATTTATCAATCTCTTGCAAATTTAAATTAATAATATTGTTTTTTCTTTTAAAAAAAAGTTGTGTTAAATGTCACGTGATCTTGCACAAAGCGAAGACCAGTTGACTTCAAATTAAATATTTTGATGATTGAAACATATTTATCCAAATACAAAAAAAAAATAATGAATTTAAAAAAAATGGTTAAAACATATCAAATAACCCTAAATTCATGGATATAACCTCTTAGGGTGTTTTTTCTTGAAAAATAACTTATTTCCCATAAAAATAGAATTCTCATTTTATGTATTTATATTATATCTTGAAAGAAGAGATTATTTTTACAAAACAATAATTTAGGGGTTTTTTTGTCAAAATCAAGACAAAATTGATGAAAGATCAAATTTTACAAATTGAGTTTTTAAAAGGTCTTTTAATTACATAAAAAAAAAGTCTTTTAATCAAATCATCTTTTTTTTAAAAGAAAAATAATATTATTGATTCAAACTTCAGAATAGACACAGCATCCAAGATATAAATAAAGCTTAAACCATATAGCATTTAAACAATATTCAAAGTTAATAAGAAAATAAAATTAAAGATAAAAGTTCTCACAAATTGATAAAATAAATGATCGTAATATATAACTCCAAGTCATATATTAATAACTAAGTAATTTAATATTTTCGATCGATCAACATGCTCTTATCCTGCTTTAATCATCATAATTTAATAAAATCTGACAACAAAGACGACGAACAACACTACCTCGTAACAAAATTGATGATTAACCAAATATCGATAAAACGATAATAACACAAAAAACAAAATAAAACTTAAATCTTCATGAAAAAACCATTTTATTAAGCAATAAAATGAAATAAAATGATTCAGAGTGATGATTTCAGATAAAGAATGACAAAAAAAAAAACCTATTTTGGCTCGAGTAAAATAGGCTATAAGAGAAAAAATTAAAATCACCCTTTTAAAAATGATCAAGACAACTATCAATCCTTAAAAATAGATTTCAAATAACAAAATGTATTTTTCGAATTTCTTAGACATTAATTTTAGTGAAAGAATACTATTTTATGGTTACCAACATCCAAATAAGTCTTAAAATTTTCATGACTATTAAGTTTAATTAAAAATTAATATTTAGGAGGGATCAAAACTATTCATAATACTGTTTCGAAAAAAAACTATTCATAATACTTAAGGGAGCCGGCTTAGCATTTTCAATTATGGATCTTCGTTCCATAATTAAAAATGTTAGCATCTTTTTTTTTTTTAATTATTGGTGAATGTGATACAATTCCAGGCCCAGGTCAACCACAAGCCCCAACTTATCCAAAAAAAAGCCAAGGTCACACCATGGCCCAAGTCGAATATCTTATGAAAAATAATTAAAAATTGTAAGAAGATGTAGAGACTGTACACATTTTAAAAATTATTCAAAATATCAATATAAGAAAAGTTTAGGCTTGCATATTGAACAAGTTATGCCACCCTCAAAGTGTGACACTATCCGGTCTAATCGAGTCGACTGATTATGAACAGGGGTGAAGCCGAGATTTGGTTTTAATGAGAGCAAGTTTAAGTTATATAAGTTCGGTTAATAATAAAGAGAAAAATACTATTCAAATCCTGAATTTTTTTGATTTTTGTAAATATATCATGAACAAAATAGTTATTATTTAAATATACCAACCTTTATTTTAATTGATTTTCCAGCCTTAGAAAAACCGAACCTAACACTCGAACCTCATTTAAAATAGTTTGAATTCATTAAACCACGTCAATTAAAACTATGTCGTTTTAGCATCAAAATTACCTCTCTTTGTCCTCTTCTACTCCTTCTCCATCTCTATCCATAACGGTCATTCTTCTCTCTCTCTCCATAAAAGCTCCCATCCTAGACGGGGAACGGGGAAAAAACATAGAGAACTGCTAAAGGAGTTTGTGGGGTTGATGGGTGGGTTCAATGTCAACGACTACATTTCATGACTGTCATGGATGATTTTCATTAACGGTTTGAATTCAAAGGTGGAGAAAGTTGCTAAAGAGCTTTGATCGATTTCTTTTATGGAGTGTTGAAAGAGAACACGTGAAGAGAAGGAAAAAAGGTGGTGTAGACGAAGAAATGAAGAATTTTGTGGACGTTTTGCTTGACTTTGAGGAGAAGAATGTCGCTAGCGTATCACTCATATTAACAATTGCCAATAGCATTCATTCTGGGTAAGAATAGGAGAGGACAACAAAGATAGCATGTTAGAAGCCTACGTTTGGTGATGAAATCTTCATGTCTAGGAATTTAGCGTTGACAATGAATTTCCTAGTAAATGGAATCTCAATCGCCCAAACGAAATCGTCGCTATTCTTGAGTTGCTTGTCTGTTATTTCTGTATGAAAGAAACCCCAAATTATCATGCTTATGTGAAAGATGGTTCAAGAATCACACAAAGAAAGGTTAATTCTAGCTACCTGGTTGAACTAGAGCCTTGTGATTGTCTGCAGAACAAAGCACTATGATGATGAAAGACGCAATTGTGGGTTGTCTCTGGTTAAATTTGTTATTTTCGGGAACAGATTGACAAATAATGTCCGATTCTTTTCAATAGACAAATGCCTTCAATTCAATTCGATCAAACAATGTTAGATTTTCTTGAGAAAATCGGGAGTGTAAGAAATAGGGGAGAGAGTGAGTGATGAATAAAGAAGAATGATTATCAATTCCAGTTACCGATCTTAAAAGAATCAAATGTACGGTAAGTGCAGGAAGCCAAGTTGTCGATTCTTCATTTGGCGAGTAGTGACGTGGTCTCGACAATGTAAGCGGAGTCGCTCATCCTAGCGAAATCGAGAGCCGCTGCGATTTCATGGATGCAATCGAAGGGATCGTCCAGCAACTCTCTGGGCTTTCCCAAGTTTACTCTTCCGCCACGCACTGCTGCTACTCCTCATAGAAGCTGCCATCGCCACCGCCACCACCTCCTCCTCCTTCACTGCACTCGCCGCCTTGAAACCCCCACGATCCTCATTACGACCTAACGCCTAATGCTTCTTCTTTCCACCTTACATCTCTAGGCCCTCCACCTTTGATTGTTGTCTCTTAAATTCTTCGAGTCTCCTCGATCGTCAGATTAACTCTGACAAAGAATGACCAGAAACAAATAGCGCACCGACGGCTACAGGCTGCCCGGCCTCCGACAGCTTGTTAGGAGAAATAGAGAGCTAATGACATTTTTCGCAGCACAGATTTTCACATACCCTTTATGGAAATGGGTGATTGGTTTTCGAAATTCGAAGGGAGGAAGACGCTTCATTCATAAGGCCAATTGTTTTTCCGATAACCAAGTCATTCGACTCTTCCGCCTCAAGCGATCGCTTCGATCATCCGCATGACATGCATGCGGGTTTGTGGGAGGATGTAAGCTTTGGCCATGATCAACCTAGAAATTATCTAAGGTACCCATTTTCTGTGGCATCAAGTAAATTACCAGAAGAGGATGTGTCCGGCACACAACTCTTGCCTTTGCTGTGATCAATAGTCCACGAGCCGGGCTCAGCAGCCGGTCAGACCATGTCTCGTGTGAGGATAGCCTGACCTTATGGGCTTCTGACTGTCTCTACTTTCCGAATAGTGATGCTAAAGGTGCCATGGTACCCACAATGCCCCCCTTTTTCCTGTTAGGGAGATCAATCTTCCCCGGCTGGAAAAATACCATATTCCTAACCTGCTGGTCGTTGGGAACGGGGGACCGTTAATGCTTACATGTTCCAACGTGCACGTTTCCGCGGGGTTTTCTATTTTTGGGAACACATTTAATACAGCTTTTGGGGTTTCCCACAGGTTTGCCACTGGCTGGTTTCGAGTTTTCGATGGATGTGTATGACTAGACGTTGCTGGATGATGCCAGTACCAGGCTTTTCCGATTGCTCATAGGCTGAATGTGATGTTGATAGGGGTCGACCGGTGGCTACAAGGAATGCGCTGGAGTGTGCTAATTTGCTTTTGGAGGGATATTTTCGAGCTTTATATGCCCCCTTGGGTGGTTCAGAAACTCGGATGGAATCCTCTGCAGCCAAGAACACCCCCTCTAAATCAATGAAATTTTATATATCCATGTTCAGCGATAAGCCCCCTTGTATGCCCCTTTGCTTTGGCATTGTTGAAAGGCGCAGTAATCATACTACTAGAGGTGGCCAGGGCTTTTTCATTTTTCCTTAGCCTCTTCTTCGAAATTTTCCTCTTTCTTAGGCCTCTTCTTCCACTTCCTCTTCTTCTTAGGGCTCGCCACTCTGGCTGGGTTATGTAATTGTTGAAGTATGATCGCTTGGCTGCAAGCGTTGTCGTACTACGAACGCCTTTGCAATTAAATTTAAATTGTGTTTCTTGAAATTTATGTATTTTTGCTTGCCTTATTTTTCTCGTGCTCGGCTAACCGGTTAGCAACATGGTACTAACCCCTTAGGACAAGGGTAATGGCGTTTGATGAATTTTAGAATGGATCGGCCCTTCTGAATCCCGATTAGACCTAGCTTGGTTGTTTGGCTCAAGCTCGTCCATTGGGGAGGCCCAAGGGCCCAAGCCTGGGGGCTCACGATCCTGGCCTACACTCGTTTACTGTGCCCTAGTAAGTGAAGCGTCGCCAGGATTCAAATCGTTTAGAGGGGCGATGAGTCAACGACGCATTTAATGCACTCATAGGTGCTCGATGCCTTATACTTAAGGAGTCATAATTGGATTTCACCTCGCCTCCCATCGCGGTTCACACCATTTTCGTTTCCTTCCTCAAGAGCTTATGCCGATACTTTGTCAGAGGGTTGTGTGTTTTATGATGGTCTTTTCAGCTTGTCTTCCCTTATCTTCCGTGTAAGCCTTGTTTTGTTCCGGCACATTAGATTCCAATTGCTCGCATAAGCTCCGATGACGGAACTTAGGAGGGTTTTTTGACACGCTAGAACCCAGGTTCCTCATCTCGCAGGTTCATGCCTCTCGCCTTTACCGCTTGATATTAAGGGCATGGAACCGATTCCCTTCTCCGTCCTTTTGTTGTTGTTTGCTTGCAAGATGGATCAGATGTCAAGAAAAGACTTCACTAGCCAGCCGGGCGTTAAGAGGGCTCGTCTGAATATGCCTTCGCAAGCAAAGATCATCTCTCTTCCGTCCATGGAGGAGTCGAGGTCTCACCGCCTAAATTTATGACAATATCGATTTAAGTTGTCAGGACTATCCTACTAATCCACTATCGATGAGGAAGACAGTGCAATATATTTTACCCAAGAACAGCTCGCACCCGGGCTTCGCTTCCTCATTTCGTCTCTGGTAAAGCAGTTCCTGCACTTCTCTGGAGCTCATCCCGCTCTTATTCGTCCGAATGTCATTCGGATCCTGACCGGGTGCAACGTACTGAACCTCCTTTACCAACTGGACATTTCGTTGGTAGAGTTTATTTACATCTTGAAGCTGGGACACAGAGGCCGGTTATCCATGTCGGCCCAGAGCCCTCGCTGCAATTTGTTATGGGACTCCTCGACTAGCCTAAGACCGAGGCGAAGGGCTGGATCTTGACAGAGAATCTTTAGCATGAGACCCGGCCCTCGACTCCCGTTTACTTTGAACCGATCAATGTCATTCCCAGGTGTGTTCAAGTTATGGGGTTTATATGTTGGTGTACGTCTATATTTTACATTCACGTACTTTCTTAATAAATATTTTTTCATACAGGGAAAAGCTAGAGAGGTAGACCGGTGAACTGGGTGGAGAAAGCTAGCTTTAAGAAAATTCAGAAGTTGCTAGAGATTTATGAGCGGGAACGACATCACGAAATTCTCTTAACTGTGAGGAATGTTCGTGAGTTTAGCTACAGTCCCTCTCCCTATATTCTTCCAGTTATTCCACGCCACCTTCCCACAAAAAAATAGTGGGAGTGGCATTACAAGCATATTGCCGATCTCCCGAACTTGGTTCTGCAATTTCGCTCCGTACCAAGAATCTTGAGATCGAGGCGGTATTGGTCGAACACCAGGATCAATACCCGTACTCTCGACAACCTTCTTCTTCGCTGCGGGAGGATTTCAGCCTCACCCCTAAGCATCTAAGAAGGTTGATGGGTAGCCGTCTCTCGAGCGCCTTCCTTTTTATTTAGTGTGGTTCCCGTCCCGCCCCCAAGCAGCCCAAGAAGGAAGGCGGTGCCCAATCCAGCTAAAGAGCGCCCGGAGCGGGGTGGAAGATTTGTCCCTCTGCTCTTTAATATTCCAGCGCCCCTCGCTAGCAAAGAGGAAGAAGAGGAGGACGAGATGGCTGATCTCGTTCATAACTTCGACGCACGAAAGCGCAAACGAGGTGCCAGCTTCAAGCGGGGGACTGTTGCTACCCTTGAGGTGGTTGGTGAGGTTGATCAACACCCAACCAACGAGGGTTTGGATGGGTAGGCGATAGTCGTTATGGACTCGCATGAGATAGCTTACGGCTAATCGACTTCGAGATCAAGCGCTCGGGTGGATTTAGAGGAGGCCCCCTAACCTACGCTGAGGTCTAAGAGGACATTCCTCGAGGACATAGCCTGGGCCGTACAAAGCTACATCTTCCCTGGCCCAGCCTCGCAGGTCGTTGCTTCCCAACTAGCTGCTGCTGAACTCTTACATTCCTCCACGTACGTGCTCCCCAACGGAGGAAGTATCGCTCCCCAGCCTAAGGTGCCCGTAAGATTATCAATCGCCGGAAGCCGCGAACCGGCTAACTTCTGTACGCCCATTGAACAACTATACCGGCACTACTGGATGCCTGTGAATGTATGGATAAGAATATGCGCCCCCGCCCCCGCCTATGCTCAGAAGGATCGAACCTGCTGTGTGGTTAAAGACTCGCGATGTTAATACACAACCATAACTCTGGCCCAAATCAAGTAGAGTCGGGTGTGTTTGCAACTCCGCGGCGCAATCAAAGGTCTAGTATCATTTCTGAGTTATTGCCTTATTCTAATGGGTTCTTTTGTAGGCTATTATGGCTATCCGGAACATGACTTACCAGCACCGAGAGTTTCAATCTCGGTCAATCGACCATTTCTGACCATAGGGCGATGAGTGCTTCTTTAGCTAAAGCGGAGTCGAGCTTCCAGCGCTGGGAGAAAGAGGACAAAGAAGGTGTCGAGAAGGTGGCCTGAGCAGAGGCAGAGAGAGATGCCGCCGCCAAGAGGCCCACTACCGCATGGATGCCGCTTACTGGGAGTGCTAGGGACGCAAAGTGGAGTCCAAGTCAGTTAGGGTTCAAAATCTTCTAGCTGGCTTTTAAGAGGCTAGCGTATATTTAAGACAAGGCTAGCCATCTAGCTTCTTAACCCAGCCCTACTTGTAATCTGGACTTGTAAGGATGAAGTGTCCGCTATATGGGTAAAGGCCCTTAAAGAGAAAAAGGCCCTGAAGGAGGCTTACGAGGAAGGCTTCGACATGATTTTCAACTATGGGTATGGTTGTTGTGCGTTTGCACATAATATTTGTGGAAGCCAACTTGAGGTTCTAGACACGATGCTGGACATGTCTAAGCCGTTATCCCTAAAGTTCTTTATTAACCCTCAATGCTCCCTAAGCCGCCCCGCCGGCCGTGTCCACGATGTTCGTCCCGTGAAGCCACAATGCCAGGAGGGAGGGTCCCGCTGGCGCTTCGAGACTGACACATGGTGGGAGGGCGAAAGCATTATCTCCGCCGAGGTTAGGCCGAGTAACGAGCCTGGTTTTTCCGCTTAGAGTAACCAGGGAGAGTGAGGAATATGATGTTTCTGGGTTGTATTTTGTGATTGCTCGTTGAGCCTTGTTCCTTTACTTATGTTTTGCATCCCCGGTTTTTGTTGTTTTGAAACCAAGATCAATAATAAAGCATGTGTTATTCTCAGTAATAAAGCATGTGTTGTTTGCTAATCTGATGTTGTTGCTTTATATTTATCGAATCACGAATTAAGCATCAGGCCAAAGTAAGAAAAGATGTGCCTTGAGTAGACATAGATCGCTTCCGATGAACACCCTAAGCAAGTTCTATCGCCCTCTTCTACCACTTCCTTACCCAAGCTTCGTGATGTACCAGTTGGGCATCAACAATACTGGGCCGGTAGGACATCAACCTAACCCGAGCTTTGTAATGAACCATCTGGGCATCAACCATACTGGGTCGTAAAACATTAACCTTACTCGGGCTTTGTAATGAATCAGCTGGGCATCAACCATACTGGGCCGATAGGACATCAACCTTACCTGGGCTTTGTAATGAACCAGTTAGGCATCAACCATACTAGGCCGGTAGGACATCAACTTTACCCGGGCTTTGTAATGAACCAGCTGGGCATCAACCATACTGGGCCGGTAGGACATCAACCTTACCCGAGCTTTGTAATGAAAAATTGAATGGGAACATGGTTAAAGATTGAATCATTCTTTATTGATAATACCTTTTCAAGTGCGTAACATTCCACATTCTAGGTACAGGTGTCCCGTCTAGTTTGTCTAATGCATACGATCCGGATTCGCCGGTCCGCGTTACAATATACGATCCCTCCTGGGCTTGGCCGAACTTTTCGAACGACCGATCGGGTCGTGTTTTCGAAAACTTTTCATTACTAAGTCCCCGGGCTGGAACATCTGTGGTTTCACGCTCCGTTAGATAGTTTGCTAGCCTCGCGCGGTACCAGGCTATTCACACAAACCCGCTTCGCTACGCTCATTTTCCATGTCTAGGTCTTTCATCACATATTCAGTGTTTGACTCCTCAGGTATATCAGTTTGGAGCGTAGGCATACTGATTTCTGTTGGGACTATAGCTTCTATCCCATAAGGAGCGAAGGGATGGTGTCGGCTGTTTGCGTCGCCGCTTCAGAAACCAAAGTACCCTTGGGAGTTCGTCCACCCACTTACCTTTAGCCCAGTCTAATCGTTTCTTTAAGGCGGCCAATTGGTTTTATTAGGAAGTGCTTTGCTTGGTCGTTGCTCTATGGATACCGCTTGAGTGGAGTATAGATTCTTATTTTCAATTCGCAAAAGCCCCGTATGCCCTAGCTATCAAATCGAGGCTCGTTTGTCTCGATACCATTGATCAGTGGTATACCGGACCCACAGACAATATTCTTCCGTGATGAACTGAAAGTGACATCCTTATCTTAATTGATGCTAGTGCCCTGGGCTTCTATACACTGCCAAATAATCATGGCTACCAAAGAATAATTTTTCGAGCTGTTAAGGTAGGGAGCTACCAACAATGCAGTTTAATTCCTATTGGACAAGGTGGACAAGGTCTCCCCTTCCTGGATGGGTATGAACATCAAGCTGCTATCGGAAGAGAAGCCGGCCACGACTACCAAGGCGTCCGCTTCACAAACCCAGGATGTGTCTGAGCTTCCAAGATGAAGTCGCCGCTACTGTTGACCAAAGGATACATGCTCGTCATTCGAGGGTCTCGCACTCATTTTCTTCGCTTGCCCTATCACCAATTGAGAATCATCAATTAGAGCTTGTCTACCGACATCGTAGCTGCTAGCTCAATCCCTACTAGATGGCCTCTGCTACTCGTATTCATCGCTGGAGGCGCCCGAAGCCCAACCTGGATTGCCTACTCGATCTTCTCCCTACGGAGATTTGCTGCAAACCTGCTTTCCAGCCTTCGGCTTACGAGATGCCCCGTCTACATTACTAAGGGTCCACCGCTTGCCGCCTAGGCTCACTCCTGATCGGGATTTCCTGCTGAAAATTTTCCATAACTTGTCAATTTTTAGCCAATCTTGGCTTATATTGAATACCGAATTCGCTCAATTCAATTGCCCATCGAGCCATCCTCCCGGACAAGTCAGGCTTGTGAATGGTGCTTCGAAGAGGAAGGTCAGTTAGCACAACAATGGGGTGTGCTTGGAAGTATGGGCGGAGCTTCTTGCTACCCGGAGGGGCTGACCTACTCAAGCCGAGGTGGTCAGACAAGTTTTTACGTCTAAGCAAGGACTTGCTGACGAAAAAAATACCGCCTCTCGCTTTATATTCTCATCTTCCTTGAACAGGGTAGCACTCAATAGGACATCTGAAATGTCCAAGTATATGAAGAGTGTTTCGCTGGCTTCAGGGCTAGCAAGAACTAAAGGTTTTGTAAGATACTGTTTGATAGCCGTGAGAGCTTCATCACATTCCTCATTCCACCTAGCCTGGTTGGCCCCCTTGAGGGTAGCAAAGAACGGCTTTAGACGGTTTGTAAATCGAGAGATGAACCGCCGTGAAGGCAAACCGCTACCAACCTGTTGTACCTCCCTTTTAGAAACTAAGCCGTGGGAATCCAAAATAGTTTTTGCCGTATGGAGGTTGGCTTCTATCCCCCTTTGAGTCACCATGAAACCCAAGAATCGGCCTGTACTGACTCCGAAGGCACACTTCGAGGGATTGAGCTTTATACCGTATGCCAGTAGGAGTTCAAAAGCCTCTTGTAGGTGTTCAGCATGGTCTGGGCCTTCCCTGGACTTTACCAACATATCATTAATGTAAACCTCGATGGTCTTTCCTAATAGCGGCCTGAACATCTTGGTCACTAACCTTTGCTACGTTGCCTTGACATTCTTTAAGCCAAACGACATCAATATCAGAAAGTACAACAACCCGTGCGGTGATGTAGAAGGTCGCTTTTTCCTGCCTCGCGATGCATGGGTATTTGATGATATCTCAAGAAGGCATCCAAAAACGACAACATCCCATGCCAGGCCGATGAGTCGACAATTTAGTCTATCCAAGGTAGAGGGAAGTTGTCTTTTGGTCATGCCTCGTTGAGATATGTGTAGTCCACGCACACTCTCCATTTACCGAGACTACCACCACATCGCCAGTCGTTCCCTGCACTTTATCTCCTCGATGAATCTTGCTCTTTAAAAAGATTATCCACTTCGCCTCTGATCAACTCGATGGCGGTCCCGTGAAACTTCACTTTCTATCATCTAACCACACAGGGGATGATTATTCACTCAGAAGAGGCATGTATGGGGTTGGAATGCTGTTGCCCGAGTGAGTCAAGGCAACATCCATATATGAGCGCGTAACTTGTCAGATTTTTCCTTTCTCCCCACCGATAGGAGGAAACTAACATATGTGGATTTATCCAACCGCCTAGGAAGATTCAGGTAGTCATGCCAAATCTTCCGGTCCCATTGGTAGTTGGAAGCGGAAGTATAATTTCTATTCTAAGGCCCGGTCTCGAGGGGGAAGGACAGGAGCTGCTTTTTCTTCAGCCTCGCATTGGACAATTGGCAGCACCTAGCGTGTCTGTTTGGGTCGCTAGAAGGTCAATTCGCTTTCAAAGACTTCAAATGCGTGTAATGATCAGTCATATGTGGTGGCCCAGGCAATGATTCACACAGATGTTTCATGCTAAATAATTAATGGTCGCATACAGATACTGCCCAAAGTCCATTAACTAAAATAAGACTTCATACCATCCCATCGCCCGGCCTCGACAGTAGAGCCAATGTCATCACGTCCTAACTCAACCTCGTCAAAAGAAGATGTTCATCCGCCTAAAAGCAGGTGGTCATAGTTTGAGTCTTCAATCCGTTGGTGTCAACCGAAGACTTTGTGCACACTAAAAGTCTTCGAAACACATAAAGTAAGTAGCGAGTGCATTATGGTGTGGGGTAACGAATCTTGATTTTCAGTTAATAGGGGAAAGGATATACGTGGTCACGATCTACATTGATCGCTGGTCGCCCTCGACGGATGGTGTTTACCCAGTTCGAATCAGGCTGCACGCAGAACAACCCTTTCTTTAGGCGCTAGGATATTGATCGCTAATCGGCCGCCGCCGCGTGTGGCAAAGGCGGCAGCAAAGAATAAAGTTATGGTGGGTCGACCAAAGGCGGAAGCTAAGGCGTTGGCCGCGATTTTTCTTCAATCGGCGGCGGCGCCCGCCCGAACCGCCTCCAGCACACCTCGTACGCCACCTTTCCACCATAAATTTCACGCTTCACCATCGGCTGGTCTCATGCTCATTCGTAATCAGCATTCAGATCAACGCTATGAGGAATCAGACAATGGGGCTATTTGGGGTCTGGTGATCCCTGATGCAGATATAAAGAGTCTGGTTATGCGATGTTCGTAGGGTAAACCGTGGCTTTCTCTCTCGATTGGTCCGGGAGCGCTTTCAAGCTCTACTTTAGCTCCCATTTTGTTCGACCACCCTGGTCGCTTTCTTTTCAATTTTTCAGCTGGATCAACGTTTTTTGAGAGGCCCCGGAGCATGTTCCAAATGTCAAAGACAACCCTCGTCATACAATTCTTCCATTGTCGCAGGATCCAGTGGCAAATGAGTGGAAGGAACGCAGAAGTCCTCGAAATTCCGGAGCAATATCCGATAATGTGTGTAATCACTGGCTTGAAGACCCCCCCCAACTTCAGAAATCACTGACACTCGTCTCCCGCTTGAAGATAATTTGTAAAGAATCGATGTTTCCTTCTGTCAATCGAGCACGTGTACCAGAAACAGGGTCGTAGCCCAGTAACCTCACTAAATGAGTTGATGATTCTGCTGGGAGTCTGCGGGAACAAGCCAAAAGCTAGTTTTCTTCTGGGCATTGAACACTTCAGATAGTAAGCTGGCCATTCCATCAGAAACAGTCATCGGGGCTCGATCAAGCACAACATGCGGGTCATATGGGATTAAAGGAGCCATCATACATGGAAAAAGACTTATGACAAAGCCATCATGTTTGTAGCTCAAGATGTGTTAGTTCAGTTGGGAGGATAACAGGCTCCGTTCCCTGATAGTGGTGAGTAGATGCGGGCTGCAAAATTCTCAAGATAGAGATTATGAAACTGGGTGACTATACCCCGTAAGCACGTGGGGCATTCCATATGGGCTTACTCGACTGTCAAGAGTCATGATTTCTTCGTGACTCTGAATGGCAAGCAATTACACTAATATTGAATGGCGCAATTTCTTCGATTCAAATTTCACTTTGGGTTTTCTGAGATGACATCAGAAGGAGAGCTACTGAGATAACTGTCATCCGCGAATGCATCATCAGGAATCTAGGATAGGTTCGGGTTTCTATTCACGGCTTTTAACGGGTGTAGATATTGTCAAGCCCCTCTATGATTTTCACCTCCATCCTCTTCAACGAAAGCCAGAGGGGGCAACGTTTAGTTATGTGTGAGGCTCAGACACTTCGGTAATTGGAATATTGTTTGTCGTTTTTCTCAAGCTGTTTAGATCCCCATCGCCAAACAGCAATTAACTTAAGGACCACTTGCTAGTTGTTGGCCAGATAAAGGATAGATCCAATTCACGACAGAGAGCAGAACCACCAATCTCGGTGGGGATCATCGATAGACTATCGAGTTGGCCAGATCGACAGAGATTTTTGGTCAGTCTCATAGATGTACTGCTCTTTCGACTTCTGAGTCTTCGGACTGCATAGGCATTAACTCGGTAGTAAGGACCACAAAACAAACAGGCATTCATGGTGTATCGGGTCGCCTCCCATGCTGTCAGACAGAGAAACAGTAGAGAGCCATTGAATGACGTTTCAATAGTGTATTTTCATACTCTCACGATTCCTTCCTTCCTTGAGGGATGGAGGGAGAATGACTATCTTCCATGAAAGGTGATTGTCGAGGTCATCGGCGCGTCAACCTTCCTTTCGATTACTGTCATCCACTCTTCCAGCCAAGGATCGCTGATCATCCTATGGCTACTATAGATGCGGTTTGGAGGATGTTTTAACATGAGACTAACTGGAAATTCATCACAGCCATCTTCTTGTATCTGGGTCGGCCAGAAGAGGACAAAATACGTTTTTGTCAGATCAGACAGGTCCACTAGTCGCTTTGTGTCGGGAATCGATCCATGTCTGCAGAGATACTGGGCCTCCCCTGGCTTCACGATCCCATAGCTCACTGGTTTAGTAGGATGTCAATGCCATGGTACCACAATGAAATGAATCCATGATAGCCATGGAATGGGGCCAGATTGAACCACGGGAGAACATGGCTTTTCGGGCTCAACCCATTTACTGCCTGTGACATCAAAGCCCATAAACAGCTCCAATTATCCCCACACTAATGATAAGATCCCAACCACGGTCCAACCCCGCCGGACTACTGAACACAAGAAGGCTCCACGGATTATTGCTCACCATCCTCTCACCATCACGCCCCAAGAAGATGGCAGCCAACAATTTCCAACTGATCCTTCCAAATGAAAAACACATTCTCCACCAATCACGGTGAACTCGCCCTCCTCCCTTAAGATGATCAAACACTTCTCGAGGCTAAAGATTCGATGATATCCAAAGGAAAATGGTCGACGTTATAATGAAGCACCTCCTTCGCATTGGAAACCAATCACCCACTTTCCCTAAAAAAGTGGACCATCCTCCTCCTCCATAAATAAGAAAGAACGTAAACGTAAAGGTGCGGTGTGTGCAATTAACGGGGTAAAGAAGATTTTTACTTTCTATTCAACTGGCGACGAGATACACCGCACACCACCGGCCGGTGTTTTGATTTGCATCTTGCTGCCGCTCATGCCTCACTTATCCGCTGGATCAAGAATCCAAGACAGCCAATCACCCGCCAGAAACTACCAAGCAAAATCTCATCGGGCGTGAGGGCTCTACGCGCCAACTATCGTTTACTTCCCCACACCTCGGCGATTTGTTCTCGCCACTCATCCGATTCATCGATCCAGAAGATAGCCATGAATCCTCAAAGAAATCACCTCGAGACTAGTTTCTTCACGCGCCAGATATAAAACTACAAGAAGAAAGGTGCCGATGAGGGATGAATTGTGGAACCGGGCCGAATATCTACGCCAGAGAACGATCGTCATGGGCTCGTTGAAGAGGATCTGAGCCCATCCTACAACCCCACAAACCGAATATGGTGGTGGAGCCTATCCCCGCCAGCGACAAGGATGCAACAACGATCGATGAGTTATTCTCTCGTATCACACTAATCTTTTTCACCGCAAAGAACTGGGAACGTGGAGGCTGAATACGTGGTTCACAGTTCTGGTCGTTACGCATCGCCGAAAGGCACTAGAGAAATCAGAGAGCGACAACAGAGAGAGGTCTTAAAATAAACACATAAGACAATAGAAGACTACTCACTTATGTTCATATGGTATCCTACCTTCAAGGCAACCGCCGACATGTTATATCTCACATCAGACCTGAATAGGCGTTATCCTCTCCCGCAAATGCACATCTGAAATATGAACCGTCCCTGGTTACTATAACATCTTTTTTCCACAGATGGCTCCTCTGATCGATGACCAATAGCGCCGATTAACGTGCAATGACGCCAATGCAAAGACGCATCACACCAGGTGCGTTCTCACTTACTGAAGGCCCACTGGGCTTATTCCACAACCCTGTAATAGATTCATCAATCATGTTCCGCTGAGTTGTGAAGCTGCATTTATCACATTGTTCTCACTCATGGAAACATCAGCCTTTACAACCATTTTCGTCAGAGGATGAAATAATCCCGAGATCTCACTCAGAATACTGAGGGGCCATCCAACGATTGATTCATATAGTACAGGATGCGCATCAACCACTTCAAGGAGCCTTGGCCGACAATCATTCCACTACATGTCGATCCATCTTTACGAGAATGGAGGAATCAGATGGACTGAGGATAAATATTCAACGCTCGAGATAAGGATCCGGCAGCTTAAATCGTGGATGATCACAAACAGCAAACAGGTTATCACTAAGGGACACCAATTAAAGTGGAAGTCATGTAAGAACCCAGAAACGCCTCCCTGACTAATCGTGAGAGAAAGAGAGAACCCTCAGCTTTACCCTCCGAACATCTCTGCACTCTTCCTTCTCATCCGAGATCACCCCGACTTCAAATGGCCCACACCAATTCAGTCAGATCCCGCATAGCGCAACTAGTCTCTAAGATGTGATTACCACAGAGACCATGGGCATGAGACCAACCGATGTCGAAGCCTAAAATTTTTGGTGGAAAGATTAATTAGGGTCGGCCAACGTGAGATATGCGTTCGGGGAGATCTTCGCCCATGGAGCCGGAGGCCGCCCGCTACAAAGAATAACGCGAAGCGCCAGAAGCCCTCCTCTGAACTCGACCGTCATAAACTACATACTAGGCGGCCCGGTTGACGATCAGTATCAATCTAAGCACCAAAAGAGGAGGCTATTGCGAGCAGCCATAACCCGAGCCCAGTGAATTATCCATCACGCCCCAAACAAATAGAATAGCAATTCACCAATTGATGGTCTCTATATTCTTTTCCCCTGTTAACTCGTCCGCAGTCACATTAGATAATCTAATGATGTGATCTGATACTATACTTCATGGCTAATCCATTTTGATGTATAATGAAAGTACCGGTTTCGACTCGGGAGATCAGATCGACTTTGTTAAGAACTAGCTCGCTGTAGATGAAGATCTCTTTTGACAAAGTTGAGTTCGATCAGGTAATCCACAGAGAAGTGCCTGTGGAAAGTGGCAATCACAGCATAGCACTTATTAAAATGCATAAACGTGACATATTTAATAGCGAAAGCGCTTCTTCGCCACACTTTGATATTCACGCCGAATTTGATACAGACTTTAATCGAATAACGGTCTTATGATACATAACACATATATATGAAGAAAATCGCGATAGAATCATGATAATAAGATCATCAGCAAAGTAAATATGTTAGTGTTCACTTATCTGGCCATAGACTTCAACAAGACGGACATTATCGATCCCAGATGTATCAGCATTCACGCCGTCATACCCTTTATCGATCGCTGATCTTTTATAACCGTGATCAAGAGTTGATTAGAGTTGGAATGTGGATGCTTGCTAAGAGTAGCGTTATATTATCGGAGACCACATGAGACAACCATATGGACTCATCTCGTTAAATAAATGATCTGCTCCCACATCATGAACAGAATTGCAAGGGAAGATCCTTAGACTTTGAGTAGGTGCTCCAAAGATGATCTGATGCATGATCTTATACTTGACCTAATCCACTGCTGCCTCTTTAGTCACTGTATTTGATGAGATCGTCTAGCTTGAGTGTTCGAGGAATTAACTTGTGCTAACAAAGATTCCGCAGATCCCCAACGAGGAGACGCCAAGGCCTCTTTGTCGAATCATTACCTGAATCTGCCAGAGTGAGAACAGGAGTACTCAAGTGCATAATAGTTATGAAGACATTGGGACAAGATAAATATCACTTCACAGGGTATAGCTGGGCTTCTTCAGATGAGCTTACAATAATTGTCCACGCTTGAACCGCAGGGTATAGCTTAGTGAAAGACGACCATATCGATATTTATTCATGGAAGGGTAAGGTACGCACCACTGACTTCCATTAATTAAACAAGATGTGTTGCTAGATACCACCTTGACTGTTGATTCAATGGTTAACTGCAATAACATAACCGAACTAATGGGTCACACACTCCTTAGAAGAGTGCGGTCGATATGAAACTGATTCGATGTGATCCAAATATGAGGGAGTTTAATTAAGAATGAAATGTCATGGGATTAGTGGAATCCTGTAGTTAAATCCTCACTTAGAGTAATAGGTTTGCCACTCCGCTTGACAAGGTGGGAACTCGCCATAACGCATAGGGATGCGTGTAACCTATCATCACTTAGAGTGAGGGGAATTTTGGTCATTTCACATGATAGGGTTTTCCTATAAAAGGAACCTTATGGAAACCCTAATAAATGATGCTCTTTTGAGACAAAAAGAGAGTCCATGAGAAAAAGGCTAACTTTGTTCTCTCATTTTTCAAGAAGGTGTTCTATTTAGACCCGACAGCTTCCTCTTGATCGGACTCTGGCAAGATTGGGACCTTCTCGAGACCGTTGCCTTAGAGAGGTCATTTCGCTCCACTCTTCATGTGGATATCGTTATAAACCTAGACTTGGTTCGCGAAATTAAAGTCGCCCACCACTGGGGTCGGCTGGGAACCCACACAAGGTAATCCCACACCTTCTTTAGATTTTTTTTTTTTTTAAAACATAGAATCGGTTTGATGCTACAAGGGGTCCTGGGATGGGTTTTTTGCTGGGATTTTTTTATTTCCGTCGCTGGTGTTGCCACCCAGAAACCCTTTAGTATCGCAGCAACCCAGGTGTGCATCAAAATCGGTTTATTGTTGAGAGTTTTCTGTTTTGGTACCCATGTTTTTCAAAGTTTTCGAAAATGAGATTTTTGATATGAAAAGGTTTAGATCCAGTATTGTTCTTGTTGTATATGGTCATGAGATGATCTAAAGGAAGAAAGAACAACTTGGAAGTGTGTAAAAGTCCTAAAGATTGGATTTTTGCAACTTTCTCGTCGTTGGAAAACCCAGCAATGTCGCAACGTTCGTGTCCAACGTCGCGACGTTGCTCATAAATTTCCAGCAATGTCGCGATGTTGGCTAAGAACGTCATGACGTTGTTCATCCAAACCCAGAACGTCGCGATGTTTTGATGTTGCGATGTGACGCCGATTTGATGTGACTCGCGACTTGGACATGACGCTGAGTCAAAACTTCCAAACGCGGCGAGACGCGCAGGACGCCGCGCACGGTAAGGACGCAGCCGCGCACGTTGCGACGACGCACTTTGCGACGTCGCCAACCATCAAGAGTTCAATTTTCCTTCTTTCTTTCAGAGTTCTGCACAAGCCAACACTACCTATGTGTTTGAAATAGAAAAGTAAATTAAACCCAATCCATTCACTTTTAAAATTTCGAATCATGGATTTCAAAACCGTCCATGTTGAAATTACCTTAAGAGAATTTTGGACAAAAATGTCCGAAAATTACTCAAGTGTGTTGACCGAATAATGGTTCAAGGTGTTGAACCAATCGGGGGAGTTAAATAGGTTTATAGATTCAAGAAGTATCCCGTTCATGATCTTGCCAAGATGTTGAATCAGGATTTGTTCAAGTGTCATCAAAAGGTTATTTGTTCTAGTGTTGAATGAAAAGGATGTAGGACACATCATCAGGGGTCATTGCTCAAAATGTTGAACAAACAAATGGATCAATTTTATTTCGCGTTGAAAACCTTAATGTGCTTTGAACACTATGGAGCTACCATTACCTTCATCCTTCGATGGATTGCATTAGAGAATGGTTAAGGGTGTGTATGTTATTAGCATGATGGATGATTATGGACTTCGCTTAACGGTGATCAGAAAGCATACGCATTTGATTATTATTTTTCTCGATAAATAAATTGCAGCTGGCTCGTCTAAATTTCAGGTACTTCTCTTCTCTATCTAAATCAATCTCTGAGCTTATTCTCATTAAATGTATGTGTAATTAGATACACGTGATTAGATAAGTTGGTGAAGATGAAAAGGGAGAAGAAGTGTGTAGAGAAGGAACCAAGAAAGAAGACCTCAAGATTGTAAATTTGATTTATATTTTAAAGGGTTGTAATAATCATGCATGTCCCTAGGTTTGACCTAGTCAATTCCATTATGGCTCATGTAATTGATCTTAGAATGTCCATAATCATGCCATAGAGTCTTAGTAACTATCCTTAAAATTTCATGAGATGAATGGATAATGCATGCTAATGAAAAGGATGAGACTTAATTAAAGAAAACCCTCCATTATTAATATTAAGGCTAACGCTCTTCACCACATGGTGTGAACGAAATTCCTTTAGAGGTTGAGATCATAGGCTAACCCCAAGCCTTCCTCCAAGAGCATGGGTGTTCTTCATCCATGGAAATGAGTTTTTCCGATTGCGGGTCGCCTTAACTAGACTCGTTAGCTTCACTGGAATCTGCTGATGTTGGATAGAGAGGACACGCTGATTAGTACATACATAAGATGTACACGGATCATGAGACGATAACCCAATGATAGTGCACAAATCAACGCTGATAACATCGATTCTCGAGCAGTTGCATCGCATTGCAAATCGAATAATTATCGATCTAAGATGGCTTCGTTGGCTAACCCTGTCACCGGCGATATTGATTCCCTTAATTGCACAATAATGCAATTATATGATTAAGGATACCTACCTTTGACCCGAGATATTTATCATTAACCCCAGATTCCTAAGTGATATTGATATCGATCACAGAACCTCCATATGTTCTCTCGATCAATAGTTGCGTACATGGATTCAAATAATAAAATAGTGGAGCCATAATGCGTGATTATCGTCGTAATAATTATGCAGAGAGATTTAAGTACAATCTAACATAATCTCTTTACATTCATAGGTTAAAGATCAAACCATATGTCAATAAATATGAACTAACAAACGGTAATTGATGACAAAATATCGGGATCGCTCTAACTGGATCGGTCAAGAATTAGAATAGTTCTCACGAAGAAAATTAGCCTATGTCATCATCAGCCAACCCGGGATCCCTTCAACTCGCGATGGCACCGTAAAAGTGTTTAGAGGGCATATCAGAAACACTTGGTTGATAATGCGAGGGCGGGATTGATTATCCACACCTCCATGTCACCTAAGTTTCAGAAGCGGTATAAGACTGAGGATGCATATTCCATAGTACGCCATCTAAGGGAACATTATAATGAACAGTCGGCCTTTGAAGGGTTCAAAGTACCGCACTTCTTTATTAATCTCCCAAGATGGAAGTGGGACGCCTCCGGCAAGATGAGCTGCGATGTATAATCACATTAAGAGGTTTGGATCAATCGGGTCATCGATGGATTCTAATCGAGTATAGACTCTGATTTTGGCAAGGTTACCCGACAGGTTTTGCACAAATTTGTGCTCGACTGTGATGGTCCAGCACCTACCATACCCGACTGATCAACGTATCAAATGGTCGAGGGAAAATGGCGTTAAGAAGAGAAAGGTAAAGAGATTACCCCCAAAAAGAGACATCCCTCAAAGGGTATTTGCTTCCAGATCGTGGTCAAATGTAATACTGAAGAGGAACCGAAGGCCTGAGTCGAAGAACAAGGTAGCATGTGATGCACCATCATCTTCGTATTTATGTCATTACTAAGCATTATTGTTTCTCTTAACAACATACTGGTATATGCGATACCGGGCCGCGCTCATACATATGGTTTCATGTGGCCTAGACAGCAGGAAGCTCACAAAGGGAGAGTCCGACCTTCAGATTGGTAATGGTGCAAGAGTTGCGGCTGTTGCCAATGGGGGTTATGTTTTGAACCTCCCTTGTGTTTTTGTTTAAATTTGGAAGATTGCCATTATGTCCTAGCATTAACAAAGAACAATATTTTACTTTCATATTTTGAACAAAAAGGATTTATGTAATTTTGTGACAATGGTTGTTACATTATGATGTCAATTATGCTGGTGGAACATTAAAGCAATGGGACTTACATATTGGATATGTTCATTCAAATTTAAATGTTAATGACTATAAAAGGACCAAAGAGAGATAATCTGAAATCATCTCACACATGGCATTGTCGCCTTCGCCCTGCAAATGAGAGACACATGAATGAGTTGCACAGTTCGCATAGCTTGGTGTCATTTGATTGTGAATCATTTGACAATTGTGAATCTTTCTTGTTAGGCAAAGATGACAGGATTACCCTTTAAGCGAAAGGGTGAATAAGCCAACGGACTATTAGACCTAATACATACTGATGTTTGTGGTCCTATGTCTATGCATGCCAGAGGTGGTTTTGTATACTTCATAACCTTCATCGATAACCATTCACGATATGGGTACTTGTATCTCATAAGGCATAAGTCTGAGGCCTTTGAAAGGTTCAAAGAATTCAGAAATGAGGTAGAGAAACACTTTGGGGAAGTATAAAATCACTTAGATTAGATCGAGGTGGTCAGTACTTAAGCTAAGTGTTTCTGGATTGTCTTAGGGACAATGGGATTTTGTCCCAATGGACTCCACCTTACACGCCACAAGACAATGGTGTGGCTGAGAGAAAGAACCGAGCCAAGTCAGACATGGTAAGGTCCATGATGGGTAAGGTAGATCTACTCAAATTACTTTAAGGGTATGCACATGAGACTGTCGTTTAAGTGTTAAACAAGGTCCAATCAAAGTCGGTTGTGGTTGCTCCATATGGGATATAGACTAACAAGGATCCTTGTTTTTGTCACCTGAATGTATGGGGTTATCCTACTTAGAAGAAGCAAACTCTGTTAGACAAAGCTAGAGGCTAAATCTGACATGTGTCTATTTATAGGATATCCTAAGGAAATTTTGGATATCGTTTCTACAAAACTTTGGAACAAAGGTTGTTTGTTTCAAAGCATGTTGTCTTCTTAGAGAAAGAGTTTCTCTTAAGAGAAGACAGTGGGAGCAATGATGAACTTGATGAAGTTTAAAGTGCTTAAATAGACATAAATCAACTGACTTAATTTAAGGCAATTATTCATGTTGATGAAGTAACAATCGATCCTTCTAAAAACACAAGCACATCGTATTGATAGTAGGATACGTACTGTTCCAAAGAAATATAGATTTCTCATCGCTGAATAGTATCGTCACAAAGAATGATGAGCCATTACACTCACCAGAAACTCGAGTTAATCAGAAGCTTGACATGGCTGAAGCCATGAAGTCAAGGATGGATTCCATAAAATAAGGAGACGGGATGCACTGAGGATAAACCCATCAGGTGCAATTGGATCTTCAAGATGAAGATAGACATGGAACGTAATGTGATTACCTATAAAGTTAGGCTTGTGGCTAAGGGTTATCGTGAAAAACAAGGAGTTGATTATGACGAGAGACTTTCACCAAAGAATTCATGCGCTAAATCCATAAGAATACTCCTAGCCATCACCGCTCATTATGATTATGAGATATGGCAAATGCATGTGAAGATAAGCTTTCCTCGACGGAAGCATCCGGCATGATATAGCCCGAAGGCTTCAGGGAAGGGCAATAGTATGCAAACTTCAGAGATCCATTTATGGACTGAAGTTAACATCTAGGAGTTGGAATATCCGATTTAAGGTAGAAATCAGCGGTTTGATTTTTCGCAAACATGATGAGACTTCAGGTGTACGATGGATGTAGGAGTGCGCCCTATTTAATGTTATATGTGGATGACATATTATTACTAAATGAAAATGGCGTCTCATTAGCAAATTGGTCAATATGATATAGGATACAATCTATAGATATAATGGTTATCCAGAACATTCTACAATAGAAAGACCCTGAGAAGCGAATCTACATATTGGGATAAAAGATCTATGCAGGATGCATCTAAAAGGTTGCCGTTCATAGTCTGGCTACATACATAGACAAGATGTTGAAGAGGTTTAGCATGGAGCAGTCCAAGAGAGTATGTCCCCATGGTTAGAGGGATCACGCTCTTGAAGTCTTTGTGTCTGTAGACATAAGATGAGAGGACACACATGAGTATGATACCATATGCTTCGGCTATAAGATCAATCATTTACGCTATGTTGTGTACTAGACTTGATGTATCATATGCTATGAGAGTCGAAAGCAATAAGAAGACCTAGGTGGAGGCCACACATCTGCGTCTGCAAAAATATCCTTAAGTACTCGAGAAGGATCAGAAAACTGAGAAAATTTAATTTTCGAAAATGGTAAATGGTAATTTCCTACAAAATCCAAAATTTTTCTAGATCTCGTGACAGATTAAACTGACTTCACCGCCGGTGAATCATCTCGCGGAAATTAGCTACCACATTCACTTCGTCGAATTCCGAGACACTGAATTTCACGCTGAGGCAACTGAAAGGTCGAAAGTGTTTCGTATTTATCGCTTACGAGGCATGTGATGTGACAAAAGTCACACTACATGTACCCATGGACATGTCGCATGATTAGTGAGAGGATGAAGATGAATGACTTGATTAAGCCATGTATCGTAAAAGCTTTTAAATCAAAACCAAAGCGACGTAAAACGGTAATTGGCGAAAAGATTAACAAATAAGCACGTTACCATCTTCTTCTTCTCCATTTTCACTCGGGAACGGACAAAGGAGGGGAGTAACCGCTTGTGGAGAGGTAGCATTTAATTTCTTCTTGTGAGATTTCCCGCCTGGATCACCGGCTCGCCGAGCCAAGAAGCAAAGCTGGATCTACGCCGCAAGGGCCACGCTGACCGATTTTGCGGAGTTCGGCCAACCCAAGAGGTGTGATCTTTCCTACTTGCTTATTCTTCGACTAAGAGCCATGTGAATGGATGGTGATGAGCCCCGGAGTCAATGCCCGCAGGTGTTTTTCAGTTCCAACGATCGGGATTGAGTGAGAAACCCCTATAGTGGCCATGAATAGTGCCGAGCTTCGTGGCTTCACCGCTCACTTGATATTGCAAGTGATTTTGCGGTTTGCTTGCGATTCAAAAATGACCTTGATTTGTTAATTAATAGCCCATGTGAGCTGTAATTTTGATGTTATTATCAGAATCGAATAACATGACGTGATGCTGAATTAATTTTTGTTAATATATGCATGTAAAATATATTAACATGAATTGTTTGGAAATGGCATAATGCATTACATATGCACCGGGGCAACCTAGAACGATAGAGCATGACACGAAAATGAAAGAAATATGAAAATGGTTGTGAAAGGAATTTCAAGAAAGATTTTCCAAAGAATCGCTCGAGAGTCAGTCTGGGCCAGTCATCTCGAGACGTGACTCCATGACTGCTTCGAGAATTACCCAAACAATTCACCGAGGGTCAGTCTAACATTTACCGAAATTAGCGGTGTTTTCAAGAACAAAAACCTTTTGTTTCCTCAAACTCCGTAATTTTTCTCACATTTGGACAGCACGCTGCCGGCGAGCTCCGCTGGCACTCGAGACACTAGGATCAAGACATGTAGACATTCAAGTAGATCATGATTTCTAAGTGTGTTTCAAGGTTTCCACAGATATGTGCACTTAGGTGGGGAGTAACCCATATATGTAAGAGATTATCACTAATGGCGTTGTTCACCCGTCGAGGGATCATTATTTCGCATTGTACGGAGGATCGCGCTTACTGTAGGCCGCCATGAAGAAAGCTCTGATTGCGGGTTTTGACATTTTCAAAATATGGCAAGTGGCTATTTTTAATATATATTAGGTCTCATAATATGAGACACGTGATATTCCTGTGTCGACGGATCAGCCAATCTGCACACCCCGGAATCGGGTGTCAAGGACTAAGGATGTATTTTTTGATTTATGAGACGGGGATCTTATCATACACGTGGGTATAATGATACAGCTTCCAATTCGAGTGTAGATAACTCCAAATCTTAGTCAGATTACGAGTTCACATTGAATGATGACACAGTCAGTTGGAAGAGTTCCAAGAAAGTGGATGACTGGATTTCATTAATCAATCGTGAGTACATCGACAAGCTCCGAATGATGCCTTAAGGGAAGCGATTTGGACAAATAAGTTCATTTATGAACTATAAGTGGTCTCTTACATTGTTGATCTGATACTGATGTATTGGGATAACGATGGAGCCATTGCTAAAACTAAAGGAACCACGGTCTCATCAAAGGTCTAAACTAGTACTCAAAGTGATACCATTCGATGGAGAAACTATCACCGTGATCGTGAGAAGATACATGAGATATGCCCACTAGTCAGAATCCATCTGATCTCTTGGCGAAACCACTTCCCCATGAGAAGTACCATTCTCATAAACTTGCCAGAGGTATGAGATACAAAGGCGATTGGCTTTAGTGCAAGTGGGAGTTTGTTAGAGAAGTACTCTTAAGGCAATCGCCATTAGCACTTTTTGTACGTACAACGTATTATTTAATATGAAATGCTTTTTCGTTAATTTGATATTCATATGTTGAATCGATACGTGATCTTTAATCAATTAATGAAGTCCATGATACATAACATAGGGATGAAGGGAAATCATGATGGATCATGATAATAAGATCTCATCATGTGCAATTATGTTAGTAAGCAAATTATCCTCAGTCATAGGATCAACAAGACCTCCGACATTGTCGATCCCATTTACTAGCACATGTCATACTGATTGGATCAAGCAAAGAGATCAATAAATCGTGATCAAGAGTTTATCGTAGTCACGTGTTGATGCTTGCTAAGAGTAGCTAAGTACATCGGAGACCTATAATGAGACAATCATATAGATCATCTATTTAAATGTAGATGATCGTCTCATCATAGCAATGGTGCAAGCATCCTTAAACTTGAGGTGCTCAAAGATATCTTGGATGTCGATTCAGATTAATTTCAATCCACGTTGCTAATTTTGTGGTCGCCATCGAGAGGATTAGGTATAGTTTGAGGTGTGTTACCGGGCGTGTAACCTAGTAGCCAACAAAGGATTCGCCACTCCTAATAGAGGAAGAGTATGCCTAAGGCATTGTCGGACCATTATTCGAATTCCTGCCGCAGTGAGAATGCTCTCGAGGAGCGTCATGCACAACAAATGAAAGGATGAACTGGGAGACAAGACAACATCACTTAGGCTAGGTGTGGCATAGCCGCCTGCTGGGAGCTACACAATTGTCCATGCTCTGAACCAAGAGCAGAGATACTTGGTGAAATGGACGACCGCATGAGATATTTGTTCATAGAAGGGTCAAATGCACTAATCGACCTCCCGGCCAATCGGGGGTCATGATGTCATAGATGTCATCTTGACTTGCTTCGATTCAATGGTTAAATCAAGTGGCCAACATAACCGAACTCACGGGTCACACACTTAGAGGAGTGTGGGTCGATATGAAACGGATTTGATGTGATCCAAATATGAGGGAGTTAATTCATGAATGAAATGTCACGACTGGGCCGATCCCCGGTGCCGGAACTTCACTTCTGGGCATAATAGGCTCGTCACCACTTTGGGTCGTGGTTGGAACTCACCATAACGCATGGGGATGCATGTAACCTATCATCACTTAGAGTGAGGGGCATTTTGGTCATTTCACAGGATAAGGTTTTCTTATAAAAGGAACCTTATGAAAACCCTAATAAATGATGCTCTTTTGAGACAAAAAGAGAGTCCATGAGAAAAAGGCCAACTTTGTTCTCTCATTTTTCAAGAAGGTGTTCTATAATTTGAGAGACTCGTTACTTCCTCTTTCTGACGGACTGCTAAAGACCGGACCTTTCTCGAGAGAGATCGTTGCCTTAGAGGTTGTCTGGCCAACTCAGGTGGGATACCATTGGGAGAGAACTCCAGACTTGGTTCGCTGTCTAAAGTCGCCTCGACCACTCAGCTCTGCTTTTGAACCGACGCAAGGTAATCCTGCACACCCTCTTTGTTATATAATCACTCATGCTGAGCCAGGTCCTCGATGGGTTTTTTTTGGGATTTTTTTGTGGCTTCCGCCGCGCATCGTAAGTGTCACACTCCAAGAAACCCTTCATAATCCCGTCGTTTAACTGCAACTACGCGAACGACGGGCGACATTGCTCCTCACAAGGTAAGGCCGGTAGTTCAACAGTCTTATTTTTGCTGTCGAGACCTCGCCTGCATAATGCCATTGGGTTACGGCCCGCTGCGTACGCGACAGAAAGATGTGCCTTGACCTACCATCAAATGGATCGGCCATCGACTGGCCGGAGCAAATCGACCTCCCGAAGCAACCAACTAAATGTGTATTTTAGCGTTAAGTTACCAACCGTAAGTACATGAGCGTGAGAACAACGGTAGTACAACCACCGAGACCTGCACTGGGACAAGAATATAGGTCGCCGCCAAGCAATGGCGGAGGACAAAGAGCATTGGTCGTAAACCCTTGGAATCATTCTGTAGACGGGTCGGATAAATCCACATATGTTAGTTCCTCCCATCCAAAGTGGGGATAAGGAAAAATATAGCGGTGTTCTCATCTGCATTATGGATAATTACTTAACTCACTCGCATTAATCGCTGGCATTAACCCCGAGATATGCCTCTAGAAACCTGAATGTCATCCCTTCGCCAGCCGGGTTAGACAAAAGTGAGGTGCGTTTCCGCACCGACCGCCATCGTTATTCGTGCGTATGGATAATATTTTAAAAGCAAGATTCATCAGGGAGATAAAATACCTGGAATGGCTGGCCAATATGGTGGTAGTCCCGAAAAAAGGCGGTAAATGGAGAATATGGACTACATAACCAAGGAGGCATACTAAAGACAATTCTTCCTTTACCCTCGATAAACCAGATTATTGACATCGTCTGGCCCGGCATGGGATGCGTCGCTGCCTGCGATGCCTCATTCGGATATCATCAAATACCCATGCATTCGCTAAATGAGGAAAAAATAGCATTCATCACCTTGTACGCTGTACATTACACGTGATCGTCAATTTAAAGATGAGAATGTCAGCAACGATCGTGAGGTTAGTGACCAAGATGTGTTCCGCCGCCACTAGGAAAGAGCATGAGGTTTACATCGACTATATGTCGGGTAGTTCAAGGAATGCTTGACCATGCTTCGAACACCCACAAGAGGCTTCCGAACTATCGAGGGCGATGAGCGAAGCTTAATCCTCAAAGTGCGCCGGAGGCGCGGTCGTTTGGGTTTCATGGCAGACTGGGGAGTGGTATAGAGAAGCCAACCCACTTCAACTTAAACACTGGGAGTCCTTTCGCTCCCCGCTTCTAGAAAAGGGTACAATACCGACCGGGTCGGCCGTCAGCCCTGTGGCGTACATCTCTCGGTTTACAAACCGTCTAAAGCCGTTATTTGTTACCCTCAAGGGAGCCAACCAAGCCGGATGGAATGAGGAATGTGATATAGCCCTCACAACGATCAAACAACATCTGCAGATCCCAACCGCTGGGGCCTTGAAGTCGGCGAAACACTCTTCGTGATATCGCGCTTGCATGTCTTAAGAGTGCCGCCTCGTTCAAGGAAGATGAGAATGTAGGAAAGGTAGGCCAATATTTTTCATCAAGAAGTCCCAACCGACGCTAAATTCGATGGGCAGCCACCAGCTGTGTGGTAATATTCCTCCGTAGCAATCTAAGAAGCTCTCCCATTTCCAAGACACCCCATTATCAGGTTAATCTAATTCTCCCTGAAAGACCATTCACAAGCTTAACTTGTACGGGAGGATGGCTCGATGGGTAATTGAATTGAGCGAATTCGGTATTCAGTATAAGCCAAGATTGGTTAAAAAAGGATAGGTTATGGCAGATTTTCTAGTAGAGATCCCCCAATCCGGAGTGAGCTTGGACAGCTTGAACTGGTGGACCCTTAATGTAGACGAGGCATCTCGGCAATCCGGAGTTGGCATCGGTTTACAACTTAAATTTCCGGCCGGGGAGAAGATCGAGCAGTAATCCATTCGCTTCATTAGAAGGCCTGCTGAATCGAATTCGACATGGTCTCAACCCGAGTCCGTGATGCTCTGATACCAACTTGTCACGCCCTTTCCCCTATCCTACCAAGGCGGAACCTACATGTGAAGAACCTCTACTAGTGTGCTGGCCCAGTAGTATGCGGAAGATCGCGGACGTTCTCCTCTGTACCTACACGGATTTAAAAACCCGTGCTAAGCTTTACGCTTGGTGGGAACATATAACTTATATAGATATATATTCACATGCATTACTCATTTATAGTAAGCATAAGGGGCGAGTACCGTGACATACAAGAATAGAAATATCAATCGCTCATTTAATTCATATAAACCAGACATTATACTGCATTTCTATAGCAAATTTATACTTATTCGCATCTCCGCAGAGTTACCTTAACTTATACTGCATACGTAAGGACCAGGTACCATTTATCTTTATACTGCGGCATAAGTACCGTAGGTACTACGTGAGTTTATTTTAACATTTTTCGTTATTCAGACTCTTATCATATAAATGTTGGATTACCTAGACCAGTAATAATAAATTATTAGGACACAACACAATAAGTACCGGCTGTACTCTGCATTACCACCGAGGTGACGAGCGCACGCGCGTGAGTGCCGGCATTGACGTAACGCACCGCCCCATCGCGAATGTGGCAGCCGTAATACTAGCGTGTCGGGCACGATCGTGACCGCGTTCGCCACGCAACGTAAGGCGCCATAAAGATTTCAGCAAAGAGTGCCGGGGCATCATCGGTCGCGTTCGCCCACGCGGTAATAAGGCGCCCAACATCAGCGTGAGTGCCGAAACATGGGACGTAACGTGCTTCGCCCACGCAATGTAAGTGTCGCGGTTATTCAATATCTCGGTCTTAGGCATTCCTACAATTATATGTGTTCAAGAACTACTATCTTATTATAAGGCATCAAGTCACCACGATTCGGCCGCTTCAAAGAAGGTACGTGTATAATTTTTCTTATATTGTAAACATGAATGGACCCTTCATACACTTATAGATCCTCATTAACTAATAGATAGTTCCTTGATTAGTGCCCAAAAAGTGCTATTTGAACCCTCATTTTAGATAGGTTTTGGAGTGCTTAAGGCTAATCATGCTCATTTATGCCAATTGAAGTGTTTAAGCCTTCTTAGTATCGCTTATTCGCTTAGAGGGTATTTTTTGGTGGTTGTTTTGGTGTGTTTTTTAAGTGCGCTTTTGGGAGTTCAATATCGAGATATAAGATGAATCAAGTGAAGATTGAACTCAATTGGTCGCCCATCAAACAAAACTACAAATCAAAGAGAGAATGAAGCGCAAAACGAAGAAAATCAATGCGTTGGAGGACCCAGAAGAATGCAAAGTTGATGAATCAACAGTTCAGACTAAAAGCTAAGATTGCGCAAAATTTCTCACCGATTGCAAAATTCGCAGCCTAGCCAAAATTTCGCAATCTTAGCCGGTAAATACCATCAATTTTCGGCTAGACACCGTAGTGAACGCTAGCATTGTTCCTAATAAATTTTACATTTTGCCACATACCGCTGTTATAAATTTCGCTAGCTAGTGAATCACCACTCGCCAGCGAAATTTTGCATTTTCGCTATCTTTGGTGATTTCGCTACTAGCTTAAATTTTCGCCACAGTAAATTTTCACATTTGAATAAATACCCCAGCCTAAATAAATTCACCGCCTTGTCATGCTTTTGTAATTAATGCAACCCGACTTCAATTTCAGACATTGTCCCTAAAATTAGCCAAATTGTTGTGCTTGTGGTATTTTCATATTGGGTGGTCATATAAGCCCCTCCCATTTTGTAACCCCACAAGAAATTAAGAAACAATTTTTGGTAAGTTTTTTATTTTTGTCGTAGTTTAGTTAGGGTTTTGCTTTTCTCTTTCTCTCTCTCCTTCTTTCCTTATTTTCTCGCTGCCAAACACCCCTCTTGCAGTGAGGATGACAACTCAAGCTAAGAGATGTGCTTGGCATGTTTCTTTTTCTTTGAAGAGAAAGGAAGTTAGTTTCGTGGCGGGGCACATGCAGGTGTTGTCTTCTCTTGTATTAAAAGCTGTGTACCGTGTTTATGGCCCTATCTTCAAAATATGGTTGAATAAAGATATATTGAATGTTATTAATTTGGCCAATACTACCATACAAAGTTTCAAAGATATAGTGCATACTTATTGCTGGGATGCACTGCGGGTTCATTAGATGGTCTTTACGAGCCTCCGAGATGATATTTAATGTTGTAGTTTCAACCGAAAGGGTCATAGACATGATATCACCCGTGTTGACCTCAAATAGGAGTTGATTTTTAGGTGAGGCTTGCTAGTTAAACATAGATCCTAAGCATATGGCTGGGACTATAGGTTGCTTGTCATAACGAGGATAAACCCGAGGACACTTGTTTGCCCTGTCGTTAAGTTAGTGACCTAAATCTTCAAAGTTAACTTTTCACACTCCATTTTCAGTTTTTTTACAGTTAATCAATTTTCAAACTCATCACACTGTTTTTGAAAAATCCAAAAAGTCCAAATAGAAAGTCTTACCTTCGTGCACTTATGCAAATCATTCCTAGGATGAAAACCCATCCCCGTGTTCGACCCTAGACCACTATACTCAAGAGTCGGGATCACTTCAAAAGAGGAACTTAGGTATATAAATTGGTTGATTTTGTGTCTCACAAACCATCAGGGCACTCTAATCAAATGGCGCTGTTGCCTGACAGTGGTGCCAAACTACTAATGATGAGTCAAGTGTACTTGTGATCAACATCACAAGTGAAGGTAACCTTTTTACCTTTTTGTAACCCGGGCCATAGAATCCCGCGCCATCACTTTCTGGGCGTGGATCGCATGCTTTTCATTCAGCACTTTTGTTCTACTCTTAACCTCAAGTAGTTTGGTTGGTACCTTTTGTTGTCTCTACAAATTTTGTAATGTGTTTATGCCCAAAGGATAGAGACACAGAAGATCGTGATAGAATCGGCACAATAATCGACTAAGACAAGAAGTTAGTGTACACATCGATACCATGATCCACCACCGAGAACAACAACGTAGTCACTGAACCCCACGAATCCAACAAAATTATATAGGAATATGAGGGATCACATCCACCCTCCTAGAGTGCCATGCCCCATCCTCAGATCATTCCTCCCGCCGAAGATGTAGCACATATTTGTACCTCTACTCCCCACATAACATGGTATGGAAAATGAAAATCCATACACTCATATTAGGGATTTTGAGGAGGTTTGCACTACCTTAAGGAAGGTATGATGGACATGGATTTGCTGAAGCTAAAAGCATTTCCACTGACCCTAAAGGACAAGGCCAAGATTTGGCTAAACTCACTGAGGCCTAGAACCATTAGAAATTGGGCCGTCGCAAAGTGTAATTCCCCGAAGAAGTTCTTCGTTCATAAGACTAATACCTCTGAAAGACAAATTTACACCTTTGTGTACCAGATGGTGAGAGATTTTACCAAATGGGTTTGAGAGATTATTTAAAACCATCGCTGGCTCGTCCACATCATGGGTTTGATACTTGATGTTGGTGAACCACTTCTATGGTATGTCTCCTCGCATGAGGCGCCTTTTGGAAACCATGTGTGTGGAGGAGACTTTTCTAAGTAAAGCAGCATCCCGACGGGAAGCCATGGATTTTTTAAATTTACGTGGCTGAAACTTCTAAGGGTTGATGAGCCTAACTCCAGAGCATTGGAAAGGATGAGACCCACGTTAACCCAAGGTGGGATGTATGCACCGCTTAAGAAATAGAGATGAGCTGGATTTCAACCCCAGCAAGGAAAGTGGAGGAGAAGGCAACAGCTCCAAGAGAGGTGCATAAAGGATCGAAAATCCTACACCCAATCTCACCACTTCAATCCCTCTGTGCCCAAGAGCCATGTCCTATGGCCCCTAAAGGATTTGATGTCGAATGTGCAAACACCGTAGACAATACAAGCCACAACAATCCAATGCTCCATATGGTAATACCTACAACCCTAATCGAGGAATCACCCCAACCTCTCATGGGAGACCAACCCCCCTGCCTATGTACCCCAAAGCCAACCTTCATTTGGTTCCCTCACGGGCCACAACAACCATCATCCTCTCCAAAGAGAACGTCATATCAATTTGAGTAAGGTAGGCAACTTTGTCGAGGAACAAAAGGAATCAATGTAACTGGCACAAAGATTGATACATCGCTGGTGACTACACCGAACAAGAGAATAGATGGGCTTGAGAGCAATTTCAACCAGAAAATTGACAATCTACAGTATTCAATCACCAAGATCATCAACAAGTTGCTGAGGTACAAGAGAGCGGAGGTTTCATCACAACACTTCCAAATCCAAGGAATTACGAGGTGGGGTCATCCAACAATTCAGAATGGATGAAGTTAAGGCCATATAATCATCCCGAGAGTGGAAAAGAGGTTGATCAACCCATGCCAGCCTGTTGAAGAATCCAATCAAGGAGAAGATAATCAAGAACAGCATATTCTCCTAAAGGAGGATTCAATGAAATAATCGCGATACCAAGTTTTGTATTTCCACAAGCACTTAGGAGGTAAGAAGAAGGCATCTCAACAAGGTGCAGACGAGAAGTCCCAAGGTGCTTGCTGCTTAACATACCTCTATTAGACATATCAACAAGTCTCGCTATGCAAAATTTGAAAGATCTTTGTATCAATCAAGAAGGATTAGCATTGAGAAGAAGGCATTTCACCGAACAAGTCACAAGCATAATCCAAAGCAAATACACCGGCCAAATACAAGGATCCGTGGATTCCACAATTTCAGCGCCTCAATATTGGTGGAAGTGCAGACAAATCATTGCTTGATTTAGGAGCCACAGAACCTAATGCCAGACTGCGATACAAGCAGCTTAGGTTTAGTGGTATTTAAAACCTACCAACATCACACTATCGCGTCGATAGATCGCTGAAAATCCCTATGATAGCGTGATGGTGAAAATAATAAATCTCTACTACCCGCGATTTTGTAGTGCTTGACACCGAGCCGTGCGAACCCAATCAAGTACCAATCATCTTAGGAAGACCATTGCCAGCGTACCACGCAATCATAATCGCTAATGGAGTCATGCAACTTCTACCTTGGTAACACGACCTGAGTTGAATATCAGCCTTCATTTGAACAACAAACATGAGTTGCTAGAAAATGAAAAATCAAATAATCGATGCGTTGTTTCAAATGTTCAAGATGCGTGGAAGCACAATGTCCAGAATCCACAGTGGAAAAATCAGCCAAGGTGATGAAGAAATTTTGGTCTTGCCATCAAAACCAATTACAAGCCAATTGATCAATTCAAAGGCCATCACTGAGGACCAGGTCAACAATTGGGCACCCAACAAATTGAATCGCCTCAGCTATCTAGGTCGAGGAGATCATTCTCCTTGACCCTCCGTGAGTAATTTTAAGGAATTGAACTGGTTTGGTGTTCTCAAAAACCAAATTGCAGTTCAACAATTTTTGCTTTTTATTTTAATTTAGTTAATTTCCATTTTTAGCTATTTTTAGTATGTTTCCTAATTTAGCAGCTTTCCATTTTTAGCAAGTTGGTAATTATTTTATATTATCTTATATTAAATTATTAGATATATTCTATATCCTAATTTTAATTTTAATTTTTACTTTTATAATATACTTTCATTTTAATCCTCGAAAAATTCGATTATGTGTGGTGATGACGCAGTTACTCAAATTCGCTATAATAGCGACTTTTGTGGAAATGACCCTTCCGACCAATTTTGAAGCTTATAAAAGGAGGGGAGGGTCAGTTTTACTACATAAATTTTCATATTTCCATCCCTTAAATTCTAAGATCCCTTTCTTCACAAGCAGCTCGAACCGTCGGTGCCACCGTCAGCAGACCAAACAAGGACTCCAGACTTCCGAGCCTCATGATACCGCACGCGCCTCACGTGACCGCCATCAAGCATCGCTGAGTTGCCTCGCCGCGACGATCGGAAGTCGCCGCGTTCTCACCGACCGGTTCGTGATCGGAGCCCCATCGCCGCCGCACCACCGCCGCAAGACCACTACCGAGCTGGCTACCACCGCCGCTGTTCACCGTCCGCTCAATCGCCACCGCCGAGTCGCTATTGCGCCACGGGCTCGTCGCCCTCGCGCATCTATAGCTACCGCCTTCCGGGCTGGTCCTTTACCGCCTTATTCGCTATTCTGCAGCCGGTGAGTCGAAAGCCTCGTTCATCTGACCGTTTTCTCAGAGGACTCGCCACCCTGAGCCCCGCCTGTATCTGCCTAGTTGTAATATTTTCGCTGAGCGCAGCCTCTTCCGTAGTTTTATCTCATTTCGATATGGTTCGCACGTATGGTCCCGCCGCCGATCGCGGTTAGATTCAAGACACCCGAGGTCTCACTTCTGGCCCCGGCTCCAAAGACCATCAACGGCCCCGAGGCAAGACCGAGGAGCCTCGGGGTCACAAGAGTCAGACACCTGACTTCGACCTCGGGCCCCATCACCAGACTCGGGATAGCTGGGGAGGTCTCTGCCGTCTCCGCGCGGCCCGCACATCCGCCCCTGGTGAGTTTTCTTCCCACGCGTACCCATCACCTCGTCACAGGCCGCGGAGGCGACATCACGCTCTCGTTGTCACCTCCTCCGCTCCGCAGATCGGAGGTCAAGAAATTGCAGGGCACCCCATTCCGGGAATATCGCACTCACATTCGAGGGACTTTCATCGAGTCATTCTACACGATGTCCCCCGCGACCGAGGGCTGATCCCGCATTTAGGGAGTCCATGAGATTGACCTGAGATTCACTACACCCTTCATGACTGGCGCAAAGATTATTACCCATGAGTGGTGCCGCGTAGCTTGTCATTCATGACATCTCGAGCAAATGTATGGTCCACGGAGCTTCGCCTATCACGATGATCGCCGCCGAGTACCGTGAGCCGTCGATATTTCGCCAGCCTTTGGGCCCCGCAGATCACGGGCCAATGCAGCAGGGTTATAGAGATCGGGCCCACCCACCATCGAGAGATGGTTCGAAAGACCACCGGGAGACACCACACAAATGACCGATTTACGAGGCCCACGATGCCGGGCCGATCGAGATCACTTTATTCGACGAAGCCCCCGCCACAAAGATACGCGGTGCAAATGGAGGAGCCATCTTTCAGGTTTCCTTAACGGATTCTGGAGGGGGATACCGGTTCGGGCCTTCCGAGTTTCTGTGATGACCTCCCAGATGCATTTCGAGAGATACCATCTGAAGGGCCCTGTGCAGCAGAGAGTCTTCCGTCAAGCGATGCCGAGACTACTCCCGCTGTGTGCTCTCGAAGCATTTGGGATTCCCGCAGGAGCCCCGTGAGATCGAGAGGAGGATTAGATGCCCTCCGGTTCCTCGTCAATGAGCGGGTGATGACCATGCCCTCAGATCTTCCATCTACGACAGCGAGGACCGGGAGGAGGTACCGGATCGTGGTCGAGGATCACGAGACAATATGCTCCCCGGCTCTGGAGCCCGATAATGAGTCCCGGGCCTGCAGATGTCACCCCATCTCCTCCTCCACACCACATCCGCGTCAGTACTGATACACCGGTCCATCCTATTCAACAAGACCATTCACCCGCGAGTATGCCCACGCTAGTTCCCAGAGAGATTGCAGTGTGTGATTGGATGCCGACACCAAGCCACCAGCCAGCCACACAGCAAAGACAGATCGAGGTCGCCTGTCACCTATGCTTCTCGCCAGATCATGACGCACTTAGGGCTTTCCTCGTGTTCCCGATCGAGAGAGGAGCCCACCACGAGATCAGCTCTATTTGATGTTTTAAGCGCAAGAATAGTTATTAGCCAGACCCACCACCACCATGCTAGCGAGGTGGTTAGGCTTTTTTTTATGATTTTCAGATAGTTACCGCCTTTATCAACTCCGCCACTAATTTTGATTACGATTTATGTGGTATTGAAGCCATAGTAGTACGATACTTTTGTATGTTTAGCTTTGTATTCATGTATTAGTCATTTTCGCTATATCAAAAAAGCTATTCAAGATATATACAAAGACTTTTGCATACCATAGCATGCCTCTTTTTACCATGTAAATGTTTTCTTTTCAATCGAACAATCATACAATCGACAATTGAATTGCTTTTGTTGGAAAATTGAATCACCGTTTGTCACCTTATGTTAGAACACTCCATGCTTGAATCAATTATCGTCAATGGGTTCTCAAAGACGTCAATCCTGAAAATTTTCTCCCCTTTATGCTAATTCACACACACCGCACCCGCATTGTTTTTAATAATAAATGCAGGAATTTGCATACTACCTCCTTTCGCTTCAGATAGCTGGCCTTAAGCATGTCAGCAACCTAGATAGGTTTGTGTCGCTTCACATTCGAAGACCAATGTCGTCTTCAAAAGGAAAAAGAAAGAAAAGAAAAAGCAAAAGAAAAAGAAAAAGAAAAGAAGAAAAGAAAATAAAGTCGTGGAGCTATTTCTGAAACCCAGCCCGAGGGGTGTATGGCGAAAGTTTTGAACCCAAGGCCCTATGCCTAATTGGTCGGGAGTCATCGATTTGTGTCGTTACATGGGTGGATAGGTAGAGTCTACAATCTAATTGTAGGTGCTGATTTTCTAAGCTCATTCGAGGGTGAAGCCTCGAGCAGGGTCCTGGTGATCCTTTCGCCTCGATGCCCTAAACCCATCAAGAGTCATCTAAGTGAACTGCTACACCCGACTTCCTTTGGTGAAGCTCTAGAATTCCAAGCATTGCATCCTACAAGTAGTCAATAAAGAAAGAAGTGCGAATTCATCCTTATCTAAGTTGTTCAACAACTTAAGGCCATGTTAAGCAAGCAAAGGTTGGGTAGGGACAAATTTTGCACTATCGGGCGTAATCCGGTTATATGTTAACCATTAGACTTAGGTGGAAATTCAAGTTGAGAATCATGGAACCATTATTGACCCAAAATTGTTTCGCATGGTTTTGTCGCTCTTTTCATGCTCAAGCCAAACTTGGTACCATTTTCGCCTTTAAGGACAATGTTTATATGTACATAAAGTTAATCATAACCTTTTGAAATTCACCACATACATCTCTTTTTGTTTTTGCATTGCCAAGGGACTAGCAACGCTGTTGGGTGATTAGTGCCCTAAAAAGCTATTTTTGAACCTATTTTAGATAGGTTTTGGAGTGTTAAGCGCCAAGCTAATCATGTCATTTATGCCAATTAGAAGTGTTTAAGTCTTCTTAGTATCTTATGCCGCTTAGAGGTATTTAAGACATGTTTTTTGTGCTTCGCATTGGGAGTTCTTCCAATATCGTAGATATAAGATGAATCACGCAAGATTGAACTCAATTGTCACCATCAACAAACCATAAAATCAAAGAGAGAATGAAGGCAAAATGAAGAAAACTAATGTGCGTTGGAGGACTGAAGCAATGCGTTGATGAATAAGAATCGTGAATTTCGCTTAAGATTGCGAAATTTCATCGATTGCGAAAAATATTAAGCAGCCTTGTACTACAATCTTAGCTAAATTACCAATTCGCCAGACACCAGAATTTCTCGCTAAATCGCCTCAGCGAAATTTACATTTTCGCTTCACATACCAAGCAGCTAGCTAAATTCAAGCTAGCTAAAGTAAATCACCACCGCCAGCGAAATTCAGATTATCTTGGTGATTAGCTAGCTAGCTTGGGCCCCGTCGCCAGCGAAATTTTTGAGCCTAATAAATTCACCGCTTGCCATGCTTGTAATTAATGCAACCGACTTCACTTGCATACTGTCTCTAAAATTAGCCAAATTGTTAGGCTAGGTATTACACATCAGGCCCATATATAAGCCCTCCCATTTTGTAACCCCAAGGAAGAAATTGAAGAACAATTTTTTGGTGTTTATTTTTGTCTCAGAGTTTAAGGTTTTGCTTTCTCTTCTCTCTTTCCCTTTATTATTTTCTCGTCGCTAAACACTTCTCTTTATGATGGACAACTCAAGAGATGCTTTCATAAGCCTCTTTTCTTGAAAAGAAAGGAAGCTAGCTTGGTGGAAGGGCATATGCAAGTTGTCTTCTCAGGACAGTTACAGGTACCGTGAGCCATTACCTATCTTCCTTCAAAAATATTAATGGTGAAGATCAACGTTATTACACTGGGCCAATACTTCACGACAAGCTCAGATACAATACTTATTATGACGACCGTGGTTCATTAGATGGTCTTTACGACTGAGATGATATTTAATGTTAGGTTTCAAATCGAAAGGGCCATAGATGCATGTCACCTGTGTTGACTCAAATAGGAGCGATTTAGTGGTGAGGTTTGCTGTTAAACATAGATCATCCTGCTATAATTTTAATTGTGTCGTCATTACAACGAGATAAAAACCCGAGGACACTTGTTTGCCCTAAGTTACCGTTAATGTAATCTAAATCTTCAAAAAGCTAACTTTTCACACTCCATTTTCAGTTTTTTTACAGTTAATCAATTTTCAAACTCATCACACTGTTTTTGAAAAATCCAAAAAGTCCAAATAGAAAGTCTTACCTTCGTGCACTTATGCAAATCTAAGATGAAACCCATCCTCGTAGAAATTAATTTATCCACCATACATAGCTTGACTACTCGCAAAGAAGGGGGAACTTAGGTATATAAATTTTGTTGATTTTAGCTCAGCTTACTGTGGCACGAATCAGTCCTTAGAATAACATAATAGCAGAACAAAACAAAACACAACATTTTTCATGATGTGAACAGTAGCTTTGCCGCGACAAACCCAAGATGAAAAGCTCAAATTACACACCACACAGCTAGTGGACATGCCATGCCGTGGCGTGGACCTCGCTGGGCGGCGAATTCTTCATGGGTCCCCTCGCCACTCTGTGGCGACCCCGCACCTTGCCTAGATTTTTTGCTCATTTGGTCCATTTTTCCAGAAATTCAATCAAAAACAAAGGAAAACTCATGTATTATACAGAAAAACATCTCCCAAATGTGTTCTAACTCCACCAAAGCCAAAGATAGAGATTTATTAGAGTTTTTCCAAACCCTAATTCATATACTTGTATGTTAGGTTAACCTCCTAACACTCAAACTGGCATCCATACATCTTAAACCAAGAATCCATACCCAAAGGGAGGATCTTTAATTATTATGCAAACTAGGGTTTTACTAACCCAACTTTTAAGACACCTAGGGTTAGGAAGAATTCCTAACTAAGCCTTAGAAATCCATACCAATCCCATATGAATCCATACAAATCATAGTATTCCTTACAAAATCCTAGTTCCATACCTTTCCTCTTCTTCTTCTTCTTCTTCTTCTTCTCTTTTTCAGTCCTCTTTCTTCACGTTTAGTCCCAAAATGCTCAAATGAGAGACCAAAATTGGTCTTATTTTTGGTCAAATTCCCATACCTTAGCTTAATACCAAAATGCATTAATTTTGACTTAAGTTTCATTTTATTGCATTTTGGTCCTTCAACTCTTTTCTATTTGCTTCACAAGTTATGTTATTTATATAATAGCCTCACATCTTTTTATTTTATGACTTTTGTGTCCCAATTTGACAAATTACAACTCTACCCTTGTTTATTTTTGGGTTTATCAGATTTCATGTTTTGCATTTAAATTACGAAAGTTTCAAATTATACCTGTAAAATACCCTAAACATGATGAGAATGGCTAGGGTATATTTCGGGATGTTACATCAGCGGCTCTAACAAAGAATCGTAGTATGATAGCCATCCTACCGAATTGAATCGACAGCCTGGCGCAGTTAACCGCAAGCTCCGATTCAAGTGACTAATTAAAAGGCAGCACTCCAGAATATGAGCCTGAGAAGATCCCTCAAATGGCAAAGCATATCCCGTTGGCAACAAAGGCAAGCCACTTTGAAAGCTCGAACACATCCCCAGTGATTTCAGCTGAGAAAGTTATATAGTGCGCTTGGTCAAGCTTTTTCCGATAATGTAAACAAAGGTTCTCGCACTTATTGTCACGGATTCTTCAATTATCACTACCGCAGCCGTGACAAGATCTCCCCTTCCCGGATGAACCCAGCGTTATCAACATCGTCCAAACAGCGGGACAGTTCAAACGATCCAAATCCGCCGCCGTCTTCTCGGCAACCATAACCGAACTTCGATCGCGCCGGCTCTAAAGTGCTTAACCATCAACGTGTGCAAGCAGTGTATCGGGCCGACCACACGATGAATTATCCGCAGTAGTGCGCAACACTAGCACATGCCCATACTCAAAGGTATTATTAGTCCAACCACGATCTAATTTTCTACCACGTACAAAAGAACATGCAAAAGCTCCATCGATAAAGATCACCAGCCTGGGCGATTTAATTTCATCATGAGCCCTCGCTTTTCGCCGTCGAATCACATAGTCAGTCGCTCCTCATCGCTTCGCCAGTTATTGTCGCTAGCCACCAATTATTTCAGCAAGTGATGAGTACGTCAGTGTTTCCATCAATTAAAGATAAGGATGTCACCGCTCATCCGGGAAAAATAATGTTCTTGCTCGGCATATCCCGATCAATTGTATCATACAACGGCCTCAATGATAGTCGATCGTGAACTTCTGCCATGACCGAAAATAAAGAATCTACCTCGATCCGCTGGTACCGCAGAGCAACGCCGCGTAAGCCACAAACCCTATCACCGCCTTAAAGAAACAATTAGATTCAGTTAAAGGCAAGTGGGTAGATGAACTCCTCGAGGTACTTTGGGCCTACAGAACGACAACCGGCAGACCAACCGATATATCCTCCTTCATGCTTACTTATGGGATGGAAGCTATAGTCCCAATAGAAATCGGTATGCCCATGTTCGACTGATATGTCCGAGCAACAAATAATTCAATCTCGATTAAAGACCTAGACATGACAAACTAACTACGAAGTACGCTACGTGAATAGCATCGCATTACCGAGGCGGCAAACTTATACAACAAACACGCGAAACCAGACCAGGCTCATCGCTCTCGAAATATTTGCTTCATAGGCGTCGTGACTCACTGCGGAGCTAATCGTTACCAACCAATCATTAGTTTAGTTGGTAGCAAAGGATGCTTCCCCAGACCTTTAAAGGTTTTCACATTTTGCTCGAATCCTCGCAAAGAAAAGAAACCCATGAGCATGGGGAGGTCTGGGCAGAGCGAGAGAATCCATCTAAGGATCCCAAGACATAAGCTCCACCTCAAGCCCTGTGTAATCTCACTGAATTCCAACCAGACTTGATTCTCGATAAGTGAAAACACGCCACATCCGCCACAAGTTCTACCAACTGGAGTGTGGACCGTAGGACAAATCCTGGTCGCGAACCCAGACTATGCCTGGATGTTGTGACAAGACACTGCACCTAGAATGTGGAATGTTATGCACTCAAAAGGTACTATCACAAATAAGATACGATTCAATCTCTAACTATGTTCCCCGCCTACTCTTTCATTGCAAAGACCTGTAATCAACCATCTGGTCGCATATTTGATATGTCAATTAGTTCATTTATAAGCCCGCAGGTCGATCCCCGGCATGTCATGCCCACCACCTGTCATGCCCTGCATAATGACATCCCACCGAAAGATGATGGCTTCACGCTCAGCCGCCCACAAAGCCCGTAAGTGCCTAGATGTCCCACTACCCAAGATAGCTGAGCCGAACCCGTTCATTCAAAGCCCGTAAGGCTGACGTTTCACTCACCCAAGATATTTATTCAGCTACACACAAGCCCGGGAGGTGCGCGAAGAGGGCAAATGAACTCGTTTCCACTGTAGGTTCATCCGGACTGACATCTAAAACTCCATCAAGGTGGGCATCAACGCCTGCTAATGAACTCAATTACAAGATTTACTATAAATAACAACATTAGATTCACAAACATCACATATGATATTGAAACATATGTTATTATTGAGCTGGTTTCAGAACAATAAAAACCGGATGCAATACTTGGTGTGGTGGAACAGGACTAAACGAGCAATGGTAAATTATAAACTCTTACAGAGGGATTCTCGCCCCGCCGCATAATCCCCGACTCCGCAGTGGGAACGCCTCTGCATTAACTATTGCTTCACGAGTAAACGCCGACGGTCGCGCCCCAAAGACAACAATCTGAGGCATCAAGGATTAATGGAAGAACTCCTGGGAGATAATGGCTTTTAGATGTCCACATCCGCCCAAACCACAAGACTCTTACAAACACATGTGCAAAACCACAAAAAGCCATGTGCAACCATAGCCAGCGATCACATCACCTCTCATAAGCCCTCCTCATCTGTATCTCTTCTTAAGGGCCTCAGGTCTGAGAGCTGACACTTCACATCTTTACTACCCCGAGTTTCTGGGCAGAGAGACTCGTCAGACTACGATCGCCAACTCGCCGCTTTACCCATCCCCTAGGCATTTGGTAGTCCTAGCTAACTGGGCTCACTGCTCAGAATTTTTTAGACGGTATCCATGCGCCATCGAGGCTTCATGCATAGCCTTCTTTGCCTCCCGCCAGATACACCTTCCAACCAGTTCTTGTCTCCTTCTCCAGACCTTGACCTCGCTTTCCGCTTCTCTAAAGGAAGCACTTAGCGCACCATGGTCGTAAACCTTAAAGATCTGGAGCATTTATGAGCCTCCTCCACATCCTCACACTCGACACTCGCACCTCTAAATATACCCTAATCGCTGGCATATTTGTGTATTTTGTAGCAGCAATTAGTTCTTTCGTAATTTTAAATGCTACAATGATGTAAATCTAGAAACTAAAATTTATATCAACAAGGACAAATTCGTAATTTGGTCAAAAAGGAGAAGTCATAATATTAGAATAAAATATTGTAGAAATAACAAAGTTATAAATGGTCGTGAGTCGGAGGATCCTATTGCAATAAAAGGAAAATTGACAGGAAAAATAATAGTGAGAATTAAAAATATCTCATTTTGGTCTAATATTTGAGTATTCAATCTGAAGGCCAAGAGAAAGGCAAAGGAAGAGAAGAAGGAAGAATAAGAAGAAGAGAAGGAGAAATAAAGGTATGGGAAAACTAAGATTTAGTATGATGGATTTTTGGTAGCAAAGTCAGTTCTCATATGGAATTAGTATGGCTTGGGTATGGAACTAAGTAAGCATTTCAGGATTTCTATATTTCAAACTGGGGTTTAGTTAGAATATCTTAACCCTATCATTAATATATTGAACCTCCTTATGTTCTTGGTTTTTGAATGGTGGACTTGGTATGGAATCTAACATTAGTATGAATTACTCGATGAGGGAGGATTTACAGATTTTTAGTAGATCTGCCAAGTATGAATTTATTTTAAAATGTATGATACATGTCAAGTCAGATGGATTCTTGTAGAACCTAATCAACTTAAGAATAGTTATGAGATGACACTATGGTTTTAGACCAGTTTTGGGATGGTTTATGTCATTTGGTATGTCGCCATGTTCAGGGTACGTTTTGTGGCTCACCGAGACACCGTACCCAAAAAGGACAAGGCTGCCTAGAGCGATGGTCAAAATCGACGCAGAACGCAGCCTTACGATAGTCGCCCAAATTTTTACGGAAGTTTGTAGCTATCATGCGTGGTCAGGGCTCAAATTTCAACTCTGTGCACGCATTAAAGGAGCCACGGCAATTGCGTAGCCTGACTCGCACATATTGCATGGTTTCCACGCGAATCACAGAGAGCCTTCGCATAATGTTAAACCCCAACTTCGACGACTATAACCTTCGTCCGAACTGCCTTCTGGGTGTTCTTTGACCAGGCGGCATCCGGCCAGAATCCATCCATATATAGCGCTTGATGTTCCTGGGCCACATAATTTCGAAATGACAAACCGCATGTTAGCACGGCCAAAGCATAATATGCGATTTCTTCATGGTTTACCCCAGAGCAATCCCTTCGCAGACTCATTTAGCCAGACCTATGTGGTTTTCCTTATCTAGAATCCATTCATTTATAGCTTGATACAATATTAAGCTTATAATAAAATCCAAAAATGACAAAAACCAGTGGCTTTTGAAGTGTTATCACGTAAGTGCTACAAGTTGCCGATTTTTTTCGCTTGTACTCTTCATAACTCGTTAGACACCGCTATGAGTATTCTTGATTCTATGAAGTCATCTGTAACTCCAACCATACAAATTGCTTACCACTGTTCACACTTGTTTCCAATCAATCGTTGTACCAAGTGTACTAATCGCCAAGTTAAAGTTAATAGAATACATGGTAAGAAAGGATATATTATGAACAAGAAATAGCAATATATGTAGATTGATATGTGTTAAGTATAGATAAGAAAACAGAAACAAGAAGAGTTCGTTTCGCATCATAGGAGACAGCACGCTTTGATAAAGAAGGGAAGAAAACGCATGTAAGTATAGAATGTATGTATAGGCTGGCAGATATGATAGTCTGAGCAAAAAGAAGATATAAGTTAACAAGATATAAGATGTTACAAGTAGATGACATGATATGAATATAAGAGTATAAGATATGAATATACGACAGAAAGAATATGGAGAAACAAATACGGCTGGTTAAGAATACAAAGAAAGGTAGTATGACGTAATTTAAATAAATAATAGTGTATATTCACAAGATACATGATAATAATATATTCGTAAGAAGATATGTACGTAAAATGCATAAACACTGCTATGAACCAGATGACGGGAAGGCCTATTGGGTGAAAAACAACTCGCAAAGATACCTCCAGTCGTCATTGGTCATTATAATGTCTCTTATAGATGGTCATTGTCTCGTACAATGATAACAACGCTTTCGGGCCCTTATAGATGGTCATTATTCTGAGAATAACAGCACCTTCTGACTTTATATATATGAGGGTTCCTTTTTTGGCCTAGACGTTCTTAAGGTTTACAGACATGAAAAACAGAAACAAATGACAAGTATATGCACATGATTCGAAATGATAAAAGTACATGACATGAGCAAAGATAAGACAGCAGGAGTGACAAGTATACTGCTAATAAGAAATAAAGTGTCAATGACACCTAAATGTATATGCGATAGATAGTGATACGGAAGATAAATAGCACAAAGATATGAAAGCACAAAGATATGAAAATCATAGGAAAGTATAGCATATGAAAAGTACAAGATGAAAATATAGGGAAGTACAATATGACAGTACAAGATTATCGAAAATATATGACAAATATGCATGCATAATCACGCTATCGAATGAATAAAGTTTACGACAGATTCCTCGAACTTGTCGTGAATACACTTATAATAAAGCAATCACCGCAATGCGAAATCACATCGCTAATGGACGACAAACACGCACGGACTTAACTGGGCCGTGAATGTCAATTAGGCTACAAAGTGAATCATACTGTTAGTTTGAAACTGCCATGTTTAAATACAACAAGATTACCAGGTTCCTCTCGACCTGGCTGCGAATGCCAATTCCATACGAGTGAAAACGCAAATGCAAAGTGTATATGACAATACAAGATCGTGATAAGAAAAAATATATGATAAAAACAATATGTAAGAAATGAATAGTATAGCATGGGGCGTGTAGCCACTACATGAAAGGAGATGTGATATAGGCATGTGATAAGAAATGATATAGTGTAATAGTACATAGAATGTATAAATATAACTCGAGTACGTGGTAAAAGACACAAACGGTAAAGACATATGAAAGCATTTAATGTTTTTTGCATCGATCACTATTCGGTCGTCCATATATAGCTTTTCTCCACTACATGCAAGTCAAACACTTAGTTTTAATCCGTGAAGAGTGGTTAGAGTGAGGATAGTGACATCCCACATCACAGACGCATCTGTAGATAAAAGTGGCTCACCGCACTGCTCCGCACCCGATTCATCGAGCAACAGAGTTTTGTAATAGTGAAATTGTAATAGTTCAAGTAAAGGACCAAGTATATGTGTATAGAATATAATGAATGCCATCAGCAGGCTGTGGCATGTATATGTAAAAAGAATTTTTTTAAGATATAAATTGTGCATATGAATATGCCGCGTCACGCTCAGAAAGAAAAATGTTAGCAGTCCGCTCGTAAAGCGTATACCCTCGCCACCATCAAGCCGTGTCAGCATCACGTGCAGGTCATATTCGACAACAGATGCCAGCAAAGAACATTACTGAATAAGGCCATAGCTCTAAATACTTTAGAATAAAGGCATAAATAGCCAGTAAACATACCCCGCTGATCGACGGTCACGGGCGTACGCAGCTGACACCCAGCCTCAACCACCGCTTGAGTTCGCCCTTACAGTTAAGGTGTGGGACTAAGATGCCGACATATTTCTTCGCCTCCCCTCGCAATTCACAGTCGCGCATCCGAAGTAGTGCCGGAGAAGAGTTCCATGGGTAGCTAAACGCCCGTTAACGACCTCCAGCGATTTCTCGATAATCTCCCAGGGCACCTTCCGCCCATGAACCAATACTCCTAGGAGCCCGGCCCGTGAGGACATAACGCCAACAAACAGTCAAAGGTCACATCGCGGCCGTACCGTGGATTTAGCCTTGTCCGACCGACCGCATCCGCGACAGGAATGTCCCCGGGACTGCATGAATCAAGCAATCTTCCTAACCAACATAGCAGCCTTCTGAAGCCAATCGGGCCATGAAAGTCTATCTTAGGCGAGCGTCCAAACGACTCATCGCTCCACATCAACCCCGTTTCGATTGGTTGTTGACTAGCCCCCACCGGTCACCTCGTGAAGCCACGCCACAGTCAACACTCGCGCCACAGGCTTCCGCACCGGTTATAGAATGATAAGCCATCTCAACTTCTTTCCTTCTAAACGCACGCCAGTGTCCACCTCGCTTCGAGGCGCCTTTTCGCTGGGGCACCCGGGCCTCAATACTCCGGAGATGTCGTGCGGGCAGACGGAACCCAAAGGACGCCGAAAAGGCTACCCCTATTGTCCTCCTCAGATGCTTGGGGGACAAGGCCGAAATCCTCCCTAGCTAAAGAAGGTTGCCCCCAGATGGGGATCGACACCGCCTTCACTCAACCGTCTCTGGCCTTCCTAAGCTCCTGGCCATATTGGAACACAAACAGAGATCAAAGAACAACGCACGTTCTCCCTCCACTATTATGCGGAATGTATTTGAAATAACTGAATAATGTAGGAGATAGATCAAGGACTAACTCACGAAGACTGAAGGAGAAGATAAACTCAGCAACTTTAAATTTTCTAAAGTCGAATTCTCCAATTTACTACCACTCCTCCCAAGCTAATACACAAAAATATATAATAATAAAATATGAACGTAGTTATACGCCAGAAGACACTGGTTCTTTTCGCCGTGATCCACTCAATACAATTAAACGACATTACCGGGGTTAAAAGCAAACGGTGGAGGTCACGGAGCCCTGGTCTCATACTATGACCTCCGAACAGATCACGCCTTCGCCATCTTAAGCTAGCTCGAGAAGTCCCGTGAACAAATTACAAAGACGGGGCTTGGGCGACATGATAGCCTTCACCTGTCCCAAATCTTCAAGGTATAAATAGCAATCCAGAATGTCCGCTGGTAAAGGAGGTTCAGCACGCCAGACTGGTCAGATCTGAATAACATTCGATAGGATAAGAGCAGAGGCTTCCATAGAAGTGTGGGAACCGTTTACCGTAGGAAATGGCCAAGCCTTGTCGCGAACTCGCTCCAGTGAAAGCTATTAATTACATTGTCTTCCTCAAGTTAACGATGGATTCAACGGACCCATCCGGCAACTTAAATCGACATTGCAGTAATTCAGTAAGATCCCAACCCATGGGACGCATGATTAGGTCAGGCGATTCGATCAGCCCTACGCACCACCAAATTTCACAGTGGAAGTCTCTTCGACCTCTTCGCCATAATGCAAGCGCACAACAAATGTATGAGAAAGGAAAGGGGGAACCGCTCATGCCATAATACTCAGAAACCGGTAAAAGGACGAGAATGCACACAGAATCACTGCACTGAAAAATCAAGCCTCGGTTCTAACACCTAAAACACCGGCCCTATGATCTTGTCGTCGAACATGCCTAGAATCACCGAATCTAACATACCCAGAACAAAAACAAGGCTTACCTAGAAGATAAGGGAAAACAAATGCCTGGAAAGACAATCTGCAAAACACAATGCTACACCCGCACATCGTACACAGTAAGCCCTTAAGCCAAGGGAAACAAGAAAATCGGGTAAAAGAGACGGGAACGTATGGATCTAACACCCTGGCATCACGCCTGGAAGACCTGCCGTGCACAATGCGCCGTCCATTTCGCTCCTCCAAATGATTTGAATCTCGACGCTTCACTTACCAGCACAAGAACAGCGTGGGCCGTGCCTGGAGCCTTCCAGCCAGGCCTCAGGCCCGGCCAGTCAGTCACTAACAAACTGTTAGTCCAGCCAACCCAGGCCGATCCATTCAGAGAGTCATCCATCAAGAAAACATCCAGGTATCCTGCAGCCTGGCACTGAGCAAGCAATGCAGAAGCACAACCATCGTTATAACCGCTACAGAACAACAGTATGAGAAAAATAAGGTGTGAGCAAAAACGCAAAAAATTTCAAGAAGCACAATCTTTGTTAATTACACCAAAGTACGTCAGTAATACAATAGATCGCCACACTGCCGGTATCATACTAACGATTACATAGTCCAAAGCAGGACTGAAAACTAAGCCTAAGAAAGAAGAGGAAGTGGGAAGAAAAAGCCAAGAAAGCAAGAAAAAGTCAAGAAAAGGCTAAGAAAGAAAGATATGAAGAAAAAGCCCTGAACCACGACAGCCCTTTTCAGCAAATATGATCACAGTGCATTTCAACAATGCCAAAGCATAGGGACATATAAGGGGGCATATAAGGTTCGAAAATATTCCTCCAAAAGCAAATTAGCTCGCCCAAAGATTTCCCGGTACTCCCATCACCGTCATCACATTCAAGAGCAATCGGACTCCGCACTTCAACAACTATACATACCCAATCGAAACTCAAACCACCAAGAGGCAAAAGAATTCATCACCCTACAACCTTTGTGTTTCAACCAGTGGGAACCCTCAAAAGGTTGCATGTTACCAAAAATAGAAAAACCCTCGGAAACACTATCGAACACTCAAGCACACCCGGCCCCTCTGAGCCCATCGACTGCCAGGTCAAGAATACTTATCCGTGAAGATTAACCTCCCCAAATAAAAAGGGGGTATCAGGTACTACAGTGGATTTCACGCCTAGCACCCCCTATTGTAGCGCCGTCCTGAGATCAAAGCCCACATGCCAAGCCCAAATAACCTCACACGAACACATATCCAACGACGTCTCACTCGTTCGCGATTCTCAATTCGAATTAATAAATAAAGCTCTGCGGGATTTATCGCCGCACATCCAATTCTAGACGATCGTTGTCTCTAAGAAGATGGCCAGTCAATAATTTCTAACATCCCAGCCGAAACACATCCTCTCATTAATCACGGCAACTGGTCCTTAAGATGATCAAACAGCCTGAAGCGCAAAGATTCGACATTTATCCAAAGTAAAAAGCGGCCGACGAAAGGTGAAGCCCCCTTCCATTTCTCGAAACCAATCACCCACCCTTTTCCAAAGGACACCTTTCATGGTAGTGGAACAGCATAAAGCGGTGTGAAAAATACTCTACTGAAAAACATAAGATTTTACGCTTATTCTAACTTGCAAGATCGGCGCCGATACACCACCGCGTTTCGCATTATTGTGAGCTTTTTTAGGGTTCTGTTGCCAGATTCATGGCCCGACGATCCGGAGACTCCGAGAATCCAAAAGACAACAGAACCCACCCATCAACCCCATAAACTCCTTTAGCAACTATCTATATTTTTTTTTCCTAGCTTCCTTATTTGTAAACCTGAGATGGAGAATATTAGTAAAGAGCAAAATAGTAAATCCAGTTAGTTTCAAGCTTATCCGATGCTAGAGAATCGCGAATGGTAGGTCAAAATATCGTAATCTTTTTTTTTATTCATGATAGAACAAAGTGTGCGGCAAAGTTCAGATTTAAACAAAGATTTTCCCAATAATACATTGTAGCACAACAGCAGTCTTTTACTGATGAAAACGGGAAATTTTTTTCAAAAAAATCTTCTGCCCCCACAGAACTTACACTAAATAGTAAATACAACCCTCGTTTTGAATGACTCATTTGTGTGCGAGAATTTTGTTCAGAGTAAATGCATGCCTTTTGAGTCCCAACAATTTGGTCAGCCCATAATCAATCAGTATGGACCAAAGTCCAGCTCGCTCAAATATATCCACTCCATCCAACCAAAGGGGATTTCCATTCTTGAACTAAAGCGGGATTTAAGATTTAAATATCATGGGTCTGGGTCGGGACACCTATGGGCAATATGAGTAGCTTTCTTGAAAAGGCCTCTCATTCATAGTCGATAAAATTCGATACAACACCTAATCTCATCATTGCTTTTATGATTAATGAGTATAAACGCATTTCTATATACCTGAGAATTTAACTTCAACACATTTAATAAATGAAGAGACTTTCCATAACCCTGCTAATAACTAACTAAACGATCCGCTTAACATGGTATACTTCACGAACAGTGTAATGTCCTTCCCCCCACTTCAACCATTACGTTATTTTGTGTTAAACAGACAGCGTATCACATTCTTGAATTTAAATAATAAAATTAATAAAAATAATGGTTTTAATATTGGCTTGTGTTAAACATGTATGGATGATTAATTTTAATTTGAAGATAAATACCAATTAATGTGAGTCATATTCGGCGTTTATCATCACTTAATACGAATAATAAATACGAGGTTTATTAACAATATTACACACGCAGATTATCGTAGTCGATTTAGTTGATCATTATCGATACCGATCCATATATCGATACGAGCGCGATACTCTAACAGCAACCTATCGATACACGGTCATCATCCTATTTTGAATGAATGGAAAGCCTATAGCCATGCTTATCCAATCTAATAATTCATGATTGGTCATAAGTTGCAATAAACTTAGGCTCACCTCACCAGGGTCAACGAGTCGAAATACGCCGGCTTGAACATTTCGAGCCAGGGCTTGTTAATTTATGAGTGAGCCTCGAAAGCCCGAGCCGGCTAACGGCCTAAAATCGCGCCTTCAAGTCGCTTGATTTATAAAGTGCTTCGCTCGCCCATTAGGCTCGCTTTTCCATATGAACGCCTCGAGCTTAACCTCAGGTCAGTCAACTAAATTTATACAGTTTGTATTGCAACCAACCTGCTCACCATACTTTTTTAATTTTTGTAATCAACTGATAATTAAAACACAATTAATCATAAAATAATTTTCTATGGGATTAGATTTACATCTTAATTAGCAATTAACATGCTAAAGTCGTTAAATGCCCTCCTTCAACATTTGTTTCTTCTCGGATTACGCACTCCAATCACGAAACAACTCACACTAAAAAATTATGAACAGATTCAAACAAAGAGAAATTGTGGTGAGTGAAGAAATAAGACTAAATAATTGAATAAGAAACATGATTGGTTTTAATCAATTATCTAAATAAAGAAATAATATATCAACAAGATCTGCCAAAGCAACTATTAGTAACAACAAATAAACTATTTGGCACATACCGACGATAGTTGTTAGGCCACCACCCTCCCCGACTACCAAGATGCGCATGACACTTCAAAGGTTCATGTCATCATCTCGAGACCGTGAGATCGTAACCGCCCGTCATGTCAACCGTCGCGAATTGGGCTGACCTCAAAGAATGACGGTTATAATCACCGTTTCCATCCCGCACGCCGGGCTCTCGCTTCCTCTCTACGAAACCCCACCACCATCGTCCTTCATTTTCCTAACCCCACTCGATGCCGGTTAAGTCCACAGTATCCAGCGTCCCACACCCCAAGATTCAGACGGGATCCTCGCTCATCGCGCCAGAACCCGATCGATTTGGTCTCGCAGAGGTTCTCACGTTACTCAAGATCTGGGTAGAACCTTGTCTAAGCTCATGGCCACCACTCGTCAGGAGCCCCAATACCTTCATATTTGCACTCGCAACGGTACACCAGATCGACCGATCACAAAGAACACCAAGATCCACCTCGACGCCCCCTCACGACACCTTCACAGTCCATTACTCATACCGCCGCCGACCTTCGCTGGGAATATCGGCAATTATCGTCATCGAGCGTGATTCAGACGGTGAGATACCCCCAAATTTCGACATGTGGATTTCGCCGTTTCAGTTCATTGTTTCACATCATTTTTCGAGTCCGCTTCGTGAGGATTCACACATTTGCCATCCATGTCACCCGATTCAGAGTTTGGCGATCCATTACATCGACATCCCATTACGACCGACATCATCAACGCGCCTCGAGTTCACGCGAATATCACGGCAGGGTCGACCGCCACGGAACGTAGGTGAAAAGCCGCCACATTTTCAACGAGGCGTCCCAGCCGCCGAACAGCGCCGACCGAGCCCACAGGTCATTCAAATTTATCGGTTCAACAGCGCCTGCTCTACTGCTTATTTCACGAAGCCGAGCCCTCGAGCCGAAGCTTTTTCGAGTCGTACTCAGCCGATTCGAGTAGCTTGGCTCGTTATGCCCACCACAATTGACCTCTAAATCATGCCTTCTTGCCACATGCGCCATGTGGCACGATTAGTTTCAGATGGAGCATCAAAAAGCAAAGCCCAATACGGCAAGAGCGACGAAAAGCGGTTTTGTTTTAAGCCAAAGGATCATGTCCAGTCATAATTTTTCTTTCCAGAATTTGAGAAGGGCATTTCCCCCTTTAGGCACATTTTGGTTCCGTCACATCACTGCATAAAACTAATTAATCAAATAACAGTAATAATATATATATATTTAATATGGGAAGATATTTTGTTCAAACACAATACATCCGATTTGGCACATCATCACACTTTACTAAACAATAAAGAACAGATAAATTAAATTAATAACACTACTAAATTATTCTAAGATACAAACATATACATATCAAAACCAATAATGCATCAATCCATATACTCAAATTTACAAGAGATTAATGACCCTTATTAGAATTGATGTCCATTTATAATCAAATATGATTTGAATCGTCCAAAACACTAGTAACCGTCATAACAAGTCTGTAAAAGCCAACACATAATCAAATAATAGTAATAATAATAATAATTTCTTTTTAAATAGAAATTTCATTTATTCAAACTAACGATACATCCACTGGTGCATAGCACCAAACTTTAAAAACAGCAAATATGGCAACATCTGCAAGTATCGCTACTAACATAATAATTTTGGCACAAAGTTCATATATTTGAAATTAATGATAATGATTATAATTCATAAAACTCCATTTAATATGCAGATTACGACTCACTGACCGACGCCTACGTTTCATCAGATGTCGACCACCAAAACATTAATACCCATCATAAGACGCGAAGTCAACACAAACAACATACCGTAATAATACGACCATGATAAAAACGAAAAACAAAAACAAAAGAATAAGATATCTGTGGAATGACTAGTCGACATTAAAAGTGGAAAAAATGTAGAGAGATGACGGACCAATAATTACCAAAAATTACCCCTACCTGAGAGAAAAATCAACCATAACAACTTGGATCGCAATAAAAAAAAAACCCTAAAACTCACCTAGTCTCTAACCCTACAAGGTTACTTTAGAGGGAAACTACTTTAGAATGAACAAGTTTATCCGGCACAAGCTGGCGTTAATTCCATCATCAACCCTTCAATAATCAATTAATCATATCATAAGGTAAAGAAGATACATGTAACAGCAGCTATGGTTAATTGGTTGTGGGCGCGTAGGTGAGAAAATGCCGGAGGAAATAAAATTTTTTCCCTCCTACCCAAATAATAGGCTTTACTATGTACCTAAATTGTTTAACTTTTTAAAAAAATAATAATAATGACAGGTGAGAGGGTCTTCTTGAGACGATATGACTCAAATGAAAAAGAAGTGGGATGAACCATGACAGAGGAGTAGAAAGTGCTATAAAAATCATGAAGATAAAAGTTTTTAGACTGAAGGTCTTCTATATCTATCTTAACCAAGGTTTAAAAAGCGAAATGAATCCGCTTAGTTAACTTAACTTAATAAAGATTATAACAATACGTAAAATGAATAAAACTTAAATAAAAAATACATAATAAGAAAATAGCATGTGTTGAGGCTTGTATTTAGTTGGTCATCATCCGAGATCCAAAGGCCATTACAGTAGAGTGGCCCAAGGCGTCTAAAGTGGGTAGAAGTGAAAGGTTGCACCCCAGTGGATAGACACCAATAGCATAAGCTTATCCAATCAATTCGGCGATTTATTGAGTGCTATTGAATGCAATCACATTTAATATGGATATAAAAAAGGCATCACCTCCTCACATGCATTAGTGGGCTTTCTTCATTTCATACATTTGTGGGTGAATCGTCTCGTATTTCCCGAATTAGATGATATTAATTTTGATTCACATTTTGAAGTTCAAGTCTTCTTCTCAGTTGAGGTAGTAAATTGAATACTGAGGCTCCATGGGGGTGACCTCATTGTATAATTGCCCTTCAAAATTACACCCACCAACCAACCGGGTCTGTCAGATGCTACGAAATAGAAGTTCAGAAGGGTGGATGGGTCCCATTAAATGGATCTTTACTCTGGAAAATAGGTGGACCCCGGCCATACATCCACCTGATTAAAGACCCTGAACCGTCAGATCCTTGAACGATGTCCCATAGAATAAAGAAGCTCGCATTTTCTTGAGGATAACATTTATTTTTCTATTTTTTAGATTTGGTTCTAACTTCTATGTGGTCATGCTCTTTTTGAATGTACTGCACTTACTAATGTTTGGGAGCAAGTACAGGAAACACCTTAATTCAAAGAATTAAGAATTTTTCAGAATAGCTATAAATCTCACAAAACATGGTATTTAAATAGAGCCATCGATAATATTAAAACCATATTTATATCAATTTGTAAAATAATTTGATCATATGACCCACTTGTGAAGCTAAAGTTACACAGCAGATCTAAAAATATGTGCCCTGCCATATAGTTTCTCAAAACTTAAGGTAATTTAGAGATTGGTAGTTTTTTCTGAAATGAGAGATGGTAAAGTTACTAATACAATGAAAAAGATACTAGGAGACATCGAACAGATATGCTGAACACTTCTGCAACAAGAGAGGTTTGGGTCCATTTAAGAAAGAAGTTTCACCAAGGAATTGCCCAACACTTAGAAGAAAATCCCAGAAATATAAGAATACTAAATGCACAACACATTAAATGCAAGTTGGCATTGTTGGCAACAGGAACCTAATGTTTGTTAAAAGAAAAATTAAAGAAAAAATAAAGACAGAGTAGTATCAATGAAAAGCCAGTTTGACCTTTTTCAAGATTTGGGATACTTAGAGCAAACATTCAGGCGGCAAGGCATCACACCGTTCATTAGAGCATGGGATGGGGTATAAAAAACAAGCAGTTTATGCCTGTGCTCAGTTAGCTGCCTCATATCGGCAGAATTAGAAAGCTTATGAAGAGAGCTGGGGAATTAATAATACTCCATCGATACACCTTCGGCGAAAAGCTCAAAATAAAAAACCACGAGGCTAGTTCGGAAACAGTACACATATACCAATGCATTAAGATTGATTCATGAGTAAGATGCTTCCAACAATCAGATAGAAAATGGAAGTCATGCGAACCATTAGAATAAATGAAGAATCACAGACTGATCCCATATGAGGCGTGATAATTTCAACCCCATGGGGCCACTAATTTGGTCATATTTTTAAGCAATCAGAATAATCAAATAAATTAGCGCCGATCGCTTCAAATATGTCCAATGAACCATGCTGTATTTCGCATAATCGGGCCCACTCTACCATTCAATCTAATTTTTCGTACTTCGTACCGCAACATTACGAGTTACTTGGTAATTACAAGCAATATTGGGCACATATTATAAAAATATAAAATTCATGTTATAAAATAATAATTATTTTAATAATAAAATAATATTAGTATGAAGAATAATTTAAAATAAAATAAAATATATATAAATATAACTATAATAATTTATTTATAGATCCTTATAGAGTTATGAATAAACTGAGGTATTTCATATGAAATTTTATTTTTAATAAAAATATAAAGTCAGAAATCAAGAGTATATTGTTGATTTTATTATTAATGAGATCCGGTTTTTACCTCAGATATTATCAAAGCTCAACAATCAAGCAGAGATTCTAATAAAACTGTAATAGACTGGGTCTTAATTCATTTTAAATAAATGATCTGAAGGCCTTCCTAGCTATACCCCCAAAAGCAAGTCAACATAAGAATATAAATCTTTGGTCTAAGGGTCGGTGGAACTTTGTTCAAGGAAATGATTTTTTGGTGTATGCCTAAAGTCCCACGTTTTAACAATGTTGTAATGGAAGACTTATGTTAGATGAAGACAGATAATATTCATCGGGTATAAGACCTGGAGAAAGTTCCAAAAACAAAACCGCGAGGTTAAGTCGCGCCATAATAACACCAATGTGAATAAATGGTCCATGATAAGCATCCCGGTCGCGGTTGTATTTAACCGTGTTTAAAGCCAAATTTCAAAGATGCGATCGTACTCTGGCGTTAGCCAGAGTGCAGGTGTTTCGCTGTGTGCATCCTGTTAAACTTAAGACTGGATTCAAGAGACTTCACAAGATTATAATTGTTATCACATAATAATGCACAGAATAGAGATCATATGGTACTATCAAATCCCCCAGGTTTGACTTCCAAGAAATTAAGTTATATTTTAGAGTGTTTTATTATATTGAAAATGTTCATAACAAAACATTTGAGATAGCAATCTTCCTCTTCCTAGAGCCAGTAAATGTCTTTCAATGTTACATTTAATATTAAGAACTCTTCCTTTTTCCTTCGTACAGATATATATATATATATATAAAGGCATGTAGTTACGTTTCCATAAAGTTTGAACTGAAAGCTCATAATCGAATCGTCCTGAGTATCAAAGGGCTAAATATTTTTAAGCCGTTACTTCGATCTCAAGATGTTAAAAACATAGTGTTTATTTTATCGCGATAATTATATCAGATGGATTCTTCGCGTTTTTCTTTCGTTTCGCAATTATTATTACATCGTTAAATTGGTTGATTCAATTGTTTTATTAGATCCAAATTAAAGCAAACGTTTTCTCAGTTTTTCAAACAACAATTTTAGTAGGTCTTATCGTCAGATTAGAAATTCAATTACCAATTTAGTGTTTATATAGACTTCGTGGTATTTCTATCGAAGTTAATAGTTAACGATGAATAAATTAATCATGAGTGCAGGTCGAATGGGGTTTGGCCTAACGCATTTGTTAACATTTGAACGATGTCGATTCATCGTGTTAACTGTTCCTAATTGCAGATTGAATAGCTTTAGCATAAATGTTGCTTTTAATTGAACCAATCGTCACAAATCAAAGAAACGGAATCTGCTTCGTCCAGTCATCAATATGAAAAGAACTTGAATTATTGTCCAGTAGAAAAGAATTGAGGTGCATGTGGTATATATGACTTATGCAAATTTCATAAGAATTATATAAAAATATTTTCTCATAAACCCACTACAATATGGTATATAATGTGGAGTTATATTATTATTTTGAGCTGAAGAAATAGGTTAATGAATTACAATGTGATATTAAAGAGTAATTTATATTATTAAATGATATTATCTGTTATATGATTAAATTTATTATTGTAGTGAGGTGTTAGTCACTAAAAACGTCGTGTTTATTAAAGTCTAGAGGTCAATAATATTTATAAATGTTTATTTGATATAAGAATATAATGATATTTGAAGATATCAATAAATATTTATAGTTATATTAATATATTATATTTATTACCTAAAGGTAGATCTTACTCATAAAAGATACACAATGGGTTATGAACCTTATTTTGTTCATTATATATAAAAGAATCCAAAAATATTTAATTGAAGTAAATTAAATTTTGTTAGATTGGACCTATATATAGTATGTAGAATGATGACAATGGTTGTGTTTATTTAGTCTAAATGAATTTAAATGTTTTGGGTAGGTATATTATGGTCTAATCAATATTATAAATTCAGTAATTAATATAGATAAATGTTTGTAAATGATTCTAATGATTCCATTAATAAATAAGTTTTTGTCGTGATTTAATCCAGCCAATCTAGATCGGCACATACAACAACACATCGCCTGTAATTCGCTGGAGCCCGCCTCCAGTTATGATGAACCATCAAACTGACACCTGAGATCGTCTGGAGGCGCATACAAGAAAATATATGAGAATTGGGAGGTCAACAGTTATGATGAGCTGCTTTCGGTATAGCTTAACAGCTTCCGTCAGCAAGACCACAAAATATGAAATTTGTGGTTTGGGTTAAGAAGTGTACTATGACGTATTATTGCGGCAAAGTCATTGTCTTGCCGGAAGCAGATTTAGAACTGGCGTAGTTAAGTCATAGCTACAATAATGGAGGAACATATTACTCAAGATGAAGAAGGTCTTAACCATAAAGAAGCTTGATATGACTGCGAAGGAGTGTTGTCGAGGCTTATGTCGAAATCAAGAGGCAGACAGATTCGGCCAGGTTCATAGAAGAATCCACAACCAACTTAAAGAAAATGGTCTCTTCATTAAGGCTACGCCTGCTTAAGAGTATGGGCAAAGTGGAAAGACCTATAATAAACTTTCCCAAGCCAACTTTGCCTATTATGGTAACCTAATGTCGGTTCTACAAAGCTCCAAGTAAGAAATAAGAAATGAAAGTAAACATTTAAGGTAGTCCCAGTGCAAGGAAGAAAAGATTCCAAATGTTTATTTTGCAAACAACCCGGGCAAGAAGGTCACTCTCAGGTAAAGGCATGGTTTGAAAAAGAGGTATACATTATTTCAGATGTTTAATCAAATCCATTCAGGCTTTTCTGTATATCACGACTCCGCAACCACCATGTTTCTGTCGTTATAACAAGTCCCACCAATGCCTGCAGAAGGAGCTTTCATTTGCAAACAAAGATGAAAGTTAGAATCCAGCAAGAGCAGGACATGGTAGAATGCGACACCCGCGCCTGATCTGCAGAGGTGTTTATATAACTGACGCTCGTAGAAATCTTGTTGCAGCTCTAGATCGATGTTTTAGATTTGATTTTATCAGTATATCGCCATTGTAATGCGAACAAAACCTTTCAGAAAATTGTCGTTAACATATACTTTATATTGTTTCAACCAATTCACTCTTTTGTTATTCCTTTAATGTCGATGTTAAAGAAGTTGGTATACTGAGTCTCCTCACTATCATGCTAAAAAGGTCAATATCATATAGTCCAAAGAAAGACACTGCACTTATCTGTGCCGGTGCCGCCTCAATCGATTTTACCCGACAATAATACTCTAGCAGATTGTAGCTGCGGGTAAAAGTGTCCAGCACATGGTATCAAAACAAGCTGCTACAAGGAGTAGTGACATTACTGATTTATAGCAGTTACGTATAGGTCCTTTTCTATATACCATCTGGGGTTGAGGTTTCATCACCTTCATCGAGTTGATTTATCAGGTAACAAGCATTTATTTGTCGCATGAAGAACTAAAATCGAAGCTGATGTCCTTGGAGAGAATCATTTGGAAAGCTGAGAGACAGCTAAATAGAAAGTTTAAGGTAACACGCCCGATAGAGGTGGTGAATATTATGGTGAGAGTTACATCTGTTGACAAACTCCAAAGTCTATTTAAGAAACCTCCCTTGAGTCCACAGCAGCATTCAGGCAAGAAGATAAGCACGCTGATCGCCTGTAAATGGCATATCAGCAGCGAGAATCGTACATTGATTGAAATGGTAAGGAGTATAAGAATATAGTTTCTTGACTGTTTCAGCCAGGATGGCGTATTAAGAAGAACCAGATGAGGTATTAAAAGTATGAGTAAAGGCTTCCACCAAGACACCTTACAGGGACATCTAAAGAGCCTAATGCATATATCTCATGTTTGTGTCAATACGAAGCTGAGAATATGGAAAGATCCATGAAGGTGGCAAAGTCAACGCAGATCACAAAGGTTATTTAATACATTCAAAAAAGCCCGCAGCAAAGGGATCCAACATTCAACCATAGCCCGTAGAGAGCGTTCCAAATGCTCGCCTGCGAAGCACAGCACGCGAAGCGGGAGTCGCTGATGATAAGAGGTCACGATGAATGTCCCATCAAACATCCATCTCAAATTAGTTCCTATTATCAGAAAGGCACACTAATAGCGTTATTAACAAGAACAACAGCAATGGCTTCCGGTTCAATAATTGTTATACTGTCATTGTTCAAGAAGAGGATAGTTCGCGCACAGCCGAGCAAGCGCTACCTCAAGAAGCGAAATATATCGCGAAACACAGAAGATCGCTATTTCGAATTATCATGGTTTAGTGGTCAGCAATGAAAGTGATCGAGCATTGATAATGACCGGTCTCTTTCGAATTCAACACATACACAGAAAATTCTCGATAAGGGTTAATGGCCATGAATAAAGAGAGTTGAAACCATGAGCACAATGTTTGGGAAAATGACTGAATTGCATAAAGGATTCTGCAAAAGAGTCGGTTATAAGTGGTCTTAAGACCAAAGTTGAACTGATGGCATTACTAGAGGTACAAACCACACTACGCTCAAAGGTTACACCTGTAAGTACGGCATTGACTACAAAGACTTCTCCAAGTCGAAAGGACTCTTTAAAGATTAAAATGGCTTTTCGCGGCTCATTCGATCTTGTCACCAAAGATGTTAAATGTTCTCTCATTAGACTAAAGAAGAGGTATATATGGATCAACCTGGGTATGTTTTGAGAATCACAAGTAATAAACCATGTAGGTTGAAGAAATTAACCCACTATTAAAAATACTGTGCCTTTCCAAAAACAAATTCAGATTTTCGTTTCGTACGATACCGTATTTACACAGATGGTTTGTAGAAATGACCGTTGTCAAAAGATCATAATAAATACGCTCAGCAGCTCATAATCCTTATGTTGTATGTAGAGTGATATTCTTCTCGCCGCCAGTGACCGGGGTTTATTGCATGGATGTTAAGAATTACCTTTCAGTAACTTTGAAACAGCTGAGGTAGCTCCATAAGGTGATCGGAAATGTTATTTAGGATAGATCACAAGAACTTAATGCCCCCAAAAGCGCTTACATCAACAAAGTTATGTGCGATCTGTAGATGAACGCGCACTTAAATCATTCCACATCCAGAAAGAGAGACAATTTCACTATCCCACGTCCTAAAGAACCATTTCCGGGAGTTACGTGCAAAATATAATATCTGCGCTTTTTGTGCTGAGCCGTGGCGTCAGACCGTCACAGGCCTTAGCAGGCGCCGGGCGGCTCAGAGCGCCGGGTCGTTATCAATCAAATCCCGGATTATTTCATCGAGAGCTTCCAAAGAAAGTTTTCGAGGTACTTCGCAAGGCACCTGGCGATCACATGCTCATTACATGGGGTTAACCTTGAGGTTGCTGGTTACTTCGCACCACTATGCCGGATGTAAGGATACCCGAAAGTCCATCGGCAGTCGTTCTTTCGGGGCCGATGGAGCTATCTCTTACAAGAAGGGTAAGCAAATTCACAGTTGGCATTTTCATGGAGGTCAATTTATAGCATTTAAGCCACGTCAATCGCTATGGCTGCTGCAGCCTTACTGGTTTAAGTATCATTGGTACCATCAAGTAAAAACAAATGAGGATTTATTTGCGGATACGCGATAGCCGTATTCTTTTAAGAACGATGATACTCTGCCAAGCAAGATACGGATTTAAAGAATCACTAAAGAAGAGGTGTTAAAATCAACGAGTTCAAATAGTGCACACATTGGCACCCATGATAGATTGCTGATCCGCATCGCGACAGCCCAAAACGCTTATCGGGCCATATTAGTAAAATGGGAGAATGCGTAAGTCCTTTGTATATCTGACATTATCGTCAAGGGCATATGAATTTATGTTTAGCACTATGTTTATTTGATACTCTAGATATCGATATGTTTATAAGATTTTGCTTATCTATGAATCGCAGCTAAGCAGTATAATATATGATTATAGATATTAGGTCTTATCGCCATTGTGGGATAAGGTATTTTCTGTGTCTACCCTATCAACCGCGGACTGTTGAATTGAACATTTGGTGAGATACATGGAAGGAATCCCAGATTAGGCTCGCGACCGCCATGATTCATCATTAGTTCTCACGTTGGGATTTTAGAGTAACATTTTAAGTGAGTCAAGTTGTTAATATAATAGATATTGTCGATATAAACTAAGTGAGAATGCCAGAAATTTTAATTTCTAATTGGATTTCATATAATTTTTATTTGAGGGATAATCGTTATACGTATTAATACTCAATGTATTAATATAGACTAAGAGACAATTATCGGGTGTAAATCCCTCCGTGCCGATTCGTTAAAATTTAAGTATTAGTGTTTTGTTATATTAGTAACGTCGCTAATAAAAGACATTTAATATTAAGAACTTTCCTTTTCCTCGTGATGCATGAAAGTAAACGCCTTAATAAAAGACATTTAATATTAAGAACCCTTCCTCTCTTTCCCGCTTTTATATATATATATATATGTGCAGCAAATATAAAGCATAGAAAAACACACAACTTCCATAAACATCAAGCTCGTTAATTTAATCGTTCCTTATATCATCAAATGGCGTGTTTGGCGGTTACGATCTCAGTGCTAGGAAAACATATATATTATTACTGGGATATTCAATTATCGCATAATCCAAGTTGCAAAGTTTCTTCCTTCCATTTTCCAAATGTTTATTGAAGTAAATTGGTTGCGATTCAATTGTTCATATCAGATCCAAATTGTTAAATCGCTTCCAAATTTTTCAACATCCAACACGCGAAGGAAAATTTTTATTTTGTTATTGCAAATTTCGTCAGCACATCAGGTATGCGCTAAAGTTCAGAATGCCTTCTCACATTGGGCTTATAATGAAAGCAAGATATAAAGATCGATAACATCTCATTGGTATGTTCTTTTAAAATTCCAAAACAAACTATACAAGCCACTCAAAATAATAATATCATATCAATGCCGATTTGAGATGTTTCATGCGTTTCCAACAAAGTTTCAGATAAAGCAGATTCGTTACGTTAACTCGCGCAGAGCGAATATTAGAACAAAATGATACGTCCCGCCGTATCGGAGACACCACGAAAGCGCATGCTAACTCAATGGCGAAATTGAAGCCATGGCGCTGAATAAATTTTCTTGCTCATAAGCTTGATGAATTTTTGTTCGTTAAGAGGCTTGTTAGAAACCAAGGCACACGCTGCGAACAATTCATTTGTAAATACACACTATAAATGCTAGGACATTGTTCTCTCAATTTTTTTTTAATAATAATAAAATAATGAAAAGTGAATAATACAGCATTATTCTTTTATTTTTTATATTATTTGGGTCGTGAATAGTAATTTGAATATGAATTTAAAATATTAATTGGGAGTTAGAAAGAAAAATGATTCTATTGGCTCTAACATAGAGAAAATGTAAATTCTAAAGATAGAGAATTATCTAAAGTTTGAGACGTTAAAAACATATGGGTTCCCATGAATATAAGATTTTCTGATATAAATTTGGTTGGAGAGGACACAATTACTTTGTAGTGAATTAAAAAAAGTTATTTTAGAAGAGCAATGGTAGGAGTTAGCAATCAGTAGGTTCTGACAGTTATACCCATACGTAGGAGTGATGGAAATGGAGGGAGAAGGAGGGGAGGGGAGGGGAGGGGAGGGGATTAAAGGGTTTACTGGTTTAGAATAAATGAAGGGAAGGAGAGGTGGGTTGTGAGCATTAAACAGAAACCGGTGGTGAGAGTGATGAAGAAAGGAGTTGAAGAAAGCGAGGTGTTTCAAATGTCATCCTTGAATTCTGCATTTAAGTGAATTCAAGATGAGTTAAAGAAGGCAGGTAGAGTTACTTTCTCTCTCTCTTTCTCACTTACTCTCAAGAGTTTAATGATTCTTGGTCCCTTTTCCTGGAAATATGTATCTATTACTGATACATTTTTCCTTATATTCCATTTCAATTTTAGTGGCGACCTTACAAAAATACCCTTAGTTTGGGAAAATACACTTAAAGAGTCATACTCTTTTGACTCCTAGCAATGAAATGGGGTTGGCAGTTATGTCATACAGCAGCTGTCTAGTCTATTGAGGGGTCCCTCCCCCAATTTATAATTCGGTTGGTGAAAACCCCTTAAAAGCCTAACCTTCCATCTCTTTGCTTTTGTTGTATATTTTATCAACCAAAGAAACTTACCCTTATCATATACTATCACGGGCAATCCAATTCCAAGAAACAAAAGAAAATGATGTCAAAATTACACGACCTCCTATCTCATTATAAGGGGAGGAGGAGGAGGTTGTTTGGTGGTCCAACTCCAACAACACAATTGAATAACTAAATTTATATTTGGAGAAGGTATTTTAGGACATGGAAAGTGAGAGAAAGAGAGAAAGATTCAATTTCACTTTCATAGCTCATGGGACGTGGTTGTGTTTAATGGCTAAGGAAGAGGAGGGTTTAATTTGCTGGCTGAGGGTGTTGAACGCCTTTAAAGTTTAGTTCTTGGAGTGACCCATTTGAGGAAGTTGAGAGAGTTATTATCTAATAAAAGGATCGATAGGCATTCGAGACCTTCTTCAACTGTAAACAGAGCAAGCCATTTAATGACGTCCCCTAAATTTGATCCACCCTTTCTTCTCTCTCTCTCCCCCCTTCATGTCACCGCCTCTAATAACTCTACCAATTAAGGCTATCTAGAGAGACATTTGTTCATGTTTGTAGAAGAGATTCATGGTATGAAGTGCCAAGCGGTTAGTAATGAATAATGATCATCAGGAAATGGGCATGTAAGCAGTCAGTCATGTATTGGGTTGGGCGATTGGATATATTATTAATACCATCAAATATCAGGTGTGTGTGCTAGCTAGTTATAGAAAATTGTAGTGACCAATGGTGTGTATTTTGACCCTATAGTGGTTGGTTACAAGTCACAACTTTCCATCCTACCTTTATTACCCCCCCCCCCCCTGCTTTTCTTTTCTTCAATCTTCACTTCCTTCTAATTAATTAATTCATCAACCCAACTTGATCACCACGTCATGGAGACGTGGGCCTTCTTAATTCTTCCTTTATTGCTATTGCCCCCATTAGATATTTCATATTTGCCTCTTCTCTCTCTCTCTCTCTCAGCCTATATAACCACCAAAACACTTTCACCATTTCATTGAGTTGAAGCCATGGTTTCCTTCCAGGCATCCCTTTCTCCTGATCCAACCGAGCCTACTGTTTCCGAGTTCGAGAATTTTTCCAAGAAGAGGAAGTGGGAAAAGTCAGGGGAGGCCGAAGCCACAAAACCCATCTTCGATATCGAGCTACAGCTTGAAACTCCACTACCTTGGGAGTGGCAAAGATGCCTTGATATTCAGGTACATATATTGTTGATGCAATCCCAATTAATTATAACCGTTTTGACCTGACTGAACTGATGATAAATATATGTAGTAGATTCATACTATTGCATCGTCTTGTCCATGCAGTCAGGGCAGATACACTTCTACAATACGAGAACACATAAGAGAACATCCAAGGATCCAAGGGCTAGCCTGGAGCCGCCGAGTCCTGGCCCCATGAGCTTGGAGCTGGAGCTCAACCTACCTTGCGACTCAATCAGGGGGCATTGGAATTCAGGCAGTCCCAGCTCACAGAATTCAAAGGAGGCCTTACAGAAGAAGAATCCATCGTGGTTGGCATATGAAGGGGATAAGTATAACCAAGAGATGGTTGCAGCCGTGTGCAAGCGTTGTCACATGCTTGTAATGATGTGCAAGTCTTCACCTGCATGTCCAAACTGCAAATTCATGCACCCACCGGACCAAACCCCTCCCAAACTTTTCAAGCGAAGGTTTAGCCTCTTGTGTTAGTTTTTTTTTTTTTTTTAACTTGGGATCATGATATCCACAGACGAACCCTTTGGAGCCAGACTGGTCATATATCATCTTTAATTAATTGGTACCTTCACTAGAGATAGGCCAAAATTATGATATGAATATGTAAATATACAAGTAGGTTTTCATTTTGGTTTATTTGAATTTAATTTTGGTTGTTTAAGAGGACTAAGGAGGTCATTGTGGGTGGAGGAGAGGGGAGATGGGGACATTAAATTTCAGCCTTATTATTATTTGTATCATTGTATGTGTAATATGTTGGGTACTTCTACTTAATATTGACGCAATCTGAGTTGACGTATTACTTAATGTCTGTTAAGAACTAGACCAAACTCCAACAACTCTGCAGTTACTGTCCGTATCCCTTGCTTATTATAAGATCAATGCCAGAGGGTGCAGATTAATTTATCGGTGTTAGAGCCCGTTTCAAATGCTTCTACTTCTATTCTATCAAGGTCAGCTTCAGCTAGCGTAGATATTCTTCATAAATGGACCATTTATGGGTGTTCTTAAATGTATTCATATGAAAAATGAGAGATGAGTAAAAGCGTACTATTGAATTTCAAATCTTCCTTGGATCACGTATGGTTTTTTCTCTTACATTTTTTTTTTTTGAGAAATTCTCTTACATAGTTAAAATAATATATATGAGAATATATTTTCTCTTTTTATTTTGCTTTTAATTATTATAAACTTTTCACTCATGAAGATAAGATATAAAATAGAGTTTAGTTTTATTTTATAATAATAAATTATCATCCTCTTATATTTAGAGTTTGCTTTGACGTGATTTTCAGAGGGTTTAAAAACAATTTTTTTGAAAAGAATCATCTCACAAGATTTTAAAGATCAGATCACGAACTACCATTTTTTAAAAGCAATTATTTTCTAAATATGTTGCCAAACTAATACAATAATGTTAATAACTATTATTATTATTATTATTGAAGAAAGACTTGAATCTTTATATTAAAAACTGTAAATTATACAATAGTGAGACCTTATATAAGCTTAGGCTATACAACCATAAGAAAAATACAAATTACAATCCTAAGGAAATACAAATTATACAAAATTATAATCCCAGGAAATTACAAAATAAATATAACAATACAATAACTTAACTCATGGGCCTCAAACTCATGGTGGTTTAAGAGAAACCATTATGAGTTTGGAAGCTAAAGCTTGAAAAGTTCCTGAAGAAAGTGGTTTGGTGAAAATATCAGCTAACTAATCTTGAGAGGAAATAGACTGAAGTGTGAGAAGGTACAACATCAGGAGAAAAAGTCATATGATTGTAGCAAGCAGAATCAAGAAGCCACGTAGGAGATGTACCTGATATAGTAGAAAGAGCAGTGTTGGATGCACTAGAAGATGGAAGGTGAACCTAATTAACTATATCCTGAGATCCGCTTATGCAAAGAGAGATGAAAGGTGATACTGAATGTGAGTCCATAAATGGCGATCTGCATCGGGTCAAAGCAAATAAGTTCAAGAATACGCCAACGAGTGTAACAAGCTCAACATAAAGACCTTTGTTCTTACAGAAACTACATAAGAAGAGACTTCTTATTGTTATGTCGTCTGATATTATTCCCTTTGCCTTTGGAAACAGAGGTAAGTGAACTGACAGAGGGAAAAACAAGAGTAACAGTCTGCGGAACAAAGACTGGAGTAGCAAGAACCATGGTCTGGATAGAAATGGGTTAAGCTTGAAGACGGGTCTCATTATCAACTAACTTATGAATAGTTTGTGAGACTCAAGTGGTGTGCTGATCCTGATAGAGAATATGACTTATGGCTAATTCAAACTCATCACGAAGCCCCATTAAAAACTGAAATAGTCGTCCTTGTTCACGGTAAACATAAACCAATTTGGTGTCAACAAAATTGCAGAGAACCGGTTCAGATGCAATTAATTGATCCCAAATAGATTTCAACAGGCTGTGATATATAGGATTTGCCTACCCGGGGTTCCTAAACGACCGGAGAAGTCTCGTGGTGAGCTCAAGTCATGAGCACCACTGGTCCAAAGATACCAAGTAACAAGTAAGTCCCAAACTTCTTTGGCAATATCAATGTTGCCAAACTCATCAACAATTGATGAAATAGATGTATTACGAAACCAAGTGATGTTATGATGATTAACACTTTCCCAATCCTCAATCCGAATGGATCCGAATGGCATAGGCATAATCAGTTTCTTTGTCCACTTGTTCTGGAATAAGACAATCACCAGAGACATAAAGCCACAATCATGAAGGCCTTTGAGAGATAACTACACATGGCTCCGAGACCACCGGGCAAAATTATCTCCATTAAAAATAATATGAATCGACGAAATCTCATCACCTAGCATATCGAAATTCGAATCAAAATGTACAAGAAAATGGAATCGGACGGAAAATAAGTCGAATACCGGGTCAAAATTTCGGTCAATCTGGCCAATCCATCGAACATGGCAGTTCAACTAGCGCAAGCCACGGGCAACGGCAACAGGCACAAGCAAGCGGGGCGCGGGAGGAAACGGTGGAAAATGGTGGTGTTCGTCGGAAAGAGAAGCTATACGGTGGCTCAAATGTCAGGGACCAGCGAGAGCAAATGAAAAAAAATCAAAGAGCCTCGCTCCGATACCAAGGAAGAAAGACTTGAGTCTTGGCATTAAAACTCCAGAATTACAAGTACAAGAGGAGGACTTATATAGGCTAGGCTATACAACCCTAGGAAAATACAAATTACAATCCTAAGTAAAATACAAATTATAATCCTAGGAAATTACAAAATAAATATAACAATATAATAATCTAACAATTATTATTATTAAAATATGAAGTGATTATTCTTACAAGAATTCTTATAAAAATGAGATTAAGAGTTTGTTTAAAGTGATATCCAAAAAGGTTAAAAGCACTTTTTGACATAGATTAGATATTTACCAAACTTATGAAAATTACTTATATAAGTGACTTTTCTAAAAGGGAAAACTATGCTACGGGGGCCTAACATGAAATATTTGAAAATTTAGGCCCAAAGCTTATCAAACCTAGCCCAAGTCTTATTTAAACAAAATAATTGATAAAGAACTCATATAATTGATAAAGAGTCTATGAGGTAGCAAAAACAAATTTGTCTCCCCAAAATGCCCTCCATTCATCTTACCCACAAGCCCTAACCCGATCCAAACATCTCCCTTTCATCTCTCCACTTTTTGACATCCAAAGACGCAAGCCAAAATCGTTTGAAACCCAAAAACTCATCTCTCCCTCTTGTTCTTCAACCCCACATCTCCCTCTCTTCCTCTCCTCTTCTTCTAAACCCGTTTTGCATCTCCCCTTCCCTTTCCTTTCTCCCTCTCATCTTTAACCTCGGTTTCTCCCCAAAGCACGACCTAAGACTCGATCAGAAAGCTTTGTATCCTCGGCAAAGCGTGACCCGATCCCTCTTCCTTTTGATCACGGTGTCTCCCTCTCACCCTCTAGCTTCGAAGCTCTCGGCATCTAAGAAACGGTATTCTCTTTTTCAAAACTTTAGGTCTTTTTTTTTTTTTTTATGAAAATGTGTTATGTGTGTGTTCTTTGAATCTCATGCCTAGGTTCCAACAATGTTTAAGAACAATGATAAAATGATTATTTGTTCCATATTGTGTTTTTTGGAAGCAATGTTTAAGAACAATGATTTCTAAGGGTTTTTTTTTTTTATGAAAATGTGTTGTGTGTTCTTTTGAATCTCTATGCTCTATGTGGGTTATTAGTGTGAACTCTAGATTTCTAGGTTCCAACATTGTTTAAGAACAATGATAAAATCGTTATTTTTATTATAAGTGAACTAGAAGTACCGTATAATTAAACATTGGGTACAACTTTCATAAACTCTAGGTACTACACAAGTTGATCTTAGGTACATCCAGATTGTATTTAGGGTACAACCCATTTGAACCTTAGGTACAATCTATATTTAATGTGGGTACAAACTAGCTATACCGTAGGTACTACTAATAGCACTTGTTTTTATTATAAGTAAATTGTAAGTACCATATGATTAAACCTTGGGTACAACCTTAATGAACTCTGGGTATTATACAAGTTAACCACATGTACAACCAAATTGTATACAGAGTACCACCCATTTGATCCTTAGGTACGATCTATATGTAATGTGTGTAGAACCAAACTGATAGCTATTAGCAACCATAACCAAAGCCTTTCAATCATTTCATCTACATCAATACTTGGACATGGGATCATTCATACATGTCTATCCTAATGTTGTTGGTAAAAAAAATGGGTAAAAATATCGTATATCCCTAACAGTTTGTTTGGTAGGTCATTGCAACTACTCATTTAGTTCATGTTTTAATCAATTCCATTCAATATTGTATAGGTTTGACCGTGGAATTTTTATAATGAAGTATATGGAATATTGGAACGATTCCACATTAGTTGAAGCGATCGATGTGGTTATCAATTTCAACAAATCAATCTTTTTTCAAATATATCATTTCAAAATAAGTATCGATGGATACATGATCGGAGTGAATCATGCATGCATTCCAGTACAATTTCTATGTGTTTTTATAGCTCAATCCCATGATTCATTCTAATATTCATTTAATATTGGGATCTAACTCCCATACCATAATGTTTTATAGGACATGTCGATATTGGGATAAAAAAGGAAGCTAAATAATAGCATAAAAGAACCGTTGTTAAGCACAAAGAAGGCGCAGTGGAGCTCGGGCACGCAAAGAACGAGGCACTCCATGTCGCAACAGAAGGTCGCTCGTAGCAACAGGAGGCCCACGTCGCGAATTTGAAGGCCGATTCTCGATTGCCTTGGTACGTCAAGCAGAAGCTCCTTTGTCACTAAGGATAGCGAGGTCTCCCATTCTAAAATCCGGAGTACTTAAAAAGTTCCTGAATTCTTTTGGGTGGCCATTGATGGGCCTTTATTCGAGGTATAAAAAGGAAGCAATTTCGAGGCAAAAATGGGGGATTGGAGGCAGAGTGAAGACAAAGAGAGACGGATAGAGAGAGATTAGTTAGGATCTAATCTCTAGATCATAAGACGATTTCTTCAGGATTATTTCCAATTTGTTTTGATGCTGAAAATCTTTCAGTTTGTAATGAAAATCACTATGAACTAACTTTTCTCTCTAGGGTTTTGTCAACCCTAACCGAACCGTTATGGATTAATACTTTAATTGTGGTTTATTTAATATCAATATGAATTTCTATGGTTGTTTTACTCCTGAATTTAATCACATGTTATTATTTGGCGGATTGTGGCATGCTAATGCTACGAATCTGATATCGAGAGAAGATGACTTGTAAGGACATGGGTAAAGTAACGCTTGGTCAACCAGGGAATAGAGATATCCCACATTCCAAGTGTAGCACTAGAGTTTTCACATTCATGCATCTCGGAGTCAAGGGGTCGAAGCAGAGATGCAATACACCCCACTAGCAAGATAGGTAGTTATATCTCGAGAAAGAATAACTTGTAGGCACGATCAACCCGCTAACATAAATCATATGGAATATTAAATAAGTGCACTATCTAGGTAAAATCCATCAGGTGTGGTAGGCGAAGGCAAAACCCTAGTTTTCTCGTTATTACCTTAAATCAAAATTTTAATATTAGGCTTTCTTTAATTCAGTTAATTTATTCATAATTTTCTATAAGACTGGGTCCAATTATTGTCTAGGTTACTAAACCAGTACTTAGCATGCTTCTCTTCGTGGGAACGACACTTGACTAGCCACTACACTACGTGAACTCGACGCGTATACTTGAGCGCACGGGTCTATAATTTTTATCAATTTTCACACACTATCAGAGCACCCCTTCCTGGCCCAAATCCGATTGACGAACTGGAACCGATCCGGCTGTGGCAAGCTGACTATGCAACGCCTGACTAAGGACGGAGCAAAGGTTAGGGTAGAAAGAGACAGGATATTCCCAAAGATCTTCACTCGCGCTAGCCAGATTTCTGAATGATTCAACAATTCTGGAGTGCCACCATCGGTGCCAGCCACCGCCATTGTTTTCGCCTTTGGTAAATTTAGGCCCTACTTGATTGACAACAAGGTAATAGTGCATACTGATCACTCGACCATTAAGTACCTAATGACTAAAAAGGATGCAAAACCAAGACTAATACGGTGGGTGCTCCTATTGCAAGAATTTGACCTAGAAATCAAGGACAAGAAGGGAATAGAGAACCTAGTCGTAGACCATCTGTCACGATTGGAAGGGCCTAGAGACGAGGTACCGGTTAATGATGATTTCCTAGATGAGAAGCTATTAGTAATTGGAGACACAAAGACCGTTCCATGGTTTGCCTACTATGTGAATTACCTACTGGCCAAAGTTATCCCGCCCGATTTAGCTACCGTATAGAAGGCAGGTTCTTCGCACACTGGCACTACTACTGAAGAGCCTATTTTGTGGCCAAAGACAAAGGATCAAGTGATAAGTGCTGTGTGTACCCCGGAAGATGAAATGGGTGTGATTTAACTCACCGCCACACCTTATCATGTGGGGACACTTTGAGGCCGTAGGACAACAAACAGCGCACTATAATCAAAGTTTCTAACGGCCTAGTTTACTGGCTGATGCACACCCGCTTGTATCTACCGTGATAGTGCTAAAAGAATGGGCGGCATTCCAAACGGGATGAACCGCCTATGCACACAATTCTAGAGGTTGAGTTATTCACTTTATGGAGGAGGACTTGCGGGTCCATTTCTCCTCATTCAGCAGAACTTGTATATTCCTCTTGCCGCTGACTACGCCTCAAATGCAGAGGCAATACCAACAAGCACTACCGATGCCAAGGTGGTCAGTTCTTCAAGAGCCACATATTTACGTTCAAAGATCACCCAGCATTGATCATAAATGCTGGCACTCACTTCGCAACAAGCTGGTTGATAAAGGTCCCCAAGTAAAATACAGGGATGTGCGGTACTAACGCCACTCACTTACCACCCATAGGCAAATGGACAGGCCGAGGTGTCAAATCGGGAGATAAAATCCATTATGGAGAAAGCAGTCAATAGTTCAAGGAAAGACTGGTCAAAGAAGATTGATGATGCACTTTGGGCATACAGGACAACATTTAAAATTACATTGGTAGCGTCGTCGTTCTAATTAGTCTATAAGCCCCGCCATTTGCTGTGCTGGAATTTTAGGAAACATAGAGCATACTGGGTAACTAGGCTTTTGAACATGGATAGTAAGGTAGACGGCAAGAAGCAGATGCTACAACTTAGTGAATTAGATGAATTCCGCAATGAGGCCTATGAGAATGCTCGAATCTATAATGAGAAGACGAAAGCTTGACATGGCAATCATATTGTAAGGAAAGAGTTTGAGCCGGGTCAGCAAGTCTTGTTGTTCAATTCCTAGGCTGAAACTCTTCCTTGGCAAGTTGAAGTCAAAATTGTCAGGCATGTTCACAGTGGTTCAAGTATCTCCTTATGGAGGTGTTGAGATAATGCATCCAGAGAAGGGACAGTTCAAAGTCAACGCCCAAAGATTGAAACCGTATTTTTTGGAGGAGAATTCCATGCAGGAAGACAAGACACCAAGACAGGACACCATCCTGAGCACACCTGGAGCAGGACAGTAAGGGTGCGGAAGGTCACCAATAGTTCAGTTATTTTTTTTCCGCTCTAAATGTTGTACGTTGCAGGAATGTCGAGCTAACGACGTTAAACATAGTGCTTCTTAGGAGGCAACCCAAGTATTGTGAGATCCCCTTCTCCTTTGTACTAGCATTATCTTCGGTCTTTTCAATTGCTTTTCGGTACAATTTTCGTTTTGGACTTCCTACTTTTGTTTGTTTTTAATGTGTTTGTGGAGTTTTTATATAGATACTAAAGGCAAGTACAATTACTAAGGGATTTATATGTTCATCGCGTGAAAGGCCAAATTGCGGTTTTAAAAAATAGAAAACTCGTTCCATACTTTCTCGTACGCAGAAGGTGGAACTCTGATGCCACAAGGTAGCAAATATAAAATTTTTGTCAGATAACTTTGCATGCAAAGGGCATAGAACCCTACGTCGCTACGTCACCCTTTTTCCACTTTCGGCTACGCAACAGCTAAGATCTCTACGCCGCTGCGTAGACACGCTTCGCCGCTACGTAGAGCCCTTCACCGCGGCGTAGCGGCGAATATTTTGAGCCCTATAAATACCTGCACGACCTTTCATTCTTCCCTCCACACGCCTTTTTGCTGCCCTTTCCTATTTCTCTCTCATTTTTTTTTTTTTGCAAATCTACACCCCTAGATCGACCTCAATGGCTCCCAGGAAGTCCACCCCAGCTAAACTATAGCGATCCGGCTCCACCTCGAGGGCGGCGCCACCCCCTCTGGAAGATCCACATAAGTTCGTTTCCTGGGAGGCCGAGTGGATCTATCACTAGTCGCTGTTCAACAGCTCGTTCGTCCCGGAACGCGATTTCCCCATCTCCAATGTGTTCTTCAACTTCACTATCCAGAACCGTGGTTGGCAGACGCTTTGTGCACCCCATATTCTCGGAGTGGCCCTGGTCGTGCAGGAGTTCCACTCTAATATACCTTTCAAGGTCGACACCACAATCTTTGTCGAGGCGAAATTAAGGTCGAGTTTGGTGCAGACCATCAACGGGATCTACCGCTCTTGGATGGCTGACAGTCTTGAGTATATAGAGCGCTATTTGGCGACATAGACTATGATAAACGATCTGGGAGCTCACTCACTGACGGGGCATGTGGAGACGCCAACCATCGACTAGTGATTTCACACACATTTATACTCCCTCGTTCCACAGAGGTGGTATAATTTTTTATGCGTTAAAATCAAGCCTACTATGCATCTTAGTACAATTACGAAGGACAAGACGATCCTCCTCTACACCATGACCAAGGGGTTCCAGTTTGACATCGAGTCCATCATCGAGCGGGGGTTGATTGAGTCGACCCAAGGGAGATGCACCGGGGCCCTGATACACCTCCTCATTACCTGATTGTGCCTCTTTGGCCCAGGGTCCGATGTTGGACTTTGAGGAGGCCGGGTGCAACGGCTCTACCCATACCATTACTTGAGGCGAGGATTAGGAGCAGGGTTCAAATGAGGAGATCGACGAGGATGATGCAGCAGCCACACCTAGTGCGGGCGACCCCGAGGACGGCGACCCTAAGGTCCCCTCAAGTTCGACTTGGTCCCTCGTGGACCAAATTCATACGCTCACCACATGGTTTGACGCATATTAGGGTGGAGTCTCGAGAACCTTGGTATTGCCACTGAGAGTCCCGGGATATGGGCTATCGAGGCTAAGATGGCCACCATTCGTGCTAGCCAGGACCTTATCACGCAGCAGTTGGCTCGACTCCTCTCTCTTCACATACCACCACCACCACCACCACAGTGATTCTCTGTGACGTATCTCTTTGCCTTTATTTTCTTTTGTCGTAGGGACCTTTGCGGTTTTTAGGATTTGGGGTATATGTGTGGGAATACGGGTTGGCTCAGTGTTATTTTGCTTATTTTTATTGTATATTTTTTTTTTTATCTTTGCATGTTATAAGTTGTCATATGTTTTAGTTTGTTTTGGTTGTTTTAGTTTGTTTTAGCATGTTTAAAGGCTGGGACTGTCACAATGTGCAACATGTTTGCGTTTGGCAGTATTGTGATATGGTGATTTCCAGAATTGGTTTTAATTGTTCTTAGCCTTAGTTGACCATGATTACAAAAAGGGGAGTCATAGTAATCGCAGAAAACCTGTGTTTCAATGAAATAGGGAACTCCAAGGGTGTTTGACAATCGGGACTGCATTTTATAAAGTTGAGAATAACCATGTTTGGACGCCCCTTTTAGATCTCAAGAAATCAATTCCCGAAGTAGGCTATCGCGCACACACACACGTGATCTTCAGGGAATGCTTTGACTCCAGACTCACCATGCAAGAGTTATACGAACCTTGGGAAGTTAAACACCTAAGTGATAGGACACCTTAGAAAAAGAGGATCGCCTTTGAGCCCCAAATATATATTCAAATATAAAATAAATAAATAAATAAATATATATATATATATATATATATATATAAGGACATGATATGGTTTGGAATAAGTGGATCATCCAATTGGAATCCCGGGCACAATCCGAGGGGCTTTTCAAAACCTAATGCGCCAGACCAAGCGGCTAGGAGCCATTGACTTCAGCATACTTTATATGGGACAGAGGATACGGATGATTTCCACGGTCTAGGACCTCGAGTTTGGGAGGCTTGTGCTTATGTCGACCTGGTGGGGAGTCACTGATGGATCCACAGTTACGAGACCCTCACACCTAAAACCTCTTGGTACTAGTACTCTTCCAAGTTTTCTTAGAGTTAACCCCCTTAGGACTAGTTGAAGTGAATAAATTGGTGCGTTCTCATCCTTCTAAGTTAAGCTAGTCCAAATAGGCAAGTTAAATTCAAGTTTGGGGGTATTGAAGTCGAACTATACATTGGAGATCACACTCCAACTACACTTAGACTCCTTGGGAAAGATTATTGAGCACTAAAAAGGGGGTTGACACAGCGGTCAGCCGAGACTAACAATGCAGTTGAAAGTTGAACAGCCGAGGGTGGCCCACTGGATCTTTGAGCGGTTCTTGTTAGCCCCTTCTTGCTGGTATCATGTGTCTTAGACCCGTATCGTCGGTGTTAGTTGCGCTTTATTCTTGTGTGCCACAGTTGGAAATCTTGTTCTTACTTGGGGACAAGCAAGAAGCTAAGTTGGGGGGTGTTGATCGGAATGAATCATGCATGCATTCCAGTACAATTTCTATGTGTTTTTATAGCTCAACTTGCATGATTCACATTCTTTTCACTAATATTGTGCTAATCCCCCATACAATAATGTTTTATAGGACATGTCGATATTGGGATAAAAAAGGAAGCTAAACAACATAAAGAACGAAGCAAGAAGAACAAGAAGTGCAACGGTGGGCGTTGGAAGTGCGCGTCGCGAAACCGCATTTGCGGCGTAGAGCTTGGCAGTGTGGAGGCACATCTTTGCGGCCCGAACTACGAGAGGCTAGATTCTAATTGCCTCGGGTACGCTACAACGAAGCTCCCTTCGCCGCAACGTAGCGAGGTCTCCCATTCCAAAACATGAGCACTAAAAGTTTTGATTTCCTGGGCCATTGATGGGCCCGGATTCCGAGGTATAAAAATGAAGCAATTTCGAGGCAAAAATGGGATTGGAGCGGGCGAAGACGAGAGACGGATAGAGAGGGTGGTGAGAGCCAGTTCCGGGAGACCACGAAGACGGCTTCTTCTGTATTTCTTTCCTAATTCATTTGATGCTGAAAATCTTTCAGTTTGTAATGAAAATCACTATGAACTAACTTCTCTCTAGGGTTTTGTCAACCCTAGCACTATTATGGATTAATACTTTAATTGTGGTTTATTTAATATCGATGTGAATTTCTATGGTTGTTTTACTCCTGAATTTAATCACATGTTATTATTTGGCCAATTATGGCATGCTAATGCTAGGAGTTTAATATAAAGAGAAGATGACTCATAGGGACATGGGTAAAGCAACGCTTGGTCAATCAGGGAATAGAGATATCCCACATTCCAAGTGTAGCGCTAGGGTTTTCACATTCATACATCTCAGAGTCAAGGGGTCGAAGTAGAGATGCAATACACCCCACTAGCGAGATAGGCAGTTATATCTCGAGAGAGAATAGCTTGTAGGCAAGATCAACCCGCTAACATAAATCATATGGAATATTAAATAAGTGCACTATCTAGGTAAAATCCATCAGGTGTAGTGGCGAAGTAAATACTGTTTTTCGTTATTGTAAAGTGAAATTTTCAATCTTGAACTGCTTTGTTAGTTGATTTAATTCATAATTCATATAGTGGATCAATTATTGTCTGAGTCACTAAACCGTGCCTTGCAGCTTCTCTTCGTGGGGCGACACTTGACTAACCACTACACTCACGTGAACTCGGCGTATACCCGAGCGCACGAATTACACCAATTTTACTATTTCACACACTCACTCTCAGCCCGTCAATACAATTGATCATTTTGTGTGTGATTTTTCCTAACAGGATAAAATGTCATTATATAGACTTCAACTAGCAGTCAACCTTGCTTTGGATGATCATAACAAACAGCGGGAAAAGTTTACTAAGTTATTTTGATTAAGAAGTGATGAAGATTGAGTTGTGATCAATGTTTTTTGTATTAAACACATATGTTTGGAGACATTGTTTATGTTAATGACAAGGATGGTTATGCTATTTTGTAACATTACAATTTTTACTACGTTAATGATATTTTGTAACTTGCCAAATTGTTCCATCATTTGCCGATTTGGTAACACAAAATATTAGAATATTGTTAGACTTTACTTTAATTCACATGTGATTTGAAGAACAACACATTTGAAATACTAATTTTCTAGCACATAATGACTCAATTGGCATGAGGTTACAAACCTCGACCAGTTGAATGAGCAACCTATGATTGGAAATCACATTTTGCAACAGTTGACTAGTTGAGGTTGCAAACCTCGACCGGTTGAATGAGCATTTGGTGATTTCAAATCACATTTTGCATTAGTTGATCGGTTGAGGTTGCAAACCTCAACCAGTTGAATGAGCATTTTGTGATTTCAAATCACAGTTTGTCTTAATCGATCAATTAAGGTTACAAACCTCGACCAGTTGAATGAGCATTATGTGATTGGAAATCACAGTTTGCATCAGTCAACCGGTTGAGGTTTCAAACCACAACCAGTTGAAAAAGCATTATGTGAATTCAAATCACATTTTCCTTAGTCGACCAGTATTCTCACTGCTCAAAGTCGGCAGAAGACTATGTTGACAGACTACGGCGACCTCTAGAGTTTGAGGTGGGATATCATGTCTTCTTGATGGTGATGCCTAAGAGATGAATGGTCAGGTTCGACAAGGGGGGAAAGCTATTGCCGACATATATTGAGCCCTTCGAGGTACTAGAGAAGGTAGGTACGGTTGCTTACCGGTTGGCATTACCACTAAGCTTATCAAGTGTTCATACGGTATTCCATGTCTCTATGCTCCAGAAGTACACTCCAAATCCGACTCATGTAGTGGATTGAGGCAAACTTGTTGTTGATGTAGATGAGACCTTCGAGGAGGGACCGGTGTGTATCATGGATAGCCAGGATCAGGTTTTGCGGGGCAAGATTGTGAGGCTAGGGAAGGTGTTGTGGCAGCATCGAGAAGTGGATGAGGCAACATGGGAACGCGAAGACACTGTGCGTACTAATTATCCATTCTTGTTCGAGGAAGAAGGTATGTTTTTTAAGTCATTGACATCAAATGATTGTTGCATATGCATGTGATTGTATGTGTTGTGAGTGTGAATTTCGAGGACAAAATTATGTTAAAGGGGGAAGAATGTAAAACTTGGGTAAATTTGAAATTTTTAGAAAAAAAAGGAAAAATGGTAGAATTAAGATCTGATCTGGTGACCTAGAATTTTAAGATCTCGAATGTGAAAGCAGGACCTCCCACCAGTTGGATTCGTCTTGTGAAATCTAGTTACATGAACAAATTTCATTAAATTCCGAGATAGTCGAAATTTCATGTTTTTCGAGGGGGACTAATGTCTGAGTGATATTCAAGCTTGAGATTTTAATCACGGTAGGATTGACGATAACTTAAATTAAGTTCATAGAAAATAATTTGAACTTGAATTGAGAGCCAAAAATAAATCGTTTGAGCGACAGAGACCTAGACGAGGTAGACATGTGGCAAGACGTGGGCCACTCCCTTAAAGATTAAGTTAAAACAAAAGGGGAAAAGAGGGAAAAGATCCCATTTTCTTGGTTTTGACCGTGGGAGAGAAAGAGAGAGGAGGGAGAGATAAAGCACCAAGCTTCTCTTTTCGATCTACGGAGCTCCGTTGGTCAAATTTCGTTGGGTCAAGGACAAAAGTTCATTGCATCGACGAGGGGTACACATAGGTACCAAAAAAGAGAGAATTTTCCAAAGATCCAAGGAAGGAAATTCAGGAAATCAAAGTTGTCGGGTTGAGGAAGCTTCCTACCTGTTCATCTACGTTCCGAGAGGTAGGGATTCTTCCTACCTTGGCTTATTTTCCATTTTTGGGCTAGAAATGGATTCATGTTCGAGTTTCCTATCAAGCTTCCTTCGCCTAGGCGAACTATGCTTCACTTAGGCAAGGACATGGGGCTTCCCCAGGAAGAAAGGGGTCTTCGCCTAGTCGAAGGGCGCCTAGGCGAGGGAATATTCACCAAGGTGTGCTTGAGGATGGCTTTTGTGGAGTTTCTAGTCCGCCTAGGCGAGGCTTTGCTTGCCTAAGCAAACCACTTCGCTTAGGCAAAGGTAGGCTACCCCTAGGCGAGCCTGTGACTGCATTAAGGTCTGTGTTTATGGCCTGTTTGGGGTCGATTTCATTGCCCGATTTGTGATTGTTTATGGCTTGCTTCGGGGCCATTTTTATGACTGGTTTGAGAGTATCATTACTTGACAATGTAGTGACATGTTTGGATGTCAATATGGGTGCATTAATGTATTGGCATTTGATGAGTTTATACGTGAAAAGTGACCATTACATGGCTTGATTGTGAGTGTGTCTTTGCTTGAACATGGAATGACACATTATATGTTGATTTTGATGTATGTGTGCATAATATATTAACATGAATTGAATTGATGGATGGAAATCATAAGCATATGATGTGATTGTCCGTGACACTTGGCGAGTGGTGTGGTTGTCCATGTAGCATTCATTATACATGTGGCATGATATAACACGCAATGTTGCATTATATTGCATATGCACGGAGACATCGCATATCATGGGTGTGAATGTATGGTTGAAAATCAACACTGCGTTGGTATTTGATTAGGTGGGCTCGGTAACCTTGAATGAAGTCCAATAAAGTTGTACAATTGAACGAAACGGTAAAGAAAACTTGTATCGGGTTATAGCAAGAAGGGATAGATACTCCCTCGGGTGAAAGACCTGGACTGGTTCAGACAATCCTACGGTGAAAGTCCAAAAAGTGTCGGAAGACATTCGAAGCCTGCGGTGGGACCCCGAAATTTCGCTACCTACAAAAGACACTTGAGTTTTATATATAAATGATCATTGAGGTGTAACATCCAAAAAGCTTTTGGTTTGAATACAAATGAATTTGTTTTGTAAAATGGTCATTAGATATAATCCATAAATGATGGGTTTTATCACACATTAACATTGCATTGTGTGGTGGGGGGTCGGTGGGACTAGGTTATGTTGGGGAGTAGACTCTGGGTAGTACATGAGTGAGTTCCATTTTACTCTGGCGCACGGATTCGATCACGCGACGATATCAGACAGGCAATGAGAGAAAGACTCGATGTATGATGCATGGATGAGTCTTACCACATCCCATAGCATAGTTTGGCATCAGAGCATGGGTGTACGATAACCTAGGGCTTGATGGGATCTAAGACTAGCACAACTTAGTATTAGAGCGTAGGCATACGATTTCCTAGGGCTTGTATGTTGGGTACTAGTGTCATAGCTTAGTATTGTGAATTGTTAAATGTGAACATTTCATGTGCACTTAGGTGGGGAGTAGCCTTTGTAGGAATTTTACTCTACTGGGCATGACTCACCCTATATGGGAAAAACATTTCAGGTGCGAGGCAAGATCAAGTGGGCGGCTCTCATGTCACACCCCCAAACCCCCACCTAGGAGATGAAGGGCGCAAAACTATACTAGGATTCTTTACTTGCTTTTGCAGACATTGGTGGGCCCAAGTCTTATAACTAAATCAAAATATCATAGACAAATATACAAAATAAAACTACCATCGTAGTGGTGTTTACAGTGTTAATGCATATAGTCTTGAGTCCCATTTACATATACATATACAAAAACTATACATTTACATTTACATAATCAGAGCGCAAAACCTACTATGATTACTCCTACTAGCCTGTTAAATTTAACAAGATAAGATCGTGAACGCCCTCCTCTCGTACCTACACAGACAAAACTGCGCTGTTTAACGCTTTTAGTGGGAAACATATGACTTATACGTTTACACATGCACTAATACTCATTTATAGTAAGCATATAACAGTAATAGATATACAGTAGCAGATATCAGAAATTTTCATGAATTTATATAACAAACTTATACACATACTTGTATTTATAGCAAACTTATATTTGTTTAGATCTCGCATAAGAGTTACAGAGCTTATACTTGTATGGAGGTACCCGTAGATACTATAGAGCTTATACTTGTACAAAGGTACGCGTAGGTACTATAGAGCTTATACTTGTACAGAGGTACCCATAGGTACATTCAGAGCAGAACGATGTACATTACTTTACTCTTATTCGTTATTCAGACTCTTATCATATAACTGTTTGACTTCCTAGATCAGTATTAAGAAATGAGCAAGACATTAAAGACAATAAGTACCCGGTACTGGCAGATAAAGATCGAGGTGTCGTGAAGACAAAGCAGAGCAAATACATCGACAGAGAGCGTCGTCGCACTAATCAGAGAGTACCGAAGTACTATACGTGCTCGCCACATACCAGAGGCGTCGTGTCATTTAACATCTGGCCCAGTAGTCTTACAATTATATGAGTTCAGGAACCTACTATCTTATCATAGGGGCATTGTTTGCAAAACATCAAACTCACACAAGGTGTCGAAGCTTCGCGAGGCTACGAGGTACTACTCTAATTTTTCCTTTACTCTTGTTAACATGAATGGACCCTTTCATACACTTATAGGGTCCTCATTAGTCAAATAGATAAGTCCTTGGAATAACTAAATAGAAAAACATGACAAAAACACATGTCTATGAACAGTTCTATGCCACGGCGTAGCATTGCTACGTAGCTTAACAGAGAGCCTTTCGCTACGGGCCAGAAGCCATACGCCGCATACCCGAGGCTCGTTTAAGCCCCTCTCGACCGCACCGCGGCACGGACTTACGCCGGCCAAGTGACCCTACAGCGTGACCCCCGAAATTGCCCAAATTTGTAGATTTCATCCATTTTTCTAGAAATCCAACCAAAATCAAAAGAAAACTCGTATACTCTCCAGAAAAACATCTCCCAAGTGTGTTCAAACCCAACCAAAACCAAACATAGAGATTAATTAGGGTTTTTCCAAACCCTAACTCAAATACTTGTAAGTTAGGTTGACTTCCTAACACCCAAACAGGTATCCATACATCATAAACCATGAATCCATACTCAAAGGGAGGATTCCATATTCATCTTATACAAACTAGGGTTTTACCAACCCAACTTTCAACAAATCTAGGGTTATTATGAATTTCGAACTAAACCCTAGAAATGGAACAAACTAATATCCATACAAATCCATCCAAATCCATACAAAACCATAACAATCCATACAAATGTTCACAAATCCATACTAATCCATAGTAATCCATACAAATCCATACAAAACCATAACAATCCATACATTTCTTGGCTTTCCTTCTCTTCTTCTTCTTCTTCTTCTTGCAAAACCCTAGCTTTTCTCCCACACTTGCTCTCAAAAATGTTTTTAGCACAATGTGCCTTCCTAAGACCAAATGTGGTCTTAAATCACTTATTCTCTTAAGGCCATGTTTGGCTCAAAACCCATTTTTGGGTTAAGTTCTCCTAAATGGCTATATAGCCCATACTTATTTCTATTTGCACTTCAATCCCCATATTTACACTGAAACATATAAACTTATTTACAATTGACCCTCAGGTCTTCATTTTACAAATTTCCATTTTTGCCCTTTTTACACTTGGGTTATTTCCGGGTTCAATCATTTAATTACTTAGTAAAATAATAATTGCGAAAAATTTCAAAATGCACCTATAATATACCCTAATTATATTTAAAAATAACTAGGGTGTATTTCGGGGTATTACATCTCATCCGAGACCACGAGTATGAAGAAAGCCGGATTGTGGCTTATAAAAATCTTTTTGTAAAGTGCAAACTAGTTTTTTCGTGTATTTATTATGCAATAGTGTTGTAATTAAACCCTTATGGGTTGTTTTTAATTATAATTTTGCATGTTTTAAATGAAAATGGATAAATGGACCCCGAGTGGCCATTTAGTTGTTAAATTTGTGGATCCCGGGTAAATGTGATACATAGTGTGGTATCGGGTCACCCGACATCCACGATTTTTCCGTAAGTTGACGGTTGGTCAACAGACCCCCTAGGTTTTGGGGCGTCCCACGATCGATCAAATAGCCTTTCTAGATTTTGTTTCCAACCTTCCACTCAATCAATTGATTGACTCAGCCATATTCGACCGATCTTGACATTTTTGTCCTACAATTAGTTCATTCTACCTTCAATCGACCAAACTACAATATAGTACCCATAGTATATTAGTGTAGTACCCTAGAGTTTATCATGTTGTACCTTATATATTAACAAGTAGTATTGAAGCTCAACAAATACACCAACTATAATATAAACTAAACCATTAGTCCATAAAATAAATTGAGATACATTCATAAAATCATTTAAAAAATACTACAACAAAGTCCAAAAAAATGGAACCAAAATATATATCATGTTCATAAAGTTCTAACAACATATAAATTGTTACATCATAAGTCCAATCGATACTTTGCATAAGCGCTAAATGACCTTAGAGGCTACAAACCCTAGAATGTTAGGCCAAGTCTTCATGTCATCAACTAGTAGACCTTCGCATAGGACACCTAGTATTTCACATATTTTACTCATATTAAGACGTATATTTTTTCCTCTCAATGTACAATCGATGAAAACTTCGTGAGTGAAATAAGCTATGGAGTAGAAGCACAACACTAGTGTTGCATATACTGGATCGACCAAAGAAACGATTGGAGTCCAGCCCATCCTATCAAATGTTGACTCCAACCCAAAATTGGTCATAAATTCAGGAGCAATATTTTGCCTTGGTAGTATTGTCCTTTTCATGAAATACCTCATATATCTACCAAACTCTTCATCTGTATTGAATAGCCTAAGGTCATTCCGAGACTTGGTTCTTGCCTCGATGATAGTTGCCTTAGCAAGGTGCTTCTACGAATGCTTCCTCCTTGGTGTTAGTGCCATATTAGTCTCTAAATACCAATAATATGAATGTCAGTCAACAAATCTATTATTTTGAATAAAAAAAAACATATATTAACACAAAATCTATACCATAATCTAAACAACACTCCCTATTTAAGCAATCCCCTCAAAATAACACATCCCCACACACAAACACAACTTTAAGTCATTCCAAAATCATCCAAATTTCCATCACACATGCATCCTTATTCCTCAACCATCCATTCTAGGCAATTAAATCCAATATAAATATCACATTCAACTCTTGATGCTGAAAATTGAATATACGTACAATATTAGGTAAGAGATAAGGAAAGAAGGTAAGGAAATAAAGCATATAAAAGTTAACTTGTGCTATTAGTAGTACCAAAGGTATACATGGTTTGTACACACATTACATATAGATTGTACCTAATGTTCAAATGGGCAGTACCCTGTATACAATTTGGTAAGGTTAACTTGTATTGTACCCATAGTTCATAAAGGTTGTATCCAAGGTTTAATCATATGGTACTTACAATTTATTTATAACAAAAACAAGTGCTATGTAATGCCACAAATTATGCCCTAGTAGTTTATATCATGTTTAGAGGGTAATGAAGGTTAAAAATATGTTTTGGGAGGTTAAAATAATTAAGAGTAGAAGGATATAATTGGAATTAATCTAGAAGTCAAGGGGTATTTTGGTAAATTGATAAGCAAGGACCCCAAAGGGTAAAGTTTAGAAGTTGTGCCAGCTAAAATATGATTTAGTGGGTAAGGACAAATATAAAAATTCAATTACTCTAGGAGTGGTTTCGTGATAATGGAAAAGCTAGAGGGGCTTAATGATAATAAAATCAGAGCAAAAGGATGGTTACACGCCTCTCTAGAAAAGTTGAGAAGAGAATAGACGAGTGAGGGGGGAGAAATCTTTTGGCTCATTTTGTTTTTTCCGACCAAGAAAATCAGTTTTTGGAGAGGAGAATTGGTTAGGGCTCTCCATTTCAACCATCTTTCTTCTCTCAAAGCTTGATCTAAGGTTTTGATTTCAAAAATTCTTAAAGAAGATCTCAAGGAGAAGGAAGAAGATGAGAAGAAAGAAAAGGAAGAGGTTAGAGCTTGATGTTTTGGCAAGTAGATCTAAGGGGAGATTCTGTCAAATTTTCCCCAGACCCTATGTTCTTGTTTAGGCCATAACTTGGCCCACTGACCTCCAAACCAAATGATTCCCATTTTTAACAAAATTTAAGACCCATGGCTACATTTGTCTAGAAGAGACCTAGATCGAATTCTTGTCCTAAGACCCCTGAAATTAAGTTTGAAGTCAGGCTATCGGTTCTGTCCCTTGAACGAGAGTAATTCCGGTTTTTTGAATCATAACTTGAATTTTGTTGATTCAAATTTCTATACAAACTAGACATCTAGGAGAACAACTTTTATGAAGGAAGTATAGTTAAATTTAGTTCCCATTTGTGATGCCCCATTCCCGGGGTGTCTGTTGACAACCCGTCAACCCGCGGAATACTCGTAAATGTCGGACAACCCGACACCACTCACGAAAATCGAGCAAAGCCTCCTTTGTACGAGGAGCTCTACCCAAGGTACATAACCTGTCCTAACAATCACAATGACCTCACCAGGTCCACATGCGAGTAAAATAACTGGCTACTTGGGCCCCCGCATCATCACTCACAAAATATATCCCAACTATATACAATAGTTTCAAGAGTTAATAAATCACTCTTACCAAACATATAATGTTTTCACAATTTTAATACATGTTAAACAAAACGAATACCCAAAGCCAATCTGGCTTTTTTTCTAAAATGCGGCTCTAGCGAGCGCCGGTCCCGCAAGACACCCCTCGTACCGGGGGCCATGATCCTCTCGACAGGTGAGCAAAAGCCTAGCAGTGATAATTTCCTACACGTTATTCCCCACCTAAGCGCACACGCATAAGAAAAAACAACCACATTCAAGCAATTTCATGAACTTACTCGAATGTTCACATGACCAACCCATGTCCCGAGCTCCTCACCAACCCTCACATGCCTAAGCCGACGCGAGTAAACTACGCTTTCAAAACAAAGCCACGGTTCTTGAAAACACACTACCGAAAGTTCTGCAGAAATATCGGGACAACCCTCCAAGGCTTAATATGTCGATAACCTTCCTAAACAATTCATGGCCCTCCGACGTGAATTGTCGACAATCTCCCAACACAATTCTCCGAAAAATCTTCGTCGAAATCCTCTCTACAAACATTTTCCTTGTTTACTCTACGCTATGCACTCACACCTAATATTCTAGTCGCCTGCCAGATATAATGCATGATGCCAATTCCAACACATTTATGTTAATATATTCACATGCATATATATTAACATAATTCAATCGCATAAAGCATGTTATGTAAATTCTCAACCAATTACACCAAAATTAGCTCACATAGGCTAATTAACAAACACAAGCAATTCATTTTGAATCATTCAACACATAAAAATTCACACAAAAATATTCACGTGTCACTATTCACGTGAATGCTGAGTCCTTGGTTACTGCTCGCGACCACACAAATAGACACTTTTCTCCACTCTGGCTCAAAGCTGAGACCGACCATCATAAAAACAAGCCTAGAAATTAATTTTAACCATTTACATGGCCTTTGTAGCCAAAGAATAACACAAGAAGATCTCTACCTTTCGAGTCACAAATTCACCAACCCAGGTCTACGCATACAGTCTCCCCACCGAGAAGAACGACTTTATTTCTTGCTCTGTCAAGAACCGACGATCCGATTGGCCGGAAATCTAGAGAGAAGGTGCACCTTCTCTCTCTAAAACATAAAATCTACACCTCACTGCATCTCCCTCTCCTGCACGTTTTTTTCTCTTTTCTTTTGGAGAAGATGACCACTATTGACTCTTTTGTCTTTATTATTATTAACAATTCAAATAATACCATCCATGTCCTCAAGTCTTTAATTTTTTTTATACTTGGCACAATCTAGGCTATCAATTTCCATCATCTCTCTAATCTTGCAACATGTGTCATAAGAGTACATGTAATAAGTGACTTTTGTCACATCACACGTCTCTCAAAATTGGTTTACTTGACCGACACTCTGTGCTCAAAACGTGGAAATTTCGACTATCTTTAATTCGACAAAATTCGGGACGTGTTAGCTAGGGATTTCACGACGATTCCAACTAAGTGAAACTGCTTCACATCCGAGATCTAGAAAAATTTTGGGTTTTTACCGAAATGACCATTTTACCCTTTTTACGAAAATTGGAATTTTCTCGGGTCTTACACCATTGTTACCATAAATTCATCAAAGTAAGGGAACAATTCTATCCCTGAAACCTGTCTTGGAACATTCCGGATGTTAGGACCATATCTCCTAATTTAAAAGTCTAGACGACCTAATTTGTGAGCTATAGGAAACGTAAGACATAAGGGAATATTTGATTAGAAGATCACTTTGTCTAAAATATTCTCAAGCATCGTTAAATTATTGTTGAAAATGGACTCGAGCGCCTGCATCGCTCGTAGAATTGGTTTATAATGTAGGCAGTTTCCTACTCTTCTTAGATGATGCCTGATGTGAATTAATGCATTAATGTTACATGAATTAGTGCAAGTTCATTAAAGCAATCATGATAAAATGTGAAAGAACCTGATGCGTATAAATGTTATATGTCACTAAATATTTCAGGATCACATATGTGACCTAAATACCACTATATGTATGATTATTGCATGATCATAATAATTGATTTTAAGAATGGAATTTATGTTAAGAATACTGGTATGACTAATCTGGAAACATAAATAACTGAATGTCTGCTTATGTTCGAGTAGTGGATAGATAGGCATGTCTATAGCGCATCTCTCAGCGTCGCAGCCTACCGCTATGTAGCCCCATTTAGGCTCATTAATGGGCCTCGCTTGGTCATATCACTCATATCACTGCCTAGCATGCCGATGTACCTACGTACTTATTGCCTGCTTCCCGCTATCCATTTCCATTGGAAGATGCAGATAAGGCTTCTAAGATCAAAACAAAACAAATATATATATATATATATATATATTATTATGCAGTTATTATATATATATATATATATATATATATATATATATCCAAAAAAAAAAAAAAAGAATAACAAGTGCATGCGAGTGTTCCTGAGATATATGTGTTATGAGTAATGAACAACAAGAGCATGACAAATGATTAATATATTGAATTATTATGACTTTGTACTGTTATATTTATTTGTTATGCTATGACAAATGAATGATGTATTGTGAAATATATGTCTATATATATGAGCGAGGTTTATGATGATCATTATTAGTGGTCGTCCATGTTATATGGTCCCCACTAAGCTATAAGCTTAGCACGGGAGTTTTGTCCGTATAGGTTTTGGAGCTAAAGCAACCACTAAAAACATGTCACATCCGCTAGGGCCAACACACCAGTAGGACTTATCAGGGTAGATCTTGAATTATGGAGAAATATAGTACATATCATATTTTGTATGTCATGTAAATAATAATTTTACATAAACCCTATAGTGGAGCTTTGCAATATTTTGTAAGAATCTGAGCTTAAACTTTTATAATTTTGATAAGTATGAGATTTCCAAAAAATTATAATCTGGATTGGGAAATTTTTGTCAAGATTATATAAGTTAATTAGGTTTGAAGTTCTCAACATTATGACAACCCTCACCTGACAGAGTGGGCCCTCCACATCAGTGGAAGGTGCACTATGTTCTGGTTGGAGGCATCACATGCTATTAGCAATACCTACGTATAGCCGGCTCACTCTACATTACATATGATTGCACTACGCTCAAACGGCCAGGATTTATATACAATTTGATGTACCTAAGGTCAACTTCAGGTAGTACCTTAGAAGTTATGAAAGTTGTACCCAAGTGATTGTTCTTAAAACATGTTGGAACCTAAATCTAGAGTTCACAACACTAATAACCCACATAGAGCATAGAGATTCAAAAGAACACACATAACACATTTTCATAAATAAAAAAACCCTAAAAATCATTGTTCTTAAACATTGCTTCCAAAAAACACAATATGGAACAAATAATCATTTTATCATTGTTCTTAAACAATGTTGGTACCTAGACCGTAGAGATTCAAACGAACACACACATAACACATTTTCATAAAAAAAAAAAATACCTAAAGTTTTGAAAAAAAAAGAATACAGTTTCTTAGAAGCCGAGAGCTTCAAAGCTAGAGGGCGAGAGGGAGACACCATGACCAAAAGGAAGAGGGATTGGGTCAAGCTTTGCCAAGGATACAAACCTTTTTGATCGAGTTTTAGGTTGTGCTTTGGGGAGAAACCGAGCTTGAAGATGAGAGGGAGAAATGAGAGGGAGGGGGAGATGCAAAACAGGTTTAGAAGAAGAAGAGAGGAAGAGAGGAAGGCGTGGTGTTGAAGAAGAGGGAGAGGGGATGGGTTTTAAACAATCGGGTCTTTGGATGTCAAAAAGTGGAGAGATGGGAGGGAGATGTTTGGATCGGATTGGGGCTTGTGGGTAAGATTAATTTAGGGTATTTTAGGGAGACAAGTTTGTTTTTGCCACCTCATGAACTCTATCAATTATTTGAGTTATTTATCAATTATTTTGTTAAAAAAGGACTTGGGTTAGATTTGATAAGCTTTTGATCTAAATTTTCAAATATTTCATGCTATGGCCCCATAACATAGTTATCCTTTTCTAAAATGTTTTTAGTGGAAGCATTTATGATAGAACTGTCATGGATAAAAAGCTATTCAATTAGAAACATTTTAAATGAATTCTAGTAGTTTTCAAAAAAAAAAAAAAAAAATTGAATTCTAGTAAAAGTGCTATAAACATATATGTATAGGTGGACGTGCAAATGTTCCTTAGAAGAGTCCATAAGATGTTCAAACATTTACACAACGTCCAACGCCAATCCAAATATTCCTTTAATGAATTTGAAGCCCATGATTAATAAATTTGGTGGACTTTTTCTTTTTGGTCACCTTGAATATAATCCACTAGGATTTTGGTATAAGAGCTTAATTTGCTCTAATGTAATAAAACCTTTCCAACAATCGTGATCGATCAAGTATCTATTTTTCTATCTATATTTGACAATATTAGATTTTTTTTAAACCATTAATTTATCCATTTAGAGAATTTGAATACAACAATTAAAAAAATATCTTCTCTCTTCTAGCTCCTTTTTCATTAGCAATGAGAAATGATTTTTTTAGTTATTTTCAGCCTAAAATCTCCTATCTATATATATTTTTTATCATTTTCTTCTCAATAAAGTGATTCTTTCACACAAATTTGGGTTTTTTTATTTATTTTTTCATGATATTGTCGCTAATTTGTTGTAACGTGGGGTTATGTCATCTTGATACGACAAGTGATTTTTAGTCATTTTGTTGCAGCGTTTATTAATGCGTGAGCGATTAAAATCATACAAAGACAACAAATCAAATCACAATCATCAATATACTAAAAAATTGAAGTCATAAGGATTCTAGTCATTATAGGATTATCAAATATATAACCTTGAACCGATTCATTATGTTATTAACTTGGATATTATGTCATCCTATAAAGTTTAATGTTGTATTGCTAGTTCGAAACAATAAATTTTTTTTTTAAATACAAAAATTAAAAAAAAAAAAAAAAAAAACTAGAGGAAATTGCAATATTTGTCAGTGGGATGCAATTGGGACTACAATCGGAGTCCCCATGTCAAAAGGTTATGCTATCTTTGGGCAATGTAAACTATTTAGTATTGCAATGAAAAGATTGATCACATCACATCACATACATCACCTAGTGTCCCCCCTTCCCCTAAGATCAACTACTAATTTGTGAGTTGTAAAGCTTATGATGTAGATTCATGATTCAGTTCACAGAAAGAGACAGAGCTCCATCTGTGCAGGCAGCTTCATAGGACACTCAACTACAGATGTTTACAATCTACCTGATCATATTCCACTCCGAATCTTCCACTTATGCACAGTAGTATCTATGACTGAGGCACAGCTTGATGCTCACAGTAGTAGTAGTATCTATGACTGAGGCACAGCTTGATGCCATGGATCTTGAGGAGGCGGTGGGTATGGCTGCCTGCAGAGAGCTTGCTTATGCACAGTAGTATCTATGACTGAGGCACAGCTTGATGCTCACAGTAGTAGTAGTATCTATGACTGAGGCACAGCTTGATGCTCACAGGAGTATCTATGACTGAGGCACAGCTTGATGCTCACAGTAGTAGTAGTATCTATGACTGAGGCACAGCTTGATGCCATGGATCTTGAGGAGGCGGTGGGTATGGCTGCCTGCAGAGAGCTTGCTTAAATCTGAAATTTGCCATGAGGCAAATATGGTCAGATGACCATAAAGGTGATGGAAGAGCATCACCTACAGTTTCAGAGTCCAGAAGCTCCAAAAGACCTTCAACCTCCAAATTGTTCTCTGCTTAGAAACATCAGATATGGTTTAGAAGGAAAAGAATGCAACTGGGAATCATAATATGAAGAGCCAAGATTTTGAATGCAGAATATTTAAACAAATGTTAAGAAAATAAAACTGGCAAATAAAGGAGCATCAGGGAGTGCACACCGACATTATGTGATCATTGCCATGGAATGGGAACAACTTGAAAAGGGATGCAATTAGACTATGAAAAGGCAATGTCTAATTAAAGCCAGGTCAAGATTTTATACCAACAGTTTCCACATTGAAGTTTGCTATTCAGTTCACCCAAGGGTATTATTTAAAGCCATGCCAAGATTCTCTCCTGAAAGTTATAGGTCCTCTTATCACTCTGTAATAATCAAATCAAGGATATTAGCAATAATACTCAAAAGCGCATACTCATAAATTCTCTCTTTCATTCTTTGGTACAGGTAGACGACACATACTTGTAGACTAAAATATAGCTACAACAAATGGCTACCTAAAAGATTAAGATCCCTACATTATATTCAGAAGTTATTTTGAGACATGTATTCTCCAATGAGTGTTCTTTAATCTGTCCAGCTTTCTAGCTGCTTTGAGATAATATTAGGCCAACCACTAAACTACCTTCCATATAAATCCTGAGAGGTGTCTGATTTCCGGGGTAGAGATAAATAAGCCATTTATGAGAACAGGTGTTTCTATAAGCATAACAGAACAAATATTTCCCACCGACTTCTGATTTTAATTCACAATTGGATGGAACTATGAAGGATGACTTTTGATTTGGAAGTGGCAACAACATTTAGAAGAATTCTAAAATTACTGGGAGCCAATCTATAAAATGAAAATTTCCCTTTCTCCCTGTTTGTAAAGTCTAGAAACAGACTTTTGAAACTACTACAAAACATGCCAAACAAGACCAACGACCCTATAACTCGTAAGACTTCATGTAACTGACAGTGACAGCTAACTATACAAGATAGAGAAAAAGCTTGCTGGATTCGTCCGTAATTTATGAACTATTCAAAATTACACAACACCCATGATTTGATTCATTAGCGAATAAAGTAAAATTTAAGAACTAGTGGAATTTATGCCATAGTATAGATAAGTAGAAGATGGAATAAGAATCCATGACCAATTTAATACAAATTATGCGTCTTTCCACCAATATTCTACAGTATTATATCATTTACTTACCAGACAAACACTGTACAGTTTATGTGTGAGGCAATGCAAACTTGGAAGTAAAATCATACATTGAGTGTATTCTGATATGTGACAAAATCGAACCCTGGCAATAGCTCAGTAATGATATCTGCAATACCTGTGTGAAAAATATAATCCAAAGTTGCTGGATATCCTCCAAAAAGATTGGTGAATAGAGGCTCTTTTGTCTCCTGGTTCATCTTCTTCTCTTCGTCTTCATTCACTCTCCCGGAATGAAGTAAAGATGAATAGGCACTTACCTGGAGAAGAATCCCTAAAATATCATAGATTAAGTAATAACAAATAATCATAATGGGATGCTTCTGGCAATAGTATGAGAAATCAAACACATGAATGGAGCAATGAAAATGGTCTAGACCAAGCTACCATCAAAGTAAAATATCAAACAGATATTTGTGTCACCTTTCCCACCCAACCAAAACCAGCCACAGATTCCATTCTCTCGGCTCACAAATAAAATATGAAAGGAGAGAAAAATGTAAAAAACAGAACTGCTAAATTTTGTACTGGAAGGATGGAAACTGGACTACCTAAACTGCATTCATCTACAATCAAGATCTAGCAGCAAACCTTCAAGACACATTCCCAATAAAGGATAAAAATGTAAGTTGCTAAATTGCCTAAAACTTCCATATCTTGAAGAGATGAAAGTTGAAGTTGTTGAAGCTTACCAGAGGAATCGAGTGTTGAAGCTTGAGAAGTCTATATATACCCAATGGATCAGTTCTCTCCTGTTTACTGACCGGATAAATTCTACCAGTGACTAGAAACTTATGAGGATCACTGCAATGATGAACCATACAAACAGATTTTCATAAATACAAGTACAAGAACATATAGAAATAATTCAGGAATATGTTAAATAATATATATGCTATTTCCTTATGTCTCTGAAACTCAGAAATTATTGCCAACAAAATGACATAAGAAAAAAAACACACATCCTAGCTTACTATTTAGAAAACAGTAAAACAAGTAGGAAGAGGAGTCATATAATGCACAAGAGATAGACCTATCTTTCCAAGCAACAGAATTGTACTGAGCAATGGACACACAACAAGGACAGGCATTCTTCTAATTCATTTCACCACCTTGTAATATTCATTACATCAGAAGACTAACCTTCCAGGGAGGGAGTTCATATCCCCACAAACCAAAAGAGGAATTTGTGATTGAGCAATTTTCTCCAGTCCATTAACAAGACTCGCAACCTGAGTTTACAAGAGAATGTAGTGTCAAATCCGCTTGGTTTTCTTATAGAAATAAATGGAAGAGATATAGATATTAGAACAAGCCTGATATAGTTTTACGTCAGGAAAATCTGGATTGGCATGTATATGAGTGTTTGCCTGAGGGTCAAAAGCATGACTGAGTCAATGATCCTAGAAGCTTGCTTAGCCAAGTAAAGTTGTAGAAGTTCAAAGTGTGTAGTACCACACAAATTCTAGGCTGAAATGCACCAAGAGAGCTCCCATTTTCCACTCTTTCTAATATTATAACAAGTGCAATATTACCCTGTAAAAGTAAAAAGATTAAAAACCAGTAGAACCAAACGTTTACAAAAGGACTTCAGGAAGCCAAAATATAAAAAGGTAATAACAAGTACCTTCTTTAAACGAATTTGGCCCTGAGCCCTTTTTCCCGGTTCCAATCTTTCAATCACTGACAATGCTGTTTTATCAAACTCAAGCTACAAAAATTATACTTGAATAATTAGATCCCATTCACAAAAGAGATAGTACATCAAATAAAATAGAGTTTTTTACCTCATATTTTGTTATTTCTTTGAATCGGTCATGACGGAAAAATGTTGCACACCCATCACTTATATATCGATTAGCTGTGTACAACTGCAAGAAATCTGATAATGTCATTTTCCTAATTAAGAACGGTCAGAAATAAGCACCACTATCAAACTTGTTTATGAATCGTTACCCTCTATGGTAAAAGAAAACAAGCACACACATGATTGTGATGTTAATGAGTCCTGAAATATATATATAAGGCACTTTGGGACTTGGAGTGGAGAATCTCAGCGCAACAGAGGTGGGCTACTCCACATTGGAGCATAAGATTTTCCTTTTAACCCTTGATCCCAAACCACTGAACAATGCTTGAGTATACCACAGTAACAGATGCTTTTGAAATTAGGCACATGCTCACCCAATTGGAAAACAAAACTAATAAAGGAAAAACTGATGGCATATGCACAGGATGGGGCAAATACCAACAGTGAGAAATTCTGGTTCAAGAGGTCTAAGAATTTAAATGTAAGCAACTTAACTAAATCCAAAATCAAACAAACAAGAAAAAAATGGAAATAAAAGGGCTTCTGATAATGTTGAGCTTTCAAATCAAGACCTAAAGTTCTCCTTTTCATGTAATATTTTATAATGGGCCAAAGTGGGTCTAAGGGAAGAGTACTTCTCTATGATTGATTTTATCAATTGGTTAGTTTGCCAATAAGAGTAGGGTTTTCTTTGGCGCACACATGCATACTTCTTGTATACTTGATGTAGCCTTTTTAGCTCTTTAACACATATTTTGCTCTTTTGCATATAAAAAAAATGAATCAATAAGATAGAGTGCTTATTAGATTAAAATAGCTAAGCCACGTAACAAAGTATTTTCCTTAAAGCAGGTCTACCCTCCTCAAAGATAAACCTTGATGCAAAAGGAAACTAATGTCCTACCCCCAAGATACATTTTTTTTCTTTAATAAGTAAAAAAGGGAGCATATTATGAAAAGGTACTAAAACTGCAACCAAGAAAATGCAAGAAAAAACACTCACCCCCTCAACACTGCATAAAAAACAACCAAGATGTACAAAAAACAACTCGTACCACACTTACACCCTGCCAATCCAAGAAACCAACTAAAGTCAAAGGCCCATCCAGTCTAGATAAATTAGTCTCCTGTGACAGAAGAAAAAGAAAAGAAGTTTTGAGTCTCAAAACACCTCGTCCCTAAATGCAATCTCATTCCCTGTCTTCCATATAGTCCAAAATAAACATAACAGTCCCACTTAAAAAACCTTCTTCCGTTTTTTGGCCTACCAAAAAACCCCAGCAACTAAAAAGAATGTCCCTCATTGAATCCACAATATGCCAAAAAGAGAGAAGAGTAACTCCCACAACAACCTCCAAGATAAAACATAGGGAACCTCACATAAGATACACTTCATAGACAATGTATACTACAACTTGAACTTATAAGTCAGAAGTTCCTCTAAAAAATGTTTAGGATGAAAGGGCTGCAAAAGGAAAGTTGCAGCAGAAATATGGTTCTCACATGGTTGTAGGATGCAGGATGCTACAGGCTGCAATAAGCTTAGATGGTTGTAGCCTATGACACTGTAACGGATGGTCGCAGCAGGATAGCAGATGCAATAGTGGACCATGGTCGCAAAAAAAGAAAGATGGAAGGATGCCTCGGGTGTTGAGGCAAGTATGGAGGTTATAGCAGCAACTAATGATGATAATGGTTAAAGGCTAATAATAATAATGGTTGAGTCAATCAAAATTCTACTAGAATGGCTTAGGTCTCCTAGGTGCGGGAGGCTACCACTTACCTCTTTGCAAGCCCATAAGGTTAAGGAAATGGGAAATAGTATCAGCTCACAAAGTGTTTCCATCCCTTTCCAATGTGGGACTAACACATTTAGTTTTCTCCGCCCAAACATGACTTACATGCTTTTCCAACAAGAAAAGGACAACATTTTAAAACTGGACCTGAAATTGAACCAGCAAAATTATTCGCTCAAAGGCTCCGACCGCACCAACTGTTATGGGACCTTATATATATATATATATATATATAAAATCAAAAAACATTAATGTTTGTGTTTTATTTTATGCCTAAATATTAATGCATTAACATTTTAAATTTTACTAAATGAAATATGTATATAATATTTAAATGTTAATAAATTAAAAATGAGAAAATAATTATTTAGTATTACCTAATTTTATCATTTAAAAAAATATTATATTATTGTTATTTGATATTATTATTTTTTTAGTAAAGGGTGTATTTATTTTGTTTGTTATATTCAACAATAACTTAATTGTAGTCAAGTAGTGTACCTTTTCGGATTTCGTGGCTTCTTTAGATGAATAAAAAAGGGAGGCTAGGCTATTTAGTTTTGTACAATAAAACATAGTGACTGGGCATGCTAGTTGGGCTATGTGGTTAAATAAAAGGGAGTGGGTTGGGCTATTTCATAAAATAAAAGGAGGAGATGTCAAACCCCTTTGGATTGTTAAGAATTGATCAACTCATCCAATTCACTGGTCCAATCGTCAGTTCATGCGGTTCATATCTCATTTGATGCTACATGGTTCATATAACCAAATTGAAAAGGTCATCAGTCAAGGGTTAGACCAATTAGTCCAGTCCGATTTTTAAAATATTGGAAAAAATCCTGGCACAAATAAGATTCCTACTTGAGGCACCTCACATTTTGAACCTCTACAAACCCCACTCTCGCAAATAATACTTTAAAAGAGAAGACATAAACTAAAACTACAAACTACAAACCCCAACCATGATCATTTTTTTCAGAACATAAATTTATTTATTTATTTTCACATTTGGACTTGAACTTGGAACCTGCATAACCCCACCCCAACCCTACAAGCAACCATATCAACACCCATGTGGTGCAATAAATTAGTTTTTGTAGAAATCTAAACCTCTATTTGAAGATGCACACTGATCTAAAAACTAATAAGCATTTGTATACTTTCTTTTTTTTTATAGGTAAATTTTTTTTTTCTGTTTTTTTGCCTAAATTGGGACTTGAATCTAGAACCTCCCATAACCCCATCTCATCCCATTGCTGCATTTGTGTACTTAATTATCATAGGTTTTAAAGCATCAACTTTCTAGTTACCGACACTTGAAATCATGTCCCACAATTGCTCAACCATCATAAATATGCATGAAGCTCAGAATCCACACAAAAATTACCTGCATGGCCTTTTTCTTGTAAGTGACTGAGTAGCCACGTTTTGTAAGCTTGGGTTTAAAGTAATTCTCAAAATGATCACTTTGTACCTGCTCAACCAACAATGAAGACAAAATAAGCTAGGAAAGTAGGATGCAAAAGGGCATAACCCGACCAGATTTTTCAGATTACATGTGACAGAAGTCATAAGCAGATAAAGCACATGATGAAGATTCCCACCTCTTGGAGACAGATGATATCTGCATCATATCCAATAATCTCGTGGAGCAAATTTTCCCTGCGATACTCCCATGCAAGAGCCCACCCAGGACATTTGCTATGCACACTCCAATAAGCATAGATGTCGGAGAGGATGTTATAGGATAGCACACTAAAAGTATCAGCATTAGAAGATTGAGACTCAAAAACGATGTTCCTATATTCTTTCAGGTGTTGAATTTGGATCATACGACGAGGGCAAGGGTGGGGAGGAATGATTACTGGATCAGTCATGATACTCGTTATTTCAGACATAGGAAATCCATATGAACAGTCTACTGCCAAAGATTCAAACATCAAACAGAAGCCAAAATCATTCATTGAGGGCACATGAGTTTCTGATGAGCCCACCTTAATCCATGTTTTCCCGTCTCGTTCCACTAGTGTTTCACTCTCACCAAATACTGAGCCAATACCAGAGTTAGCCCAAAAGCCACTTCTTCTCAGCCTTCCCCTCAATCTGTAACAATTATTTGAACCCTTACTGACACTTTCAGTAGTACGACAATGACATGCCTTGTGTTGCGACCACATATCTAAGAAGCACTGGTTAGAGCAAAAGTAACTTTCTCTGACAGGCATATCCAGTGCCACACAAGTCATACACTGGGTGGTAGCAAGCTTAAGATGGTGCACAGAACAAGTAATCTGTTCCCGGTACCTGTTTGTGTGAGATCCATACCATTATGTTCTACCAACTCAAAACAAGATCAAGTATATACCAAGAAATAGTGAGCCAGAATGGGTACTTTTCATTAGTGTGTTACACAAGACATACATTTGATAGCATCTATCTCAGCATGGTGCATAAAACATGTAATCTTTTCTGAAACCAGCTTACATGATATATATGTTTATTATATGTTCCCAACTCAAGATAAGTGAAATGGTACCGAGTATAGACCAAGTTATAAATTGGCAACCAAAGCATAATAGGTCCTACCATCAGATAATGTGGCCTATGTTAATACAACGATTTTAAGGTACATAACATAAACTTAGAAAAGGATGCACACCTGCCAGAGAGATTGCATTCAAATTAATATGGTTTAGCCACTGCAAAAGTGTGCCCTTGTACCCTAGAGATTTGTGTTCAAAGATAAAACCTTATTCCCTTAGGACACAAATGCCTATGGGATAAGGAAGAGCAAAAGATTCATATAAAATTACTTATATGAAGGTGGATGGAGAGAAGTTGGTCGGTCAATTTCATGGTTGAAAGACAGAACAAAGATCCTTTTGTTTTGTTCCATGTGCTTGAAAACTGTGAAAGTTTGGATCAATTTGCGGCATCAACACTTTAATTAATCCATTAAAAGAAGAAAACAAGACGATCAATAATTTTTGTTTGACTTGATGGACAAAATACTTGTGCTTGCCCTGCTTAAAATAAACTATTTGGGGGTTTCTGGTTCACAATGTATCTCTTTACTATTTCCAAAACGCATAAAATTTCATCTCTGTTGTGACTCAATCATTTCTTTTTTCCAGAAAACAATTTCTTAATAGATCAATTTCATAGGAATAGTAAAGTTTGTAACACTCAATTGCCTAACCCACGAACGTTTGCAAGATAAAGCCTGTTTGGCACTCTCTTGTTTAGTATAGCAGCACAACAACGATGAAATCGACAAATGCAATACAATATTGAATAGATAGTCATAGAATGATTCGCCCCCCTATATCATGTTTCTTAATAAAGATTCCTGATCGTTCTAAAAAGGAAAAAAAAAACACGAAAGCATTCACCCGCGAGCAATACATCAAATTTAGATGCAAGAAGTTGAACCAGGAAACCCGGGAATCATTAGAAAAATATTCCAAGAAAAAAAAGACCAACAAAAAGATACTGCCTCCAGACAAAGCAAGATCCATTGCAATTTGCAAATAAAAAGAATAGCGCAGATATAAAAAAAAGACAAAAATAAATAAAAATAAATAAACGAAGCCCTACATGAAATCAGTTCAAAAGAATAAACCAAAGAACGAGGAATGATGATCAGATGAAGCAGAGGAGACCAACCAAGTGAAGATAATATCATGCTGGGGAGGTTGAAAGGAGTTTATCCCCAGAACTCGAACCATAGGTTTGAACACGAGGCCGACGACCGGAGTAGCGTAGGGAATGGTCACAATCACTTTACATGCGAGTCTTTCGGATTCTTGCGAATCCATTTCAAACACCTATCGTTCAAGGCTTTCATCAACACACACCACTGTCACTCTTTAGTCTTTTCTAACAGAGAGAAGTGAGAATGTGCATATGCTTGATAATTGATATATAGTCTCTTTCCTTCGGTCAATTATACGGATTAAGGGTAATTATGTTTGAAGGTTAGTTGTAGCTCTTATTTAATAAAGAGTATAGAGAATACCACTAATTCATAGAAAGGCTATAAAATTTTACTCGAGAAAAATAATCTTAATGACTTTCCACATAAGCAATTGAAATCCTCTCATTTGTACATGCTCTCATTGGTTCTTCCTTTTTTTCTCTACCTCTTCTCATCCTCATATCATAGGTTCTCTTTCTTTTCATCCTCATTTGGATCCCTATGTTCTATTAAATTCTCTTTGGATAGGCACAACTTTCCTAAGTTTCCAACTCTCTCTACCCACTCAATTTTTCTCAGGAAATGATAAGACCTAATTCTAAATTCAATTTTTTGAAGAGGCAGTGGCATCTTGTAATTATGCAAACTCAGAATGAATAAAATGATAATTCTAGGGTTCATATTTGTGTAATATTGAGATATTTTTTCACATGGGTGTCAAATTATTTTCTTGCTTTGTGTAAATTGATTGTGAGATGAAACGTGAATAACATTCATACATGTTCTAAATTATTATTTTTTTCATAAATTTTGGTGAAGTCTAGTTTGACGAGGTATGTAAATCTTTCAGAATTTGTGAAATTTAATGTGAAAAATAACATAGATTCAATTTAAACGATTGCACTTCATTTTTTGCATAGATTCTAGAAGGAAGACTTTTTTCCCCATCTTAGTTTCATTCACAAAAACAACATAAATATGCAAATATTAGTCTTTGATTAAGAAAAATTGTTATTTTTATAGTGTACAAGGGCATTACACTAATTGTATAAGGCACATGTACAAATTATACAAGTGGTGTACAAGCTTGCGTTGCTCATTGAATTTGAAGAGTTTTTTATGCAAAATCTCTTTCCTATATCGTATGATAATACACCAACCTAGGACAATCTTTATATGTATTAGTGAATGACATATTAAGTCAAAAAATAATGAATAACCTAATGCATATTTATGGCATAAACTTTCCCAATATAAAAAAATTGGAAAAAATAGTTAATGTCATTTTGTCCCTTATTTGATTCACCAAAACTATGGAAAAATGCATATAGTAGTCTAGTGATTATGAAAAAGATGAGATTGTTATAATGTACTGATGAGTGTAAAACTTATCTATTTTTAAGTCAATTTTTTGAGTATATTTATAGTTTAAAAGTTCAATTTAACGAAGAATTATGGAGCTTTCACCCAAACTTTTGTTTTGCAGAAACTTAAAGGAAATAAGCAAAATTCAGCATAAAAATAAGCAGAAGTCAGCATGGTGCAAAAAAAGGGATAATGTTGCAACATCGCTTTAGCATATTTCTAGTGTCACGACATTTTGCGGAGAAAGTCTTGAAACTATGGCAATGTCGCGACATCATAAACAACTCCAACAGTCAAATTATGGCCGACATCCAATGTCGCAACATCAAAACAACATGGCTGGGACATCAGCTAAGGAAAGGAAGGACTGAATCGTTTAAATGTCGTAACATCAAAATAATGTCGCGACATTAACCAAAGCTTGAACCCTGGAGACCTAAACATCCAATGTCACGACATCGGATAAGTAATGTCGCAACATTACCTCAAAGCAGCCTGGGTGATAATATAAGTCAAATGTCGCAACATCAACTAAAAACATTAGCAGATGACTTCAAAGCAACCGGATTCAATGTTGTGACATCGGAACAGAAATGTCACGACATTAGCTTAAAAGATCAGACATGCAGAAGCAATGTCACAACATCAACAAGTGATCAACATGTAAATGTCGCAACATCAACTACGACATTGGTAGAGGACTTCAAAACAATAAGATATGATGTCACGACATCATCCTGAGGTGGTCACAATGAACTTAACTAACCAATGTTGCAACATTGGATCAGCAATTTTGCGACATCAAGGGCAAGTATGTACAAGAAAGGGCATCAGTCAGCTATGTCACGACATCACAACAATGTCGCAACATCAACTAAATGTCGCAACACAAGAAAGGCAGTGTCGCAACATTGGAATCAATCTAAAGCAATGCATCTCTATGTCGCGACATCATCACGACATGGACTCATCACTGAAAACTAAGAGTTTCCAAACAGATTTTTAATGTCGCGACATCAACTGCAACCCACGACATTGACAACTCCGATGTCGCGACATCATCACGACATTACCCCGACATCAACAGCTAGGGCAGCAATTCTGGGCCTTTTGAAGTACGTGATTCTTGCCTCGTTTTTAGGCCCAAGACTTGAGCCTATAAATAGAGGCTCCCGGGAGTAAAGCCATGGAAGCTCCAACGCCTTTCATCAAGTCTTTGCGTTGAAAGCTGAAGTCTCATTGTGTGTGTATATATATATATATATATATATATATATATATATATATATATATATATATATATATATATATATATATATATATATATATATATTTTCCTTCAATAGTTTCTAGATTCGCCAATTAGGATTAGAGCAAAGGATCTTAAATTGGAATTCTCGTGTCGGTATCTATGTAACGGAAGTTTCATCATTGCCTTAACTTAAAATGAAATCGAAATTATTTTGAATTCATTTTTCTTCGCTTGAACAGAATCTAAATGAATTTGTTTGATCAACTAGTCATTGTGATTTGTGATCTAAATTTGAAAGGTTAAGCTCCCTCTGGGAAGAATATTTTGTTAGGATTATTGATTATAAGAGTTAATGTTGTTTTGGGTAAGAAAATTTGAGTGATTTAACTGGTATTACGCATACATTGAGTTGTTCTGAATATCAATATTTGGTACCCAAAAAGAGTTGTATCATTATTCTGATTTCTAAGAATCCCTCTGAGTGACACAGAGTTGAGACTACCTGGGAGTAATGAGCAGTAACTTGTGTGTATACTTATACTAATATTATATGAACTAATGCACTTTTAGGATTACCTTGATATATCACTAGTGATGATCTAACCTCTGCTTTCAAGGCTCTCTTCTGTGTGACAACAGGAATGTGTGCCTGAGGCTTAAGATTCAATTTACCCGATCTAAAGAATCCTAATCTTGGGAGGTTTCACCTTAATCGAGAGGAACAACTTAACCCCAGTTAGTCGAGATCCTAATCAAGGAAAATAATTCCTCATCCAATCACGCCTGGTATTGTCTTTTATTTTTGGTAGGGCTTCAATATTTCGTCTGATGAGAGTAAAACACTTCTGGGCCCCAAGAATGCACATAAGTACCGAGAAGTGAAAATAGTCAAATCTTAAAAAAGGAGCAAATCCTACAAGTAGCTCTTTAGACCCATTGTCTAGAGATAGAAGTGTGGTAAGCTTAAGAGTGAAATGTGTAGAGTTATGAGAGATCCATTTCTACACTAATCTACTCTTGGACAACTCCAAGGTTCACATCCATTACTTTATCTTATTTGGAACTTGCAAAGTGATGGTCACAACACTATTTTTCTTCCCATGCGTCTCAATTCATGGTGGCTCTCTAATCATGTAGTTTAGAAGTTTCATTATTGTTTGATTCTTTTTTTTTTTTTTTTACTTAAGAAGTTAAATCTATCCTGAAAATTTGGAAATTCAAATAGTAAGGATCTTTAGTAGTGAGGGTAGTTAATCTTTAAATTTTTCTAATCAATCCTCATGAGAATGATATCTGGACTTAAAATTTACTATATTACTTGTATGACATGTGCACTTGCAAAGAATTAGACCAATACTAAGTTTTCATTATTAGATCACATTAGAAAATATTTTCTTATCATTTTTAGTAAGCAACAAATTTTTGACATTCTTGTTGAGGATTGAATAGCCCTTAGTGGTTTTGTTAGAATCCGATTGCAATTTTCTAGTCTATATTAAGAATTAATTAATATCAAGTTTTTGGTGCCATTGCCGGGGACTGAATAGTCTTTGGTAGCTATGTTGAAGATTTGATTGAACACACATTTTGGTCTTAACAAGTACAAGGTCATTATACTAACTATACAAGGCAAATATACTAACTATATAAGGGATATACAAGGCTGCATTTCCCATAAGATTTGAATAATTTTTTTATCCAAAATCTCTTTCTTAGGTCGTATGGTAATACACGAACCTAGGACATCATTTAAATGCATTAGTGAATGTCATACTTAGCTCACAAATAATGAGTAACTTAGTACATTGTTATGACATAAACTTCCTCCATCTAAAAAAATGGAAATTTTAGTTGATGTCATTTTTTTTTTCCTTATTTTATTCACTAAAACAATGGAAACATTCATATATTAGTCTAGTGGTTATGGAAAAAGAGGGGTTCGTTATAATGTACAAGATCATTATACTAACTGTATAAGGCCAATGTACTAATTGTACAAGAGGTGTACAAGTTTGCATTTTCCATTGGATTTGAATAGTTTTTTATTCAAAATCTCTTTTCTATATTGTATGATAATACGCCAACTTAGGACAATCTTTATACATATTAGTTGATGTCTTATTAAGCCAAAAAATAATGAATAACCTAATACATGTTTATGGCATAAACTTTCCCAATATAAAAAAATTGCAAAATATAGTTAATGTCATTTTTTTTCCCTTATTTGATTCACCAAAACAATAGAAAAATGCATATAGTAGTTTAGTGGTTATGAAAAATATGAGATTGTTATAGTGTACAAGGTCATTATACTAACTGTACAAGACAAATATACTAACTGTTCAAAGGATGTACAAACTTGCATTTCTCATACGATTTGAATAGATTTTTTATCCGAAATCTCTTTCATGGGTCATATGCTAATACACAAACCTAAGATATTATTTAAATGCACTAGTGAATGTTATACTTAGCTTATACATAATGAGTAACTTAGTACATTATTATGGCATAAACTTCCCCAATCTAAAAAATGGAAATTTTAGTTGATGTCATTTTTTTTCTTATTTTATTCACTAAAATAATGGAAACATTCATATATTAGTCTAGAAGTTATGAAAAAAGAGGGGTTCATTATAATGTACAAGGTCATTATACTAACTATACAAGGCTAATGTACTAATTGTACAAAATGTGTACAAGCTTGCATTTTTCATTTGGATTTGAATAGTTTTTTATTCGAAATCTCTTTCTTATATCGTATGATAATACACCAACCTAGGACAATCTTTATACGTATTAGTTGATGTCATATTAAACCAATAAATTAATGAATAACCTAATACATGTTTATGGCATAAACTTTCCCAATATAAAAAAATTGGAAAATATAGTCGATGTCATTTTTTCCCTTATTTGATTCACCAAAACAATGGAAAAATGCATATAGTAGTCTAATGGTTATGAAAAATATGAGATTGTTATAGTGTACAAGGTCATTATACTAATTGTATGGGATAAATATACTAACTGTACAAGGGATGTACAAGTTTGCATTTCTCTTAGGATTTGAATAGTTTCTTTTATCTGAAATCTCTTTCCTAGGTCTTATGCTAATACACGAACCTGGGATATTATTTAAATGCATTAGCGATTGTCATACTTATCTCACACATAATGAGTAACTTGATACATTGTTATGGCATAAACTTCTTCAATCTAAAAAAAGGGAAATTTTAGTTGAGGTCATTTTTTTTTTCTTATTTTATTCACTAAAACAATGGAAACATTCATATATTAGTCTAGTAGTTATGAAAAATTAGGGGTTTGTTATAATGTACAAGGCCCTTGTACTAACTGTACAAAGCTAATGTACTAACTATACAAAAGGTGTACAAACTTGTATTTTTCATTGGATTTGAATAGTTTTTTATTCGAAATATATTTCCTATATCGTATGATAATAAGCCAACATAGGACAATCTTTATACGTATTAGTTGATGTCATATTAAGCAAAAAAATAATGAATAATCTAATACATGTTTATGGTGATAAGTGTGAAACTCATATATGTTTTAAATTCATTTCATATGCTATTTTTGAGTATTTTATATCCATATTTATGTAAAACTCATAAAATTTCCTCTAAACTTAGATTTGTAGGACTCTTAATGGAAAGAAAGTGATTTGGCAAGAAATGAGCAACATGTTTCCAAAAGGAGAATCAATTGGGTATCTCACATCAATTTGTCGCGACACACAAAAATTTGTAGCGATACACAGCAATCGCGACAACTTGCTGTGTGTCGTGACAACTTAGATTTTGCTCAACAACTTGTTTTCTTCTCCAATTTGTTGGGGCTATAACTTATTTGTTTTAACTCGGATTTAGGCGTGTGAGGTGTTTGGAAAGGTCTTTGAATATAGAATGCAACTATGGGTGGAGTTAAACTATTTGATCGTCCAGATGGTACAGAAAAATTTATCTTTCCAATGACATGTTATGAAACACCCTATTGACTCTTCTTTCAGAAACATGTTGCTCATTTCTTGCAAAATCACTTGCTTTCCATCAAGACTCCTACAAAACCAAGTTTAGAGGAAATTTTATGAGTTTTACATGAATATGGATGTAAAATTGATAATAGTTGTTGCTTAATCGTTAAGTAGACAAAATAATGAGAAATAACGATCAAAATATTCATATTTTTTTATATTAATATCTCATTTGATAAATAATATTATTTTTAATATCAAATAGTAAATTTTTTTTTGAAATATTACTAGTTATAAATACTATATCATAATTGATATAATTATTTTATATAATAAATTATATAAGAAAACAAATTAATTTTATAATATATATATATATATATATATATATATATATATATATTTAAAATTATTATATCATTCTATATATGTTATATATTTTTTATTTTTTAATTAGTAATAAAATGATGTATCATTAAATACTAAACATCAACATCCCGAAATGCATCCCCAGATGGAAATATCTGTCCACCTCCTATAATAGCATTATGACATTGATCTAAATGCAATGGAACACCACTATATTTTGTAGACCTTAGACAAAAACCAAGTGATTCAATTGTGAACTCCTCCATCTTTGTTGAATAATGTACAATTGAGTTTGATACAACCATGGTTCTACCAGACTTGCTATGCAAAAGAATGTTGAGCACCATAAGTAATCTCAAACACAACTAACATACTACGGGATATAACTAGACTATGTTAATAATTTTAATCTACTATTTTTTAACATTATTCCTTTATAATCTGTCAACTATAGTAACATTAGCTATAGTGCTACCATTGTTTGCACCCTCAACAACATCTACTTCAAGTGGTGTAGTAATATAGACTCTTGCAAACCTCTCACTGAAACTTATCATATCATATTTGTGAAGTCTTCATCACTTCTCAATGGTTGAAAAGCAAGTAAATCAAATGGCAATGTGTATGCAAATGTTGTTCCTTCAAGATTAATGTGCATTTTAGCACTTATTCTTGCAACATACTCATCATATGTCATACCTCTACCAATAGTCATATCATCACGACGACCACCCTTATACTTCACAATACCATCATCACCTCTCAATAGATCACTACCAACATGAAGATAGCACAGGTTACTAACTCGACCACATTACACTACACATTTTTTTCACCACTAGTCTATCTGAACTTGTCAAAATTATAAATCATAACAACCATATAATGATTGATAAATATTATGAAAAATATTCATGTAACCATCACACATTTAATGAATTAACCACTAGTTACAACATTCAAAGATTCTATTCTTTAATCATAATGCATAAAAGATAACAATGAGTACAGAGATAGGAAACAACATTTCAACCAAACATTAATTATTGTAAATACAAATGAAATTTTTTTGAAACATTGTAGTCATTCCCTAAGCACAATGTATTTCCATTAGACCAACCACGCCAACCATTCCTTGAGAGAATAACATGTTGCCCAAAATTTTTAGCTTATACTTTGACATTTGAGCCTGCATAATAAGATTAAGTCAATCCAAATGAAAAGACATTGTGTTTGAAATGTACAACAAGTAAATGTCTTAATTATAGCTAAAAACACACAATACCACATCAATAGATTTTAATAAACCACCTAAACTCCAATGCTCCATGAATTTCATCTCAAAAATTCCACAGTCATTCCTCAAATAAGTGTAGTTAGATCATCATAATTTGTATAAATGAACAAATGTACTAAATTGTTCATTATGTATTATTGAAGTGCTTACACATTTATTTGGGAAGGGACATCAGGCATAAAGAAACTAAACCTCTGCAAGTCAAAATCTTTCACTCTCATCTTATATGCCAGCAAATATAATGTCACCTTAGTCTTAAAGAAATTATAAAATATTGTAAATTATTTTGTTTAAACATAACATTTACACAAATAAATTAAAGAAACATGATGTAACAATATGTATATATCTCTAAATGTTTGTATGTATCATTCCATACCAAATTTTGACCTACTCTTATCATTTGTGTCTTCTTATATCCACCTTGTGAATCTAGTAATTTTATTTTGAAGTTGTGTAAATCGAATAAAAGCAGGGTCCAATGGTTCTTGATAAACACTGACAAGAAGATCTTAATCCAAATAACATATGACTTATAAAAAACTTTCATTTTCACTAATGAAATTTGAAAAAATATAAAGAAGACATTTTGTGAAATGTATACCTTAATAACTTGGTCATATGGTATATCTATTACATACAAATTTGGCTCATATCGACCAATGATTGAATCCTTTACTAAATATTTGGATTGAATTTGAACCACCATTTCCTTCACAATAAACAAGAAAATTGACCTAATTATGGAACAACACTACTATCCAACCATGACAAGAAAATTGATAATTTTTTCTCATAGCTATGTAAGGTAATATAAAAAGTTTGGTTTGACTATTGTCCTCATATTGCAAAAATCTACAGTATGCATCTATCACCTGGTTGGAAGATAAAATAAATAAAAAACCACAATATGCAAACACAAATCTTAGATATAGGAGATTACAAATAGGATTTACCTAATTTCCTATCCAATGACTACTTTTGAAGCAATCCAGATTACCTCGTATAAGGTCTCATGCATTGAAATAAGTTCCTCACTAATTAAGGGGAAAAATATAAATTATAATTATATTATTTAATTTAATTTTAAGCAATGAGTTTCAATTGAGCATAAACAATACCTTGGTTCTGTGTTAGTATTAAAAACTATTACAACTGCTTCCTTTAAGTCTATTGGTATAGCTGATTGACCAGTTGTGGATGTGATTAGATTGGAGACAACAATGGCTGTGTCATTCATCTAACTCTGTGTGTGTACACACTCCTACGAGACGGGGGTACAATCATAGCACACAATGACATTGCATCCTCATCAATATAATCATCATCTGCAAGTGTTATGACAACACTATTTAGTAAAATCATCATAAATATAAATATGTATTTAATTTTCATGATGAATGAAAATTGGCATACCTTGCATAATAGGAATGTCATGTAAAGGCTGATGCTCAGGAGTGTCAAATACTGTTTGATGAAAAGGAGATGTACAATGGAAGGAGGAAAGGAATGCATGGTCGTCAGCCATATCATATGATGGAGATGATAGGACACCAGTTGGGTTAGATCTAGATGCATACGTACTACCCTGTTGTCATGATCTTAATTGTTGCATCACATCTCTCACTTTGATCAATCCAACATTTATAATCCTTTAAGATGCCTCATACTGTTACCATAATTCCTATGAGTTTCATATATCAATATTAGTAACCCTTCCTAAAAAACCAATTGGTGAATTAGTATGTAATGTGAATATGTGTTTGTATAAGTAGTTTCTTATGTCACTATCTTCTGGCTTTAAATCTAGTGGAGGAATAGGCACGTCCTCAACAACCTTTAATGTTGAAAAGGCAACCAATTGAATTGAAAATGTTAAGAATCATATTTGGAAACAATGTTAATCAATGATATATTCGATTAGGTACCTCTCCATGTTCAAATGAGTTATAGTCTCGTAACCTAACTTCAATTTTTCTTTTCAACAAGTCATCGGTCAATGCAACTATAGAAGGGATTGTGAGAGGCACCTCAATGCTAGAGAGTAGGACCTTTATCGCATAAAACAACTACAAATAGAAAATAAGCTTAAGTTGTTATATGTCACAAATGGTTTGATGAGGCTAATGATTAAAGTGAAAATAATAAAATGTCAACTTGTAAAAAAACAAGACTACCATGAATCTAAGTTGTTGATGACTGTTGAAAGCATCGAATTCCATCTACTAGTGTATCAACAATGAACTGAGCTTAATTGACGTCATTCCTAAAATTATCCTCATGTAACGTATGCCAAAGATTTTGGCATCCATTAACACATGATATTGAGGCTAGTATCGTACTACATGCATAAAAATGAAGGCCCTCCTAAATTCTTCACCAACTGGAAGCTCAATTAGTCTATCTTTGATATCATATATCCGCCCAAAAGGATGCTCACTCGAAATGGAAGAGACTTGTAAAATCCTACCATGCATAGGCAATCCAAACAATTCATTAACCACTGCTGGTGTGACTTCTAATTTAAGGACTGTTGAAACTTGTAGTTTTCTAATGCCAACATCAAAATTTTGAATGAGCCATTGATTAGTGCCCAAAAAGTGCTATTTTGAGCCCTATTTATTGTAGGTTTTGAGCACTGCGGTAATTAATCAACCGACTAACCCGATTTGCACATTAATGTCCCGGTTATTCTATTGATCGCATTTTGTGGCTAATTTGTAGTTTTTGCAAGCTATTAATGCCAAATTTGTTGATTCAATCCAAGCATGAAGAATTCGAGTCGAACTCAGCTTTGCAGATTAGAAATCAAAAGGAAAGGAGGAGCAGAAGAAGAGCAGAAAGAGTGAATATACACCTCGCGACCACTGTACTTTCAAGATCGGTGCGAAATTTTTCACTCAAGTAAAATTTCTCCCCGCATTTGTGACTCAATCTGCTTCACTTCTTTTTTCCATTTTACCCTTCATGTATCATAGTAGGTATTTAGGTATTTTCATATTTTGCCATTTCGAGCACTATATAAGCTCACATGCAATTCAGAGAACAACTTGATTTTTCGCTTGCCGGAATACGTGACCGGCGGGAGTTTTCCCACGGGGGTTTTTCGTTTCTTTCCCTCATTTTCTCTCCCTTTCTTCCATTTTCTCAGCTACCAAACACCCCTATGAGGATGACAACTCATAGGATGGTCGGCTGCATCGCTTTTCTCCTCAAGAGGAGGGATCATTGGACTGGTGGTTTCGAGGCAACCGTCGTTCTGCTTTTAACGTAGTTTTTATCGCATTTATGTTTCCACTTCTCATTCTAGGTTTAAATCTCTTAAATGTACCTTGATTAACCCGTATTTGCAAGTTTAGGTTCAATGGATGCTTATCATGATCCACTGATATTCATTAGTCGCCTCTATTAGTTACCGTAGTGGTAGGCTTAAGGATATGCTCACGCTAGGGGAGCATTAATGTCAACAAATTCTATATTTCAAAAGGTACCCCGGCTTGGTTTATAGCCAAACGAAGATCCGCCGATTCGTGAAATGACTATAGGTCATCCTCTCCCCAACGTGGAGGAAAAGGACACCGAGGACCTCGCCACTCAGACCTCAAACTCGCGGGCCCAACGTCAAGGAGTTCTTTTTTTTTATATTTTATTTCACCTGTTTTCACCCCAACCATCAAACCCCCCGGTTTTATCAAAACCCAAAATCCAAACGAAATTCACCTCTTTGAACGAACTGCAAATCATTTACACAAAGAAACCCATCCTCAGAGCCGACCCTGTAGCCACTATACTACAAAGAGCTATGCTATGGCGCGTAGAGGAATTTAGGTATAAATATTATTGATTCCAAGATAACCTATCGCAACACCGAATCAAAATGGCCAAGTAGGGATGGTGCCTAAGTGTAAGTGACGAAGTCGTTGAACTTGTGATCCACATCACAAGTGTTGCGAATTCTCAACCTTTTTGTCTTTATCAAGTTAATTACCCCTAACAACCACCGTTAGATCGATTCAAATTTATACTGGGCCAATATACAATTTATATTTTTATTTCTGGTACTTCTAACATTAACCTTTTTGGCAGCTTGTTTTGTTTTTTGTTTCCGCGTGTCTGTGCTCTTTATAGAGTTTATACCATTGATAGGAACACAACATGCATATTAGAAAGGAGCAGTGCCCTACAAGAAGAGGGTTGTGAAGTGAGAAGACACAAGGGTCGACGGAGCTCCACCGAGGAACAACAAAGCCACCAGGCTCATTAGAGATCCCAATGTATATAGATCAATGAGGGATCATATACATCCTCCAAGGGTGAGTGCACCATCATGCATTGTGCCTCCTTCAGAAGACATGGTTGTCAGACCCTACCTAGTGCCTCTGCTCCCAACCTTCCATGGAATGGAAAATGAAAATGCATATATGCACATCCGGGAGTTTGAAGTGGTCTACGACACATTCAAGGAGGGTGTCACCGAGCAGGACCAATGAGGTTAAGTCTTTCCACCGACTTTGAAGGACAAGGAGCAAAATATGGCTCAACCTTATCGAGACCAAGGTCCATTAGAACTCGGGCAAACAAACCGAGTTTTTGAAGAAATTCTTCAAGACACACAAAACCAACAAATTAAGAGGCAATTTACACCTCAGCCAGCACTTAAAATTAGAAATTCTACCAAGCCGGGAAAGGTACCTAGAGACTATCAATGCCTCGTCCTCACCATGGCTTGATACTTGGATGCCGTTGATCACTTCTATAATGGAATGTCCCCATTATGAAGCAATTGTTGTGAAACTATATGTGAGGACTTATGAGTAAAATCCTGCATTGCCATGGACTTCAGAACATCAAATATACCAGCGCTTTTGAACTTGTTTAGGGTATATTAAAAGTTAAATGGAATTTTTCGGAAATAAAATGAGAGACCCGAAATGAATATTAGAGAAAGGGTAAAGTGGTCATTTACCACTTAAGGACATAAAAGGCATAAATGAAAAAGTTAGTATGCAATTATGGAATTTGAGGAAAGATTATTGGGTCAAATTAGAATATGGCATAAGTTGAATTGAAAAAAAGTAAGAACCTATGACTTAAATATAATTAAAGAAAACTTAAAACCAAAAAAATGGGTTTTCTTGTCTTGGCCAAACATGGCCTTAACAAAACATGGGATTTAAGACAAATTTGGTCTCATTTTTGAGAGACCAAAAACCGTAGAGAGAGAGAGGGGAGAGGAAAAGAGAGAAGAAGAGGAAGAGGAAGAGAAGAAGAAGAGAAGAGAGGAAGAAGGAGAGAAGTTCAACAAGCAAAAAGGTATGGAACTACTAAATTCAGTATGGATCTTGCTCAGACAATATTATCTTGCCCAAACCTAGGGTTTTGCTAGGGTTTCATCCTAACCCAAAAATTATGAAAGTAAGGTGGTAAAACCTAAATAGTACAATAAGAATATGAAATCCTCTCGAGGATGGATTCATAGTTCAATGGCAGGTAATCGAAAGCTGTGGTTTAGGATAAACCCTAACTAATCATCACGCTGCTTGGTTTATTTATGGGTTATTACCCATATTAGAGTTGCTTTGAGAGTAAATCATGAAGGGTTTTTGAAGAAAGATATCCATTGAAGGATGATTTGAGTATAATTGAGGTTACAAGATGAATATGAAATGGTTTTGACGTGTTTATGGAGTATAGAGTTGATTGGGTAGCAAAATATGGAAAATCGCAGTGAAAAACACACATTCTGATTAATTTTTAAGTGACATGTACCAAGACACCCCGAACCCGTACGGCATAGCTGGGTTCTCGGGTCATTTTTTGCCAACATGTAACTGCACAGGTCATATGACCGGTACACTCTCATTTATTTTGACCGCTTTGTATTTTAGCCATAATCAAGCCATTTATTATTCGATTTGAGTGATCTGGGTGGCTAATTAAATCAGACTTCACAGAGAACTAAACATCCGTAAATAGGCACTTCACCCCGATTCTATGTGGCCCAAAAATTCACTACCAAATTTCTCGTTCTCGTTTTTGAACATAGAGTAACCGAGTTGTTTCAGACATAACTCGAGTTTCGGGGCGGTTCGATTGGGTGATTCCACTGGAGAAGAACCTCAGCACCTTAGCTTTAAAGAAGTACAAAGAACAAGTGTCAAATATGGAGTCAAGACACTGAAAATGAGTATTACAACCGTCCTAAGTGTAATATCGCAATTGACTAGTTTGGCATGAAAATGCCATAACTTTAGTTTGATGATCCGATCGAAACGATTCCAATTTCTAAGCAAATGCATCACAGAATAAGAATACATGAATGAGGCATGATTTCATAGACACCATGGATTTACAAGTATATGAAGTGCCACGTGTAATAGTATGAAACAAGGAAAATATAGAAATGCAATATGTATAAATGTGTTCATGAAACATGAATGCGAGTATAAACAAAACGTAATTGAAACATGAATATGAATATGATAGTGTAATTTGTCATGAACACATATCGCTGCTAAGCGATACATTATTATCACATATAACCAAAAAATGATAACAATGATATAAATATAGAATGAGTATACGTGGAATGAACATATATGAATGAGTATACATGAATGAGTATACGTGAATGAGTATATGAACGAGTATATGTAAATGAGTATATGAATGAGTATACGTGAATGAGTATATGAAATAAGTACATAGATTGATTATATCTTTGAAAAGATAATACTTAAAGTGAAATTGAAATTGAAATGTGGATGGCATCTATGAATGTGCTATCGTGAAATAGTATATATGTATATATATATATATATATATATATATATATATATATATATATATATATATATATATATATATATATATATATATATATATATATATATATATATATATATATATATTGATTTGAATTATTTATTCGAAATGCTTCCACAAATAATGTACGCATATACAGATTCGTACCTATATGAAATTACTGCATAAAAATAAACTGATTTGAAATGTATCATTGAATGACCGACATGACGGGATTCACCAATTGAATTCGTTATGAAGGTAATCGTAAATATTGAATGACCAACATGACGGGATTCATCAACTCACCATTGCGAAGGAATCAACGCCGAATGTGAGATCACATTGTTACCGAATGACAAATGATAGATTCAACAACCGACCGGCCGTGGAATGCCAATTATAGTCAAAGTGAATCATGCATCAGCAAATGTGAAATCACATTGCTATCGAATGACAAATGTAGACAGGATTCAACAACCACCACATCGAATGTCAATTCTATAGCCAAAGTGAATCATATCAGCACGCGAATCACATTGTTATCGACGACAAACGTACGTGATTCAACACCAACTGCCGTGAATGTCAATTCTATAGTCAAAGTGAATCATACCGTTAAATGCGAAATCATTACTATCGACGACAAATGCACAGATTCAACAACCGAACGGCCATGAATGTCAATTTATAGTCAAAGTGAATCATAACAGAACGCGAATCATGACATATCGAACGACAAATGCGACAGATTCAACAAATCGACCGGTCGCGAATGTCGATTTCTATAGCCATATGTAGATGGTGGTATTAAATGTGAAACCACATTGTTATCGAATGACAAACAAGACAGATTCACCAACCGAACTGCCCCGAATGTCGACTTCATGGGCCTATATGTGAAATCACAAACCGAAAAGTGAAAAATAACATTAAAAATTGTATTTGTTTAAGTATCTTTTACATTATACAAACATAGTAAAAAGACATTATTTTGTAAATGCATTCTGTTAAATGTGAATGTTATGGGTCTTTAGAATTTGTAAGTGTTTATGGGATTGCCCGAAAAGAAGTGCTTTCGCGTAATTAAAAAGTCTAAAATGGAATAACACAAACAAAATGTTTCGGGAAGATAATTGAAAACGCCTGAGTAAACCGCTCCGCTGATCCGCCTAACCGGTCAAGCTCGTGGATCGTCGCGACACTTTTAGAAAAACAAAATTTAATAAAACCAAACAAAATGTTTTCCTGGATTAAAATGCTCTGAGTAAACCGGCTCCAAATCTGATCCTCGCCCAACCTGGTTTATAGGGATTCAAGGCGACACTTTGAAAATGAAATTTAATGAAATGATAACTAAAGAATTAAACGGCATCCCGGATCATGAAATGTAATTGCTAAAAGGGATTTGATTAATGGCCTCGGCCGTGATAATGATATGAGTCTAATATGAATTGGTATTAGTTTGATTTGACCCTGTATGTATTTAATATGACTTGATATGTTTCGATTTGCCATTGTATACGTATAAGTTTGTTTTGAAAATGATCTGACAGCTACACATGTAGAAGATATGAATTGAAACCTTGTAAAAGACATGACACATGGAAGTAATAATGCAACAAGATAATGTTGTGGAATCCGAAAAGGATAAAATCTACATGTATAATATGATATGAGTTAGAAGTCATATAAGAACAGGATTCGTTATATGCATAAGGAAAGGTAAATAAAAGATAGTGACGACGCATTGATGGTTATTGGTCGTTATCGCCTATATGTTCCCACTAAGTAAAGCTTAGCACTGTGTTCAATCCGTAGGTACTCGAAGAGGGAGATAAAGAGGACGGTGACATTCCACACCAATGCATGCTTACTTCGTAGATGTGCTCACCCAAAGACCTTCCACGATCTCTCGATGTTTGTATTAGATATGTACATGTATAAATATTTGTATAAATAAATGGGACTTAGTATATGTGTATAGATTTGAAGGACACCCACTGATGGTAGTTCTTTATGTATGTAAATGATTCGGGTTGCAGCCACAAAATTGTTTGTATACCACGTATAAGTTCAACTCGAAAAAAAAACAGTAAAGTGTCCCAAAGATAGCGGAGCCAAGACTCGAAACCTGGCTCGATTCGCCAATCGGGTCGGACCGAACTGGCGTGACACTTCGAATTATGGTCGAGACATCCAAGGCAATGGACAACCCAACCCAGAGAAGTGTAGTGCTGGCGAGGCTCGTGTACCAATCAGTTGTGGGAGGCATGTACTCACTCCTGCAGGATACGAGATGAAGGCAAAGTCAGTTTCACCTTGGCTAAGGTTAAAGAGCTTGAAATGAGAAATCAACATGAGGTACCTGGGCAAGAACAGGCCCCCTGCATAAATCCAAATTCGCTTCAGCTTCATCCACTCGATCACCAAGGAAAGCATCGCTTAACCGCTTCCTTCACAGGGATTCATATCAGCATGCCAATGTCAGGGCCGATACAAGCCGCCAAACTGTCACCTAATACAACAACACATATAACCCTGACTGGAGAAACCATCCTAACCTCTCACAGGCGATCCTCAGCTGTCACGTTCCTCTCTTTGCCTTGACAACAACAACGATATGGGTCCTCATCCAACCACACCCACCACCATATCATTTCGATTGAAGCGAAACTATTCATCGAGAGCAAGGTGGTAGGAAATTTTGTAAGAAGGAAGCGAGAAGGCCATCAATGTCTTAGTAGAATCGGAGAATTGATAATGTGGAAAGCTCATTGAACAAAAAATTAGATGGACTCCAAAATTATCTTAATCAGAAAATAGATAACCTCTGATACTCCATCCTGAGGCTCGCCGTGGCGGCGGGTGCGGGAGCGAAATTCCTTCCCGGACGACCCGATCACAGGGGAGTGCATGGATTAGGCTTTTCTCTTGAACTTGCTCCTAGGATGGATGAGTAAAGGCCGTTATCACATTGAGCGTGGTAGCGAGGTTGATCGACCGGTGCTATGCACAATTAAAGGTAGGAAGAAAGGAAGTGGAGCAGGAACATATAATTATAAAGAAGATTCAATGAAGAAGAGCATGCCTCCTCCGTTTCTCAAGCATTGAAAGGTAAGAAAAGGCCTCCAATCATCTTTGAAATTTTTAGAAGTGCTGAGGCAGAGTGAAGGTCGATATCCTTTACTAAGACATGATTAAATAGGTTCCGACTTATGCGAATTTTTAAAGGACACGTGCCTGATGAAGAGAGGATCGAATGTTGATAAGAAGGCCTTCTTGACAGAGCAAGTCAGTGCCATCATTCAAAGCAAGACCTCGGTGCAGGATCCCCTACCAGTTCAGTGAACATCGGAGGAACCTATGTGGATAAGGCATTGTTAGATTTGGGGGCCAGTGTCAACCTGCTACCATACTCAGTGTACAGGCAGCTGGGTTTAGGGGAATTAAAGCCTACCACCATCACCTTATCTTTGGCCTATAGATCAGTGAAAATTCCCAAAGGCATAGTTGAAGATGTTTTGGTAAAGGTGGATAAATTTTACTATTCGGTAGACTTCGTAGATCCTTGATCTGATCCCGATTGGCGGAAAGGTACTAATATTAACCTATCATACTTGGGAGGCCATTTTGGCCACATCAAATCTCGGCATTATCAATTATCAGATGGAGTCATGTAGCTCACATTTGGCAATATGACATTGGGCCAACATCTTCCACCTAAGCGGCAAGCGCGAAATCGATAGAAGAGCGAAATTTAGATGAAGTGCTGGTCTTGAGTGCGGGAAAACACGGTGTTCACAAAGCGTAGGAGCAATTGATGAAGAAACGATGAAGAGTACGATGGAGAATCCGGTGCCTCGATCCACCACTCCGGCACCGGCGATTCCTAGTACCACGAGAGGCGAGTGCTTAAAACAAAGCGGCTTCGGAAATACATTTGCGAGCTCACCTCACAGCAGACATGGAGGGACTTCTCCTCATTGATCCACCATGAGCCTGAAGGGCTACCTGAGTAGGAGTGGTTTCTACAGTGAATTAGAAGCCACTCCAATTTTCGTTAGACTTTTATTTGCTTTACTTTAAGTTTAATTTGTAGTTTTACATAATTTTCTTAATTTTAGATTTGTTTTCTGTGTAATTTTTCTCATTTTCAATTGAACATTCTCATAATTTTTGGTATTTTGTTTTTCAGGTGTAGCAGACTATCCTCTAGCTTCATCAACAGCTCCTCAGTTTCCCCCACTTTTTGTTTTGATTTTCCTGTTTTATTTTATTTTATTTCGATTAATTTAGTTTTTCTTTTTAGATTTTCTCTAATTTTAAGTTAATCTTTGTTTCTAGCTTATTTTTCCTTTTTTTGTATTTTTTTAATTTAATTTTTTCTATGTTTATTTTTGCAGTTTATGTCAAAATTTTGAAGCAGGGGAGATCTTTGGGCCAAGAGGAAAAGCTTAAAATTTTCGCGGTCTGGTTTCACGGGCGGGTGTGCGGATTTGGAGCTTAAGAGGTGTAGAATCTAAATAGACGAAGAACACTTTTGAAATTATGATAAAGGTGTAATTTTCAAATGCTCTAACTTGTCACTTTTTCCTCTCTTTTCTTCTTCCTAATAACTTGTTCGTTTGGGCGAATGGGTGAATAAGGTCTCGGTGGAAAGATTGCGAAGTCTCCTATCCAAAAACGGGTACATCTCATCAAGGAGGTATCACTTCCTTCTCTAACTTTCCAATTTGAGCCCCATTGCGGACAATGTGACACTTGGTTGGGGGGAGAGTTAGCGAAGGAAGTGGCTTTATTTATGCTTTTATTACTATTTTGAGCAGAAACCCATTTTGTGTTGTTCAGTGGCTTGTTGTTTGTCTTGTTTGTGAAGCTGTTAGTTGTTTTTTAAAAGCTGAAAATATAGCCATTTATTTTTATATACATACTATACAACTTACACTTCCAGTTTTCAAAATTGCCCCATCTTTTTTGTGTTTTGCCTAGCCTGCAGTTTGAAAAATTGAAATACTGTCCAATTCTATTGATGTTAGATTAGTTCCATGCTTGATTAAGTGGATGATTAGTTGAAATCTCATTGTTTTCAACCCTTTCCTTCCACCTTTAGCTAACCACACACAGTGCACATTATGTTTCATCAATAACCTGAAAAACCGCGTAGCCTCCTAAGCCTTGCAAGAGCCTATCCTAGTTTCATTTACTGCCTTCAATAGGTTAAGGACCCCTAGGAAAAGAAGGTCAATGAGCCTTCCAAAAAAAAAAAAAAAAAGAAAAGAAAAGAAAGCAGCGGCTTTGCCTTGAAACAGGAAACGCGATCCGGGGTATACGTGAATCTTTAAAGTCACGATTAAACCAATTTGCGAAGTCAGACTTAGTGCTCGCTACATGGGTGGATGGGTGAGGTTTAGCGAGTTGTAGATGCTGGAGTCTCAAAGTCATTCGAAGTCCGGGGTGAAACCTGAAGAGTTTGTGGTTGAAAAATCCTTATGACTTGATGCCCTAAGCCTTAATTGGTTGGGAGTCATCGGTGGATCCCCGTTACATGGACTTTGGTGAGGTCGATTCCTCAGCATTGCACCCTTACAACACAAAAGAATTGTGGAATAAAGAGTGGGTCACGATCTGTATTTAGAATTTGGTTAATTAATCTTTAGATTGTAGCGATAACTTGGTTGGGGGGAAAGTGCAGTTTGGCAGTTTATTGTTGAAAACTAATCATATAAACACTTAGATGTTGGTGGAAGTTCCAGGTTGATTCTCTTGAGTTGGATACTCTTCTGAAGCTTGATTCTGTATGGCATTCATTCTCTCAAGATGGTTATTGGACAGGGTTTTGGTGATTCATACTCAAGGTTAGGCATTACTCACCCACGTACTTTTTGAAATACCATTTTTTTTTTTTGAGAACATTATTTTGTTTGCCCTTTCTTTCTTTCTTTCATTGCTAAGGGACTAGCAATGTGTCGGTTGGGGGAGTGATTAGTGCCCAAAAAGTGCTATTTTACGCCCTATTTATTGTAGGTTTTGAGCACTTTTTGTGTACTAATCAGCGAATGCCTGATTGCACGTGTCAAGGCTGTGTGGCAGGTTTGCTAGCTAATTTTGTGGTTTTGCGAGCTATTAATGCGAATTTGTTGATTCGATCCAAGCACAAAAGAATTGGTCGAACTCGGCTTTGCGGGATCATGTCGGAAGGAAAGGAAAGAAGGGCGAAGAAGACGAGGGAAAGCATAAGCGAGGAATTTCGCACCCGCACATGCTGAAAATTTCGCACCACTAAAATTTTGCATTAGTGCGAAATTTCGTACTAGTGCGAAATTTTCGCCCAGTGCGAAAATTTCTCCCTGCATTTGTGACTTTTTGACCTGTTTGACTTCCTTTTTCCCATTTTACCCTTCATGTATCATAGGTATTGAGGGTATTTTCATATTTTTGCTTATTTGATCACTATATAAGCTCATATGTATGTAGTAAAAACTTGATTTTTTGCCTTTGCTGGAATACAGACTGGGCGGGAGTTTTCCCGCTGGTTTTCTCTTTCCCTCATTTTCTCTCCCTTTCTTCCATTTTCTCAGCTACCAAACACCCCTATGAGGATGATAACTCATAGGATGGTTGGCTAGACCGCTTTTCTCCTTGAAGAGGAGGGCTGTTGGACTAGGGTTTTGAGGCAACTGTTGGTTCTCTGTTTTTAACTTAAGTTTTTATTGGCATTTATGTTTCCACCTCTCATTCTAGGTTTAAATCTCTTAAATGTACCTTGATTAACCTGTATTTGGCAAGCTTTTAGGGTTCAATGGATGCTTATTGCTAGATCCACTGATATTCATTAGTTTCCCTCTATTAGTTACTGTAGAGTAGGTTTAGGGGATATGCTCTCACAGTCAGGGAGCATTAATGTCCAATAAATGCTATATTTCAAAAGGAAAATTTTTAGGGTTTGGTTTTTATAGCCAAACGAAGATCCAGCTTGGTAAATGACTATAGGTCATCCTCCCCAACGCGAGGAAAAGGACCCGAGGACCTCTCAATTACCCTAGGACCTCAAACCCAGTGGCCCAATGCTTAAAGGAGTTCTTTTTATATTTTATTTCACCTTGTTTTTCAATTTCTAACCATCAAACCCCCTTATTTTATCAAAACCCAAAATCCAAACGAAATTCACCTCTTTGAACCAACTGCAAATCATTTACACGAAGAAAACCCATCCCTGTGTTCGACCCTAAAGCCACTATATTGCAATAGCTATGCTACGGCGGTAGGAGGAATTTAGGTATAAATATTGTTGATTCCGGCACACCTATTGCGACATGAATCAGCCATAAGCATAGAGCATGCCGCAATTCTTTGCACATAATAGACACCAGCCCCTCAAAATGCAATCACGAACTACTTGTTATTTACCCTCATCAAGCCTACCATAGAGACGTAAGAATCTAGATAGTGAACATCACGTCAATAAAGTCCCCAGCTATATAAGAGCATGTGGAATAGGGAAATATTAGAATCTTATATAAGAATTACAAATATGTATCCATTAATAAGTATACCATGCAAGTTGATGGATCATCTGTGGCAAATTGTTGACCTCTTCTTCGATGCATTTTAAAGTTTTCTAAAACCTGCATACAAAAAAAAACATAATTAAAAATACATATATTCCTAAGGGAAGACACTTGAATTATTTATTTGAGATAGTATGTGGTGAATAGGAAGTGGAAGTAAAAAAACAAAATGTACAAACAAGTATTAGTACAAACAATAACACAAAACATTAGCTTGAATACGCCAACAAATGAGACAAAAGATTAGTTCGAATACAACACTTTTTCAAAACAAAAATGAATTCCTCATGGCAAAGGATTAGTGCATTTGGACCTATTATGTCCAACTCCATTACATCGAGAGTAATGAATAGCACTCTTATGGGCGAAATGTGACTCAATGAGACATTGTTGAGGTCTTCCAGGAGGTCGTTTCACTTTTGGGGGTAGAAGGGTAGGAAATGAATGGCCTTCTCCATCTTCCAAATTGCTATCAGCATAAAGTTTAGGCATGTTATGCATCACTAATGGTTGAAACTGACATGAATAAATCAATTTTTGGGTTAAGATATGATGACATCTGTTCACGTATTCATAAATGTCTCATTGTCCAGATAACAGCACAAGCATGTGCACATGGCAATCCAGACATTTGGCATGCGATACAATCACAAGACCAATTGTTCATGTTGACAACCAAAAAAACCTCACCAATGAACACCTTAATGTACCTCTGATGTAGGGCATAACGGATATTAGTCCAAACCTTATAATATTACCCGACAACTTCTCTTTGGTTTTGGGTCCAACCACACTCTTCCACTTTTCAATCTCATTATATGGTTAGTTAACATCCCAACCAGCTTATCCATGTGCATCAATACCAATGTATAAATGGTTTGATGACGCTCCTCTCTCAACCATGAGTTGAAGGACTTTGCAATATTGGTGGTCATTTTATTCTAACGTTTTTTAAGGAACTTAGACATTGCCCAATGTTCAGGGTTGTTTTTCGTAACCCATTTTGCTAATTCGTCATTGAATAGAACAAGTTTTTCAAATGCATCAAGATAGTCTACATCCAATCTAGCGAAAGTAATGCCATCCAAAAGAGCCTAAGCATCTTCTTTACCTTTCTTCCCTACAATGTTTTGCCTATTAAAACAACTAGTGAAATTCTCTTTCAAGTGGCGATAACAATATGTATGATTTGTTGTACCAAACAACCCTAAATAACTGCGCAAGATCCCTTGATGTCTATCTGAAATAATCACAATTTCTTTACCATCCAATACATTCTTAATTTTTTCCAAGAACCAATACCAATCTTCATAATTTCCAGAACTAACAACACCCAAGGCTAAAGGAAACATTCCATCATCAGCATCATAGGCAATGGCTGACAAAAAAGCTCCCTTATATGGGACATTAAGGTGGCAAGAATCAATTGCTAAAATTGGTCGACAAAATAGCACCCCTTTCCCCTAACTGCAGCAGGTGAGGGGACGCCACACAGAGTTGAGACCTGTTAACCTGGTTTTTTAGAATTATTTGAGACCATTTCAAGCATAGATTCATAAGTGATATAAACTTGTTTTTAAAATACCATAATTATAAAAATTCCAAACTACCAACCATAACCTTCTAGAATTTCCACTACAGTGGTGATTAAAATATCCAGTACATATATGCTTGAGTCTCTAACTACTTATATTCTTACAAGTTTCACTTATAACGCCCCAAAAAATACCCGAGTATTTTTATAATATTTTTATTATGTGTTTAGGGTATAAATTGAGCAAACTGGGGGATTTTTTGGGTATTGTTAAATGATCATATGTTAAATTTTAAATGATAAATGATTGATTATGATTCAATGAATGAACTTGGAATTTACCCAAGTGTTAAGGGCAAAATGGGAAAAAAATTCAAATGAGGACCTAAGGGTCATTGATGATAAAGAAAATATGTCTAAGTGTGAATAGTGAGAATTGAAGTGCAAATAGAGAAAGTATATGGGTTATATGGAAAATCGGGAGAACTTAACTCAAAAATGGGTTTTAGAGCCAAACATGGCCTTATGATGTTAAGTGACTTAAGAACACATTTAAAGTCTGATGAATGCCCATTTGTGCAAAAAACGTGTTGGAGATTGAGAGAGAGAAAAGCTAGGTTGGTGAAGATCAAGAATCAATGTGGAACTTGCTTTTGGTGCAAGATCTTACAAGAAAGTTCGAGAAGCTATGTGAAGTTTCAAGAGATTCAAAGTAAGAACACAAACCCTAGAACTCTTTACTTGTGTTTGGATTTGGGGAAAAACTCTAACCTTATGTAAAAGTGATTTTGATTGGTTGTAGATCAGTTTTGGGGTTGTGTTGGGTTGAGTTTTGAAGTGTATTGTTGGTTGGTATTGGTTTGGATTGGAGTTGAGGAATGTTTGTAAAAAGGAAAATGTTGTGTTTTCAAAGGAGTTGCTGTCAAAAATTTGTCAAAACCCTTGTTCTTGTTTTGACTATAGGTTAAGTTATAATCATCCAAATGAAGTGATTCTAATGGGTAAATAACCATAAGAGATAGAGATACAAATGCATAGAAGGGACCAGGAGCAAATTGTAGCTCTAAGGCTCCCGAATATGGGCTTAAAGGTGAGTTTCGGGTAGCTCATGGGTATGCTCTGTTTTGGATGTAGTTGTGGTGTTTTGTCCATAAGTTGATTTTCACTTATCCAAATTGAGTGATTCAAAATTTTGGGTAAACTAGACTTCTAGGAGAATAATTTTATTGAAGGAAGTGTATGTAAATTATAACCCCAAAGTGCCCAGAAATCTGTCAAAGTGGAGTTATGTGAAATAATAGGATGATTCCAATTGAAGAAGAAACCTTAGAACCATAATTTCAAATGAGTGAAGGAACCATTACCAATTTATGGAGTTAAGACCCCATAAATCGAAAATAACAGTAGGTGATCTAGTGAGCTAGGCATATCGACTAGTTTGACATTATAATGTCGTAACTTGAGTTTAGGTGATCCAAATGAGATGATCCCAATTCCTACTGAAAATAGACTCATAAAGCTATCATTTTCTTGAAGGAATTATGAGAAAAATATGGCTTATGTGTCCCCATAAAATTTTTTAAGTGAAGGAGTATTGGGTAGACATCAGCCTAACGAAAATCTAGAATGCACGTGAATTTTTCTTTCTTGGGTTGTTCTTTAATTGTGACATATTTATTATGGATAAGGGGTTGGTGACGAGGAAGCTTGACCCAAGAACGGGATTATGATTATAGGAATCAAAGAACGACAACCTTTTTGAGTTTGTTCTTCAATCTCTCTCTTGTTTCAAATTTGTGGAAGTTTGATCTACACTCTTATTTCATTGTTTCAAAATTGATTATGAAATACTATGAAATATTGAAATGATTTATGATAAATTGCATATTGATTTGTTTCAAGATTTGAGACAACCGATTGCGAAATAAATTGCAAATGAAAATTTGAATGAGTGTTAAAAAATAAATTATTGTATCCAAATGTATATACACTATTGTAAATTGTATTGAACGATTTGAAGGCCCTTAAAAGAATGTTAACCGTTAAATTAGAGTTAAGGATAGATTGATATACGAATAAGGGTCAAATTAGCAGTACTGCGCCGAATGTAATGAAGTGTCACTTGATGCGTAGCCCGTCGAGACGATGTCCCACCGGTAGTGTTCCGCAGTGATTTTTAATAACAGCGTGACCCGGCGGGACCGTGCGTGTTATAAAACCGTTTTATCGCGCGGCTGTAGCCCGAAGCGGGCAGTGCCGATGATTCATTATCACCATGCCAGCATATGTTAAATTCGATAGGCAAAATGATGATAAGATTGAAAAGAGTGCGTGATATATATATATATATATATATATATATTATCTTGCATTGGTCATTGAAAAATGCAACATTGTTTTATAAACATTGCATGAATTGATTTAAGCGGAAATGAATAGATAATTGTATGAACCACTAAGCATGAAATATAGCAGCGCGTTGTTTTCTTATCGGCGGTATCGAGTGAGCAGTGGGGACAAAGACCATAGAGATTTAGAGTCAATGTCAAAGTTTCGCGTTGTCGAAGTAAAGATCCGACCATGCATTCATGAAATGGATTTGACCATTTTATATAAACTCTGATTTTATTTTGTAAATGTTTTGATATTGAAAAATCTGATATATTTTGTAAATGATCTGATTGAAAAGGGCATATAATGCCATATTGTACAATTTTGGGATTTATCCTAAAATGATGGGCCTACCGCAAATGTTTTGATGCATATTATTATATATTCTACAATATACGAAAAAACGTATTTGTATTCGTATCCGTAGCGCTGTAGTTTATATATTATTTTGGTATCAGAGCTACAATTAAATTGCTAAAATAGTGTTTGATTATATATTAAAAGTAAAAGTATTGGTATTGCAATGGACGCTACATCACTACATCAAATATTACATTTACAATTCTATTACAAAAGAGTATATGGAGTAGAGGACCCACATAAGGAAGACTTCTACAGTTGTGTTGGCCTTGACGAATGCAGGATGTCCCTAGCGACTTCTTCAAAAGCTAAGCGGATGAAACAACTGTTCTAAGTATATTACTTAGTGGGAAAACAGAATAACATGTACATATATGACCTCTTACAGTGATCTTCAATTTCAATATATGTGCATACATATAGTTATTTCACATATCATATTATTCATCTCTTCCATAGGAGTTTATAACAAAAATGTCATAATAGAAGGTATATGTAGATACACTACAGTACAAAATAGAGTTATGCCTTAGCATCTGAGTTGATTACTTTCATGTTCATATTGTTCATTATTTAGATACACAACATATAAATGTTTGCCTTCATAGACCAGTAATAATGAATAAGAGGGACGCAGTACAATAGGTACCTGAAGGTACGGTACAGTATAGAACAGGAAGTGGTCGTAAACGGAACCCACTTAATGGTACTAGTAGAACATGAGTGCTGAATAGGACTGAATAGACGTGTTAAATAGCACAGAACATCCTTGCTTATTAGCACGGAATAGAAGTGTTGAATAACACTAGTCCCCATTTATTCACTATCATGTATTAAATAGGCATACAATTATATGTGGTTCAGATCATTTTATACCGGTCTTAATAACATTCATGTTATACTCTTAGTCAATTTTTATGACTATATTTCCCTCATGCATACTGAAATGTTCATTTCTAGCTACAATTTTGACCTAGTAAACGAGTTTTTAGACAAAGTGATCTTCTAACCTATGTATTAAGTTTCCAAAGGCTCACAAATCAGGTCATTTGGACCTTTAAATTAGGATATATGGCCAAAACATTCTGAATTGTTCCTGAACAGTTTCCAAGGATTATATTGTGTTCTCAATTGGCCGAAATTCTGGGAACAATAGAGACATTATGTAACCATACTTTCTTCATGAAAGTTACTCTCCTGGGTGTCTAGTTTCAGTAGGATTTTGATTCACCTCATTTAGATCAGTAAGACCAAAATATATGGTGCAAACAACATGAACTACTCTAGTAAAGGGGACAAAATCCATATCTTACTATAAAGCAGGATTTAAATCTTGGTATCTTCTAGAAATTGGTAGCTCTAGTTCTTAGGTTTCATCTCAGGCCGAAATCATCAAGGTGGAGGTCGTAGGCGAGTTATAACAAAAGCAAAAAGCCACGGAGTTTAAGAGGAAATTTGAAACTACTTCCCACTAAATACCTACATGTTTCTTTACACATTTTTGGTCCTTATCACAAGACAATTCCAACCCAAACCAAAACAAGATCCAAGCCAACCTCAAACCAAAATCAAACCAAAAAAAAAAAAAAAAAACAAATAATGGGAGAGTTAGGATGTTTTCCTAACCTTGATGTCTTGAAACTTCCAAACCAAGCTTTTTTTTTCTCTTCCCTTGCCCTATTTCTTCCTTTCTTCCTCCTTGGTTGCCTGAGGAGAGCTAAGAACATGGATTGATCAAATCCAAATGGATCTTCTCCTCCCTTGAAATGCCCTAGCTTTCTTAGTCGAAAAGGGGAAAATTCCCGTTCTAAAGATAAGTTTGTTGTCTAAACCCCTTTTGACTTAAATTCTTAGCCCTTCCTATTTAGTCCTCCAATTTCACTCAATTTTAACAATTAACTTATTAATATTCTATAATGACATACCAACTTCTTATCTTATGTTTTTTTGGGTCCTTAATTGGCAATTTACCAGTTTACCCTTTTTCACACTTAGCACTTAAATTTTCAAAAAATACAAATTTGATTTCCATTATACCCTAAACATGTATAATTTGGGGTGTTACAACTCTCTCCCCCTTAAAAGAATTTCATCCTCGAAATTCATACCTAAATTAAAGAGTTGCGAGTTTTGTGCTCTCATTATCAATTTTGGTTCCCAAGTTGCTTCTTGTATACCATGGTGTTGCCAAAGTACTTTTACCAGAGGGACTTTTTTGTTTCTCAATTGTTTCACTTCTCGAGTTAGAATGGCTTTTGGTTCTTCATCATAAGTGAAGTCTGATTGTACTTGTATATCTTGTACTGGCAAAATGTGCAATTCATCATAACAGTATCTCCGAAGCATTGAGACATGAAACACTTTATGTAATTTGGCTAACTCTGGAGGGAGGGCCCAATGATAAGCGACTTGTCCAATTCTTTCTAAAATCTCATAAGGTCCGATAAACCTTGGATTCAATTTTCCTTTCTTTTCAAACTGGAGTATCTTTCTCCACGGTGATACTTTCAAGAAGACCTTGTCTCCGACTTCATATTTAATATATTTTCTTTTCAAATCAGCATACGATTTCTATCGATCACTAGTAGTTTTCAACCGTTGTTCAATAACTCAAACTTTTTCTTCTGTGTCTTTTACTATGTCCGGACCAATTACTTTATGCTCGTCCAGTGCGTAAGTATTAATAGGGGTTCATTTCTGCCATCTGAAGCTTCATAGGCCGTACGATACTTATTTGATAACTATTGTGTAGGCAAATTCCATGAGAATATAACTATCCCAACTACAGGAAAATCTAACACACAACTGACATGTCCTCGAAACACTTGAATCACTCTTTCAAAAGTTGTCCGATACGTTTTGTGGATGGAAGGGTGTACTAAAATTGATTAAGTACCTAAGAGTTTGCTGAAATTCTTTCAAATCATTAGCGTAAACGTGGTGTGATTAAACACTATTGATAAGCTTCCTTCTTGGAGTCCATGGAATAGTCTAGCTGAATTTGTAAGAAGTGACCAGACTTTGTAAGTCTATCGACAATTACCCATACTGAATCATGTTTCTTTTGGGTGAGGGGAAAATCAGACACAAAATCCATAATAATGTTGTCCCATTTCCATTGTGGAATTGGAATGGGATTTAACAAACTGGATGGTACTTGATGTTTAGCTTTTACTTGTTGACAAGTCATACATTTAGATACATACTCTGCTATATCCCTTTTCATCCCTCGCCACCAATAGTACTGTTTCAAATCCTGGTACATCTTGTTACCTCCGAGATGCATGATGAATACGGTATTGTGGCTTTCATACAACTTCTTTTTCAATTCCTGAACATTCGGTACATATAATCTACTCTTGTAATAGAAACCTCCATCTTCTTCTATAGAATAGTCAGTCTTGTCTCCATTTCTGACTAATTATACCCTTTGTTATAACTTGACATCATTTTTTTGAGCATCTATCATCATTTGCTTCAAATCAGGCATAGCTCTTAATTGAGCTAACAAGGCTCCATCAGATGCAAATCTCCATATACAATGTTTCAGGGACAAAATGGAAATCGTTTTTCCACTTAAGGCGTCCACCTAGCTTTTCCTGGGTGGTAATCAACTATGCAATCATAGTCTTTGTAAGGCATAGCTCTTAATTCGTAAGGGGAAAGGGTCCAACTCACAATCGCTTCAATCTTCGTAGGGTCAACTCTAATACCCTCTGCAAACACAATATGGCCTAGAAATGACACTTCCTTAAGCCAAAAATCACACTTACATAATTTTGCAAACATCTGTTTTTCTCTCATGATCTACAACACTATCTTAAAATGTTGTTCATGTTCCTGTGCATCCTTAGAATACACCAAAATGTCATCTATGAATACCACAACAAACTAGTCCAAATAAGGGTGGAATACCCTATTCATCAAGTCCATGAATGCGGTTGGTTCATTAGTTAACCCAAATGACATTACTAAAAACTCATAATGACCATATTGGGTTCTAAAGGCAGTTTTCAAAACATCAACATCTTTCACCCGAAGTTAATAATATCCCGATCGTAGGTCTATCTTTGAAAAGACACTCGCTCCTTTCAACTAATCGAAAAGATCTTCTATTCTTAGCAACAAATATTTATTTTTCACTATTACCTTATTTATTTGCCGATAATCGATGCACATCAGAAGAGTGCCATCTTTCTTTTTTACAAACAAAATCGGCGCACCCCAGGGCGAAACACTAGGTCGAACGAATCCCTTGTCCAATAGCTCTTGTAATTGAGTCTTCAACTCTTTTAGTTCAGTTGGAACCATACAGTAAGGTGCCCTAGATATAGGAGTCGTCCCTGGTAAAATTTCAATGGACAGGTCTACTTCCTTTTCAGGTGGAAGACCCAATAGCTCTTTGGGAAACACATCTGGAAATTCTTTCACCACCGGTATATCTTCCATTTTTACTTAAACCCTCTTAAAGTCAAGCATCAATGCTAAAAAGGCCTCACATCCCTTTTTAAGAAATCGACAAGCTTGCATTATGTCGCCCCAACCCGACACCCTATGTCACAAATCTAAGAACTATAAACCTGTTAACTTATATAATTCTAAACAATTATCTTGAAAATATAAACTTACAAAAAATTTCATATACATCCACCGTAGTGGTATTTAAAATGTCCCGTACATATATCTTGAGTCCCAATTACTTGTACTTTTACATTTACACTGTCTCCAAAATCTTACATTTACATTTACAAAATTGAGTCAAACCTACATGTGGTGGACTTCTACAGTTGTGTTGGTCTTTCTGTATGCGGAATATCACGGACGTCTTCTTCGGTACCTACACGAATAAACACCCGTGCTAAGCTTTATAGCTTAGTGGGAATCCATAAATATGAATGACCCTTTATAGCGATCGTCTGGCCCTTCATAACATTTTATTCATATCACACATATTACTTCTCATATCATTTATAATTCAGTACATATTTCATTTCATATCATCTTCATGTTTCACGCCTTTTATAAACATTCAAAACAAGCCTGTCTAATGTCATGCTGCATATTCCAAAGAAGTGGATATGAGAAAGAGCGTATAACCACCACGAGGGTACTATCCTTTGTGCGAGACAATGATCTCTATCTATCTTTGTATATATATTTAACGAGGCCATTGTAATGACCCAAATGGGCCCAATTATATCTGTATGTTGTAGCATCTGTATCCCTAATAGGCATGCCTACTTATCCATCTACTTGGGAACATAAGCAAACAATCAGGCTTATTAAGTTTTTATCCGAGTTAGAGATATCAGAATTTTCATATCTCATATACAGTGATAATTTCAATCACATGTATTCATATGAGATACTTACAGACCATTATTCTGTTATACTTGTGAGATGACTGTACAACTAGCATGCTCATATTCTCAGGATTCATTTACTGTCTTACACGGATTCATATATCAAACATGCTTGTATTTCTGTTCATGTGATCAGATTTCATATCAGAAACTATCATAATCATGTCAATGTACACAATTTCATATAACAACCACTCTTATAATTTATATACGAAGATTTCATTTGCTAATTCCTTTATACGAAATATTCTCATTCAAAACCATGCTCGAAGATACACGAGAAAACCATATAAGAGACATTAGGATGTTTTAAAGTTCTATAGTAGAAGACATGAAAATCATCTCCCAAAACAAGGTCTGACTTCGCTTGTTTTCTAGGTATAATGAGTTCGACATCTCAACATGCTTCTTTTAAGTCCATTGTTGCTCTATAAATTTATTTTATTTAAAAATTGGAATTACTCCATTTGAATCATCCCAACTCAAGTTATGACATTTTAATGCCAAACTGGTCTATTTGCCTAGTTTACACTGGTAACTGACTATGAGACCCGATTTCATGGGTCTTAATTCCATCATTTGACACTAATTCATTATACTCGGTTGAATCTAAGGTACTAATGGTTCTTTTCCAATTGGAATCATCCAATTCGGAGCACCGAAACTCAAGATATGTCCGAAACAACCAGGACTATATTTTCAAAACAGAACCTAAATTTCCTACAAACAGAGCTCCACTTTGACGAATTTTTGGTTACAATGGGGTCCAAATTTGAATATACTTCCTCCAAGTAAAATTTTCTCCTAAAAGTCTAGTTTACCCAGAAATTTGAATCACTCAATTTGGATGATTGAAACTCAAATTATGATCTAAACACCAAAATTGTACCAAAACAGAGGATAACCCCGCAGGTTACCCGTATTTTCACTTAAGTCTCAAAAACAGGGGACTTAGGATTAGGTTTGCTTCTTGGTACCTTCTATACTTTTATAGGTTTACGTCTTAGGGTTCTTTCTCAACTGAACTCACTCAATTTGGATGACTAATGGCTAAGTTATGTAGAAACAAAGCATGGGTTTGGAAAAATTTTGGCAACTTATCCTAAAACCCCAACATTTTCTTTATACAAAAATTTCTCAATTCAAGACCACAACCAATCAATCATAGCCAAAGCACAGCAAAACAACTCCCAAATTTGACTTAAGCCAACCCAAAATCAATTTTATACAAAGTTAGGGTTTTCCTAACTAAAAAATAAACAAAGAAGGAGTTTAGAGAATTTCCAAATATACTCAAACTTATACAAGTGTCCATACTTTCCATACAAGTGTTCCATACTTATAATTTCCATAGATCAAAAGAGAGATTCCATAGATCAAAGGGAGAGATTTCATACCTTGATCTTCAAAGACTTAGACAAGCTTCTCCTTTTCTTCACTTCTTATATTGAGCAAGGCTAGATCGAGAAATGGAAAGGAGTAAACACATAGCTCTTCTTCTCCTAAATTGTAAAAGAGTAGAACCTTGCTTTCTCTTTGGCGAACCAAACTAAGCCAAACAATGGGAACTCCCTTCATGATCTCTTTCTCCATAAAAAAACCGCTGCCCTAAGCTCTCCCATACCCAAATTGGACTTTTCCCCAATTGTGAGACAAGTTTGTCTCTTTATTTGGCTCCTACTTTTAATTTTTGCTATTGGGTCCTTCTATTTCATTCTAATCGCACAACAACTTATCATAATTATTCAATAACACAAAATCATCTTACTTAATGTCCTTTGTGTCCTAAAATTGTCTAATTTACCACTTATCCTTTGCACTTTTCTAAAAATTCCGATTATATCATTTTTCACACTTAACCCAAAAATTTCCGAAAAACACAATTTGACTTCCATTATACTTTAAACATGCCATAAAACTATTAGGGTATAATTTGGGGTGTTACAATTGTAATGCCCCAAAAATACTCTAGAATTTTTATAATAAAAATTATTATATATTAAGACATAGTGGGCCAAACTTAGGTACTACAGGAGTATTAGATGAATATTGATTAATGGTGTGAATCAGAAATAAACCCAAGTGAAAAAGAGAAAATATGGAAATTGTAAAAATGGGGACCTAAGGGTCAATTGTAAATAAGTTTATATATCTAAGTGAAATTAGGAGAAATAAATGAGCAAGGGGAAAATAATAGGAGACTTAAATGAAGAATAATAGAGAAATGGAGGGACCTAAATATAAAAAGAAATAAAGAAAAGAAAAAAAAAAAAATCAAGGAAAGGGCATGTGGCATGTAGGAAAGAGGAAGCTTCCTCATTTTTAAAATAAGATTAAGAGTGATCCATAAGAAAAGGAAAGAACGAGGAGAAAGGGAGAGTTAGAGAGAGGCACACCTTCTCTAGATTTTCCGACGATCGGACCACAGGTCTTCGGCCAAAGCAAGAGGAAGAGTCCTTCCTGTGACAAGAGCAAGTAGAGACCCGGAATCGGGAGTTTAGGCAAACTCCGGGGAGGTAGGTCTTCTCCTACTTTGGTTATTTTTCTACCTTTAAGGGTTGTGTGATGGTTATGCTGCGCTTAGGGAATGTTTGGTTGTATTTTAAATCATGGGAAGCTGCCACATTGTGGTAGTGTGCATTAGCTGGACCTTAGATCTGAATTTTGGGTAAGAAATAAAGGGAATTTGGTAGTAAGTCCTTCTGGTAAATTGTAGCCACATCAATGAACTTGATGTTAGGCTTTTGAATTTCTCAATTTGGACCTCTATAAACCAAGTTATGGTCCTTTTACTGAGGTCAGCATGTAGAGGTCAACAGAGGTCAGCATGTAGAGGTGAGCAGACCTCATCCTGTGGAGGTGAGCAGACCTCATCCTGTGGAGGTCATGGAGACCTCATCTATGGCGAGACCTCATCACGTGAAGTCGTGGAGCCTCATCCAGTAGAAAGGTCAGCAAGCTCATCTGTAGAGATGGCTTTGTGACCTCACTGTAGCGGCGATTCAGGTCGGCTCGTCTGGGTTAACTCACATTATGACCTCCAGCCGGAGAAGGTCTAACTTCTTACGTCGAGAACTCCGTTTCGGGTGTTCTTGGACTCTATGGAAAGCCCATTAGTCAGAATACATTCATATGCCTGAAGATAGAATAGTCAGACCAAGGTGTCAGACCGAGTGTCAGACCGAGTTTACCGAGTCGGAGTCAGCTTCGGTCGTTGACTCGGCTGGCTTGTGACTCGTATGACCTCCGCTTTGGAAGGTCATAACTCCTTTAATCAGGCACTCCGTTCGGGTGTTCTTGGACTCTATGGAAAGCCCATTAGTCAAAAAATTCGATGTAATATGCCTGAAATGGATGAAGATGTCAAACCAAGATTAATCGGACCGAGTTTACCGAGGTCGAGGTCAGGATAGTCGATTCAGTCGACTCTGGCGGGTGTGACTACGTATGACCTCAGGCTTAGTGAAACTCCTTCGATCCGAACTCCGTTTCGGGTGTTCTTGGACTCTATGGCCCATTGAGTCAGAATCCATTCATATGTCTAAAGAGGATGGCAAAATTGTCAAGACTGAGGTGTCGGACCGAGTTTAGCCCGAGGTCAGGTTAACAATTCGATTCGAGTCGGCTTCTGGTGGGTGTGACTACGACCTGACCTCCAACTTCGGAAGGTCATAACTTCTCCGTCCAAACTCCGTTTCGGGTGTTCTTATACTCTATGGAAAGCCCATTGAGTCAAGAATCCATCTATTATATCTTGTTGAAATTGGAACTCATATTAAACTCAGAAAATCAATCCTAACCAAAACTACTAGTACGCACGAATAATATTGTTCTTTAATGGTTTTTTGGAATAAGGCGACGGAGGAAAAGCCAAGCGAGATTGAGATTCCAAGGATTGGAATCAAAGAAGTACGAAATATTTTTGGTTTATTCTACCAAAAACTATTCCTCGTTCAGATTTTTGCATGTTTGTTACATGTTTCTATTCTCGTTTCAATATTTGAAATGCTTGTTCTAAATGCATAAGAAAAACATATTGGTGTTTTAAATGATTTGAAGAAATTGATTGTAAAATGTTTGCATATGAAAATTGCATGACCTATTTTGAAGTGAATATTTATACAAATGTACATATTATCTTTGTACTTTTCTATAAGGATTTGACATATAATACGAATGTTAACCATTTAGTTCGTATTGGGGATAGATTGGTATACCAATAGGGGTCAAATAAACGTCTTATGAACTATTAGCTATTGACCGTGTCGCTCAGTGTGGCCAATGGACCGTGTATCGGTAGTAATTCACTAATTGATTGTTTATAACCGGTCGGTAGACCCGGCGGGGCCGTGCCATTGACTGATGTCACAGTATATGAGACATGGGAGTTAAATTCGTTAGGGCATAGCGAATTGATCGACATACTTGAATTGATTTTCTTCAGTGAATTTTGAGCATAATTGAATTGATTTGAGATTGTGAAATATTGAATGTAAGTGTATTTTGGGATGATCAATAAACCATAGCGATTGTATATAAAACATTATATGTATTGTATTTGCATTGATCATCCATAAATTTGAAAGCTTTGAATTGTTAAATTGCATGATTTGATTTATGAGCGAGAATGGTTGTATAGAATCACTAAGCATGAAAATGCTTAGCGTGTTGTTTACTAATGCGCGAATAGAGTGATAGATAGTGATCGAGCGGACCAGATCGAGGCGTCGAGTCATGAAGAGAATTTCGGGTATGCTCCAACATGTGCATTCATTTCATGTTTTTCTTTTGGATATTGATATTTTGTAAAGTAATTTGAACTTTGAACATCTATTTTGTAAATCATTTTGAAAAGGCTTGGATGCCTTCATTGTAAATGTATTTTGTTAAATGTAAATGTTTATAGGCTTGCCCAATTTTGTAATCGATTCCGCAAAGGTATGATTTTGAGTGATTGAGTGATAACAGGGCATCCCGGACTCAGTTCGGATCTGCCCAAGCGGGTCGGGCTGGGAAAGGGGTCCCACACTTTTAGTGGTATCAGAGCCTAGGTTTAGGCGGTTCTACAAAACGATTTTTAAATTGTTTGTAAATGATTTTAAAATTGTTTATCACATGCATTTCATTTGCATATAAAGGATGACATGACTCTTACGCGGATCTTGCTGGTCTTAATAGGATAAAGCATGGGCTTTGGGTTCGACTCATAGGGTCGAGGATGAGCAGGGGGACTCGCGAACGATCACAACTGTAGTGTAGAAGGTGGAAGCGACATCCATGCCCCCGCCAATGGATGAACAGGAGACAGAAGTGGCGGGGAGGTACTATGGGTATCCTCCGGCCCGGCCTAGCTCGGGCATTGCAAGATCAGACAACCGGTTGCAATTGCTCCACGGTCAGTGTGTTTTAGAATGCGAAGGTACCGACTGTAGATTTTATAAGGAAAGAAGAGGATGAGCCTTCATGGAAAAAAATTGGCTCAAGAGAAGCTAGAGCGAATGCTTGTTAAATGCATTGCAGTTGAAGAGAAGTTACTGGAATGTACGACCTCGTACACTCACAGATGAGGCTTATCAGTGGTGGGTTTCTATGACCAGGACCGCACCACTAGAGAGTATTACATGGAAGTTCTTCTTGGATGAATTCAAGAAGTATTATGTGAGTCGCATCTATTTGGCTAACATGAGAAGAGAGTTTCATAATCTGAGACAAAGACAGATGAGTATCACAAAATATCAAAGAGAATTCACACGGTTGAACAAGTATGCTCCCGAGATACTTGTGAGTGAGGAAGAAAAGTGTCGTGGAGTGCATAGCCAATGACCATATTCGAGCCCGTGTCACGACATTTTGCCATGAGGATTTCTCCCGAAAATTGTGACATGTGCATTGAATAATGGAAAAATGAAAGAAGAAAGAGAAAAGATAAAGGCAGGGAAAGAAAAATCCCGGTGAGTCCGATTCGCAACAACAACAAAGGAAGAAACCGGGGGACCCGCGGGGTTCAATTAACTCTGACTCGAGCTAGGTGGAATACTACTCTACCGGCACGGAAGTGGAGTTGCGAGTACACGAGGTGCTTCTAGAGAATGAGTGCTATACATTGCTCCCATTAGGAGGAATCATAAGAATGTTGGAGACTTCCACAGCGGGTGCTTGTTTGATTTATGGATCCAAAGAGCATAGAGCAAGAGATTGTTACAGGAAGCGTTCATTTACAACGCGGATGGGAATGCGACTTTAAGTGGTACAAAAGGTAACAAGAGTGTTGCAGCAGGAGTGTTAGAGACAAGGGACACAAACTTTAGGTAGGCAAGATGGACGTGCTCGGCTAGAGCATATGCAATGAAAGCGTGGAAGATACCGGCGCTCCGGATGTGATGGCCAGGTAATTTCGAGTCTTTAAAATCTTCTTGTACATCGTTGATTGACCCGGTTCAACCCGCTCCTTATGTTGCACCGACATACCCAGCGGTGGTCTGGTGAAGCCGGTATGACTGTCTTGGTGGCAGCGAACCAGCTCGGCCATAGTGTTGTATGAACGGAGTGTATAGAGATTGTCCCATAAAATCCCAGTATGAATTTTTAGGAGATTTGATTGAGTTATCCTTCAGGGAGTTTGATGTGATATTGGGGATGGACTGGTTGTCTCGACATAAATCAATAGTCGATTGTAGAATGAAAAGAGTAACCTTAAAAACACCAAATGAAGATGAAGTAACTTTCATCGGTGAGAGGTCAAATCACCTATCTAATGTGATATCTGCAGCCACTGCTAGAACAATGGTGCGGAAAGGATGTGAAGCCTACTTGGCTTATGTGATTGATACGGTAAAGGCAAGGCCTAGTGTATCCGATATCCCTACTGTTAGCGACTTTTCGGACATGTTTAGGAAGAGTTGCGGGATTACTCCCACATAGGGAGATTGAGTTTGCTATTGACGTTGTACCAGGTGCCACACCGGCATCCATTACACCGTACATAATGGCTCCACTAGAGCTAAAGGAATTGAAATTGCAATTGCAAGAACTACTATAAAAAAGGGTTTATTAGACCAAGTGTATCACCATGGGGGCTCCAACGCCTTTGTTAAAAAGAAGATGGTACACTTCGTCTATGCGTGATTCTGAGACAAGCTGAACAAGTTAACGGTAAAGAATAAGTATCCGTTACCCGGAAATTGATGATTTGTTTGACCAATTTGAAGGTGCAAATGTCTTTTCGAAGAGATTGACTTGCGATCTAGAGTACCATCGGTTGAGAATTAAAGATGCGGAGTGTGCATAAGGCGGCGTTTAGGGCCAGCGATATGGACGTGAGTTCCTTGTATCTGTTTGGATTGACAAATGCTCCAGTGGCTTTCATGGACCTAATGATGTGTTTTTCCACGACTATCGTGTAGCCATTTGGTCAAGTAGTGTTTATAGGCGACATTCTTGTGTATTCAAAAGATCGGAAAGTCATGACACACCTTAGTAGTGTTTAGAGACTTTGAAAAAGACTCAGTTGTATCTGGCCCGAGCAAATGTGAGTTTTGGAAGAATGAAGTATCCTTTCTTGGGCACATTGTATCGAAAGAAGGAATCCGTGTAGATCTAAAGAAAATAGAAGTGGTTGTTGAATGGAAGCCACCAAGAAATGTTACAGAAGTGCGTAGTTTCCTGGGACTGTCAGGATACTACAGAAGGTTCGTTAAGGGGTTTTCTATGACTGCAGCCCCGATGACGAGATTACTCCAGAAAAATGTAAAGTATGAATGGAGTGAAAAATGTCAAAAAAGTTTTGATAAGTTGAAAGCATTCTTAGCAGAGGCTCGGGTTCTTGCCAATAGGCACAGTGGTAGAGAATATGTGATTTTGTAGTGATGCATCGCTAAATGGACTTGGATGTGTCCTAATGCAAGAGGGTAAAGTGGTAGCCCTGCTTCAAGACAGTTAAAAGCCACATGAAAGAACTACCCCATATGATTTGGAATTAGCACTTAATTGTATTTCTTGTGAAAATTTGGAGACATTATTTGTATGGAAGAAGTATTTCATCTACACGTCATAAGTCTTAAGTATTTTCCCTCACGGCGAGAAGCAACGAGACAACGGAGATGGATGGAGCGATAAGATTATGGCTAGCGTGATTGATTATCACGGGAAAGGCGATGTAGTGGCGGCGCTTTGATAGAAAGTGTCTGAGCGCCGACGTTGAATGCCCATTTTTCATTATGGCGGTGAATGCTGTAGTGGCGAGTTGATAAGCGAGCCGGAGTTTATTGAATTGAGTGCTAGAGGCACAAAGAAAGATGAGAAAATTCGCACAATAAATCGATTGGAAATGGTAAACAGGCGAGTTCACGATTGAGCGAAATGGAGTTTTGTATTATAAGGATCGGGTTTGTGTACCCGATTGTAATGATTTGAGGAAATCCATACTTGAAGAGGCACATAGTGGATCTTTTGCTATCCATCCCGGTAGCACAAAGATGTATCGAGATTTAAAAATGTCGTTCTGGTGGTCCGGAATGAAAAGAGAATGATAATCGAATTTTGTAACCAAGTGTTTGGTGTGTCAAAGAGTAAAGGCAGAGCATCAAGTTCCTTAGGGATTATTGCAACCTATCAAAATACCGGAGTGGAAATGGGACCGAATCACCATGGATTTTGTGGTTGGGTTACCATTGACAAGGAGAAGGCATGACTCAGTTTGGGTCGTAGTAGACCGATTGACCAAGTCAACTCACTTCCTACCAGTGAGAGCAGGACTATTCTTGACAAGCTAAGCGGCTGTATATCAAGGAAATAGTTTGGTTACATGGGATTCCTGTATCCATTATTTCAGACCGAGATCCGAGGTTTACTTCGAGATTTTGGTGAAAATTGCAAGAGGCCTTGGGCACTCGACTAAATTTTAGTACATCGTTCCACCCACAAACTGATGGACAATCTGAGAGAGTGATCCAGATTCTAGAAGATATGTTAAGGAGTTGTGTGATCGACCTTGAGGGTAGTTGGGATCGACACATTGCTTTAGTTGAATTTGTGTACAACAACAGTTTCCAATCAAGTATTGGAATGGCACCTTATGAGACTTTATATGGGAGAAAATGTAGAACAATTACATTGAATGAATTGAGTGAAAGAAAGTGAATTGGCCCCGACTTGATACAAGAGGCGAAGAAAAAGTGAAAATGATTGAGAAAGATTGAAAGTGGCCATTGATGACGAAATCTGTATCTTAGGCATGAAAGAAAGATATTCTATATGAGATACGAGGTGAAAAAGTGTTTTGATAATAAGCGCCCCGGAAGAAGGTGATGAGATTTGGGAAAAGGGCAGGATTGGGCCCTAGATTTATTGGCCCCTATGAAGTAATCGAAAAAGTGGGTCCAGTGGCATATAGATTAGCTACCTCAGGACTTGGAGAAGATCCGTGATGTGTTTCATGTCCGTACTGGTACCGATCGGACGGAAATCATGTAGTCTCTTCGGAGACAATTGGCTGAGACCCAGATTTGGCAGTATGAGGAAGAGCCCAGTAGAGATTTTGGCTGTGAAGTGAAAGAATTACGGAACAAGAAAGATTCCGCTAGTCAAAGTCTTTTGTGGAAGAAACCACAAGACCGAATAAGCCACTTGGAAAGTGAAGAAAGCGATGTGGCGACGGTATCATAGCTGTTTGACTAAGGTAAATTTAGAGACGAAATTTTATTAAGTGGGGGAGGATTTATGCTTAAAAATACCCTAGAATTTTATAATAAAAATTATTATATATTAGGGTATAGTTAGACTGACTTGGAGTATTTTTAAAATTGTTAGATGAATATTGATTAAACGATTATTGAATTCAATTAATAAACCCAAGTAAAAAAGAGAAAATATGGAAATTGTAAAATGGGGACCTAAAGGTCAATTGTAAGTAAGTTTATATGTCTAAGTGAAATTAGGAGAAATAAATAAGTAAGGGGAAAATAATAGGAGACTTAAATGAAGAATAATAAGAAATGGAGGGACTAAATAAAAGAAATAAAAGAAAAAAAGAAAAAAATCAAAGGAAAGGCGTGTGGCATGTAGGAAAGGGAGTAAGCTTCTTCCTTTTAAAATAAGATTAAGAGTGATCCATAAGAAAAGGAAAACAGAAAGGAGAGTTAGAGAGAGAGGCTCTACCTTCTCTCTGGAGCCACTACGACGATCCGACCATGGGTCTCGGCGTAAGAGGAAAGTCCTTCCTCGTGACATGAGCTACAAGTAGAGGCCAGGAGTCGGGGAGTTTCGACAAACTCCAGGAGAGTAGGTCTTCTCCTACTTTGGTTATTTTCTACCCTAAGGGTTGTGTAGTGTTTAACATAGGGAATGATTGGTGTATTTTAAACCATGGGAGCGCCACATTGTCGGTAGTGCGCGTGTAGTAGGACCTTAGAGCTAATTTTTGGAGTAATAAATAAAGGGAATTTGGTAGTGAGTGTTCTGGTAAATTGTAGCCACATCAGCTAGACTTGATGTTAAGGCTTAATTTCTCAATTTGGACCTCTGTAAGGTCCTTTTTACCAAGGTCGCCTCAGCTTGGCTAGGTCGTCGGCTTCGCCAGCTCAGTCGCCTAGTCGACCTTAGAGCTGATTTTAATGGTTAAGGGAATTTGGTAGTGAGTCCTTCTAGTAAATTGTATCCTCATCAATGAACTTGATGTTAGATTTTGAATTTTCAATTCGACCTCTGAGACCAAGCATCCTTTTTATCGAGGTCGCGCATGTAGAGGTCAAAGCAGAGGTCAAAGATGCAGGTCGCAGAGGTCATCCCGTAGAGGCCGCCAAACCTCATCCCCAGAGGCCGTGACCTCATCCCGTGGAGGTATCGAGACCTGTCCCGTGGAGGTCAACATACCATCCCGTGGAGGTCACAGACCTCATCCCAGAGGTCGCCAGACCTCATCCCGTAGGAGGTCGCTAGAGATACCAGACCCCATCCCGTAGCCGCCTCAGCCACTGTCCGGTTAATCAGTTAACTACGATGACCTCCAACTCTGGCGTCATAACTTCTTCGTCCTCGAACTCCGCTTTCGGTGGTTCTCGGACTCTATGGAAAGCCCATTGAGTCAAGAATACATTCATATGCCCGAGGTGGATAGATGTTAGACTGAGGTGTCGACCGAGTTTACTAAGGTCAGGTCAGCTCGCCGCCGCCTACTGGTGTGACTATGTATGACCTCCAACTTCGGAAGGTCATAACTCCTTTGTCCGAACTCTGTTTCGGGTGTTCTTGACTCTATGGAAAGCCCATTGAGTCAAGAATTCATTCATATGACTGAGAAGGATAGAAGATGTCAGACCGAGGTGTCATATTGAGTTTACCGAGGTCAGGTCAACCGCCGGCCTGGGTTAGCTCGGCCGGGTGTGACTACGTATGACCCGACTGAAGGTCGTAACTCCATCATCCGAACACTGCTGTGTTTCGACTCTATGGAAAGCCCATCGAAGTCAAGAATCCATTCATATGCCTGAGGAGGATAGCACTTTCAGGACCAAGGTGTCGCACTGCTTACCGAGGTCGGTCGCCTCGCCGGGCCTGTGTCACTACTGGTGTGACTACGTATGGACCTCCAACTCGAAGGTCATAACTCCTCCGTCCGAACTCCGCTTTCGTGTTCTGACTCTATGGAAAGCCCATTGAGTCAAGAATCCATCTATATATAGCTTGTTGAAATTGGAACTCATATTAAACTCAGAAAATCAATCCTAACAAAAACTACTAGTACGCATGAATAATATTGTTCTTTAATGGTTTTGGAATAGGGGCTAACGAGGAGGAAAAGCCAAAATGAGATTGAGATTCCAAGGATTGGAATCAAAGTGCAAATATTTTTGGGTTTGTTCTACCAACTCCTATTCCTCGTTTCAAGCTAAGATGTTTGTTCTATATTTCCTATTCTCAAGCCTAATATTTGAAATGTTTGTCTCAAAATGCATAAGAAAACATATTGGAATTGTTTTAAATGATTTGAAGAAATTGATTGTAAATGTTTGCATATGAAAATTGCATGACTATCGAAAGTGAACTATTTATACAAATGTACATATTGTACCATCTTGCTATAAAGGATTCAACGCCTTAATAGAATGTTAACCGCTTAGTTCAGATAAGGATAGATTGGTATACCAATAGGGGTCAAATAAATAGCGACGCTAACTATTGTATTGATGTGTCACTCGATCAATGTTTCAACGGACCGTAGACGGGTAGTGTTCACTACACTGATTGTTTATAACCGCATCACGTGACCGCATCGCGGTTATAAAACCATTTGATACCGACCAGCTCGCCAGGACTGCGTCGTGACTCGATATCCCGTATATCGAAGACATAGGTTAAATTCGCGGCGCATAATTGAATTGATTGGCATAATCAATTGATTTTCGTTGTTCCAATTGAATTTGTGAGCATAATTGAATTGATTTGAGATTGTGAAATATTGAATATGAAAGTGTATTTTGGGATGATCAATGAAAACCATAAATCATTGTATATAAAACAAGTATATGTATTGTATTTGCATTGATCATCCTTAAAGATTTGAAAGTTTTGAATTGTTAAATTGCATGATTTGATTTAAATCGAAACTGAGGAATGGATTTGTATAGAACCACTAAGCATGAAAATGCTTAGCGTATTGTTTTACCAATGCGCAGGTACCGAGTGATAGATAGTGATCGAAAGCGGACCCAAGATCGAGGAGCGTTGAGTCATAAAGAAGGAAATTTCGGAGTATGCTCCGACATGTGCATTCATTTCATGTTTTTTGATATTGATATTTTGTAAAAACACTTGAACTCTAACATCTATTTTTGTAAATCATTTTGAAAAGGCTTGATGCCTTCATGGTAAATGTATTTTGTTAAATGTAAATGTTTGGCGCTTGCTCTAATTTTTTGTAATTCCGCTCCGCAAAGGTATGGGATTTTGAGGATTGAAAGGATAACAGGCATCCCGACCTGTCTCGGATCCTCCTGCCGGTCAGGCCCGAGAAAGGTCCCACAACAATCTCCCCCTTAAAAGAATTTCATCCTCGAAATTCATACCTGAATCAAATAGATGTAGGTACTGAGCTTTCATTGTCACTTCTAATTCTCATGTTGCTTCTTCCATACCATGGTGTTGCCATAGCACTTTTACTAATGGTACCTACTTATTGCGCAATTGTTTCACTTCTCGGGCTAATATAGCTTTTAGCTCCTCATCATAGGAATAATCTTGATGCACTTGCACCTCTTGCACAGGAAGAATATGCGATTCATCTTATCTGTATCTCCGCAACATAGACACATGAAATACATCATGCAATCTCTACTTAACTCTAAGAGTGGAGAGCCAAATTATACACTCACTCCGGGGTCCGATTCCCTTCCAAACCTCATACAAGCCACGAACCTCGAACTCAGCTTCCCTTTCTTCCCAAATCTAAGCACCTTCCTCCATTGAGATACCTTTAGGAACACTTTATCACCCACTTCATATTCAATGTCCTTTCTTTTCAAATCGGCATATCATTTTTGTCAATTACTATCAACTTTTAACCTTTACCGAATAACCTGAACTTTCTCTTTTATATCTTTTACTATGGACCAATCACTTTATACTTATTCAATTATGTCCAACATATAGAAGTTCCACATCTCCAGCCATACAGAGCCTCATATAGTGTCATGCCAATGCTTGATTGATAACTTTTGTTATAGGCAAATTCCATCAATAGAAAATACCTATCTCAACTTCTAGGAAATTCCATTACACATCCCTGAAGCATATCTTCGAGCACTTGAATCAACCTCTCAGACTGTCCATCTGTCTGTGGGTGAAAAGTTGTACTGAAATTGAGATGAGTGCCCAATGCTGACGGTAACTCCTTCTAAAATCTTGGGTCTCAGTCCGACACAATTGACAATGGGACACCATGCAATCAAACAATCTCATCCACATATAGCTCAGCTAGTCGATCCATAGAATAGTCCATCTGAACTAGTACAAAATGAGTCGACTTTGTGAGTCTATCAATTATTACCCAAATAACATCATGTTTCCTCTACGTAAGGGGGAGGCAGATGAGTCCAAAAACTCATTAGATTTTTAATCCATTTTTATGAGCACATTACAAGATAACTGTTAATTTGTATGTAGAAATGTGGATATTTTACTCAAATTTAATTTTTGCAGAGGGCAACTTGACAAAATTTCACAGAACCAGAGGAGACCAAAATTTACAAGAAATTGAAGTCGCGAATCAAAATCAGAGCGTCGCGATAGAAGCTTAGTTGTCGGCCATTTCGGCCAACATCACCAAAATCAACTTTGAGGAAGAAATGGAAGACCTTAACAAGTTGAAGTCGTGACTTGAAGAAAGAGGTTGCGACCAAGATGACCAAGGCAACAAAAGAAAGAGGTTGCGACAAAGGAAATGTGGTCGAGACTAAAGGAAATAATCAAAAGAAGGATCTTCATGTCGCGACATCACTCTGATGTCGCGACGCCAATAATATGATCGAGGTAGTGGACACCACTCCGAGGTCGTGACAAGGATCCGCCAATGAAGCCACAAGAGAGGTCTTTTTTTGTAAGAGAACAAGGTTGCAAATTAGTTCTTAAATGAAAGGCTCCATTTCATGTCGCGACACCACTGATGTCGACATAAAAACAGAAGATTTAAGGTACCAAAATAGAGGTGGTTGAAAGGAGGTCGCAACCTAAACCCAAACCAAAGTCCTTGCAAAGAACCGGTTACACCATTTACAAATCAAGGATCGTAAACTATGTCGCGATCACTCGCTTAGGTCACCACCTGACCAAAAGGTGGAAAAGAGGAAACGGTTGCAACAAAGAACCGAGGTTGCACGTAAGAAAAGAAATGGGCAAAGAAAAAGAGGTCGCAACATCACCATGAGGTCACGACATAAAATTGAAAACCTCGTGAAGGCGTAAGACCACCAACACAACGCGCACTTCAAGAAATCAAAGTCACAACATGAAATCATCATGTTAAATAAAGGTGGTCGCAACCAAAACCGCTGTCGCAAATGGGGTTGTAAAGAAGAGAAAGACAACGATGTCGCGACATGAAACTGAGGTCGCGACATCAACACTGGAGAAACACTGAGCAAATAAGGTCGCGACTACAAATAATGTCGCGATCTATCGACATCAAAGAAGCTTAGAGAAAACCGTTGCAAATGTAAACACAAAGAGGTCGAGACTGGATCACGAGCAATCAAGAGAAGTCCATGTCGCCGGCATCAACTTGAGGTCGCTGTATATAGACGCGAGTTGGCTTTTCTTCGAATCTAATCTAGAGCTTTTAGAATAATGCCCAATTTCCTCTTTCTTTGACAATATAAATAGATAGTTTTAGAATAGTAAAGTTAGCTTCCGTCTCACTACCTTAAAAAAGGAAAGGTAGGAACTCAAGATATAGTTTAGAGTAGATTTTTATTTCTTTTATTTTTAGTTTATTTCTTTTCTGGATTTGAATCTATGAACTGTGCAGAGACGAGTAGAGCTGGATTGTTATTTCTGTTATTTTTCTTAGAATTACTGCCTGAAAATTTATGAAATCTAGACAAATTTCTGGAATCTTTCGCCATTGCAATTAATAAGGTGTGCGTGGATCGCATCTACTTCCTAATTCGCAATGCAGTAATCAAAGCGCAACTCTACTGGATTTGATTTACATTTAGTTACGCCTTTTCGCACAAATATGGTAGAACTAATTAATTGGTTTACTTATTTGCGTCGTTTTGAATTGATAAGTCTCACAAGAGTACCGACTACCGCCGAGGGAATGTATCTCGCTCCGATATCCGTGATGCCCTCTCGCGTGACAATGCAGACGGGGAGACTCAGAGCAGAGCATTCTTTCAGGCATGCCAGACTACCATTGACGAACTGCTGAGCTCAGAGTTCATCTTGATAAATCCCCCATTCGCTTCGTAGAATCGTCGGGAGGGGTGTATTTTAACAATATAAATAATCGTAGAGTTCAATTCCACATAAAGGGTAAGTTCCTGTCCCCGTGTTAGCCGAGATGTAATCAAGGAAAGGACAAACCCATGACCGGGAGGATGAGCCACTAATTAAGTGGGTAGAAATCTCATGAAACCTCGAGAAGGAAATGCAAAAGGTCTGCTGTGAACGGGAAATGGGTGTGAAGTATTGAGAGAGAGAAATACCCAGATTTTGCAAGAGAATTTGGAATACAGGTAGCTGGTTTGATCTTGTCTTCGAGAAAAGCAAGGGCATCCAACCAGTGAATATGGAGAAATCCAATTCCAATAATTAGGAAATCTTGGACAAAACCAGATTCCATATACAGAACAGAGCAATGTACTTTAGTGTCGGAATCGACCGTTTCATCAGATTTCACTTATAGTTTTCGCTTTCTCACAGAACCGATTCAATCCATTCTTATAGTTACAATTCTATTTTTATTCATTTACTTTTCTTTTTTTTAGTTTACTTGATAATATCTAATAGTCTAGGATCTTTAATTTTTTGTTGTTTAGATAAAACTTTCTACTATGAGTTCTTAGTCCAAATAGTATGGAATTTTAGTAAATAAGGATCTTAATTGTCAATCTCGTGGGAATGTGATTCCCGACTTGCCACATTCTTATTTGCCATTTCAGCGACCTGTGCACTTGCAGTGTCATAGACTTGACCCTTATTTTTAAATCATGAATATTAAGAAAAAGTTATTTAATCAAGCAAATTTATCCAAAGTGACATGGATGTAAGAGAAGTGTAAGGCTCTTGTAACTATGTTAATTTGAGGGGTTTTAGTCTATATAGAAAAAGGCAAACAAGTTTTTATGGCACCGTTGCCGGGGATTGAAAGAATTAAATAGATCAATATTCTAACAAAAGAGGGAAATGCTAATTTGGACATTTTATAAAAGAAAAGAACAAAAATAGCTTTTCAAGCAGTGGTTACATCAACCACTTGATCTTTAACAAGCCATGTTGAAAATATTTTGTTTAGTTTGACTAATCCTATTAATTCGAGTGTGTTTTGATTTCAAAAATCCTTAATGCATAGGAAACCGATTCGACTGCTTCCAAAGCAGACACTGAATTGGAAAGAACACCGTAAGCTTAAGAAAGACTAAAAGAGTGTAAAACGTAGCCGATGGGCATGAGAGACATGACTTATTGTAGAACAGAGGATTAACAAATTATGGCTCTCCGACATCGACACAATGGAGGATTCGAGGCCTATTATTCAGAAGAATATTCTCGGTAATCAAAATGTACTCTACCGTGGGAAGCAATAACTTCGAACTAAAGCCGCCTTTGATAACAATGGCGTGAAGAAGATCGCTTCACCGGTCACCCCACCGAAGACCTTAAACGGAAAGCACCCGAGTAGATTCAGGATGGCAACAAAGTGAAGCCGAATGGTGTGAGGCCGTAGGTGATAAAGTTGCATCTCTTTCCATTTTCTTTAAGAGATATAGCAGCTACATGTGGTATGAATCATTACCATATGGTTCACTTGATACTGGGAAGAGTTGGTAGAAGCATACTAAGTGTGTTCTTTCCCCATCTCTCACCTCTATAGTGAAGAGAGATAATAGTATTCCAACAAGGGGAAGATGAGAGCCTATATGTAGCCTGGGAGAGATTCAAGAGGTTGCTGAAGAGGTGCCCTATGCATGGAATTGATTTAAAAACCCAGATGGATATAGTGTATCATGCCTTAAATGATACCTCTAAAGGTATTATCGATGCTTCATGCTGTGGAGCATCTAAATGAAAAAGTATCAAGAGGCTAGGACCGATAGAAGACCCGCTAAATGCAATATGAAGGCGCCATCTGAGTTTTCAAGGGGTAATAGTAGAGGAAAAGGGGTCATGGAGCTGGCAAATGACTCTGGGCCGGAGGTAAAGTTAGATGCCATAATGCACAGGATGGACAAACAAGAAAAAAAAATGCACACTGCTCATGAAATAGGAGCAGTGGAAAGAGAACCGATGAGAAGAAGTGCTGAGGTACCAACAGAAGAAGATTCTTATGGTGCTGAGGAGGTTAAGTACATTAATGAGCCAAGAAATTACCATTTGCCAAACTTAACCTCGCCCACACATTACAAATTAAAGATCGAGAACCATGAGAATATCTCATATGGTGGAGGGGCATTACAAGGCCCGCGTGACATAATCCTCGCTAACATGATATCGCAGCCTACCAAGGTTCCAAAGCCAAATAGATTAAGGGGTGAAGGCAAATGAATATCGTGGTCAAGTAGAGGACTCAACCATTTGAAGAACAAATGCCATAGTCACGGGGACAACAGAGGTTATTACAATTCCATGAACAGAAACCGCCCTGGTTTTGAAGCTTTCAAGTCTCGATACTCAAGTGTTTCAAGAATACAAGTGCTCAGTTGAAAACTTTGAGACACAAGTAGGGCAACCGTCCCTCGAATATGCTAAATCGGGAAGCAAGGGTACATTCCTAGCGACACTCAAAAGAATCCAAAAGACCGCATGGTACCTTCGCTTAAGAAGTGGGAAGCGTTGACGTGAGCAACAAATGTAAAGAAAGAAAGGAAAGAAGAGTATTGAGGGTGTATCATGAAGATTCTGAAAAGGAAGGAGAAAGAGCACACAGATCGAATGTACCAAGGAAGTAAGGAGAAGAAACAAAAGGAAGAAGTACTAGCTTATACACCTACAGTGCCATTTCCACAGAGGCTTCAGAAGGCAAAAAGTGGAATACGCTTTTCTAGACTTCTCGACATTTCTAAAGAAAATAGAAATCAATATCCCATTTGCAGTTGCAATCAACCAAATGCCTATTTATGCAAAATTTCAAGGAGATAATCGAAAGCAAGAAAAGATATCCGGGAGGAGGGTATAGTGAACTCTGATCGCACCCGCAAAGGCGCTTATCCAGCCAAAAGCTCCCGTAAAAAATGAAGGACTCGGCAAATTTCACCCATTCCCCGGCTTCTATAGGGAAATATGAATTCAAGAAGGCTTTATGTGATTCTGGCGCTAGTATAAATTTGATGCCTTCATTAGTAGAGACTTAGTTTCAAATCTTACTCCTAACAACAATTACATTGCAAATGGCTGATAGATCAATGGCACAACCAGAAGGCATTCTTGAGGATGTACTTGTCAAGGTTGGGAAATTCATTTTCCCAGTGGATTTTGTTATCATGAAGATGGAGGAAGATACCCAAGTTCCTTTGCTGCTAGGGAGACCTTTCTTAGCAACTGGAGCCGCTCATAGATGTCGTAAAGGTGAATCGACACTAAGGGTGGGAAATGAAGCATCGCACCTTAATACACTGGGAGCCTGGGAAATATCCAATGTAGATGCAAGTCAGGCGTTGTAGAAAACAATAGTCTTCTCAATGTTGAATTGAATTCTGACTGTGATATTCTTCAATCTATCAATGAAATTGAGATGAATTTTCGTGATCTCGAGAGTCTTTGATTGTGAAATACTGCCTTCAAACTTGTTTAACAAAGAAACACCCCGAAGCATAAATGAAAACAATCAAGATGAAGTATGCAAATTAAACAAGAAACTCATGTAGAGCAGAAACTAGTGCGTATGGGTTAACATTGGAAAGAATTGCCCAAATATTTGAAATATGAGTTCTTAGGAACCGTAAAATAGAAACCAGTCATCATATTAGCCGCATTGACTGTCGAAGAACGTAAGTTGGCCGAAATTCGAGAAAATACAAGGAAGCTATTACTTGGTCAATTGAGGATCTGAAGGGTCATCCTCCATTTGCATGCACAAATATTGGCAATGATAATGTAAAAACTTTTAGCTGTTGGAGCATCAAAGGGGCTGAACCCAGTGATGAAAGAAGCGTTAGAAAAGAAGTTCTAAATGGTTAAACGCAGTTTTATATATGCTATATCGATAGTTTCGGTAAGCCCAAAGGCATGTGGTTCCTAAGAAAGGAGGATTCACCGTGGATCGAAATGAGAAGAATGAACTGATTCCTACAAGAACTGTGACAGGATGGAGGGTGTGTATTGACTACATAAAATTAAACACTGCAACAAGAAAGGATCATTTTCCCCTACCTTTCATTGATCAGATGCTGGATAGATTGGTAGGACACCATCACTTTTGTTTTCTTGATGGATACTCTGGATATAACCAAATTGCCATTGCACCTGAGGATCAGGAGAAAACCACTTTTACATGCCCATTTTGTACTACTAGAGTATCGCCATTTGGCTCAGGTAATGCTCCCGAACTTCCAAAGATGCATGATGTCTGTTTTTTCCCGATGAGCGTAAGAAGTTATGGAGGTTCTCATGGATGATTTTACAAAGGTATGGATCCAATTTTTGAACAAAGGTCTCGCATAAATTGGGATGCGATCAAAGGTGCAAGGACAAGAATCTAGCTATGAAATTTGGGAAAAATGCCATTTTATGGTTAAGGGTAAGGAATTGTCTTTGGGCACATGATTTCGCAAAGCAGGCTTAAGGTAGACCAAGCCGAAGTTTCACTATAAGAAATTTGATGCCACCCACTACAATATGGAATTAGAAGATTCTTAGACATGCCGATTTGGCGTAAGATTTATCATGTATTTCTAAAAATTGCTAGACCACTAAGTGCAGATTGGTTGGAAAAAGATACTAAGTTCTATTTTGATGAATCCCATTAATCTTTTCAAGAAATCAAATCCAAATTAGTTGAAGCTCCCATCATGGCAAAACTGTATTTAGAACAGAGAATTTGAAATCATGTGTGATGCGTGATTTGTATGGTCACACCCCGATTCCCTATCCGACCCGACGTCGATCAACCAAGTTCCCAGGTGCGAGAACATATACTAGGACTCTTACTCATGACCACATTGGTATATCCAAGTCTTATAATATATCAACATATTATATACAAAAGTCCAAGATAAAACTACCACCGTAGTGGTGTTTAAAGTATCATAAATACAGTACTGAGTCCCATTTACATATTTAAAAACTATACATTTACATTTGTTGATCAGAGTGCGGAACCTATAGTGATGAACCCCTACTGTGTGTCGCCCTACTATAATGCGGAAGCTCCCTGACGCCTTCTCCTCGCACCTACACGGATTGTGAAACCCGTGCTGCTTTTTTACGCCAGTGGGAACATATGAAATATGCATGTACACATTTATGTTCAAAGATATAACAATAACAGAGCACGAAATTTCAGGCATTCATATCATGGACTTATACAAGTACTTATGCTTATAACAGGCTTCTACTTATGCGGATCTCCCGTAGGAGTCCCAGAGCTTATTCTTATTCAGAACTTATGCTTATAACGGACTTATGTTTATTCGGGTCTCCCGTAGGAGTTACAGAGCTTATTATTATTCAGAAATACCCGAAGGTATTACAGATCAGAACGATACACATTTGTTTCCTCTTATTCATTATCCATGTTATTATCATATAACTATGGGAATACCTAGACCAGTGCTAATAAAAGTGTAAGACACAACACAATAAGTATCCGAAGATACTATATAGTACCTGGCGCCGTAGCACAAAGCGTGATTGCTAGAGTACTCCAATGTGAGTGTCATAGCACTAATCAAAAAGACAGGAGTGCCATAGCACTATCAGGATGGGAGCGTGGCACTACCAGACAGGAGTGCCGAGCACCATCGGGAGTACCGATGCACTAATCAGAGTGCCAAAGCACCAATCGTGAGCACCGGTACTAATCAGAGTGCCAGAGAATCAGAAAAAGTACCGGGCACTAATCAGAGTGAGCACTAATCAGAGGCCTGAAAGACTAATCGTGAGTACCTGGCACTAATCAAGAGCTGAGCACTAATCGAAGTAATCAAGTACTAACAGAAATGCCGTGAGCACTAATTAGGAGTACCGGCACTAATCGAGGCCGAGCACTAATCAGAGTACTAAAGTAATAATCGTGGACGTGCCCGCCCACGCCGTGACGTAAGTGTCCCTGGTCATTTAATACTTAGTCTTAGGCATTCCTACGATTGTATGTGTTCATAAACTTCCTATCTTATTATCGGGGCATGAACTTTGCTCCCATCGAACTCGCCGAGGCGAAGCGAAGCTTTTCCGAGGCAGCGAGGTACAGTACATTTTTCACTTAATTTCATCATTTCCTATACTTCTAGTATGCGAATTTTAGCTTAAATACGCAAAAATAGCAAAACAAGGGTCGAGGGACCAATTGCATTTTCAGATGTTTCAACCCGTACTCTGCACAAAAGTTCGACTTGTATCGCACGGCATAGGTTTAGGGCCGCACTTAGCATAGCTTGGCTTACGCATCACTCCCGTACTCCACAGTTCAAAGGTGTACGCGACAGTCTCCAAATTTCCCTGGCTCAAAAATGGTGATTTTTACCATTTTTCATGCACTTTTTTTCCACACCACTCTCATTTCACTCATCAAAATCACGACAAATCCCTCCACAATTACTTTTAATTAGTCAAAGAATCCAAAGATTCATACCCAAGTTCACACAATTCTACAAAACCTTGGAATTGTGAAGGATTCCATATCTTAAATATTTTCAAGTAGGGATTTTCAACCAAACTTCCCTTAAATCTAGAGTTAGGATGTCTTCCTAACAAAACCCTAGAAAAGGGAACCAATTTAATCTTCAAGGAAAACCCTAGCAATCATATCCAAGTAATTCATGTACAAAATCATACCAAAATCCCTACAATTCCCTACAAAAGTCATGTATCCATACAAGAATCCATACCTTGGCTTGATCTCTCCTTCTTCCTCTTCTCTTCTTCTTCTCCTTCCTTCCTTTCCTTCACGTAGTTTTGCTCTGGAGACCAAAAATAACTAGTTTTTAGTCTCCTCCTCTATTTATAATTTAATTTTTTTCTATATTTGCCTTTTAGTCCTCCAACTTCCATTAATTATTAATTACAATTTTTTATTATTTATACTTTGGCCTCTAACCTATTAATCCATGTTTTTAGCTCCCTTTCTTTTGGACAATTTACGATTTGTCCTTCGGGCTTGTATAAAATTTTGTTTAACTTATATTTTCAATTAAATTTACAAAAATTCAATTATGTTACAAAATACCCTCAAACATGTTGGAAACAATTAGGGTATATTTCGGTGTGCTACACTCCACCCCCCCTCCCTGTGTGCCAGGCCTCACCTCACCACTAACCTCGAAGAGCCGAGGTACTGTGACCATTGTTGATTCCGTTCCATGTCGCTCTTCCATACCATGATGTTGCCATAGCACTTTTACCGCGGGACTTGCTTGTTTCAGACTGGCCTTTATTTCACACCCAGAATAGCTTTTCGCTTTTCATCGAAAGCGAAATCTTCAGACTTGTATATCCTGAACTCCAGACATGTGCTGATGGCTTTAACCATATTCACGGTTACGTATCAATACGGAATACATCATGTAATTCTAGCTTAACTGAGGGAGTGCCAAACCATACCCCACCGTCCAACTCTTTCTAAAATCTCGTAAGGGCCAATAAATCGTGGACTCAGTTTCCCTTTCCTCCCAAAATGGAGTATCTTTTTCCATGGAGATACTTTTAAAAACACTTTATCTCCGACTTCATATTCTATATCCTTTCTCTTCAAATTAGCATAAGACCTTTGTCTATCACAAAAAATTTTAACTTCGCTGAATAATCCTAACTTTTCTTCCGTGTCTTTTACTGGGCCAAAGAATAATCTTATGTCTGCCATTTCTATCCAACACATAGAGTTCTACATCGCCTTCCATACAAGGCTCTTCATATCGCCATACCAATATCGGATCGATAATTATTGTTATAGGCGACTCCATGAGTGGAATATACCTATCCCAACTTTCCTAAAATCTATCACACACCAAGCAAATCTTCTAATACCTCGGACCACTCTTTTCTCGACCGGCCCATCCGCTTGTGGATGGAAAGCAATGCTAAATTCAATCTGCATCAAAGCTGGATCAGAACTCTTTCCGTAATCCCCGACGTAAACCGAGGATCATGGGTCGGACACTATTGATACCGGAATGCCGTGGTAATCCGACAATTCCCATTCAAGATAGCACGGTCCGCTTAAACGATCCATGGAGTATTCAAGTCGGATCAGTAGAAAGTGAGCAGACTTGGTCAATCTGTCCACAATTACCCAGATTGCATCATGTTTCCTTTGGGTGAGGGGAAAACCGGATACGAAATCCATAGTAATGTTATCCCACTTCCATTGGGGAATTGTAAGGGGATTCAATAAATCGGATGGTACTGTGTTCGGCCTTTACTTACGACACGTCGATACCTCTAGACACATACCGTGAAATGTCCTTTTTCATCCCTCACCGCTGCAGTACTCAAGTCATCTAGTACATTTTACTTCCGTGGATGCATGGTGAAAACAATATTTGCGGGCTTCATATAATATCTTCTTTTTTCACCTTATCATTCTACACATAATCGCTCTTATACAATAAACCCTAACTTCCATCTATGGTAACCGCCTTTGTCTCCAAGATCGAATTAACCGGAAACATATTTCTTGTAACTTGGCATCATTTTTCTGAGCATTCACTATCATTTGTTTTAATTCCGGTACCATATTCAATTGAGCCAACAAGGCTCCATCGGGTGTAAGCCTCCAATCATAATCTTTCAAGGTCAGAGCAGAAATCATTTTCCTACTCAAGGCATCTGCCACTACATTTGCTTTCCCGGGGTGGTAATCAATTATACAGTCATAGTCTTTCAATAATTCCTAACCAATCGACGCGCCTCAAGTTCAAATCTTTTGAGTTAGCAAATACTGCACTCATGATCGCTGAAAATTCTACATTTTTCCATATAAAGAGGTCGCCTAAATTTTAAAGTGAACACTACAAATTACTTAACCCAATCATGTGTGGGAGGTTTTGCTCATGCGACTTTAATTGCCCTGAAGCATAAGCCACCACTCTCTCCCATCCTCGCATCAATACGCATCCCAAACCCATCCCTCGGGCACTATATGACCGTGTAATCCCTACCCGGCGGGGGCTAATCAAACACCAAAAGGCCAACCGCATTTCTTTTAATCTTTCAAACCTGAGTTTACACTTATCATCCCACTCAAACTTCACTCCCTTCCCGAGTAATCCGTGCAGATGCTATAACCGAAAACTCAGACAAATCTCCGATAATAACCTCGCTGCTTCCTCCAAGAAACCTCACCCTACATTCCGCGAGGTTTCCAATTCACAATTGCTCGAGCATTAGGTCCACTCTAATACCCCTCTCGCAGATGGGCCAACATGGCCTAAGAACATACTTCCTTAAGCCAAAATCACATTTACTTAACTTTGCAAACAACCATTCTCTTCAAAGTTTGGTAATACTATCCTCAAATGGTGTTCATATTCCTATGCATCTTTAGAATACACTAGGATGTCATCAATAAATACCACCACAAATTGATCCAAATAGGGACGGAAAACCATATTCATCAAGTCCATAAACGCAGCCGGAGCATTCGTCAACTTAAATGGCATTACTAAAAACTCATAGTGACCATAACGGGCTCTGAAAGCTGTTTTCGGGACATCAACTTCTTTCACCCGGAGTTGATAATATCCCGATCGCAAGTCTATCTTTGAGAAGACACTTGCTCCTCTCAATTGATCAAATAAATCTTCTATTCTTGGCAACGGGTACTTATTCTTAATCATGTTACTTTGTTTATTTTGCCTAGTCATGCACATCGAAGAGTGCCATCTTCTTCTTAACAAATAAACCCGCGCACCCCAAGGTGAAACATCAGGTCGATGAAACCCTTATCCAATAGCTCCTGAAGCGAGCCCTTCAACCTTCGCTAAGTCAGGAGCCATGGCTGCAAGGTGTCCTTGAAATAGGAGTCGCTCTCGTATTAACTTCAATAGAGAGATCCACTTCTTCGTGCGGTACTCCAGAACTTCTGGGAAACACATCGTGGAACTCCTTAATCACAGAATATCTTCTAAGTTTACTGCTTTTCGAGTCAAGAATCAAAGCCAAAAAGGCTTCACAACCTTTCTCGTAAAACGCCGAGCTTTCATAAATGACATACCTTCGATACCGATTCGTATCCGATAATTCGTATGGTTACTCGACTGTGTCAAGACATTTAAGCAAGACTATTTTTCTTATCACAATCAACTATTGTCTTGATGCTTTGATAACCAATCCATTCCTATGATCAAATCAAACCCATGAAAGGCAAAGCAATTAGATCAATCAAAATTCTATCATGGACCATTAAGGGACAATTTATTATACACACGGTTGACTCTAATACTATGCCCCAGAGGACTTGTAACAAGCAGGTCATAAGCTAATAGCTCTACTGCAGGTAATTTATCAGTCACTTGATCCATGCACATATACGAATGTGTAGAGCCTAGATCAATTAAAGCATACAAAGCAATATCAAAGAGAGTGAATGTACCCGCACAACCCCTGCATGTCCGGGATCTTCACGTAGCTCATGGCGTAAGCCTGGTCGGGCCGTATTAGCAGGACACCACCGTCCCGAAGCATCACCTCTTCCTTGTGAGGCACTCGTCCCTCTACCTCTACTCGAGTCCGTGAAGGTACATTCATCCTCCCCTCACTCACTTCTCGAGGATTTCTAGAACTTCCTAACCCGACACCGCTATCACATGATCCGTGCTCCACATCTAAACAACCCCCGCCACTGGGCTCCCGCAAATACCACTATGATAATTGTGGCAATGAGGGCATACATGGGCTTCCTCTCAGCCCAGCCTTGGAGATGCCTGACCGTAACTTTGTGTCATGGTAGGTCCTTGTCTCCTACCCCCGGGTAGCTGAACCTGTAATCGTATCAACTGTGACTCTCTAGGTCTTTTCCCAAAGAGGAACCCTCGAGAACTCTTTTTCTCTCTTTCTTAACTCTTCATTTCGTATTTCAATTTTTATAGCCATTACTCGCCTGATAAAAAATTGATGTTTTGGGAGCGGCAATGTACCGTGAGGTACCTTTTAATAGACTCATGTAGGCCCTCCTCAAACTGTCCACATCTAAATTTTTCCGTAAGAACGGATTCTGGTGCATATTTACTAAGGCGGCTGAATTCTTTCTCATATTCAGCCACTGTCATTTTCCCTTGTCTTAGAGTCAAGAATTTCTTCCCATTTTGATTTCGTCGTAATCACGCGACATACTTCAGATAAAACTCGTGCGGACGAAGCAGTCCCATGTAAATCGGACTGTGATTAGTGGATTCCTCAAAACCAGCTTCCACCAATCATAAGCTGCACTCCCTGCAAAGAATGAAACCGCACATGTGGACCTTGGTCCACGTGACATCTCACTTCATCTAGAGCCCTTTCAAGTTTTTCAAGCCAAAATCGGGTTTTATCTGACTCTACTTGTACCATGGAATTTCTTCCACTCCATGCTTTCGCATTGCATCATTCAAGCTCGCGGCCGTGAGTCGATCTGGCAAGCACTTTGCCATATCCCGCGAGACTTTTATCAATGCTTCAAATAAGCATTTTCATTTATCGCTGACTCCTAATTTCGCGTAGGGACCAAAGGATTGACGCTTTCAGCTGTTTCGTCTACAGCTTCCTGAGGTGGATCCATTCTAGACAATACACAGAACAAAGACATCCGCATTAGGCCAACACATTCTATGTAGGTACATCAGTAATTTAAGACTCTTCCAGAAACGCCTAAACCTAGGCTCTGATACCAACTTGTCACACCCTCGACTCCCTGGCTTATCTGATATGGATCCGAACTAAGTTCGGGGTGCGAACATATACTAGGACTCTTAATTCGCTTAATCGTACATTAAAAGTATCCAAGTCTTATAATATATCAACATATTATATACAAAAGTCCAAGATAAAACTACCACCGTAGTGGTGTTTATAGTATCATAAATACAGTACTGAGTCCCATTTACATATTCAAAAACTATACATTTACATTTACTGATCAAAGTGCGGAACCTACAGTGATGAACCCCTACTCGTGTGTCGTCTCACAGAATGCCGCCCCTTGGACGCCTCTCCTCAGACTCTACACGATTAAAACCCGTGGCTAAGCTTTTTTACGCTTAGTGGAACATATGAAATATGCATGTACACATTTATGTTCAAGATAAAAACAATAAATAGATACTTAAATTTCAGCATTCATATCATGGACTTATACAGTACTTATGCTTATAACAGCTTATACTCTATTCTGACTTCCCGTATGAAAGTCCCGCAGCTTATTCTTATTCGTAACTTATGCTTATAACGGACTTATGTTTATTCGGTCTCCCGTAGGAGCATGTCAGAGCTTATTATTATTCGTAAATACCCTATGTACACATCAAAACGATACACACTGCTTCTTATTCATTATCCGGTGTTATTATCATATAACTATGGGGAATACTCTGTATCTGCTAATAAAAGTGTAAGACATGCCATCAAATAAGTATCCGAAGATACTATATAGTACCTGGCGCCGTAGCACAAAGCAGAATTGCCGAGTACTTACCAGGGAGTGCCAGCACTAATCAGACAAGAGGTCGCAGTCGCCACCGTGACAGAGTGTCGTAGCACTAACAGGACAAGAGTGCCGTAGCACTATCGTAAGTACCGGCACTAATCGTAAGTGCCTGAGCACCTCAATCGAGGCCGGGCATTCACCAGAGTGCCTGAAAGCACTAATCGGGAGGCCAAGTACTAATCAGAGGCTGAGCACTTAATCGTGAGATCAAGTACTAATCAGAATGCCTGAGCACTAATCGGGAGCACCGGCACTAACTGGACGTGCCCCGCCCACGTCATGACAGAAGTGCCGTGTCATTTAATACTTGGTCTTAGGCATTCCTACGACATGTGTTCGGGGAACTTCCACCACATTCCGGCATTGAATCCTTGCCTCCCATCAACTTCGCGAGGCGGCTAAGCTTGCCGAGGCAACGAGGTACGGTACGTTTTTCACTTGATTTCATCCTTTCCTATACTTCTGGTATGCGAATTTAACTTAAATACGCAGTAACAAGAAACAGGTCGGCAGGGACCACCTATACCTAAGATGTTCTCCGACCAGATCGGTAATGTGTCTTCACTCGAAGGTCGCATCGGCACAGTCTCCAAAATTTGCCTAGAAATGGTGATTTCTACCCATTTTTCATGCACTTTTTCCACAATTCACTTTATTTCACCTCATCAAAAATCATGAACCTTCCACAATTACTTTTAATTGGTCAAAGAATCCAAAGATTCATACCTAAGTTCACCCACTCTACAAAACCTTGGAATTGTGAAGGATTCCATATCTTAAACATTTTCAAGTAGGGATTTTCAACCAAACTTCCCCAAATCTAGAGTTGTGATGTCTCTTCCTAACAAAACCTCGTAAAAAGGGAACCAATTTAATCTTCAAGGAAAACCCTAGCAATCATATCCAAGTAATTCATGTACAAAATCATACCAAAATCCCTAAAATTCCCTACCAAAGTCATGTATCCATACAAGAATCCATACCTTGACTTGATTTCCCCCCTTTCTTCCTCTTCTTCTCCCCTTCTCTCTTCCTCCTTCACGTAAGTTTACTGGAGACCAAAAATAACTCATTTTTGGTCTCCTCCTCTATTTATAATTGAAGTTTTTCATATTTGCCTTTAGCCCTCCAACTTCCACACCATACACTAATAATTTGCTATTTTATATTTCTGCCTCTAATCCTATTAATCCATGTCTTTGGAAGCCCTTTTGACAATTACGATTTGTCCTTCAAATAGATAAAATTTCTTTCTAGTTTCTAACTTTCCATATTTTCGAATTAAATTTACGAAAAATTCAATTATGCTTACAAAATACCCTAAACATGTTGAAAACAACTAGGGTATATTTCGGGGTGTTACATTTTGCAATGGGAGCTATATTGGGACAGAAAGCTGAAAAGGTATTCAAGGCCGTATACTATGCCAGCAAAACCTTTAATGAAGCTCAGGAAAATTACTTACCATCGAAGGAGATGCCGGCACAGTATTTGTATGGAAAATTTAGGCCATACATTTTGGGATCCCATGTTATTATACACACTGATCATGCAGTAGTTAAGTATCTAATGGCAAAGAAAGAAGCAAAGCCAAGACTGATCAGGTGGGTATTGTTATTGCATGAATTTGATTTTGAAATAAAAGACAAGAAAGGTTGTGACAATGTGATAGTTGATCACTTGTCAAGAGTAGAGAAACCTACTGTACAAGAAGAAGAAAAAAAATAGCATAAAATTTTCCAATGAGTGCTATTCCAAATGGCCACCCAATCACCTGTATGTCGAGGATGTGAACTTCTTTAGCTTCAGGGAAGGCGCACCCTAATCAAACACTACCAGAGAAAAGCTAAGGACTGACAAATAGTGCACTCAGCACCGATGACCCATTATTTAAAAGAGGAGTCGATCTCGATTATAAGGATATGTGTACCAAAAGGCGAGCAAGGCAAGATTTTACAAGAATGTCATGCATCACCATACGGAGAGATTTATAGAGATAAAACGTGCCCACAAAAATTCTCTAGTCGATTTTATCGGGCCTGCCATATTTTTAAGGACCGCTTGAAATGGGTGAAGTTATGTGATCAATGCCAAAGAATGGAAGACGCTTAAAGGCATGAAATGCCCCCGCAAGTTATCCCCGTGGTGCAATTGTTTGACGATGGGGAATGGATTTACGGGTCTTTTCCAGCTTCCTTGGAAATAGATACATACTTCTAGTCAGGATTATGTATCAAAATGGGTCGAGGCAAAGAGTCATTCAAAGAATGATGCCAATACAATTGTGGGATTTTTACAAAGAAATATTCTCAGCAGATTTGGGACACCCAGAACTATAATCAGTGATGGAGGGAGCCATTTTGCAAATAAGGTGTTTGACAAACTCATGGGCATATATGGTATCAAACACATTATGAGCTTAGCTTATCATCCTCAAACAAATGGGCAAGCTGAAATTTTCAACAGGGAGATAAAGAAAATTCTTGAAAAGACTGTAAGTTCCAGCATAAGAGATTGGTCTTTGAAGCTTGATGATGCACTCTGGGCATACAGGACTCCGCTTTAAAACTCCCATCGAATGTCCCCATACAGCTTTGTCTGAAACCCGCGTCATCTACCTCGAGCTAGAATATAAAGCCAGCAGCCACTAAGAAGCTAAATTTTGATTTCAAGGTCAAGCAAAGAAGAGAGGCTACTCCAAGTAAATGAATTGAAGAGTCAGGAATGAAGCATATGATAGTGCCATAATCTACAAAAATAAAACAAAGAAATGGCATGATCAACGACTTTATGAGTGGAATTCAAGGTAGGAGATCAGTCCCGTTATTCAACCTGCATCAAGACTCTTTCCAGAAAGCTTAAATCCAAATGGAGTGGACCATATACTCGTATATCAAGCACACAATTCAAAGTAGTTGACACTTAAACCACAAAGAATCATGAGGAATTCAAAGTTAATGGCCGAGATTAAAGCATCAATTGGGGAGAAAGCAATTTGAAGAATAACCCTTAGTTCTGAATGAGGGAAATTAAAGAAACAGAACTATGGCAGCAGCAAGTCCAACTAAAGACTAAAATTGAGCAAATGGTGGAAGGCAATCCACATCGCCTTGTTTTAAGTTTTTCTCATTAGTTATACCTTTGTTTACATTTCTAATAACTTTAAGTGAAATTTGATTCTATTTTATTGAAGAGTAGGTAAATATTTTCGTTCTCATGGCAGAAAAATGAAAGATTTGCAAAAGGGAGAGTTTGATAAATAACCAATTGGCATAAGAGACAAGGCAAGATACTCTTTTAGATTTTATATAAATTTTGTTCTGATATGGCATGATTGGAAAGTTCGGGGAATTTTATTTTGTTTTAGAGCTTAAATTTTTGAATGTGATGCATAGTGGATGACTTTGTTGAATATTTTCATGATGAAGATGAATTGAGTTGTAGTTGTCTTGATTGGATTTGAATAAATTGAAATTGTTGTGAATGTGATTGTTCATGGAGGCCTAAAAATTTTCTGGTCGCTACATTAATCCAAAAAAGTTGCAACCAAGAATGCTGGATGTGGAAACAATAAAACAGAAAAGAAAGTCGAAACAGTGAAACTGAGGTCACGACCAAAATAAAGCAAGGAAGGAAAATCTTTACGTTGCAACAAAAATCTTTATGTTGCAACATCAAATTCATCACCGTGGATCATTTCGTCGCAACAAAACTCAAGTCAGCGAATTGTGGATAACCGAAACTCAATAAAAGAGGGATTTTAAACCTCTCATTTTGGGTGTCCTAGCATTAAAAGTAGGATTCTCAAAATAAAAATCATCAATTAAAAAAGCTTAAAAAATCGATGACATGAAATAAATCGAGCCAACGATCCACCCAATTCTCAAGGTCCGCTCCACCATCTTAAACCTTCGCCGCATCATCATTCAAATCTCTCAAATAATAGTTACACGTAAAACATAAAATCAATGTCTTGATTAAACGAATTGGTTTGGTCTGCTCAGTTTCAAAGAGAATAATTCGAGGGAATTTAATAACTCCAAGAAAAACGATCAAAATTCCCACCCAAATTCCCAAAACCTATGTTGGAAATAGCAAAGAATGTGTAAATTCGAGAACTTCATTTAATTCATTCTTCGGAAATTTAAAGAAAGAATAAATAGCCTTGTAGTTCCCAAGAGACGCAAAATCACTATAAAAGGAATGGGAAAACAAGGGAAAAATAAACAACGAGAATGAAGAGAAGGGAGAATGAGAGAAAAAGAAGAGTTCCTAGACTGCCAACACAGAGCTTATGGAATGAATGGAGTCGGAAAACAAACCATTTCCATTCATTATTCCATAAAACGCTGTGTAATCAAGAGAGTGGTTGATGGGAAAGGAATTGGAAGAAGGGTTAATTAGAACCCATCAACCCGAGAAGCTCCAAAGAAAAAGGAAGGAAGGGCGCCAATTTGTTGGACAACCTTGTTAACAGCCGAATCACTCTTGGAGCAAGCTCAAGGTCTGGTGAACCAAATGAAGCAGAAGCTACAACCTTCGGAGGGAAGATATGGAGTTTTAGATCAAGAAATAAAGAGTTTTTCTCTAATTTAGTTATAGTCTTATTTGTAGGGAAAGCAGATTGTACAATATCAAAATGTTTTGATATTTGAATAAAATTCTTGTTGACCTACAAAATAATTGTTTTTGAGTTCATGAATCGATATATTAAATTTTGTGTTTGTGTCGTTTTCTGTTTAGCATGAAAAGAATAAGTGCCTTGTCTGTGCAAGGATCAAATAAACAATTATGTTCTTTCCCAAGAACAAAATTTGCAGGAAAAATAAGGGCGTGAATTATTAAACTGGAAATTAGGAATGGCAGCATGCATTGTTTAAATTCAGTTTAGTTTGCAAAAATTGGAAAAAATGGTCATTGTTGATGGAACAAAATACTTGGTTGAAATAATGTAAGTAGACAGTAAATAAGTATAAGTCTTGAAGAAATAATACACTTGGGTCAAGAAAACTCATGAAACTTTGAGAGGAATTAGGAACATCTTCTCGGGAAATTCGTGATCAAGAGTCCAGAGTCCTAGGAACTTGTTGGGATATTGATTGAGGCGTAAATCTTAGGTAAAAATGTACTTAATAAGAAGTGATGGAGGCTATCCTTGCGCTTTGAGCTTTTCTAACCCTACTCCTCAATATATGCTAAAGCATATTCTCTAGTTCCTTAATTCCAGCTAATTGCCTTATTTCCTTTTAATAAACAAAGAATTGAAAAACCTAAATTCCCTTCCTTGCAAATAACCATGCAAATAGAAAGAGCCCAAATTATCCAAAGCTTTCCAGCCTAAAAGTCTACTATAAAGGAAGAAACAAGTTTGGGGGAAAATATTTCCAGATGTTACGAGGAATGCGGAGAAGAAGTAAAGATGCAGGAATTAATGAAAAAGGGAATAAGTTTTGTCTTGTGGCGTATTTCCCTTGAACAATTAAGCTCGTAGGGGTGTTTTAACACTAGCAAATTCTAATACCAACTGGTATGGGAGTTACTAGCCCAACGTTCTCTAAGAGTGATAGAAAGCCTAAGAAGACAAAACATTGCACTATTCTCAACCTTAGAAAAACAAAAGCAAAAGAGTTCAAGAAAAAAGGAACTAGCCTGAATAAAGTGCATATGGAAATTGAAATTCCATAAAAAGAATTCAAAAAGAGGAATCAGGCCAAGATTGAGGAGAATCAACAAGTACAAAGAAGCAAAAGGGTGAAAGATGAAGACAACAAGTACAAAGTAAAGGTGGAAACTGGGTGATTTGAAACTTAAATTTTTCCCATTATCTACCCAATTACCTAAGCCCAACATTACAAGACTGAAAGACCTGATTGATCTTGAAGGTTGAATTTACCTACATTAGTGGAGATCAATATGAAAAACAAGCCTATGAGAGACTTTTAACAAACAATCTAAGAAATTTCGTAAGATTAATTAAATTCAACATGAAGATAAAACGACTAAGATTCGCACACACACACACAGGAGAACAAGACTTGTCAATAAACTCGTTTAAATACATTATTTCACCAAGAAATTTGTGATAGAAGTGTACCATTTCTTATTCTTGAATCGAAACTGAAATTTAAAATGATGCCGGTATCTCTTATTTCCAGATTATAAGGTGGAATGAGAAAGACTGTGGTATGAATAAAAAAAATGTCCTTAAAAATTTTAATCTTATTTGTTTGAGGACAAACAATTCTTTCTTTTTTTTGCTTGGGGACAAGCAAAATTTTAAGTTTGGGGGAATTTGATGAGTCCAAAAACTCATTAGATTTAATCCATTTTTCTCGGTTAATATTACAAGATAAATCGTTAATTTGTATGCAAAAATGTGATATTTTTAACAAATTTAATTTTGTAAGAAAATACAAAGAGATGCCAAAATTTCAAAGAACCAAGAGAGACCAAATTTACAAGCACTGAAGCTCCAACCCAAAATCGAGTCGCGACAGAAGCTTAGTTGTCGCATTTCCAAGTCACGACATCACCAAAACTAACCAGGAAGAAATGGAAGATCAGAATAAAGTTGAAGTCGTGACTTAAAGAAAGAGGTTAGCATCGGGGATGACCAACAAATGAAAGAGGTCGCGACAAAAGAAATGTGGTCGAGACTCAGTTGAAATAAGAAAAAGAAGGATGCCATGTCGCGACATCACTCATGTCGCGACGCGCAATAGAATATGATCGAGGTCGCGATACCCACTCGAGGTCGCGGCTGCGATCCGCTAATGAAGTTACAAGAGAGGTTCTTGCAAGAGAACAAGGTTGCAACTAGTTTTTAATGAAAGGCTCCATTTTTAAGTGCCGCAACACCACTGGCGTTGCGACATAAAAACAGAAGATTTAAGTTGCAACCAAAAAATAGGTCAAAGGAGGTCGCAACCTCGCCAAACCAAGTCCTTGCCAAGAACCGCCATGTACCATTTACAAATCAAGGATCGGGAACGATGTCGCGATTTCACTGCCAGGTCGCACCGACTAAAGGTGGAAAGAGGAACTTGATCGCAACAAAGAATCGAGGTTATGCATCAAGAAAAGAAATGGGCAAGAAAAGAGGTCGCAACATCACCCATGAGGTCGACATAAAATTGAAACCCGTGAAGGCGTAAGACCACCAACACACCGCCACCAAGAAATCAAAGTCACAACATGAAATCATCATACAAATGTAAAGGTGGTCGCAACCTAAATCGGGCCTACAAATGTGGCGCCGGAAGTTAAGAGAAAGACAACGATGTCGTGACATGAAACTGAGGTCGCGACATCAACACTGGAGAAACACTGAGCAAATAAGGTCGCGACTACAAACAACACCATTAATCAAAGTAGCTGGTGAAAACCGCTGCAACATAAACAAAGAGGTCGCGAACATCAGCGTGAGCAATCAAGAGAACTGGCGTCGCGACATCAACTCGAGGTCGACATGTGACGCTGAGCCGGGCTTTTCTTCGGGAATTCCACCTAGAGCTGGGATTCGCCCAATTTCTTTTGGATGCGATAAATAGACAGCTTTAGAATAGTAAAGAAGCCTCGCCTTCACTACCGTAAGTGGCGCGAGTAGGAACCGCAGAAGGGCTTAGAGTAGATTTTTATTTCTTTTTTTTATTTTTAGTTTATGTCTTTTCTGGATTTGAATCTGTGAACTGTGTAGAGACGAGTTGAGCTGGATTGTTATTTCTGTTATTTTTCTTAGAATTACTGCCTGAAAATTTATGAAATCTAGACAATTTCTGGAATTCATTTCTTCTCAGTTTTATTGCAATTACAGTAGGTATGCGTGATCGGTACTCCATTTCCTAATTCGCAATGCAGTAATCAAAGTGCAGCTCTGCTGGATTTGATTTACATTTAGTTACAGTCTTTCCTGCACAAATATGGAAAACTAATTTGGCTCGCTTTACTCATTTGGTAAATGCTTTTGAATTGATAAGTTCCTAATAGTAAATATCGAATACCGCCTGAGGGAATGTATTCGCTCGAGTATTCAGGATGCCCTCTCACGTGACACGTAGACTGAGATTCCCCGAGAGTCGAGAGCATTCTTTTCTAGGTATGCTGCACTACCATTGATCGAATTGTCAGCCTCCCGAGAGTTCATCTGATAAACCCATCTCGCCTCAGAATTGAAGTCGGAGGGGTGTATTTAACAATATAAATAATCAGAGAGTTCACCTTAATCTAAAGGTAAGTTCCTAACCCCGTGTTAGCTGAGATGTAATCAAGGGAAAGGGACAAACCCATAGATCTGGAGGATGAGCCACTAATTAAGTGGTAGAAACTTTGCGAAAATCCTGAGAAGGAAATGCAAAAGGTCTACTGTGAACAGGAAATGGGTGTGAAGTATTGAGAGAGAAAAATACCCAGATCTTACAAGAGAATTTGGAATACAGGTAGCTGGTTTGATCTTGTCTTCGAGAGAAGGAAGGGTATCCAACTAGTGAATATGGAGTAAACCACCAATAATGCTAGGAAATTCCTGACAAACCAAACATTCCATATACATAATGTGAGCAATGTACTTAGTAAGCAATTAACCTGCTTTCATTGTATTTACTGATAGCTGCTTTCTCACAGGAAACTAATTCAATCCATTCTTATAGTTACAATTTATTTTTATTCATTTACTTTATTTTAGCTTAGTTTGATAATATTCAATAGTCTAGGATCTTTAATTTTTGTTGTTTAGATAAAACTTTCACTATGAGTTCTTAGTCCAAATAGTATGGAATTTTTTAGTAGTTTGGGTAGCTGATCTTAATTCAAGGCCAATCTCTATGGAAAGATATCTAGACTTAAGATTATGATTTACTACTAGATGTGACTATGGTATCTATGTTGTCATAGACTAATCTCTTTATTTTTTTAAATCATGAATATTAAGAAAAAGTTATTTAATTAAACAAATTAATCCAAAGTGACATGGATGCAAGAGAAGTGTAAGGCTCTTATAACTATGTTAATTTGAGGGGGTTTTAGTCTATATAGAAAAAGGCAAACAGAAGTTATATTATCCCATTTCCATTGTGGAATTGGAATGAGATTCAACAAGCCTGATGGCACCTGGTGTTCAGCTTTGACTTGCTGACATGTCAAACACTTAGACACATAATCTGTTGCATCTCTTTTCATACCTTCCACCACACAACTCGTTTCAAACTCCAGACATCTTGTTGCCTCAAGAAGAGTGGGAACAAACACCTCGAGTTATGAGTCATGTAAAAACCTTTCTTCAACTCACTGCATATCGGCACACATAATCTATCAAGCAATAAGCTCCCATCCTCTTTAATTAAACTCACTCGACGCCATCTTGACAATGAATCTTTCCCCAGATCTCTTTATCATTCTTTGAGACGAGAATCAACTACTTAAGGTGTTGGAGCTCTTAATTGAGCTAGTAACTTCCACGCTTGTTATTCTCTAATCACTATGTCAAGTGACAAAGTCAGCTTAATCGCCTTTTTGCTTAAGGCATCAGCCACCACACTGGCTTTCCTGGGATGGTAATCAACTATGCAGTCATAGTCTTTAAACAACTCTAACCACCTTTGCTGCCTCAAATTCAACGCTTTCTAAGTCAACAGGTACTTGAGACTCTTGTGGTCTGTGTAAAATCTACACTTTTCCCCTTATAAGTAGTGTTGACATATTTTCAAAGCAAACACTACCACAAAATCTAGGTCATGAGTAGGATAACTCTAGATGCATAGGCTACAACTTTACCATCTTGCATTAACGCACATCCCAGACCTATCCTTGAAGCAACACTATATAGGGTATACTCTTTATCTAGGGCCTAAGCAGTCAACACCAGAGCCTTTAATTAGCAATTTTTAACCTAGCTTCTCAAAGCTAGCTTGGTAATTTGTCATTCCACCCAAACTTCACATCTTTTTCTAGCGCTTAAGAGTGGAGATGCTATGACGTAAAAGTCGCTCACAAATTTATAATATCCCAAATCTAACTCACAAAACTCCTCACTTATGTCACATTTCGAGGTGGCTTCTAGTTCACAATAGCTTTAATCTTAGTTGGATCAACTTTAATTCCTTTAGCAGAGACAATGTGGCCTAGGAAGAAAACATCCTTTAGCCAAAAATCACATTTACTCAGCTTGGCATATAACTGATTTTCTCTCAAAGTCTGTAGAACTACCCTCAAATGTTGTTTATGCTCTTCCTCATTCTTGGAATACACCAATATATCATCAATAAATACCACCAAAAACTTATCTAAGTAGGGTCGAAACACCTTACTCATCAATCCATAAATGTCGTTGGTGCATTCGTCAACCCAAAAGGCATTACTAAAAACTTGTAATGACCATATCGGGTCCTGAATGTCATCTTCAGCGCATCAGCATCTTTTACTCTCAACTGGTAATACCCAGACCGCATATCTATCTTAGAAAAGATGCATGATTCCTAAAACTGATCAAATAAATCTTCTATTCTAGGCAACGGGTACTTCTTCTTCACTTTTACTTTATTGATCTGTCTATAATCAATGCACATTCGCAATGTGCCATCCTTTTTCTTCACAAATAAACAGTGCATCCTACAGAGAAACAATCGGTCTAATAAACCCTCATCCAACAAATTCTTGTAATCAGCCTTTCACTCTTTTAATTCGTAAGGAGCCATCCTATGTGCCTTAGAAATCTAAAGTTGTCTCATACAATCTCTATGGACAAGTTCACCTCTCTCTCAAGTGGAATGCTAGGTAACTCTTCAGGGAATACATCTAGAAATTTACTTAATATTGGAATCTTTTCCACATGTACTTGACCTCTCTTAGAGTCAAGTATCAAGGCCAAAAATGTCTCACATCCTTTCCTCATAAATCTTCTACCCGCGATAGTCGAGGATCATCGACACCGCGCTAGATCTAATGCTCCTCAGACTATCACCGACCGTCGAGCACCAACACTATCAGTTTTCTTCACACCCAGATAAAGTTTATGCTTAAATGTACTACCCATACCTTAATCAAATCAAATTCTCAGAAAGGCAAAGCAATCAAATCACTAAAATTTTATATCTGATAATTACAAGCAATTCTTATACACTCTATTAACATTAATGATTTCGCAAAGAAGGGACTAGTTACATGCATATCATATAACAATCTCTCCACTGATGTTATCTTATCAAACACATGCTCAATGCATACATATGAATGGGTAGAACTACGGTTAATCAGTGCATGCATCTCAATATCATACGTGAAATATACTGAAGAATCACTTCTGTGGAGCATCTTGATCCTCACGAGCCTTCATAACATATGCTTGTGCTGGGGCTGTAGGCATAGGACGATCCACTGTCTCTGACACTATACCTCCACGCCCTCTATGTTGAATCGGGCCACCTCAACCCCTACCATGATCCCAAGTCAAAGGTGGTGCAATAGATCTCCCTCTACCACTTCCTTGCATACTCCTATTATCCCCTGACTCTCTGAGACAATTCACCGTGAAATGGTCTATGATTCCACACTTGAAGCATCCTTCTATCTATAAACTACAAACACCCAAATGTCATATATGGCAATGAGGGCACTCTAAGGCTTCTCCTTGTCCAGCTAAAGCATCTCTACTAGAACTAGGTGCCACATTAGGCCCCTGCCTTCTACCTCTTATAGCCGAGCTGTACCCTGATTGAGCTGAAGATTCCCTAGCTATTTTCCCTGAGGAGGAAAATGTTGAGTTACAGGCAGAATATCCATCTGATTGGAACATAAATGCAGCAGAATTAAAAATTTTATCCCTTAACCCACCAAGGATCACATGCGTTTCATAAAAACCGAAGGAAGGGTAAACGAAACTTACCTCTTGTAGATCGATTCAAGCCAAGCCTTTAAAGTCTCCGCGTCTCGTTTATCTGACCTTCGCCAAAAGTGTATCGCTTCTTCGAAAAGCGACCACCCTTTACAAGTATCCACACACGAACAAATAATGAACGATCTTGTTGAATGCTAGTTAAGGTTCGTCTTCTCAAAACGAAATTAGGGTTTTTCTTTTCTTTCTCTTTGTTTTGGTTGTTCTTAGAGTAAAAGACCACTACTACAAAATATATATGTCTCATATATATATATATATATATCTATATAAGTCTCGTTGTGGTTTGGGCCAAAAATCTAATTTTATATTATTATATATTTAAAACTCTTTAAATAATAACAATTTAAATTCAAATCCTTATCATATAAGGAATTTATATTATTATATATTTAAAACTCTTTAAATAATAACAATTTAAATTACACCAAAAAAAAACTTCACATGCATTATTTCCTTATCCAATAAGAAAATATAACAAATTAATTATTTGTTATACTTAAATCACGAATTTAAACTTCTCAAAATTAAATTCGAATTTAAATAAATAACTAATTAGTGTTATTTGTAATTTTAAAATAATCTCATCATTTTAAATTACTACAGAGAGTGAAAAACTATAACCAAGTATTATTCGCTCTTAATGTGCGACTCTATAGTTCAATTAACATCGCGCAGGCCCAAATCACATTTTGATCCCAGCAAGTCATGCGGCCTCTAGCAAGACATTATGACTTCACCCAAGTTAAATGAAAAGCTCATGATCCGAGACAACCTTAATATAGCTTAATGACATAATCCTTTTGTCTCATGATATCTTTGATATAATATAAGGTACGAACAAAGTCAACCTTATATCGTTTCTATCTTTTGATTACCTCAAAACCCAATTAGATCGACTAAACAAATGACATTGGATCTCCATCAATTCATTTGAGCACGGCCATGCATTTCGCCCCACCGTCGGTGGGACCCAGAGATATCTCTCTTATACAAGAGACAAATTTCATCTTAATCGCCATATCTCACTACATACCCTTATTATGTTCAAGTATAACCTTTATAGTCATCCGATTAAAGACAACGCTTGATTATATCAAAACACAATATTCCTTATTTTGAGAACTATAGCGATCTCGTGTCAAAAGATTTAATGACACAACTATTAGAGACAACTTATGACTTTGATCCATGTATTAATCTCAAGACGGCCCTGGGTCTAATATTTGTTCTCAACAAATAGATTATAAATTTGATTTCCAGATCTCATACACATATTCATCCATAAGAGTCAATCAAACTTTATACTGGTCTTAATTTATCAAGTTATTCCCATAACAATAACTGACAGTGGCTACTTGTAATAATTAATAATATTATTCAAGCAGACATTATATATAATAAACATGCAAATCATCATAATAATAAATTCTCATAAATAGTCAAAATACCATGTCCATACAATAGGCCTAGAGCACTATTACTAACAGAAAAATCTCATCTTGAAAACTTCTTCTTTTGAAAACTTTCTTTGCTACTTACTTTAGATCTCTCTACTTTCATTGCCGCTTGAACCAACTAATAGAAATTTACTTGTTGTATAATGTCAAGTGCCAGATATCTTTCATGGACTCATTTAGTCCATCCCTCAGACTGCCTTACACCGAAATGCCCTGATGATCGATTCAAAAGGCATTTCTTGCTAAGATGGTGACTCCTTTCTCATATTCACTAATTAACAAATTCCTTTGTCGTATTCAAGAACTGCTTCCACTTGGTCTCCCTGTACATATCAGAGATATGTTTGGCCCTAAACTCTTGGACGAAAAACTCCCATGGTAGGGGATCTAAAAGCCTTGGACTCCTCAACACTAGCTTCCACCAATCATAAGCACCGCCTTACAATAAAGAAACTGCACATGCCACTCTTTGATCGGGAAGACATCTCACCTCCTCCATTATTCTTTGCAGCTTTTCCAACTAGAATTCAGCTTTATCAGACTCTTCCATGTTTGACCCATGGAATTCCTCAGCCCCATGTCTTCTTATCATGTTTATCGAGGCTTTGGGAGCTGTCAATCTTTCTAATACCTGAGCCATATCTTTAGACATCTCGCCATAGCTTCATTTTGGTCTTACTGGGCATGACTTCACTTCCGACATATTCAAAGAATCCGGCTTGCAACCCTTGATCTCCCTCGGGTTAACACCTCGCTGTTTCTTCAACTAGATTCAAAGGACGATCCATCTATACAAAACACAAGGACATCCACATCATGCCAACACATTACTAAACACATGCTTTTCTATCATATACTCTATTCTAGAGCCACCTAAACCTTGGCTCTGATACCACCTTAGCTATGGTGCCCCAACCCAGCACCCTGTGTCAAGAAAGGGTGTCACAAATCTAAGAACTATAAACCTGTTAACTTATATAATTCTAAACAATTATCTTGAAAATATAAACTTACAAAAAATTTCATATACATCCACCATAGTGGTATTTACAGTGTCCGGTACATATATTCTGAATCTCATTTACATGTACTTTTACATTTACACTGTCTCCAAAATCTTACATTTACATTTACAAAATCGAGTCAAACCTACATGTGGTGGACTCCTACAGTTGTGTTGGCCCTATTGTATGCATAATATCACAGACGTCATCTTTGGTACCTACACGGATAAACACCCGTGCTAAGCTTTATAACTTAGTGGGAATCCATAAATGTGGACGACCACTATAACGATCGTGTAATGCTTAGTTACTACTTAAACTGTGACACTCAGATAGCATTTTATTTTATTTTATTTTATTATTATTATTTTTTGTTTACTATAAACTTGTTCATTCATATACTATTAAACGTTTAACTTGAAATATATTCTGTAACAGCGAATTACAAAATATATTTAAACTCCATAAATGGGAGTGTTTAACATATACAAACTTTACATTGTTTACAAAAAAAAAAAACAAATACATATACAAAATAGACCATAGAGGTCTTTAGTGGGCACCTAGTATTGCGTTGACCTGCTGCATGGATTGTCTCTGGGCTTCTGGGGCTTCCTTCTTCGTACTCCACACCCGATGAAACACGCGTGCTAAGTTTATAGCTTAGTGAATAAATACTGTGGATCTAATTTCTAATAAGGATCATCGCCACTCTAGACACATGCATATACATATTTCATACATATCATTTACACATGCTTATACATATCTCATACTTACTTATCATATCATGTTTCATTTCTTATCATTGTTCACATACATTTCGTATCATTTTACACTTTGTTTCTTGTTCTTGTCATAGAATACTTATCATCACATAGCAGTGTTATGCTTCTCATATCATATCATTTATCATATTCATGTAATTTGCATATTCTTGTCATTTGTTTTTATGTTTTATGCATGCATATACCTTAGAAGTAGATACAGGAAACTATAAGGGCCCGAAGGCGCTGTTATCATTGTACGAGACAATGACCTCTATAAGGGCCCAAAGGCGCTATTATCATTGTGCGAGACAACGACCTCTATAAGGGCCCGAAGGCGTTGTAATGACCAAAACGGGGCCAACTAATTAGTAATGCTGCAAACTTTTTCTCCCTAATAGGCATGCCCATCTATCCCCCACAAGGTTCTAAGCAGACAATCCATTTTTATTTCATTTTCAATACGTATCTCATATCCTCGAATAACTATTGTTATCCGGCAATCATATGCAATATTTTCAATCATTTCCGCATGCATATTTATCCATGTATCTTTTAGATATTTGTAAATGTTTACTTATGCATTATTTGGACATTTATCATTTCATCCCTTAACCAAGGGAGAACACTTCATTTAATCACATAATAGGCCTCCAAAGCTGGCCTTAATCAACCGCAACTAGGCCATGAAATCGACCTTAAGCAATTACACAACCCGGGCTTCGAACCACCAAACAAATTTCTAAAGACATTGTTTACTCGAACCGGGCCGACCAACCCGGGATTCGGCCAGCTGTTTGTCTCAACCGGTCAACCGATGAATCGCTTCCCCAAGCTGTACAAGAGTCGCAGCTGGCTTCAGATCCAACCGAAGACTAACTTCACTCAACCGGTTGATCGGTTCTTCGTTGTTTAAGGTTGAATGCTACTGCATCCAACTAGATGACCTTTTGGTCGACCAACAGGTCAATCAGTTTATCCCAGAACTTAGAAAAACACATTTTTTGTGTTCGAAAAACACATCAAACAGCCCTTAGGGCTCTAATCAAAGCCAAAAATGGCTCCCAAATGGAAAATACTCCAAGGTATGAAGAATCTCTTACATAAACAAGGATTCAAACTAGTATCCATACCTTAAAGAGAATATTCCTAACAAAAGAGATATTTCAAATCTCCAAACAAGAGTTCCAAACTACTCCAAACAATTCCTAACATGTATTCCATACAATTCCATACATATGTATTACATACCTTGCTTTTCTTCTTCTCCTCTTCTTCCTTTCTTTCTTTTTCTTCTTCTCTTCTTTCTTCTCTGCTTCTCTTCTCCCTTTCTCCTTTCTTAAGCCCTAACTTTCTAAGCCAAAGAAAATGAGATTTTCCTAAGGCTATGTTTAGCCTTATCCAATTTTTGACATCAAATTTCATTTTTGCCATTTGGTCCTTCCTTTGCATTCTAATTACAATTCACTTATTCAATTTCTATTTCATCATATAATCTTCTTAAATTATGACCTTTGGGTCCTGAATTGGTAAATTACTAATTTATCTCGCTCAGAGTAAACTCATGTGTTACCATTTCTAACTTTTAGCACTTAAATTCCAGAAAAATATACATTTACTTTTATTATACCCTAAACATGTTATAAAATTGTCAAGGTATAATTTGGGGTGTTATAACCTTCCCCCCCCTTAAAGGAATTTCGTCCTCGAAATTCATACCTGAATCGAAGATTTGCAGATACTGTGTTTTCATAGTTGCTTCTAGCTCCTAAGAAGCTTCTTCCTGGCCATGGTGTTGCTAGAGCACTTTCACCAAAGGTACTTGCTTATTCCGCAACTGTTTCACCTCTCGAGCCAAAATAGCCTTTGAATCTTCATCATATGACAAATCCAATAGATGTATATCTTAGGTCAGTATGTGTGACCCATCGTGCGGTATTTCAAGCATCACCATGCTGAAACACATCATGCAATTCTTGGCCAACTCCTAAGGAGTGCTCAACGATAAGCCACACAGATCAACGACCTGTAATCTCATATGACCCTATGAACTCGGACTAACTCGCTTTCTACCAAAAAAACAAAGAGAATTTTCTTTCTCCACAACGATACTTTTAAGAAGATCTTGTCTCCCACTTCATATTCAATATCTCTCCTCTTTAGGTCAGCATATGACTTTTGTTGATCACTAGCCACCTTTAACCTTAGCCGAATGACTTGTACTTTCTCTTCTATATCTTTTACTATGTCAAGACCAATCACCTTATGCTCATTCAACTATGTTCAACATACCGAAGCTCTACATCTCCGACCATATAAAGCTTTGTACAGTGTCATGTTAATACTTGCTTGATAGCTATTATTATAGGCAAATTCCATCAATGGAATATACTTATCCCAACTTCGAGAAAATTCCATGACACAACCTCGAAGTCTTCGAGTACTTGAATCAATCTCTCCAACATTCATATGCCTACTCTGACATGGAATGTCAGATCAATTCACCAGACCCAAGGTCGAACGTAGTTCCTTCTAGAACCTCGATGTAAAACGTGAATCTCTATACGATACGACAATCTATATAATCATGTAATCGTGACAATCTCTTTCTTTCACGTATAGCTCCGCCTAGTCGCATCCACAGAATACCCATCCTAACAAGTATAAAATGAGCCGACTTTGTGAGCTTATCAACAATCACCTAGATAGAGTCATGTTTCTGTTGTGTGAGGGGAAAACCCGACACAAAATCCATGGTAATGTCATCCCACTTCCATTAAGGAATTCGAAGGGAATTCAACAGACCGGTTGGAACTTGGTGTTCAGCTTTGACTTGTTGACACGTCAAACACTTACACGTATTCTCACACATCCAAGCTTTCATTCCTTTCCACCAATAATGTTGTTTCAAATCTCGGTACATCTTATTACCTTCGTGATGCATGGTAACACCGTGATATGAGCTTCACGCAAATTTCTTTAGCTCTTATCATCCTGCACACATAATTTGTTCTAGAAATACAAACTCAAATTTTCTTTTATCAAAAAATCAGCCTTATCACCATCTTTGACAATCCATAATTTTTCATAATCTCAGATTATTTTCTACAGATTGTATCATCATTTGCCAAAAGGGTTATGCCGTTAGTTTAGCTAATATAGCCCCATCATCCGCTAGTCTCCATTCACACTTTAAGTCGAAGTGACATCGCTGCCACCGTTCGCGTCTTAAAGCATCCGCTACCACATTAGCTTTTCTGGGGTGGTAATCTATTATACGCCATAGTCTTTGAATAACTCTAACCAATTTTCATTGCCTCTAAATTTAATTCTTCTCGAAGCCTGGTACTTAGACTCTTGTGATCTGTGTAAATTCTACACTTTTCCCCATATAAGTAGTGTTGCCATATTTTCAAAGCAAACACTACCACAGCTAACTCTAGGTCATGAGTGGGATAATTTTGTTCATGTGGCTTCAACTCCCTGGATGCATAAGTCACTACTTTCCCATCTTGCATTAACACACATCCAAAACCAATGCCTGAAGCATCAATGTATAGGGTATACTCTTTTCCCGAGGTAGGTCACACAATACCGGTGCTTCAATCCAAGATTTTCAATCAAACAAAAATCATACAAACTTATCATTCCATCAAACTATCCCTTCTCCATATAATTTATGAGCGAATAAGCTATGATAGAGAATCCTTTTACAAATCTTCTATAATATTTTGCTAGGCCTAAGAAACTTCTCACCTTTGTTACATTTCGAGGCAGTTTCTAATTTACAACGGCCTCAATCTTTATAGGGTCCACTCTTATACCCGTAGCTGACACAATATGACCTAGGAAAGAAACTTCATTTCACCAAAAGTCACATTTACTGAGTTTAGCATATAACTTCTTCTCTCTTAACGTCTCCATGACTATTCTCAAATGTTGTTCATGTTCCTATGCATCCTTAGAATACGCCAGGATGTCATCAATAAAGACCACAACAAACTGATTCGCATAGGGTCGGAATACCCTATTCATTAAATCCATAAATGTTGTCGGTACATTAGTCAACCCAAATGGCATTACCAAAAACTCATAATGGCCATATCGAGTTCTAAATGCAATTTTTGGCACATCGACATCTTTCACTCTTAGCTGATAATACCCTGATCGCATGTCTATCTTTGAAAAGACACATGTTCCCTTTAAGTGATCAAAAAGATCTTCGATCTCGGCAATGGGTACCTGTTTTTCACTGTCACCTTATTGATTTGCAGATAATCAATGCACATCCGTAGAGTGTCATCTTTCTTTTTCACAAATAAAACAAAGGGAACCCTCGGTGAAATAATCGGCCTGATAAACTTTATCCATAAGCTCTTGTAATTGACTCTTTAACTCTTTCAACTGCATTAGAGCCATCTTGTATGGTGCCCTAGACATAAGGGTTATTCCTGGTACAATTTCTATGGATAAGTCCACTTCCCTCTCAAGGGGAATACCTGGTAACTCTTCAGGGAATACATCTAGAAATTCCCTTACTATTGGAATCTTTTCCACATCAACTTGACCTCTCTTAGAGTCAAGTATCAAGGCCAAGAATGTTCACAAATTTCTTTCTCATAAGTCTCCTAGTTTGCATAATCTGATCACATCACATTGCGCTTTATCTAATGCCCTGTACTATCACCTCAAACTGGTCAGAGCATCTCAACACTACTGTCTTTTAACCACAATCAACGATGGCTTGGTGTTTAGACAACCAATCCATTCCCATAATCAAGCAAACTCCCTGAATAAAGCTATCTAACTCAGCAAACTCTCTTTCTTGGATAACAATGGGGCAATTTCTGTATACGCTATTCACGCTAACATTGTGCCCTAATGGACTAGTCACATGCATGTCATATGCTAACCCTGCCACTGCTGGTATCTTATCAAATACATGTTCAATGCATACATACGAATTAGGGGATCCAGGATCAATCAATGTATGCATCTCAATATCATAAAGAGAAAATATACCAACTATAACCTCAGGAGCATCCTGATCCTCAATAGCCCTTATAGCATATGTTGTGCTGTGCCGGGAGGTATTGTGATGATTCCACTGTCTCGTAGATTGTGCCCCTCGTCCTCTATATGCGTCGAATCTGCCAGAATTCCTCGACCCCCTTACCTTGACTTCGCGTAGTAAATTGATCTTTCCTCTACCACTTTATTGCAGACTTCTATTATCCCTTGACTCTCTAGGACACTATGTTATCAAATGATCAGTGCTTCCACATCGGAAACACCCTTCTGTTAATAACCTGCAAACACCCAAATGCCTTCTATGGCATTAAGGGCACTTTGGGATTTCTTCATGTCCAACATAAGCACCTCTACCTGAACTAGGTGCTGTATTGGACCCTTGTCTTCTACCTCTCATAGCCGAACTGTATTCTGATTAAGTTGGAGACTCCCTAGCTCTTTTCCCTGAGGAGGACAAAACTCCTCTAGAAAACTTCTTCTAAGATCTTTCTTTGCTACTCGTTTCAAGTCTCTCTACTTTCATTGTAGCTTAGACCAACTGATAGAAATTCACCCGTTGGAGAGAAGTCATAGGTGCCAAATATATCTTGATGGAATCATGCAGTCCATCCTCAAATTTCCTATACCGAAATGCCTCTGTGAGGACTAACTCCGGTGCATACTTGCTGAGATGACTGAATTCTATCTCATATTTAGCCACCGATAAGTTCCTTTACTTCAAATTCAGGAACTGTTTGCACTCGACTCTATACATCTCTGCAACGTACTTCGCCTCAACTCTGGAAAGAACCCAAGTCATGGGATTCGGGAATCCCTGGACTTCCTCACCAAATTAACCAATCATATGCCCCACCGCAATAGTGACACCGTGACATGATACTTCAACGGAGGGCATCTAACTTCCTCCAATATTCTTTCAGAATCCTTTTCTAACTTTAATTTCGCATCGGACTCTTCTATGTTTGTCTCCATGGAATTCTCAAACCCTGACAAATCTTCTTACCATGTCTATCCGCTTTGAAATCATTAATCTTTCCAATACCTCGAGTCATGTCCTATAGATGATCCTTTTAGTAAAGCTCATTTGGTCTCACAGGCGACTCTCGCTTCCGATATATCTTGCGGTCCTGCTGTAACCCCGATCCCTGTGGTTAACACTCTCAACTCCGCCTTCACTGGATTTGGAGAGAACGATCCATCTATACAAACACAAGGACACCAAATATCAAAGCAACACATTACTAAACACATGCTTTCGATCTTATACCTCTATCTAGAATCACTCTAAACCTAGGTTTTTCCAGAACGCTTAAACCTAGGCTCTACAAGACTAACTTGTGAACGCCTGCTACTACTTAAACTGTAACACTCAGATAGCAATTTTTTTTTTGTTTATTATAAACTTGTTCATTCATATAATGTTAAACGTTTAACTTGAAATATATTCTGTAGCAGCAGATTACAAAATATATTTAAACTCTATAAATGGGAGTGTTCAACATATACAAAATTTACATTGTTTACAAAAAAGAAACAAATACATATACAAAATAGACCATATAGGTCTTCAATAGGCACCGAGTTTTGTGTTGACCTTGGTTTTAGATGCGGATTGTCCGGGTTTCTAGTTCCTTCTTCCAGACTCATACTCTGATGAAATAAGCGCAAGTGGTTTATAATGTTAGTGGAATAATACTCTCGATCTACCTCTAATATGATCATCACACGTTAGACACATGCATATACATATTTCATACATATCATTTACACATGCTTATACATATCTCATACTTACTTATCATATCATGTTTCATTTCTTATCATTGTTCATATACATTTCGTATCATTTTATCATATCATATCATTTATCATATTCATGTCATTTGCATATTTTTGTCATTTATTTTTATGTTTCATGTCTGCATAAACCTTAGAATTGGATACGATAAACTATAAGGGCCCATAGACACTGTTATCATTGTTCGAGACAATGACCTCAATAAGGGCCCGAAGGTGCTGTAATGACCCAAACGGGGCCAACTGATCAGTAATGCTGCAGACTTTTTCTCCCTAATAGGCATGTCCATCTATCCCTCAACTAGGTTCTAAGCAGACAATCCATTTTTATTTCATTTTCAATACGTATCTCATATCCCCGAATAACTATTGTTATCCGGTAATCATATGTGATATTTTCGATCATTTCCGCAAGCATATTTATCCATGTATCATTTAGATATTTGTAAATGTTTACTTATGCATTATTTGGACATTTATCATTTCATCCCTTAACCAAGGGAGAAGACTTCATTTTATCACATAATAGGCCTCCGAAGCTGGCCTCAATCAACCGCAACTAGGCCATGAAATCGACCTTAAGCAGTTACACAACCCAGGCTTCGAACCAGCCCGAAACAGTTCTCGAAAGACATTGTTTACTGAACTGGTCGACCAACCGATCGACCGTTTGTCTCAACCGGTCCACCGTTTTAGTCAACCGGTTGATCGCTTCCCGGTTCTATGGTAGCTGGCAGCTACTGCATCTAATCGAACAACCATATTGTTGAACTGGTCGACCATTTCCCCTTGGTATAGTAGCTGGCAACTACTGCATCCAACTAGAAGACTAATCTGACCAACAGGTCGACCAGTTCATCCCAGAACCTAGAAAAACATATTTTTGGTGTTCGGAAAACACACCAAACAGCCCTTAGGGCTCTAATCAAAGTTTCAAAACGGTTCCTTAAACGAAAATACTCCAAGATGGAAGAATCCCTTACATGTAGACAAGGATTAGAACTAGCATCCATACCTTGTTATGAATATTCAGAATAAAATAGATATTTTAAATCTCCAAACAAGAGTTCCAAACAACTCCAAACAATTCCTAACATGTATTCCATACAATTCCATACATATGTATTCCATACCTTGCTTTTCTTCTTCGCTTATTCTTCCTTTCTTCTTTCTTCTTCTTCTCTTCTTCTCTTCTTCTCTTCTTTCGTCTTTTCTTTTCTTCTCCCTTTCTCCTTCCGTGAGCCCTAACTTTCTAAGCCAAAGAAAATGAGATTTTCCTAAGGCCATGTTTGGCCTTATCCAATTTTTGACATCAAATTTTATTTTTTCCATTTGGTCCTTCCTTTTCATTCTAATTGCAATTCACTTATTCAATTTCTATTTCATCATATAATCTTCTTAAATTATGACCTTTGGGTCCTGAATTGGTAAATTACTAATTTATTCTTGGCCTTTGTATAAATCACGGGTTTTTATCATTTTTCGAACTTTTAGCACTTAAATTCCGAAAAAATATACATTTACTTTTATTATACCCTAAACATGTTATAAAACTTTCAGGGTATAATTTAGGGTGTTATAGATAGTCACAATACTTCATAACATTTTATCCATATTACATATTACTTCTCATATCATTATAATTCAATTACATATTTCATTTCATATCATCTTCATGTTTCACGCCTTTTATAAATATTCCAAAAATCTCATCTCATCTTATGTCATGCTTGCATATTCCAAAGAAGTGGATACGGGAAAGAATTATATGTACTCGAGGGTGCTATCACTATTCGAGACAGTGATCTCTATCTATATTGTACTGCATGACGCAAACGGGACCGCTGTAATGACCCAAACGGGGCCAATTATATCTGTATGTTGCAGCATCTATATCCCTAATAGACATGTCTACTTATCCATTTACCTGAGAACATAAGCGATCAATCAAGCTCATTAAGTTTTTATCCGAGTTAGAGATATCAGACTTTTCATATCTCATATACAAAGATAATTACAATCACATGTATTCATATGGGATACTTACAGACCGTTATTCCGTTATACTTGTGAGATGACTGTTACATTTATCACAGCCAGCATGCTCATATTCTCAGGATTCATTTACTGTCTTACACAGATTCATATAGCAAACATGCTTGTATTTCTGTTCATGTGATCAGATTTCATATCAGAAACTATCCTAATCATGTCAATGTACACAATTTCATATAACAACCACTTTTATAATATATATGCAATTTCATTTGCTTACTTCAATTCCTTTATACCAAAATATTCCCATTCAAAACCATCTCCTAAGATACCAGAAAACCATATAAGAGACATTAGGTTGTTTTAAAGTTATATAGTAGAAGACATGAAAATCATCTCCTAAAATAGGGTCCGACTTCGCTTATTTTCTGGGTACAATGAGTTCGACATCTCCACATGCTTCCTTCAAGTCCATTGTTCCTCTATAAATCTATTTTATTCATAAATTAGAATCACTCCATTTGAATCATCCCAACTCAAGTTATGGCATTTTAATGCCAAACTAGTCTGTTTGCCCAGTTTACACTGATAACTGGATGTGAGACCCAATTTCAGGGATCTTAACTCCATCATTTGATACTAGTTCCTTGTACTCAGTTGAAGCTACGGTACTAAGGGTTCTTCTCCAATCAGAATCGTCCAATTCGGAGCACTAAAACTCAAGATATGTCCTAAACAACTGTGACTACTCTTATTTTCAAACATAACTTAAATTTCTCGCAAATAGCCCACTGGCTGAATTTCTAGGTACAATGGGGTCCAAATTTGAATATACTTCCTCTAAGGAAATTGTTTTCCTAGAAGTCTAGTTTTCCTATAAATAGGAATCACTCAATTTGGATGAGTGAAACTCAACTTATGACCTAAACACCAAAACTGTACCAAAATAGAGGATAACCCAAGTAGCTTACCCGTATTTTCACTTCAATCTCAAAAAAGGGGGACTTAGGGTCAGGTTTGCCTCTTGGTACCTTTTATACTTTTGTAGGTTTACCTCTTAGGGTTCTTTTCCAACTGGAATCACTCAATTCGGATGACTAATGACCAAGTTATGGCCAAAACAAAAACATGGGTTTTGGAAACATTTTGACAACATCTCCTCTAAAACCCCAACATTTGCTTTATACACAAATTCCTCAATTGAGGACCACAACCAATGAATCAAAGCCAAAGCACAGATAAACAACTCTCAAATCTGATTTAAGCCAACCCAAAATCACTTTTATACAAAGTTACAGTTTTCCTAACTCAAACATAAACAAAGAAGGAGTTTGGAGAATTTCCTAACATACTCAAACTTATACAAGTGTCCACACTTTCCATACAAGTGTTCCATACTTGTAATTTCTATAGATCAAAAGAGATATTTTGAAACACCCTAAAATATACCCTAGCAGTTTTATAACATGTTTAGGGTATAAAATAAGTTAAAATTGTATTTTTCCGAAATTTATATTGCTAAGAACGAAAAATGATAAAACCGGAATTAATACAAGAGTTACAGGTAAAATAGTAAAATGTCACATTAAGGACTCAAGGGTCATAAGAGAATAATTTTATATGTCATTTTAGAATATTTGATAAGTAGAAGTATAAATGAAAGAGAAAGGAAGGACTTTAATGCAAAAAAAATGGAAAACTTAACAAAAATGACAAGCCAAACATGGCATTATGAAAGAATAGAAGATAAGACCAAATTTGGTCTTGTAAAGGAACATTTCTCCTTTGGGTTTGAGAGCCTATGGTTACGGTTGAAAGAAGAAGAGAAGAGTTGGTGATTTTTCTCCATGTGATCAAGGATTTTGGTGATCAAGAAGAATAAGGAAGAAGAAAGAAGAGAAAAGAAAAAGATTAAGGTATGGAAACTAAACCTAAAACCCTTTTTGATAATGTTTGGGTTTGGGGAAAACCCTAACTTTGGATAATAATGATGCTTGTTGGCCTCAGCTTAATTATATGGTTGTTTGAGTTGGTCAGGGTCCTCAATCGGCGAATGCTCAGATGTTAAAATATTGGGGTTTTAGGGGAGATGCTGTCAAATTTTTTTCCAAAACCCACGTTTTTGTCTTGACCATAACTTGGCCATCACTCATACAAATTGAGTGATTCAAATTTCTAGGTAAACTAGACTTCTAGGAAAACAAATCTCATCAAATAAGTACAATCAAATTTAGACCCCATTAGACCCAGAAAATTCGTCAAAGTGAAGCTCTATTTTCGGGCAATTTCTGGTCTATTTTGGTACAACTATAGTGTTTAGGCCATAACTTGGTCATCACTCATCCAAATTTAGTGATTCAAATTTCTGGGTAAACTAGAATTCTAGAAGAACAAATCACCTTGAAATAAGTGTATTCAAATTTGGACCCCATTGTACCCATAAATTCGTCTAAAATGGAGCTTTGTTTGTAGGCAATATTTTGGTATTAAGAGATTCAAGTGAATAAATGAAATTGTAAAAGAATTCTAAAAGTGATTGCTATATGAAATATTATTACATGAACAGAATTACGAGCAATATTGAGAACATGATCATACAGGTTATGATAAAAGTTACAGTTATAGTATATATATATAAAGGAATAATGTTTGAAAGTATCTCATGTGAATACATGTGATTGACATTATCCATGTATATAAGATGTGCATAGCTTGAACACAAATGAAAATGTAATAAGATTGATTGTCTGCATATGTCCCCGGGTAGATGGATGGGTGTAGGCCCTCAATTTTGTCCCTCAGCACTTGCATTTATCCTTTGGGTGTCACACTCACCCATCGTTCTCATATAACACCATTAGGGCCCTTTGAAGCAATTGCCTCCAGCCCCGCACTTGTATATGGTCCATCGAAAAGGTATGTGGTTCACGAGTGTCATCGTGGCTTCTTTTTAGCTCTGGCACGTGCCATAGGAAGCAAGTGGGGCTCCCCAAGGGCTTTAGCTCAATCGTAGTTTATCAAGTATGTCGACCGGGAGCACTTGGGCTTGTTTCGATCATATCTCCTCGGGCCCGAATCCAGAATTGAGTGCCATTTCTTGGATTCCTTACCGTTGAGGAAGTATCTTCTCCAGTACCCTTTTGAGAATTTTAGTAACCGGGATCAAACACCAATTGATTTCAATTGAAGTTCATTACTAGAGCAGGTTTAAATTCGGAGCACTAAGGTTTGTTTTGGTCATATCTCCCTCACCCGGACTCAAAATCAAGCACCGTTTTTTTTTCATGGACTCCTTATTCTTAAAGAAATATTCTCTAAAAATTTCAGATTTTTTCTCAATCGTATCAATTTCGCTTGGTAATCGTACATCCGGCAGATCGGCTAGCTTTGCGAGGGCGCCTAATTTTTGCAGGATTTCGTGCCCAAATCCTATATGGATCAACATAAGCCCCAGACGCTCCCAGCATGGCTTGATCCAGTTTTGGACCATGCTATGGGGTTGCTTTCAACCCACCTTGGGGTCCACTTTGATACTTGGTGGTTGGCAAAGGAGCAATGTGGGCCGCCTATGGACCTTGGGAATAGAGGGAGTTTTTATGAAGTTGTAGTTCGAGGTCAAGTGGGGGAGTTCCCAGACTAAAGGTGTGCAAATGGAGGGATCAGAGAGAAAGGAGAAGGGAGGTGCCAGAAGAAAACATGGAGAGGTGATCAAAAAGGGAAGGGAGGAAGAAGAGAAAAAAAAAGGGAGAAAATGAGGAAAGGAGAGTTTATCTAAATCCAGAGAGGTGTGGTCTCTCTTGTTTTGAAGAGGAGTTCCGACGGATTTGAAGGAGTGGATACCTGGTTTTGGAAGTGGAAAGAAAGAAGAAAAAGGGGGGAATAGCCGTGAATCTTACAGGTACGAAATTTATATGCTTCTCCCATTTCTTTTATGCTTTTCTTTGACTTTGTTGTTTGAGGACTCTTGTTAGGACACTAGCACCGCTTTCAGGCCGCTTCACTATTCGAGCTGATTTGTACTGTGTTTATTTTGTTGGATTTTTTACTCTTTGAGCAAGGTTTTGACAAATTTTGAGAACCTCTCTCAACCGGCTGAACTAGTTGGGAAACCAAATCAACCGGTTCACTAAATTCAATTTGCTGGAACAGCTAGCTGGGTCTGCACCGCTTTGTGCCGATTCTAGCTATCCGAGCTCTGATTTGTACTCCATTTGTTTTTTGGATTCCTGACTCTTGAGGAAGGTTTTGAAAATTTTTAGAGCCCTCTCTCAACCGATGAACTGGGTTAGGAAACCGCATCAACCTCGCTCACTAAATCTAGTTTGTTGAACAAGAGCTTGGGTCTTTGGCGCCTCGTTTGTGCTCTGCCTCTCAATCATTCGAGTCAGGTTTTCACTTGATTTATTTTTTTTTGGATTCCTGACTCGAGGAAGGTTTTGAAAAATTTTGAGAGTCTTCAACCGACCGAATCGGGTTGGGAAACCAATCGCCCAAGCTCACTGGGGTTCAATTCTTCCTGAATGGAAGTTCGGGTACTTTGCTTCATTTGTGCTCTGCCTAGTCATTCATGTTGGAATCTGTACAATCAAGCCAGATTTTTTTAGCTCTCACTCGTAAGGAATGTTCTGAAAAATTTTTAGAATTGTTCTCAACCGGATCAACCGGTTGGGGAACTGAATCAGCCAGTTTTTCCGGTTTTGTAAGGGTCGTCTAATTTCAGTTTAATTGAAGTTTGTGACCTTTGTGAGTCCGGCCCATTCGCTCCAGATTAGTGTAGGGTTATGTTTAGGGTCTGAAATGGGGTTTAGTTCAGGTTAATGTGGTTCAATTTTGGATTCTTAAGAATCAGGATCTATGAGGGTCCAAGGGTGATTAGTTAAGCACCAATAATATAGTGTTTTGTTAAGCCCGTTTCTTCGGGATGATTAGATATGGTTGCATAAGAGTGGTAGCATCAATGAGTGGTTGAGATGCCATGTATGGTTTCTCTTGGCTTCCTTTGCTTTTGATATCTAATTTCAGAGATTATCAGACAGTCAAAATGTGCGACTAACTTTCCCTTGCAGCGCTTGGCTATGGACCACAAGTACGCACCATTTGCCTCACGAGTGTTTTTAAGCATGCTAGATACCAATTAGGTCAATCTGATCCAGGTCAGATGTTTAGCCTAGAGGACTGGTCTGATTCCAGACCCATATGTTCCCACATACCTAATTCACAGTAGAGACCGAGTTCCGGTCGAGGGGTGCTACCTCATATGAGGTACCTTCCCGAGTAGGTAGTCTGATCCCTAATTTAAATCTAGTTTTTGTTTACCGCTTTTCCATACCTAGCCATCGTGCTGTTCTTACTTGGTTTTCCCCTTTATAAAATAACAACAAAAAGTAAGTGGCGACTCCAAAGAAAAACGGTTCCTCTTCTGGGACGGATTTTCTAAAATTCGAAAATCAACCCACATTTTCTTTTCATTTAAAAGCGAGTCGCACCGGACCGTGGATCGGGTAGGGTCCACAATAGGTAGGCCTGCTTATTAGGGATTACATGATGTAGTTGGCCCCGTTTGGGTCATTACAGTCGCCCCATTTGGGTCAATACAATACAAGACCACTGTCTCGTACAATGATAGTACCTTGGGGTACATACAGCTTATACCCGTATCAACTTCTTGGAATATGCAGGTAAGACACAAGATGAGATAAAATGATTGAGGTTATAAGAACCATGTAACATGAAAACAATTATTTGAATTGAAAAATGTGATAGAGATACAATAAAATAAAAAGTACTATGTATTATGAAGAATGAACGTGAGAACTCTAATAAATGACATAGTGTACAAATAGTCGAATCTATGAATAGCTAATGTGCAAATGGGAATTGTGTTAATTGTATATTGTCATTGAGGACCACTACAAGTGGTCATATATATTATATGCTCTAATTAAGCTATAAACTTAGCAATCTTATGCTTCATCCGCAGAGGTACCAAGAGGGCATCTCACTGCACGCATTCACGTGAGAGCCAACACAAAAGAATAGGAGTCAACATCTATAGGTCGATACCTCTTATTTTGAATAAGTACATGTAAAGTTTTTTTTCATAATAGGACATATATAAGGCAATGAGACTCAGATATTTGTGCAGGAAATTATGAACACCATTATGGTGATAGTGTTAAAAATTTATTTTCTTATGGATTAAGTTTAAGTCATATTCTGATACATTCAGTTATATTTTAAAATGGGCCCACTAATGTCAGTAACTCAAATAAAGGAGTCCTAGTCTCGTGCCGCGTTCCCCCTCTTCCGCCTAGGCAGGGGTTAGGGCGCGACAGATTTCCATAGATCAAATGAGAGATTTATGTTACTCAGATTTCAGACACTGCTACCAAAGACTAAGTAAAGTCCCTGGCAACGGCTCCAAAAACTTGTTAAGACCAAATGCTATATACAAATTTTAGAACACCATCATCAAAGGATTATTATCTAATCCCCGAAAACGGCATAAAAAACTTGTTAACCAAAACTTGTTTTGCATATTCAAATTATTTAGACCATTACTAGAAGACTAAAAATTAATCCCAGGTCAAGGCACCAAAAACTTGATACATACCAAAAATACATTGTTAGCTCATAAGAAGAATAATTTTGTCACTAAATTCAATTAAAAATTTACTTTGGTCTTAAAAACTGCAATTGCATAGGTCGTACAAGTAATAAAATGGATCTATAAGTCCGGATATTGTTCCCACAAAGATTGAAATGAATTTAAAGTTCAACTACCCCAACTACTCAAGTTCTACACTATTTGAACGCCTAATATAGATGGAAATTTAGTACCTAATAAGAATTTAAATCACTATAATCTTATAGTTGACATAAAGGAAAAAATTAAATCCTAAATGTAAACTGGACTGAACCAAATTATTGTTGGAAGTAAACACTGGGATTTCACTGCTATGAAATTGTCAATTCCTGCATCCTATTCTCATTCTATTTTTCCTTGAGTTGGAATCTGAATTTGTCAAGAGACAAGGTAGTATAGTTTGGATTCCTCCTCTAACCATACTTCTTTCATCGAACAGGTTCATGTTCATTTCTCGAAATACGCATTCTAATCAATTACTTGTAAATAGAATTTCTCCAGAAGATCTCGGTGATTTTCTTTCCAATACTTCATACTCATTTCTTATGACTGCGGATTTCTTGCTTCCCAAGACAGGGCAACTGCAAGATTTCTACAACAAGAATGACGTCTCATCCTTAAGATCTGAAAGAGTTTTCTCTTTCCATGATTAGATCTCATGCTAACACAAGATCAAGATCATTCTTCCAAATCAATGAGAGATCTCTAATTGATTAAATTGATATATCACTCAACCCATTCTCAAACCATGAGCAAATTGAGGATTTATCTGGCAACCTTCGTAGCCTTAGTTCTTCAATATTAGTCAAACATACCCCCAAGTAATTGGTCTAAGCTCTCTCGTGAATCTCCAAAACTGCGGTCAATTCGAGGGCCTCCCGGAAATCGTGAGTCGATGAATACACATTGGAGTGATAATTATAGTAGAATTTAGCACATCTAAGTCACAATTTACCCACATTTGGCATAAGAATAGGTACTTCTAATTTCTTCTATGTTTTTAGACTCAGGCAGTCTTTCAGTTTAAAATGTGGCGCACAAGGATGTATGCCCTAGAAGCCAATATGAAGCACCGTGGGATGGGTGAACAATTGACTAAGTCTCAGAACCCAGTAGCAAGGAAAGCACTGCGGATGATATTGTAATCGGGTACAACCCAAACTTGTACCCCAGACAACTTTGGCTTGGAAAAGTGGCAAGGGGACATATCAGGATCGGGTACAACCTAAACTTCAGACCGGCACAACTGCTCAAAATCAACAAGCAGAAATTGTACCGGTACAACTTAAACATGTACCGGTACAACTGCATGGAAATTGCGGGATTTGTCCAAGAACTCGATCCTTACACGAGGGCACTCTTGTCAACGAACCAAAATGGGAAAATCACATTGGAGGGGGATATAAAAGCAAGAGGACACAAGCAAAGGCGCTGATTTCTAGGTTTAGGTTTTGAAAGGAGAAGAGTTTTCTCCATTTTTGAGTGGAACTTGTAGATCCGTGATTTAAGATTTCTTTTCTATCGAAGTTTTAGATTCAAGCGCTTGTAATCTTCAAAGATAACATTACTTATCTTCATGAATCCCACACATCTCTTATTCATCCTTCTCGCTTTACAAGTGAATTCCCGATTTCCAAAAGGTAATCGTTTTTATGATTAATCGCTCTTAATTATAATTTACCTATAAGTTTTATGGAGTTCTAAACCCCTACCATTGGAATCCACTCGGGAAACTCACCCCATTGCTGTATAGTCCCTCAATTCCTCTTTGATCTTCAATGGATCAGGTAATATTAATCACTTCATGTATGAGTTGTAACCTTAGTTAAGATATTCTGACAACGTGTTAACGAGATATCCTCGGTACACGTTGTGCTTGATCATGAATGCAAGCTAAGGGTTCGTATTAATTGAGAACAAGTGTTTAGTATTACTCGATCATCTTTATTTTCCAAAGAGCATTTAAAGATAAATCCTCCATCAAAGACCGTTTATCAATGGTTCCTAGATGAGTTTATAAAATAAGAGGTAAATTTTGAAGATCAGGAGTGAGTGAACCCTAAAAACTTGAGCAATTGTCTTTCTATTTTAAAACATTCAAAACCAATCAACCATCCAAATAATCAACACAACCTTACAATTTCTTTAAATCATAAATTTATCGGAGAATAGCCCTATCGGGTCGATAAATTAGACCACTCCCCTCGTGGAGATGACCTGGATCTCACAAAGATACAATGCTAGACAACTCCGTAATTCCACGCTGGGGAATAGAATTCTAAGACACGAATGCGACGGCAAGAGCCAAAACAATAGTCTTTTCACGGGTATAAGCTTACTAAAATCGGGGAACAATTAATATCAAGAACAACACCATTCAAATAAACTTAAAATTCAACTCAGGAAATTTTCTTCTCATTTTACAGAAAAGAACATAACTAACATCATATCTTTCCCAGTGGAAGTTGCGTTCTCAAAAACTGGATTACAGCATACATTGAAATATTGATTAGGAAAATTCCACTGTAACTGGAATCAATTGCATAAATGAGTTCCAGCGTTTGTCTGGAGTTCATTGAATTCAAACAGTAATCGTAAATGAATTGCAACATTAAATTTCAACTTCAAAACTTCTAAACAAATCATTGTTTCAGATCCAGTAACAAATCAAAATTTCAAGCTAACGCTAATCTACGAAAAAAAATTAAGAAAAATAAAAATAAAGGAAAAATATAATACAAAAGAGTCCTCAGCTCCCTAGGTACTCTGGTCCATCGTTGTTGACTGACTACGTCGCTTTCCTCAGTCGTTTCTATTTATAGAGTTTAAAAGTTTGGGCCATAACCTCAATGCTTCTTTTATGAATCCCTAAATTTTAGGCCCACGTTGTCTTCTCAGTCGCGACCTGAAAGTTGTTTCACGACAAGGTTTTGTGTTCTTTGTTGCAGGTCCTTGTTGCAGGTATGCAATTGTCTTTCACGACTTAAAGATCTTGTAGTCATTCTTGCTTGAGTTGCGACAACATATTTTTTTGTTGCGACATTTTTCTTTCCTTCAATATGATAACTCTGTCACGACAAAGTTTCCTTTGTCGCGACAATGTTCTATGCATTCCTCAAACAGTTATGTCGCAACATCGATATTCATGTCACAACACAATTTTAGTGCAGCTTCTGCAAGTTGGTGTCGCGACCCAAGTTTCCATGTTCTTCCTCGCTTTCAACTCTGAGAGCGATGCTAAGTCAGCTTCTTCAACCGGTGTCGCTACCTCGCCTATTCTTGCCGCGACAAGATTTCTCGTTTCATTTTATCGCAATGATTGTCTCAGATATTGTCATCTCGGCCGCGACCCAAAAAGTCTGTCGCGATAGAGTTCTATGGCCACTTAGCATGTTTCCTTATTGCAGCTTCACTTTTGTGTTGGGGATGTTTTGCATGTCGTGACCCCAATATGTTATGTCAGGCAACACTTTCCATGCGCGATATTTTCCCGTCACTTTACCTAGCTATTCGTCGCGACATAACTTTTCCGCTTTCAAATTTCTATCTTCGTGTCGCGACCCTTATTTCTTGTCGCGACAAGACTTTTCTGTGTTCAGCTGATTTCTGTGTCACGACCTGAAGATCTCTGTCACGACATCAAAACACCTTTGCTTCAAGTGATGTCACAACATCGCCTCCTCGTCGCAACCGTGCCGCTCATCCATTAAGCACCCTTTGTCGCGACCTAATTTTCTTGTCGCGACCTAAACTTCTTCTCCAGTATCTTTTCTGTCTCAATAAAATTTTCCATGTTATAGAAGTCAGTGTCGTGACAGAAGAGGGTTCTGTCGCAACAGATATTCTGCCTTTAGTTCAACATTATGTCTCAACAAAAACTATTTTGTTCCTAACTGACTAGCATATGTTTTTCCCATTCTCTGTCACGACCTAGCTCAATTGTCAACAATCAGATTATGGTGTTGTGACATAGGAAATGTTGTTGCAACACGATTTCTTTGGTAATTGCTTAGAATTTTGTCGTGACACACAAGTTTCAATCGCGACATAGACTGTTGTAATTGCTATTTTTCTCTTCTTTCTTGCTGGATTTTTCTCCTTTTTGAATTAAAGCCTGCAAAACACAAGTTTGGTAAATATGCCAACTTGAAAAATGGACAAAAATAGATGAGTTTAAGACTCATCAAATTCCCTCGAACTTAAAGTGTTGCTTGTCCCCAAGCAAATAAAAGAAGATTTTGTTTGTTCTCAAACAATTTAGCTTTATTTTTAAGGATATTTTTCTGTTTTTGTATTGAGAATCTGCAACTTGAATTGAAACTAGTCAGTTGCAGCTTAATTTCAAATTCAGTTTTTAGTTCAGACTTAAGAAAATTTTCAAATATTGTCACAAACAAACTAATGATGTAAACTCGACAAATTCAATTTTTGAAAATTGTAAATCCAGAATTTCTCGCTGAAAACCTGAAATCTCTAGATCTCGTGATGATGAAACGAATCAAGGCTGCTAAATTCGCCTCACGAATCTAGCAACCTAGAAAAGTTTCATGAATTCCCGAGACAAGGCATATTTACTAATTTCTAGGTGATGTTGCCATGATTCGGGATGAGATTTTTACGAAAATCTCTGGCCGTGAAATGGCTCACTAAGTTCATTTAAAATAAAGTGAACTGAAAAGAAATAAAAATTTTCAGAACAAAAACGGATTCGAATGAAGCAATATGAATCAAGTATCCAAGATGATAATAATAATAATAATAATAAAATGAAAAAAAAATCATCAAAAGGGGCAGAGAGGGCGTGCGTTGAGAGGGAGAGAGCGCCGCTGAGAGAAGATTTTATTTATTTTCTTCGCTCTTTCTCGCATCTGCAAAATCGAACCGCATGTTTTCGCCAGACTGAAGGCAGTTGATCCATGCGACGAGCTACGCTGCGGCACCAAATCTTGGAGTTTCGTCAAACTCCACGAGGTAGGGAATTTTCCTACTTGTGTTATTTTCTAGCCTAAAGGCCATGTAATGGCTTGGGATTGGCTTAGAGGCCGCGAAAGGCTGTAAATTTTAGTTCTCAAATTTTTGGACTGAGTATATGAATTTTTAGAAATTTTCGGGATTGTTTCATGGGACAAATCCGAAGCTTAATTTCGGACTCAAGCTGAACAGCTCGGGCTGAATTTTCGAGACCTGCTTTTTACGGCCATGACAGAATTTTTCGACTATTTTCAGCAGTCCGACCGTGATTGAGGTTTGGCTCTGCTCTGACCGATGTCTCGGTTTTCAGGGTGTAAGCCAGACATCTCGATATTCTATGAATGAACCGTGAAGTGGACCAAGAGGTGCCCCGTTTTATATGGTCCGATATTCGCCATTTGTGTGTTATTACTAGAAATGTGTATGGTTGAGTGATTCAAAATGAATTGTTTGTGTTTATAGTTAGCCCATGTGAGCTAATTTCGTGTAATTGAATGTGAATTCCAGATAAGATGTTTTATGATTTTAACTCATGTTAATATATATGCATGTGAATATATTAGCATAAATGTGTTGGAATTGGCATCATGTATTCCATATGCACTGGGGTAACCTAGAAATTAGGTGTGAGTGCATAGTTGAGATCGACACTTGTGTTAGGTGTTTGATGGTGTGGTCGTGGAGTAATATCGGCCAGGATCAACACCGCATAAGGTGTGTCGATTAAAGGTTTGACACAAGACAACGTCCAAATGAGTCGCATGAGTTAAGAAAATGGAAATGGCTCATTGCATTTCATATGCACTAGGGCACCCTATAACAATAGGAGTGAGTGCATGAGGTGGTTTCTTGAGAGAATTGTTCGGAGGGTTGACCAACAATATTTCTATCGTCTGAGTCCCGCCAATTGATATACACTCCGAGGGTCAGTTCATATAATATCAATCGCTCTGAGTCTCCTAATTGATATACACTCCAGGGTTATCCCACAAAATAGATTATTGGAGTCCGTCCACTATTTATACCTGAGGGCTGTCCACTAAAAACAAATACCTTTGTTTGAATGGCCATTCATGATGCACGTATGCCTGAGGGAGTCAGTGAGAACTCGAGGCGTATGGGTGTAAGAGAACCGCGATATCATAGTTCTGTATGGGTGTAAGAGACCTGCGATATCACCCGAAAAGTTATGTTGCCCAAAGAAGACACGCGGTCATGTTTATCACATAGACTTCGGGTTGTGTGGGTAGAGCCTGATCGACTCGGGATTTATCACATTTTACAATCAAGATTGGGTAATGGAGCCTGAGGGCCTCGATACTGGGTCATTGGTAATACCAGCGGACAATTGGTCACACCGCGTATACATGTGAGACTAGCCTGAGTGGCTCGGGATATATTACCCAATGGCATATTGAGCGACGTGGAGCCGACGAGCTCTGTGACATGGGGCATGGTGAGTCGAGTCTCATTCATTGCATGTAGACATTCAGTAGACACGGGTATGTTGCACTTGGATGTGTGTTTGATTATGACCATTGCATGTGCACTTAGGTGGGAGTAGCCCTCAGAGATTATCACTACCGGGCTTTGCTCACCCTTGCCGTGGGACCCACCTTCTGTGTAATAAAGAAGGGCAGACAAACACCCGCATTCGGGACCGCATATATGAAGAAAGCCGGATTATGGATTTGATATATATTTTGTAAATATATATGGGTTGTATTTATTTGTATAAGAGTGATGTAATTTAAACTCTTATGGACTATGGTTTTATAGTCATGTGCTTATATGTTTGAGTATTGATGCAAATCTACGCCATTATTTTACGCATGCACTCGTGGTCATCGTTGATTATCGGGACAAATGACTGGGTAGAGCCCCCGTACAAAGGAGACTCGCTCGATTGCCAGGAGTGGTGCCTGCACCCGATGGATCCACGAGTATTCCGCGGGTTGACGGGTTGTCAAAGGACCCCCGGGATAGGGGTGTCACAAATGAATTCTGAAATGTAAACAATTTAGTCAAGTAATTCTGATTTTTGTGTGTGTGTGTTGGTTTTCTTTCCCTTCCTCCTTGACAGGATTAGCTAATCTTTTGGGACTCTACATAGTGACTGCAATTTCTTTTAGCTCTTCAAGGTCCCATATGCTTGTTTTTCATATTAATCTCCACTAATGTAGGCAAGTACCATCTTCAAGATCAATTAGGTCTTTAGTTTCTCAGAGTTCCTCGGGTTGCACTGGTCGATAGTTTGAGAATTTGTGCTAAAATTTACCCATATTTCACTCTTCAAGTGTATATCTTTGCCTCTATCCTTCATCCTTTTCTTTTCTACTAATGTTTGAAAATATATTCCCCCAAACTTGTCCTTGATGTATCACACTGCATATTCTCAGCCAAGGATGAAAATATCGGTTTCGACGGATATATCAGTAATTGGATTTTACGGATATATCGGATATATCGAAGATATATCGGTGGATATTTTTACATGAATATCGATATATCAGAAATTAATAAAAATACTTTGAAATTGATGGAAACACTTTATAAAGTGTAAAATCGACATTAATAATGAAATATAGACATTGATATTACATTGTTATGGTCTTCACCACCAAATGAAGATCGATGTGGCTCCATCAAGAACATTCGATGAAGGGATCCCATCTCGTGAAGACAATAGTCATACAAGACATATACTGACACATTGATTATGCATCATCACATATATAAATAACTCATTGAACCCCACAACCTCTCATGAGATGGAAATAATCACATAATTGTTTTGTTTTATATTTATATGAAGAAGAATGATATTTATTCTAAGATGAGATAATTTATTATTGCTATTAACAAATAACAGTGATTGGTATATTCACATAAGTCACAATGGAGGAGAAAATGCACTTTATTACAATTTTCAGACAGTCACATAGATTAAATAATCTATCGATAATATCTGCATGCGCATCTCGTTGCCCGGACTTATATGATTAACATCGCCACCTCACTGTATCAGACTGCACGCACCCTGAGGCATGTGAACTCCCGCGACGACTCAATGGATATTGATTTTATTTTGTCACCACGACCCCACCACGGTTTTACAACCACCCATCATCAACCCTCGTCATCATCGCTCGTGAGTTGAGCATCAGAAACTAGGTCCATTACTATGTCACTTGAACGAAATTTATATCGAGAATCACAATGATTGACTGATTCGTTCTGATCGAATCACATTGATCCTACTCATAAAACCCAACGATCTAACCCAGCTCACGCGCAATACAACGATCGTGATTTCCATCTTCATCATCCAAATGGAGAGGTTCAACCCATTGGAATAATTGATTATCCTCTTCAACCAAACTCCTACCGAAATGTCGAGTAAATCAAGGTAATTTCTTTCGCCATGATCCGACTCGCCAGATATCACGATCTTTAGTTTCCCCATGTTATAACAAAAATCCAATTGTTGTAGCTGTGTGGTAAGCAAAGCCGATTTTGTTTTGTATGTATTAGAGCAAATGCTCCAATTTCTCTCACATGTCAAGAAGATGCAGCTTTGGGCAAGAACTTTAACTACCAAATTCCTCGCGGGAGTGGTTTCCATACATGAACCACCATTCAGCCGTAATAAAATAATTAACATTCAAAATCTATAATAACATGAAAATAGGCTTTATTTTTAATGTTTTAATGAGAAATAACACTAACCAGAACCACAAATCTCTGAGGCTTATTGTCAGTTTATCACCGATCCGCATCTCGAAACATTACAAGCTTTGAATTGAAAATATACATGTCTAATCAGTATAAGTGTAAGTTTAACTAATTAAATTGAATCAGTTAATTAGATTTGTAACCAATTGATGTACCTCATTTCCAAAAATTACCAATGCCTGGTAGTGAGTAGAAGATAATCTGCAATACTTCGCGGAACAAACTTGAGTAACTCAGTATCACTACTAACTCAGTCTATATTGAAACCTTGATTCAAATAATATACTACAAAAGTGATTTAGAATTAAAAGATGTCATAAGAGAAAATAATATACATTAAGTGTGATTATGATATCGCTTAGTTACCTAATGCGATGAAGAGGATGTTCGAGCTGCTTCTATCCCAACGACCGCGATGATTGTTTTCTTGACTCAATCTTCGCACGCAGTTGATATAAATTTTGGTCATCTAATCAACTCATACACAAATGGTAAGTAGTTGGACGATCGTAATCAATAATGCTAAGAATCAGACATAGCGGCTCATAGATTGGATACTAGCTTAGAGACCTTCTCCCAATATGTAATGATCAAATGACGAGCACTTCAACATCATGTCCAATGGTCGATCGACTAAGTCAGAGAAGCCCATTCATCACTAATAATAAAGATCTTCTTCAAATCAGCCCTCTTAGAAGACTTTCTAGGCGATGTAATTTACTGCAAATCTTGTTGCCCCTGACACAATATCTCCAATTACGTAATCTTTCACTTTCGCAAGCAACCAACCATGATTGTAGATGAAGTCGGGTGATTTTCACAGGCATCGTAATTAATTCAAACGGTATTCTTTAGCAATGTCTTCAAACATCAAGTCAATGCGCAGGCCGCGCACGGAGTCCAATATAAATCAGACTTCATTAGCAACTTTCGCCTTCACAAATGTCGATCCATCGTCTATAACAATTCTGTACAACATTTGTTTCACCTACTTCCTTGATCACGTCCTTCAACAAACCGTAAATGTATTTACGTCTTTTTATCTTGCTCTGATGCATCAACTGACGAGGAATATTGTGCTTCCTTCTCGAATATACCATGAAATTAATAATGCTCAATTTCAGGCCCTATCCATTCACTTACACCGTGACACCCATAAGTCTTCCATTTTTCCCTTCGATGTTCACATAATCTTCCATGTCTTTATACCCATATCCAAGTATTTGTTTTTTGATTTCATATGGAGATGGTGGCTCTATTCTATGCCTACAAGTATACTAATGAAATTAATTATCTAGTTTTCAATTATAATATAAGATAATAATTTATTAGAAACCGAAAAGTGATTGTCACATACCAAATTGTCAGGCACCAATAATCATGTTCTCAAGGGTGAGAGTCTCCGCAGGAGGCGCAACACTCTCATATATGAAGAATTTGTCGATTAGTCGCCCATCGCTTTCTTTGATCAACCACCTTTGAAAAGATTTTAATGTTCTTTGCTTTGGCCGTCCGAAGATTCTCAGATAATGATGGAGCAAGCTGCGGTGATGGATCCGATCATTCTACACTTTGAGATCTTGCATGCCCTCGTCAGATTAGCTCTGGCTGCGATTGTGAAGGCTCACCTGTTGCAATATCTCAATTAGAAATCAAGTAAATTCGTTTATTTAAAAATTTTAATTTAATTTAAACATTTACCCATTTTCTTTTCGCTCTCATAAATCCTTCTTCTTGCTGTCGGCCTATCGCAAGAGTTGATGCACAACATGCCGTCTTCAAAATCGCTTTCATCAGGGGTCATATCACCCGGATACATATATACATCTTCCTCTTCTTCCTCCTCATCCTCATCATCATCATCAATGAGATGTCTATCGCGTCCCCCCATTGTGCCTCGTAGCTCAGCGCGAATTTCTTCTATATCACCGCTCTTCGCTTTTCTTTATTTTTCCTGGTCTAAAAGCTTGTTTCTACTTGTTTCAATTTCCTGAGGCACATTTGGCACTTTTTTGTATTGTGAGCTGGATCCGAATCGCTGACAAAGGAGATTTAGTGCCGAAAGGATCCCACCAATTCTTATCACCAAACCACAAGCACTGCATATTGTACCATTTTTATCTCTCCATATGTGCGCATTATTTCACGCTGATCTCTGGGCCAATACTTCCACTAGCCATCCTATTATTATACAATTTAAAATGAATTTATTTTCATATAAAACTACGTATTTATTATATATATATACACAATATTAACTAATATATAACTTAACTTTAAAATATTAACTAACATGAAAGATTAATTAATTTATTAATATGCATACATATTAACTAATATATAATTTATTACTTATACTACATATATAATCTAATGTGTAGTTATTTTAAAGAATACACCACTATTAAATTTATTATACTATATAAGACCATATTATTATATGATATTTACCTTAAAGCTTAAACTAATATATATTTGTATTTTATGCAATTTATAATCTAATGTGAAATTATAAAAAAAAAAAAAACTAATGTATAGTTATTTTAAAGAATACACCACTATTAAATTTATTATACTATATAAAAACCATATTATATGATATTTACCTTAAAGCTTAAAACTAATATATATTTGTATTTTATGCAATTTATAATCTAATGTGAAATTATAAAAAATAAAAACTAATATATAGTTATTTTAAAGAATACACCACTATTAAATTTATTATACTATATAAACCATATTAGTTATATGATATTTACCTTAAAGCTTAAACTAATATATATTTGTATTTATGCAATTTATAATCTAATGTGAAATTATAAAAAAACTAATGTATAGTTATTTTAAAGAATACACCACTATTAAATTTATTATACTATATAAACCATATTATTATATGATATTTACCTTAAAGCTTAAAATAATATATATTTATTTTATGCAATTTATAATCTAATGTGAAACTATAAAAAAAAAAACCTAATATATAGTTATTTTAAAGAATACACCACTATTAAATTTATTATACTATATAAAACCATATTATTGTATATATTTACCTTAAAGCTTAAACTAATATATATTTGTATTTTATGCAATTTATAATCTAATGAAATTATAAAAAAAAAAACTAATGTATAGTTATTTTAAAGAATACACCACTATTAAATTTATTATACTATATAAACCATATTATTATATGATATTTACTTTAAATTTTAAACTAATATATATTTGTATTTTATGCAATTTATAATCTAATGTGGAATTATAAAAACTAATATAAACTCATAGGGTAGTATATGATATTTATCTTAGACTAATATAAATTTGTATTTTATTAAATTTATAATATAATATGAAATTATAAAAACAAACTAATATATAATTAACATAAATACAAAAATAAATGTAAAACTATTAAATACACAAAACATAAATACAATAAGAACATATCTTAATTAATCTTGTTGAAATTTGAAACTTCAACCTTTAAACACCAAAATTTCCACCTTTTTTGGAGATATATAACAAAGAAAAATAAATTTGAGATGAAATGAAGATTTGATGAGTAGAGAGAGTTTGTGAGAAAATAGAGTGATTTTGAGTGGTATTTATAGGATTTTTTTGGGTCAAAAAGCATAGATGATCAAAATATACTAAGATTTAATTTAACCGCTGATTTAGTTTTTGGTGAAAATCAATCGTTGGATCTTCTTCAACCGCTGGGATCAATTCACGTACCGCTGGATTCAAGTTTAGATTTAATTTCTTGCCGTTGGATCAAAAATCTAACCGTTGGATCACATTTTAAACCGTGAAACTGGTCGTTGGATCAAGCCGCATTCACCGCCATCGATCGCCAAACTAGCCGAAAAGGAGGGTAGATCCGACCGTCGATTTTCCGCACAACAAACTGGTGCCACACAAGTAGCCTCGCTGATATATCGATATCAAAATATCGCCGATATATCGCCGATATTTTCGATATATAGGCGATATATCTCCCAGAAAAAACCAGAAAATTTCCCACGCGCGCGTGTCTCCCAACCTTCGATATTTCGACCGATATTTCGGTCAAAATCCGATATTTCGCCGAAATATCGCCGATATTTTCCGATTTCTCTCGATTTTTCCTGTAAACGATTTTCTGTATCAAAATCGCTTCGAAAGGGTCTGACATCCGATATATCACGAGCATCTACCAATATATCCGAAATTTCAATCCTTGTTCTCAGCTTGGCATCTTTTAGAGAGAAGTCTCCTCTTTGCTTTTCTTTTACTTGTCAACTATTTTAGACAATGCACATCTCTGCCTTCTGTGCTTCTACCACTCTTATAACTCAGGGCTAACAAAGACTCTATACCGCTTGTAACAAGGTACTAGGTGTTGAAGTTGAAACACCCCTGAGAACTTAATTGTTCAAGAGATGAAGGCCACAAAACAAAACTTAATCCCATTTGACAATTTACAATTTTGACTTCATCTCGTATTCTTTCCATTTTCATTTTGCTCTTTTCTTTTTCAATCCTTCATTCTTGTTTCCTTTCAAATCAAAATAACATTCCCCCAAACTTGTTCTTTTATGTATTTTGAAGTTCTTATCCTGAATTATGGGCAAATAAGGGTTCTTTACTGTAGGATTAGAATAAATGAAGGGTCTTAGGCTTCTAGTTGTTGTTTAAATGAAGAACTAGGCAATTAGGCTCAAACTGAACTGTGAGCATATGCTTATGCATATTTTCGAGTGGTAGTGGCTTGAAAGGCCCAAACTTCCAAGGATGGCCTATATCACTCCTTGCTAATGGTATCGCCAGATTTCGCCTGACTAATAATCTAACAAGCTCCCAGGACTCGACTGCTTGACTGTGGATCAATCTGTAAGATGTCCCTAATCCTTCACAATTTGTTAAGGAACATTTTGACCATGTGCATTGTTTTTCGTGACTTTCATCGACCTTATTGTTTATACACGCATTCAAAGGTCTTATTTGTGCCGTGGCCACTAGTACATTTTCTAAATCAACTTTAAACTTCATTCTAGTTTACACACATGCAAATCATGTTCCAATCTATCGAGGCCTACCACAATTTCAATTACACAAGTTTGGTTCTGAGGTTTGTTGTTATGTTGTTCTAATCAAGTTAAAGAGTTCATTTGATCATGCTTTCAGCTCAAAACATCACAACACACCAATAATTGTAATCATTTCATTTCAACCCAAACATGCTGCAGCAACTAATTTTTCACATCAGATTCATTCTTCTATTCAAAACAAAAATATAATCTAATAGCAATTAACAGCAAACAAAAATAATTTGACACAAAATATTTTAGAAAATTTCTGTTGAACTTTTATTAAGAGGGATGATTACAATTTTTGGTTTGGAGAGAAATAGGCTACAAGGGTTCATCTCCTTTTCTTGTAGAATTTGGGAATTTTTAGGTTAGGAGGTTCAAGGTGGAAACTAGCTAAAGATGGAGGAAACTTAGGTATTGAGATGTTTGGTTTCTCTTTCTCTGGAGGATCTTCCTTCTTAGAGGCAATGATCATTGGTAAATTCCACCTAAGTGATCAATTCATCTTGCCTCTGACCTATGTTGTTCATGGTCTCCTTCCAAAGTCTGCTGAGCATAGTGTATGTTCACTAAATTTGAATTCAATTCGATCCAGACTTTCATTCCACAAATTGTTCATGGTTGTCAGTCCGTCTCTAGCTCCTTGTCCCTCTTCTCCACAAGCTTCCCAAATTCCTTGAATTGTTCCTTGTAAAGATACTTGAATCCCTCTGCCTTCTACAACATACTTCCTTCTAACTTTTCTTCTCTTTTATCTAAAAAGGTCAGCACATCTTCATCCCTTTTTAGCTGTTCATTGTTGAAGGACTGTATTTTCGAGTCCACCCGCATAAGCACTCTTTCTTTTCCATTTCCTTTCCTTCCACTTCTCTTCCCTCCGAAGTTGTTCCCATCTTTGTTCCTCTTCTTTGAAGTCCCGTTTCCATAAATTCTTTCTCTTATTCTCTATTGTCAGTTCTACTTCTTCTCTCTCTCTCCTCCATCTCCTTTTCATAGAAACCAACATCTCCATGATTTCTTTATTTTTGTATCGCTCTCGAGTACTCGGCTAGTCTCGTGTTTCCCTTACATGAGGAGGAGATTGAAATACTGGACTTATTCTGCTCTGAATTTCTTCCTCCACTGGCAGTTGGGCCTCCTCTGGAATTTTCTCCATCCCCACTTGTTCTTCTTCTTCTTCTTGAGGCTCCTCTGCAACTTCCACAATCTCCATTTCTTTTATTTTTCTATTCTTCAAGCCCTTGACTACCCCTGTCAAGGTTAAAAGAGAAACCTTAGGACAAGTCTCCTCCTCTGCCCATATTCCTTTTACTCCAACCAGAACACAGAGTCTAGTGATGGTTGCTAGATAGGGGATCAGTCCACTCTTCATAATCTTGTGGAAGGTTCTGATAGATGTTTCAATTATTTTCCCCACATGAAACTTATAACCCTTCAATAAGGCATATAAGATAATGGCTTCATTCTCCCTTATTGTGCAAAGATGCTTTGTAGGAATTATAACATAAGCTATAAAATAAAACTGCACTCGCTTCTTCCTCGTTAGTGGAACCCTTGTGACGGGATCTACGTAGATTTTTCTTCGTTGAGTTCCATCTCCCCTTCCCACCAATCAGGAAATCCACTATTTTTTCATGGTTGGGTTCTCTTATCAGCTTTTTGTATTTAGACCCATTTTTGGGATCCTTGATTTGCAAAACCTTGTTAATCCTTTCATGTCCCATGGGGACACATACTCCTCTGACATACACTACATCTTCCTTCATGTCTATCATATTAGAGTAGAACTCCCTGACCACCGGCAAGATAACCAAATGTGGTTTGCGTATCAGTTCCAACCCCTCTTTTCGATGATCTCTACAAACGGTGAGATGAAAGTACTGAACCCCCTTTCTCCAATAAAACCTTTATCGCTCAGATTCTCTTTCCAGAAGGAGTAAGCTTCATCTGAAATGAAAGCTTCGTTGTCTTCTGCTTCTTTAGCTTGCTCAGTTCTAGTTGTTTCAGCTCTTTTCTCTTCCGTCTTTCCGATGCGGTTTTGTGCCTCTTCCTCGTGACCTCCCGGCTCGCTAATGAGTTGCTCCGCCAGGTTCCAATGAACCCCTTCACCCGGGCCAGTATTCTTCCATCATCTCGTTGAGGTTTGGGACTAAGCTGTAGGGTTCTGCCATCGAAGCAATCTAGATTTGGGGTTTAAGGTCTCTGAAGTCTAGGGTTTTTAGGGAGTGAGATGAGAGAAAATTTAGATTTTTGGTGAGAGTGTGAGTGATATGAACAATGGGAAGGGATGGATTTTCAGTTTTTGGAGAGCTTCTTCAATTTATGGCTTAGTAAATGAATGTCTCTCTTCGTGGGTTGCGACAATAAATGATTAGGTCACAACAATAGCCTTTAATTTTAACTGCGGAATTTATTTTGTGACCCTCAAAATTAATATTTTTGCTCCAGTCTTTATTATCTAAAACCTCATGTCACAACATACTTTAGGTTTGTCACAACAATGAATAGTCCTTACATTAGAAAATTTTGTCGCGACACATGTCATTGGACATAACAATTGCCTACAGGTTATAATTTGGGTTGCGACAAGAAAATTCCTGTCATGACAGAGATTGGTTTCTGCAAACTGAAGAGTGGGTCGCGACACCGATTGAAGGTGGTCGCGACACTATTTCTATTGTCATTTACTTTAGTAAGAAAAATTATTGTCGCAATAGGAAAAACAATGTCATGACACCATATTTCAATGAGTTCTGTAGCGACCGAATTTTTAACGTCGTGACCTAATTTTCTTATGAATTGGCTTGACCATTAAATTTCTCATTGCGACAACCATTTTTCCTCACTTATAAGAAGATGTTGCGACACAGATTTCTTTATCGCGACTAATCTATTATTTCCCCAACATTTTACCACTTAAAACTGCCTTCCAACTCAATTAATCACCCACAACTCAGTCAAATATTTCAATTTCAACATTGTGAAATCATATTTAGCAACAGCAAATCATCAATTCAATCATGAACAACTATCTCATTAAAACACATCAACATAGCATTCAAGTAATTGGCAGCAAACTCCCCTAAACTTAATGTATGCATTATCATTCAAAATAAGTTTAGTGGAATGGAGAAAGCGATTCCCCTTTCAGAGTTAATTACCGCATATTTTAATTGAGATACTTACGTCTAATGAAATTCTTCTTGAATTTTTCTTCATTGTCCTAAAATGAACAAACCGAAAATAAACCATCGACATATTTAAACTACAACCCTAAACACAAAATTCAATTGAACTACTCAAACTATTAAAACTATTAAAAAGATTAAGAAAATCCAGCCAGTTGCCTCCCAAGAAGCCGTCTATTACTCATTCCAGCTAGACATTCGTTGTGCTTGTCTTCTCTTCAAAGATTCTTTTGTTGTTCTTAGTCTAAGCTTTTCTTCATTGATTCACTCTTCATGCATGTGTTTTGTCCTACATTTTTTCGCTTCCTGCAATTCACGCTCTCATTGCAATTGGTGTGGAGATCTTTAGGATTGACCCGTATTGCTGAAATTACTTCGGGTTTAGCTTTTTGCAAGGTTAGGGGTTAGCTGCCCTACTGGTCTCCAAGTTTCTCAATGTAGCATTGATATTTGTCAGAAATACGCTGTGTTAGCTCGAAATTCTCAAGTTCCGTGAATTTTTCATGCACATTCGTGGATTCTTTGTTTTCATCATGAATTGCAGCACCTAACCTTCAAAGGTTTGAGTTCTTTTTTGCCCTTGAAACTCCCTCCGTCAGTCTTATTTTGCCGGGATGTCGTTATTGCCGCTAAACCCAGCCGAGTATAAGGTCGATGGTAGTTCTCGCTCCACTGCCTAGGACCCCGTCAGGCTCCCCCACCATACGAAAAGCTTTCATGGTTTCTTAGTGTTGGACTGTAGTGTGTAGGCAAGTTGGGATTAGGCTTGAAGTGGTAACTTCTCTACTCATTCATGTACTTTGTTTCCTCAACTTGGTAGGGCTCTTCTTCCTCAAACCCCTCAGCACTATTTCTCTTTCCTTCTTTCACTGCTCTAACTTCATGTGCAATGTGCATCCTCCTCTCATTTCTACTCAATTTGTTCATTACTGCATCTAGCTTGGCTTCTATGGTTGTAGTTCTATCCAATCCAATCAGACCATTCCCCCTCATTCCCGGCTATCGCTCCCCGAAGATCTCGCATGGAGTCCTCAGAGTTGCATTTGACAAGGTCTTCACAACTTGTCTGCCTCCTCCGCACTTTTAAAACTTCCACAACAAGATGCATCAATTATACCCTTGGAGGTATAATTGATGGCATGGTAGAAAATGTCCATTTGAGTTGTTAGATCTATCTCATGCATAGGGCACCTCTTCAGTAGTCTCTTAAATCTCTCCCATGTTGTGTAGAGACTTTCATCCTCCCCTTGCTTGAACACAATGATTTCCTTCTCTCGCATGGAGCCAGAGTGGAAAAATCGCCTCGCGAGTGCCTCCACCGCCTCTTCCCAAGTATTCACTAATCCCATTGGCAGTGAGTCAAACCATGTGGTTGCTACATCTCTCAATGATAATGGGAAGAGTTGAAGCTTGATCACATCAAGTCTCACTCCATTCAGTTTCACAGTGTTTTCCATCCTCATAAATCTCCCCGGATGCTCATTTGGATCTTGAGAAGGGTGGCCAATGAACTGGTGCTTCTGAACCATTGTAATCAAAGATAGCTTCAACTCAAAATTGTTTGCTTCAATAGGGGGTTGTCTCACAGCAGAGTACTCTTCTTGGATGATGGGCCTCCAAAATTCCTCTATTGTGTTAGGCCTTTGTGGTCTCTCTGCTTCTTCTTCTGGAATAGTTTACAATCTTTCTATTTGATTAGTCATACTTCTATCTTAAGCACTGGTAGCTTTTCTCAGATTTTTCAGGGTTCTTTTAATTTCTATATCAAGAGGCAGCAGTTCTACTTTTGATTTCCTGTGCATTTAATATTTTCCTGAAAGTGGAAACACACTGAGATCAAATAAAGTTAGTAATAACAAAAATTATATATTCATTAAACTTCAAACAAGATCAATAGCTTATTTAGCCACTGTTGTTAAAACTGTTTTTGTTGATTTTCTGAAATTTTTGGTAAAACAAAGAAAAATGTCCAAATTAGCATTTCTCTCTTTTGTCAGAATATTGATTTTTAAATTCTTTCGATCCCCAGCAACGACGCCAAAAATTTGTTAAGACCAAATGCTATATACAAATTTTTAAACACCATCATCAAAGGATTATTATTTAATCCCCGGCAACGGCGCCAAAAACATGTTAGGCAAAAGTTGTTTTGCATATTCAAATGATTGAGACCATTACTAGAAGACTAAAAATTAATCGCAGGTAAAGGCACCAAAAACTTGATACAAACCAAAAATACATTGTAAGCTCATAAGAAGAATAATTTTGTCACTAAATTCAATTAAAAATTTACTTTGGTCTTAAAAACTACAAGTGCACAAGTCGTACAAGTAATAAAGTGGACCTATAAGTCCGGATATCGTTCCCACGGAGATTGAAATGAATTTAAACTTCAACTACCCCAACTACTCAAGTTCTACACTATTTGAACGTCTAATTTAGATGAAAATTTAGCACCTAATAAGAATTTAAATCACTAGAATCCTATAGTTGACATAAGGGAACAAATTAAATCCTAAATGTAAACTAGAATGAACCAAATTATTGTTGGAAGTAAACATCAGATTTCACCGCCGTGAAATCACAACTCGCATCCTATTCTCATTCTATTTTTCCCTGAGTTGGAATCTGAATTTGTCAAGAGACAAGGTAGTATAGTTTGGATTACTCCTCTAACCATACTTTTCACTAAAATAAAGGTTCATGTTCATTTCTGAAACATGATTCTAATTAATTACTTGTAAATAGAATTTCTCTGTAAGATCTGAGTATTTTTCTTTTCCAATACTTGATACCCATTTCTGATGACTGCAGATTTCTTGTTTCCCAAGACAGGGCAACTGCAAGATTTCTACAACAAGAATGATGTCTCATCCTTAAGATCTGAAAGACTTTTCTCTTTCCTTGATTAGATCTCATGCTAACACGGGATCAAGATCATTCTTCCATATCAAGGAGAGATATTTAATTGATTAAATTGATATATCACTCAACCCATTCTCAAACCATGAGCAAATTGAGGCTTTATCTAAGTAACCGTTCAGAGCTCATTAGTTCTTCAATACTAGTCTAACATACCCCCAAGTAACTGGTCTAAGCTCTTAGGAATCTCCATCTCTGTGTCACTTAGAGCGCCTCGAAAATCAGAGCCAAACAATAGTCCTTTCATGGGTATAAGCTACTAAAATTGGGAAAAATTAATATCAAGAACAACACCATTCAAATAAACTCAAAATTCAACTCAGAAATTTTCTTCATTTTCAGGAAAGACCATAACAAACATCGATATTTCCAAAGGAAGTTATGTTCTCGAAACTCGGGATTACAACATACATTGAAATATCAGACAGAAAATTCCACTTAAACTACAATCAATCAAGAAATGAGTTCCAATGCTTTGTCCAAGTTCTCAATTCAAACAAGAATCGTAAATGAATTGCAACATTAAATTTCAACTCAAAACTTCTGAACAAATCACTGTTTCAGATCCAGTAACAAATCAAATTTTCATGCTAACGCTAATCTACGAAAAAAGAAAATAAGAAAAATAAAAATAAAAGAAAAAATATAATACAAAGGAGTCCTCAGCTCCCAAGGTACTATGGTCCGTCGTTGCCGACGGGATCGCATCGCTTCCATAATCGCTTCGCATAGAGTCTCTAGTAAGCTCAGTCCTAACTTCACCTTCTTTTATGAATCCTTAAATGTTAGGCCCAGGTTGTCTTCTCAGTCACAACCTAAAAGTTGTGTTGCGACAGGGTTTTGTGATCTCTGTTGCAGGTATGCAGTCGTTTATCGCGACTTAAAGATCTTGTACTCATTCTTGCTTGAGTTACGACAGCATATTTTTTTGTTGCGACATTTTTTCTTTCCTTTAGTATGATAACTCTATCGCGAAAAAGTTTCCTTTGTCGCAACAATGTTCTTTGCATTCCTCAAATAGTTATGTCACAACATTGATAATCATGTCGCAACACAGTTTCAGTGCAGCTTCTGCAAGTTGGTGTCATGACCCAAGTTTCCATGTTCTTCCTTGGCTTTCAATCGTGACAGTGATGCTGAGCTACTTCTTCAAAATGGTGTCGCGACCCAGCTATTCTTGTCACGATACACACGATTTCTCGTACGTCGCTGCTCTGCTGCAACATTGTCTTCGTATTACACATATTCGATCGCACCCAAAAAGTCCGTCAGCGAGAGTTTTGTCGCCACTTAGCCGCTTCCTCGCTGCAGCCTTCACTTTTAATGTCGCACTCGTAATTTTTGTGTTTGGGATGTTTTGCATGTCGTGACCCCACTATGTTATGTTGCGGCGACATCTTTCGCATGCAAGATATTTTCCTCGTCAGCGATAACTTTTCCTCGCTTCAACCCGGTCTTCGCGTGTCGCTACTCTTATTTCCGCCACGACAGACTTTTCTCGCGGTTCATCCGATTGCGTCCCGACCGAAGACTTCGTCGCGACATCAAAAACACCTTTTAAGCTTGAAGTATGTCTAATGATTACCTTTGCCGCAACCGTGTTAGTTCATCCATTAAGCACCCTTTGTCGTGACCTAGTCTTCTTACCGTGACCTAAACTTCTTCTCCAACATCTTTTCTGTCTCAATAAACTTTTCCATGTTGCAGAAGTCAGTGTCGCAACAGAAGAGGGTTCTATTGTGACAAATATTTTGCATTCAGTTCAGTATTATGTCGCAATACAAACTATTTTGTTCCCAGCTGACTAGCATATGTTTTTCCCATTCTTTGTTGCGACCTAGCTCAATTGTCAATCACCCATGGTTACGACACATGAAATGTTGCTGCGATATCGCCTTTGGTTATTGTCAGAAGTTTGTCGCGATTACAAGCTTCAATCGCGACATGATCAGCCGCAATTGTCAGCTTTTTCTCTCTCTTTCTGCTAGATTTTTCCTTTGAACTAAAGCCTGCAAAACACAAGTTTGGTAAATATGCCATAATTGGCATTAAAATAGCTCTGAAAATACTAAAAACAAGCCAAAAAAATGGACTAAAAATAGATAAGTTTAAGACTCATCAATTTCCATATATCAAATGAGAGATTTCCATACCTTGATATTCAAAGACTTGAACCAAACTTCTCCTTTTCTTTACTTCTTCTCTTGAACAAGGCTAGATCAAGAAATGGAGAGAATCAAACACGTGGCTCTTCTTCTCCTAAATTGTACAAAAAGAGGTAAGAACCTTGCTTTCTCTTTACTTGAACCAAAACTAAGCCAAACAATGGGGAGCACATGCTATTTGATCTCTTTCTCCACAAAAAAACCGGTGCCCTAACCTCTCCCATACCCAAATTGGATTTTTCCCCAATTGTGAGACAAGTTTGTCTCCTTATTTGGCTCCCACTTTTAATTTTTGCTATTGGGTCCTTCTATTTCATTATAATTGCACATCAACTTATCATAATTATTCAATAACATATAATCATCTTACTTAATGTCCTTTCGTGTCCCAATTGTCAAATTTACCACTTTATCCTTCAGACTTTTTAAAATTCCGATTATATCCTTTTTCACACTTAACCCAAAAATTTCTGAAAAAAATTTGACTTCCATTTTACTTTAAACATGTCATAAAACTATTAGGGTGTAATTTGGGATGTTACATGCATAGCTGAAATTACATTAGACAATGGGCCAGATCGGATACCATGTAATCGTCAATTCTCCACTACCTGAACATATAAGCACCACCGCTTTATCACACTCAATTATACCGATGTTTAGACAACCAATCCATCCCCAATATCAAGTCAAATTTCGTGGAAAAGGCAATGGTCAGATCATTGAACTCTCTATCATGGATCACTGTGAGAACGCTCTTATACACCTCCTACGACCTCGACATCATGCCCTGTGTGGACTAGTAACATGGCCGTCATACAATTGATCTGTTGATGGCATGTTATCAAACAAGTGCTTAGTGCAGACATAAGAATGTGTAGAACCAGGATCTATCAAAGCATGCATTTCAATGTCATAGACATAGAAAATACCAGCTATAACCTTTGGTGCATCTTGATCTTCACAAGCCTCTGCATAGGCCTCGAGCTGACCAGAGTGTTGGGGCGATTTAATGTTTACGCAATACTTCTTCAGGCCGCTCAACTACCTCGCCCTCTACCCCCTATCACGAGTCAGTGGAGGTACATTTGATACTCCTCTGCTACTTCCTTAAGGATTTCTGGAAGTTCCAGATCCTCGCCAACCACTATAAGATGGTATGTGCTTCCACATCGAAAACAACCCCCAATTATCCGTCTACAAGTACCATAATGATATTTGTGGCAATACGGGCATTCAAGTCTTTCACCTTATTCGGTTGAAGTGCCCTTACCGAAACCCGATGTCATTGTAGATCCCTGCCTTCTACCTCTAGTAGCATAACTCTGTACTAATTCAACTTGAGACTCTCTAGTTCTTTTACTTGAGAAGAAACTACCCCTAGAGAACTTTCTCTCGTTTTCTTCCGACTCATCATTCTCGCATTTCTCACTTTCATAGCCGCTACACCGCTAATAGAAATTCACCACTCAGAATAGATAACAAACTGCGGAGGTACCTTTTTATAGACTCCTTTAGGCCATCCTCAAACTTTCTACATCGGAAGGTTTCAGTAAGAACTGGTTGTGGTGCATACTTACTGAGGCGGCTAAACTCTTTCTCATAATCCACCATTGTCAAATACCCCTGTTTCAGATTCAGGAATTGCTTCCATTTGGTATCTCTGTAATCATCGGTGACATTCTTCATATGAAACTCTTGGATAAAGAAGTCCTAGGTAATTAGGTTTGGAAGCAGTGGATTTCTTAGAACTAACTTCCACCAATCATAAGCTGTGATGAGTGTCTAAAAACACTCATTACAAACCCGTGATTTAGCGAGATTTGGGATCAGTTTCATATATATATATATATATATATATATATATATATATATATATATATATATATATATATATGACCTTGTTTTGATTACTTTTCTAATATTTAGTTTTAATGGGGTTTTTGTAGGAAAATACTCAAAATGCTTGAAATGGAGCCTCAGTAGAGTCCCGAGAAGACAGGCAATCAAACAACGCCACTACGCAAACGTCACGACATCCCAACGTCACGACGTTGCGGGAAAGACTTAACAAACTTTATCTTGTGAAGAAGCTATAAAAGGAACAGGAGAATCCAATTTTAGGGGGTCGAAAAACGTTTGCATTGCTAGGGTTTGAGGAACTTGGGTCTGGAACAGAGGAAAGGAGACTTGAAGGCCTATCTTAGAGAGAGAGGCTTGAAGAATCCGGGAGACCGTCATTCCTTCATTCTTTGAAGTTTTCTCTATCCTTATTATTAAGTCTTGATTTTCAATTGTAATGGAATAGAACATCATGAGGTTCTAATTTCGTGGTTTAGGGTGTTGGTAGTGATTTGGACATGAATACCATGTTAAAGTGTTAACCTTTCATAATTCCATTATCTTATATTTTTTTTTTATCATTAACTCATGCTTTGATGATATTAATTTCTTATCAATCTTAATATGTGAGTGGTTCTTTGTAAGATCTGAGAAGTGAATGAAGAATTAGACATAGATGGGTTAACCTAATAAACTTGGTAATATAGGATTATCAATAATTAGGAGGCTTAGGAGTTCTTTGCATTTCATGCACCTTTAATGTAGGGTTGAGCAGGAGGAGCGAGAAACCTAGTGATAAAGGGAGTTAAATGACCTTAAGAAAGGCTTTAATTACAATAGATAAAAGCGCCTTAGAGGAACATGTATCTTAAATAATGGAATAGAACCTCTGACATTACCTGATGGGATACGTCTGACAACACGACACCACAACCTCTTTTGCACCTTTGATCATTCTTACGTTTGAAGCACACAGTTACATTAGTAGTAATTTAATCTGCTTTTATTTCCACTTAGCCATCACAATTGCTAGTTTGAATATTAAAGAAGTATTATAATTTTGGTACTTAGCATACTAAGATTAAGGTTTTCCCTATGGATCGATATCCGTACTTAGGTACACTTTATTACTTGACGAAGAGTGTATGCTTAGCGATTGAAGCGATTTGCACTTCTTATTGCATATCCTGAAAACACAATCCGCGTAAATTTACATCATTTGCACCTTGCGAAGTGAGACGCACATTGATCAATACATTGAGGACATTTCACTTCGTGCAGAGCCGCTGTAGTTTCTCGACGAAACTGAACTTTTATCGTTCTCAGGACTTGTACCATGTTAGATTCTTCTACTCCATGCTTTCTTATCGAATCAATCGGATCTCTAGGTGCCGTGAGTCGATCTCAGACCCTTGCCATATCCTGAGAAATCTTGAACAACACTTCGGTTGACAGCGGGAGCGTCATGTTCACCTGCTGTAGGCTCGAAGGGATCGGGGTGATAGACCACGATCTTAGAAATTTAACACTTTACGCCACTTTCTGCGATGTCTTGGGGTCGTTCCATCTTATTTGCTATAAAAATAAAAAATAAAAACAAGGACATCTACATTAGGCCAACACAATACTATGTAGGTACATTTTTAACCTAATAATTTTCCTTAAACGCCTAAACCTTGGCTCTGATACCACTAACAATAGCGCCCATTTCCCCTGACTACGGTAGGTAAGGGGACGCCACACAGAGCTGAGACCTGTTAACCTAATTTTCTAGCATTATTTGAGACCATTTCAAGAATAGATTCATAATTGATATAAACTTGTTTTTTTAAAAGGCCCAGAAAATTGCAGAATTTCGGGCTCTGACATAACCTTGGAATTTCCACTTCAATGGTGATTAAAATATCTAGTACATAGATGCTTGAGTCTCTAACTACTTATATTCTTACAAGTTTCACTACATCAAATATTAGATTTACAATTCTATTACAAAAGAGAAGATGGAGTAGAGGACCCACATAAGGAGGGCTCCTACGGTTCGTGGTGGCCTTGGCAGATCTACGGGGATGTCCACAACCTTCTTGGAACTTACAGTAATGAAACACTTGTACTAAATATATAACTTAGTGGGGAAAGCGAGAATAACATATATATATATATATATATATATATATATATATATATATATATATATATATATATATATATGATATTTTGATGATCCTCGATTTCGATTATATGTGCATATATATAATTATTTCACATATCCTATTATTAATCTCTCCTGTAGGAGTTCATAACATAAATGTCATAACAGAAGGTATCCGTAGGTACACTACAATACATAACAGAGTTATGCCTTAGCATTTGAGTTGATTACTTTCATGTTCATATTGTTCATTATTCAGATACACATCATATAAATGTTTTCCTGCATAGACTAGTAATAATGAATAAGAGGGACGCACCCAAAGGTATGGTACGGTACAGAACAGGAAGTGACCATAAACAGAACCCACTTAATGGTACCAGCAGAATAGGAGTGCTAAATAGCACTGAATAGACTTGCTAATTAACATGGAACATACGTGCTAATTAGCACAGAATAGAAGTATTGAATAGCACTAGTCCCCATTTATTTACTATCCTATATTAAATAGGCATACAATTATATGTGGTTTAGAGCATTTATACTTGTCTTAATAACATTCATGTTATACTCTTATTCAATTTTTATGACTATATTTCTCTCCTGCATATTGAAATGTTCATTCATTCTGATTCGACCCGATAAATGAGGTTTTAGGCAGGTAATCTTAACCTGATATTACTATGTATTAAGTTTCCAAAGGCTCTGGTCTAGTCATTTGGACGCACATTAGAATATGGTCAAAACATTTTAGATTGTTCCCGAATATTTTCAAGATTGTTGTGTGATGTTCTCAATTGGACAAATTTCTGGGAACAATAGAGACATTATGTGACCATACTTTCTTCATGAAAGTTACTCTCCTGGGTAGCTAGTTTTAGTAGGATTTTGATTCACCTCATTTGGATCGAGTATATTTCAAATATATGAAACATGAAACAACAGACTACTCTAGTAGAGGAATGATCGTATCTTCTTTATGGAACTCTTTTTAGGGTCCTTGGAGCAGGATTTATGTGACGCCCCAATTTTCGGGGGTCTCGTTGACTAGCCATCAACCTGCGAAAGATTCTACCTTAGGACATTACGCACCTAAGTCTTGGTACCGAACTAATACCATTTGCTTTCGTGAACAGGTTACTCAAACTTACCTCGTCGTTCCTTCACGGGACCCATTCATTCATATTTAGCTAAAATGTAAATTCTACATAGATACAATCCACGAGTCCGATCAACCCTGCGCCAGTATTACATGCTAGACTATGTTTGCAATAGTCGAAAGAATTTTAATTACGTTCCTTTATAAAGCACTAGGTAATATGTTCCTAGCATTCTTTTCTGAAGATTTGCTCCAGGTCACATATCGGCCTTCTTCACAATTACGGTCTCAAGTGAGCGTCGTCCTCCAGTGTACTCTCTACACCTGAAAGGGGGTCTCATAAAGGGTGAGCCACGCTTAGTAGAGAATACCTCCTATAAGGGCTACTCCCAGCTTTAAGTGCATTACGATGTTTGCTACCAAAGCATTTCGCATAATAATACACACATTAACATTCCAGTGAAGAATCATGTCAATTCTACATGGAATCACACGTATCATGATATGAGATGAGACTCATCATGACCAGCATCCCGAGAAGTCACCGCAGGCTCCCTCACACGGGTTTATGCCAGAAGTGTGAAAACCCCGTCATTCTAGATGACATTCAATGATCGTTTTTTCAAACGATTTCATTTATTTATAAACTAGCTTTTTGGATGATACATCCACCGATGATCATTTTATATTCCAAAATCCATGTGTTTTTGGTAGGGATTTTGGTGTCTCGCGCACGGGCTCGTGCCCGGACACTTTACGGCCTTTCACCATTTAGGGACTATGCAACCATAATTGTGGGTTTCACGAATGAGGATCTATCCTTTACTTGCTGATACGGCATATTTTCTTTACTATTTTATTCAACCGTGCGACTTTACTGGACGTCGTCCCAATGCACCGAGCCCACCATCAAACACTAAACACAGTGTCGATTTATTAACCATGCACTCACACCCATTTAATGCGATGTCCCCGTGCATATACAATGCAGTATGCCATTGCATGTTTATACCATGTCACATATATGATGAATGTTATATGGACAATTATACTCATGCATATTACCAATGCATCATGAACTGATGCTCTTCGATATGCATATAATTTCCATACATTCATTCAATGTTAATATATATAAGCTTAATCATACTAACATTTCATCACATCCATGTCAATATATCGCAGTATATATGAACATCCCGATCAGTCATTACTTGGCGAGTAGCGGCGCACTTTATCCTAAGTTGAATCGCTGACGCACCAACATATTCATACACAAGCTATAAAAACATGCCACAACAGGACCACAACCCGGCCTCAAAACTTCCCAGAAACTATCCACAAACGGGCCACACGCGAGGAGGCGTGAGCGACCCGCAAATAGTCGAAGTTGTCCGACCTTGCGACTTTGAAAAGAGTATGAAATGCCCAAATATTTGAGCACCAAATTCCATTCAATGGCGTATGGTTAGAATTTAGACTCAAAGAGCTTTCCATAGAGTCTAAGAACGCGCGAATCGGAGTTTGAACGAGAAAATTATGGTCGTCCAAAGTTGAATCTATCGATTCTGCATGGGTGTGCGAAATTGTTCGGAACAATCCCAAACTTAGCCTTAATCAGCCCTGGATTCGACTACCTCCTCTAGCCAACACCTGGCCAGTCCAAACTGAAAAAACAGTTCAGCTTGTTCAACCTGGACCTCATTGGAAACGGTTCTAAATTCCCAACAATTTAGTCTAAATTGTCATGAACCAACTCTACGGTTAGGGCCGAACCCAATGGTCATTGAATGGCCCTTAAGCATGAAATAACTAGAGTAGGAGAAACCCCTACCTCTTGGAGCATGAACAATGCCTACTCCTTGGTCCGTCGAATGCCATAAAATGGAGGGAGGGCAGCCGGTCCTCCTCTTCCTTTCCTTTCTTTTCCTTCTTTTTCTTTTCTCTCTTTTCCTTTTCTTTTCTGTTATGTTCTCCTCCTCCACCAAACTAATTTTCTTTTCTTTCTTCCTTTCTTTTCCTTTTCTTTCTTTTCTCTCTGTTCCTTTCTTTTCCTTTCTTTTTCCTTTCACCAAATTGATTCTCCACTTTCTTATTTTGGTGACACATGGTTTCCATGTGTCATCCTCACAATGCCTTCCCTTTACAAGTGTCAAATGTGTTAATATTATCTTTCCATTGTGACGCATGGTCACCATGCTCTTTGCCATGGCATCCGCCCCACCCACATGGATCCTCGTAGCGATAGGCGATACCATGTGGCATCATGCCACATGTTACCGTCATTTATTCGTTCGCGCCGAAATATGTGAAATTTTGATAAATCTCGGAATTGGCGTAATTATTTAGGGTAAGCTAGATTTCGCGAGCGAATCTAATGGTATGGTCAAATCTCTCATCATCCAAGATCTAGAGGAATTTAGGGTTTTCAGCACATGCGTATGATGATCCGCATTTCTCTTATTTGAAAAAGTTCAAATTTACCTAGGTTTTCACAATTTAAATCTTGGTCTCTTATATTAATTGGTAGCTCTGGTTCTTATGTTTCATCTCCAACTGAAATCATCCAAATTTGAGGTCCATATACCAAATTATAGTCAAAACAAAAACATAGGTTCTTGGGAAATTTGGACAGCACTTCCCCTAAAATACCTACATGTCACTTTACACATTTTTGGTCCTTATCACTAGACAATTCCAACCCAAACAAAAACAAGATCCAAAACAACCTCAAACCCAACTCAAAAAAAAAAAAAAACAAATAATGAGAGAGTTAGGATGTTTTCCTAACCTTGATGTCTTGAAACTTCCAAACCAAGCTTTCTTTCTCTTCCTTCTCCCTTTCTTTTCCTTTCTTCCTCCTTACTTGCACAAGGAGAGCCAAGAACATGGATTGATCAAAAGCCAAATGGATAGCGGCTCCTCCTTAGAAATGCCACAGCTCTCTTAGCCCAATGGGGAAATTCCCATTTTAAATAAGTTGTTGTCTTAACCTTTTGACTTAAATTCTTAGCCCTTGCTATTTAGTCCTCCAATTTCACTCAATTTTAACAATTAACTTATTAATATTCTACAATGGCGTACTAACTTCTTATCTTATGTCTTTTTGGGTCCTTAATTGAAAATTTACCAGTTTACCCTTTTCACATATAAATTTCTAAAAATACAAATTTGACCATTTATCATTAAGCATTAATAGCCATTCTTTGGGGCATCGTTTGAGATTATTCCTGAGCACGTGTGTAAAATGCATGTGCAAAAAACAATTGCATGAAGTGACCATCAGTGGAAGTATATTCAGCAATAGTACCTAGATTGATTTCTCTTAGCCTTTGGCACAACCAAGGCAAAAACATATAGGAGTCATGTAGAGCTCCTTATAGACGCTCCTTAGCCTTCTCTTTGATGTGTCAAGCTTGGCTATATGTTAGTTCAACTCCATAATCATGAGAAAAATCCTTGCATATTTGGCGAGGAAGATAATCTGATGTTGTCCTAAACACATCTTCAACTATAACGGCACCCCTCTTTGAATTAACCTTCACCTTAGATGAACATTTATCTTGCGCTATATAATTATGATTAACTCGGTACGTGTGAGCTGTGGGATCATTTCCCTTTACAACATGAGTTATTTATCTTCCAAGTACAATCATCAATTGAACACTTCACTAACATTTGCTTAAGTGAGTTTTTTGTGTACTTGTACTGGAACCTCCCACCTAAAGACATCTTATATATTGCATTACGAAACTCTTCGGCATTTTTAAAAGTATGCCTTGACCCTAGTATTGCATCACCGGAACTCTCCCGAGTCGATAGGGTGTGGGGTTGCATCGTGATAAAAACCTATTGAATGTATTATCACGCGTCACAGGATTCACGTCGTTATTAGATGCACATGAAGGCAGCCGATAACAGTGGCATGTAGCTACATGGTATAAAGAAAAGGAATTAAATTCATTTATAATTAAGTAATTAAAAATAATAATGCTCATCTAACATTTACTTACCTATTTACTAATTATGTATTTGACATATTTCCCTCAACGCCCTCTAGACATGATGATTCTACAAAGTAAACCTCAACAAAATCATCATTATGAGAGATCACATTATCCAAGTCATCCATATCTTCCAAATGTTTGATGACTTTGAGATTGAACTTGAGGATATAGTGCATATTCATAGTGTTTAGGCAAATATCAAATTTCTCCAATATTCTACTCATGAATTCTTCAAATGACATTCCCTTATATACATGTATACCCTTGCTTCGACCACCAATATATTTTCATACGCCATCATTTTGTTGCACAAGTTTACCTCCCACATAAATACAACAATAAACATGCATTTTACATGTCCATCAACCTATTTCAATAATAGAATAAAGCAAATGAGTTGTTAAAACAAATTAAGCTTGTAAACCATCAAGCCATACCAAACTTATGACACATCATATCATATACTAATTTAATAATTTTCATGTATACAACTTATAGCACATTTCTCTTTTAAAAAAAAAAAAAAAAACCTCATAACACAGCAAAATGATAACAAATTTCAAACCTACATTGGGTTTAGGGTTGAATTAGGGGTGTTATCCATACTCTTTATAAAATAAGAGCTACAACTAACCCTAAAGCATAATTGCCCCTAATAAGGAATGGAAATGCAATTTCTTACTTAGATGTGATTAGGTCATACATGGTCATGTGCATTGACATATAGATTAAAAAGGCAGACAAAGATATGAGCAATCTAATGTCCACCAATTCATATTGGCATTTTGGTTTTTTCATAAACAAAAAGCACATCTATCAAGTAGCACCGAAAAGCTAGGGGCACACCCCCAAGTATACAAGTAATAATGTACACAAAGTAATAAGCTTTCACTAACACAAAGCAAATATAAGAAACCACTTCCAAACAAACAAACTTTCACTAACACAAACAAACAAAATATAAAAAAAACTACATCTGAGTACTCCACTACCCATCCAATTCCATGAATTTTCTTACATCAATCTTTCTCTATGCACTAATACTCAAAAGCAAACCTTCACACCGGTTTGCCTAATAATGTCAGTTAAAGAGCCTTATATATTTTAAAGATCCAATCTAGCCCCATTGGATCTAGATTCCTTAGATGCCTATGGCAGCAAATGGGTTGGAAAGGGCAAATTGATCGAGTGTTGAAGTTTTCCTATTTTCACCTCATTAAGGGTAGTTTAGGTATTATCACTTTTTTTTATAGCCTTGTCTTTAATTTTTTATGCTTTTATGGGTTTAGGGTTTAAATAAGGGTGTTATCCAAATTCTTTATTAAATTAGAGCTAGAACTAACCCTAAAACATAATTAGCTCTATTGATTACAGAGGCATTTGTGCAAGGGACAAAAGGGGAAATGCATTGTATTTAAGGGTGATTTTTTTTTAATACATTTTAATCTCCATTTCGTCGAATATAATCTTCCATCTTTTTTTTATTTTTTATTAGATCATAAGATGTTCTGAGTGGACATACACCGGCTGAGCTAATTCTCCTTATTATTAGAAGGAACGAGACAAATAAAATTCTTTTGGTATATTCTCGAACGGTACCGAGATCGGCTGAATTAAGTTATGAGAGATCTCGACATGCTTCATATTAAATGAAGCATTTTTGTATCTGCATTTTAGGCATAGAAGAATAGAGAATACCATTTAAAACCTTAAGTAGTCAGCAAGCGATAAAAACAAGTTTGGACAAGGAGATTGTGTGGCTAAGGCACCATGATCATTTATATTTCTTGCAAAACAAGCATTGTTCTTGATTCATTGTTCCAAAGATTATTCTAATGATAAAATGTGTATTTTAATGCATTTTCCCCTATTAATCTTTCGTCCTTTTAAAACTTAAAAATATCCATTGTATATGAAAAAAAAATTCATTGTATTAATATATCAAGTATATTATGTCAAAATTAATGATATGTCAAAAATAAATTAATGATGAACAAAGTATTTCAATGTGATATGGAAAGTGAATACTTGTCAAAAAAAAATTATCTTTGGAAACAAAAAAATTTACCTTTTTTTCCCAGCAAGAAAAATTAACTTAAATTTTCGAATTTGAGATTTTTCATTTCTTTTTTATTTATATTAGCTCATTTCAAAATAATTTTTAACACTAATTAGTAACAAACAAATAAATACAATTAGAATATGTTGCTAAAATAACATCTCATTTTTTTAAAATATGCTTTCAAAAAACAATCTTCTTATAAAAAAGTAGTTAAATATATTTTTAAAATTTGGAAAAGAGTTTCCATTTAGGCTCTTGATCTCAAGTGATGAATTTGTTAAAAAAAAAAATTAAGTCACCTAAACTTTCACTTTATGTATTCTTGACTCCATTTAAACCGAGTTTTGACTTAAAACTTTAATACCTGCTAGTTTACCTAAAATTTTCAACTCTATCCAAAATCTGTATTACGAAAATTCAATGTATTCTAATCTTTAACATTTTCTTAAAATATTGCTTTCAGATTAATTTATGAAAATATGTTTTCATTTTCAATCCCATTTTGGTCAATTCATTGAATTTAATTCAAAACATGAAACATCTTAATTGCTTCGATTCATATATGTAAATGTCAAAATAGTGAATTCATTTTCTTTGTTTTCAAAATTTGTTTTCGTCTTATTTTCGTAACTAAACGCTTTTCCTCGCTTTCGAAAATTTCAATGTAAATGTAAAATTTTCTACCTACTAAATTGCGCCTAAGTTACCGTCATTTAATGACTCACCAACAGCCACTCTTATGAACAAATACACTGATAAAGAAGAACAAAGGAAGTCCCGATAATATTAGCAGTACAGATAAATGACTTTAATACTTTCTTAAAAACTATTTTCCAAAAATTAAATAAAAACCTTATATGTTTAATAAATTAGGGGGAAATAGCATAAAAATCTTTAAACTTTAAAAGATTCTTGCATATTAAGCTTGAACTTTAAAAATAAGATTTTTAATATTAAACTTTGATTTTAATTACAAATAGTCTTGGATAACCTGAATCTATAGGACTAAAGCTTATGTTCTAAAACTAACAAACACAATTGTACTCGAGTTTTAGATTGAAATGGTTTATTTGAAAAAAAAATTAAAATTATAAATTAGTTTTTAACCCAAACTAATACCCAAAATAAAGTGTTTGGACTATATTGGATTACAAACCGACAAAAGTATTTGATAAAATTTTAATTACCATTTTCATTTGCCATACTCAAAACATATTATTTTAGGCATTAGTTTAGGTTAAAAACTAATTTTATAATCAATCTATAGAGAGAACCGCCTTTTTCCTGAGAACCGGCAATTCAAATTTGGAGGATAAGAGAGGGAGAGAGAGCGAGAGAGAGCACGGAGGGAATGGAGATGGAAACCAAAGACGACTCTCTGAAATCTCAGATCGCTATCCGCTGCGCCAAAGCCGCAGTTCTGCTTTCATCTCTGAAGACGTCTCAGAATTGCAACTTGAGAGCTACAATCGATCATGGGAACGAGGTAAAAATGGCTTTCTCTACATCTCTTGAATTTTGTCGATCTGTAATTTGCGTTGTAATTTTGGATTTTGCTCAGGAGAGAGAGATTATGAAGAGAGCTATCACGGATCTGAAAATAGAGTTGGCGAAAGAGCGAAGAAAGGCTAAGCGGATAAAGCTTTGCGGTTTTGTAGGGCTGGTCATGGTCTTGCTGTCATTTTGGAGTTTCTGTTTGGTACTCGCCACCAAATACTGAGACTAATTACTAATTAGTGCGTTGATGGGGACGGAAAGCTACTCTTAGATCTGTGCGCTATTTTCTTGCCTCTACTGGTTATTTGGCACTAGTGAAATTTGAATTTTTCTTGGAAGATAATGAGCTATGCTTCTGCTTCTGCTTCAATGAAGGGAATGTAAAATTCGTGGTCAGGCTTACACATTCTGTGAACAGATACCTATTTTTCCTTGTAGAATAGGTATTTGCTTGGTTGCTGAGAAAATCACGACAGACAAATAAAAGAGACTTCAAATCCCGTGTTTCATAATGTCGGTTGTCCTGGTTCCAATAAAAATATGGAAGCTCATCTCTTCAAAGCTTAACAGTTCAGTACCTCTCGGTTCACTCAGTTTCGGTTTCCTTAAGTAGTAGAACTAGAAATTGGATTCCCTTCCTCCATTTTTTTTTTTTTTTTGGAATAAAAAATATACATATACGAATAAGATAAACACTAAATGAAATCATAATTCTTGGATGTGAAATCATAATTCATAACTATACTAAATGAATAAGATAAAAATGATTTTGAGATACGAATTATTAGTAAACACTTGGATGTGGTGCAAATAATCATTTTTTATTTGGAAACCTTGCTTCCATACAATCATTTTTTAAAGTGGGCATTCTTTTGCTATCAATTAGAAGAAGCTCTTCATTGTTCGCCATTGTCAGGAAGTACAATGCTTGGTTTTTCCACCGGTTCCTTTGTGCTTAAATGTTCCCGATTTTGAAAATGGTAAAATATGCGGTACCATGCCTATTGAAATTTGATGCTTCATTGTCAGAATATATTTGATGGCTGAATTTCATAAACTGTTCGTTACTAACATTCCGCTATTAATTGATTTTTTTTTTTCTTTTGGGAAAACGTTCATGGAATTCAATTATGATACGAGCTTTTTTCAATCGGAAGATACCAAACAATATACAGAATTCATATATGATACTAACACTTTTGTAATCGGTTATGCCATTCTTTGAACAGTTGCATCATTTTACATGAGCAAGCTGGTAAAATATTTTTCCAGGAGAGCAGTCCATTGTAGAAAATTGTTAGTATGTGTCTCAAATTTTTATTTAATGTTTATTTCTTTTTGTAAATAATATTTTATAGGATATTATATTATTGTAATATTAGGTTTTCTTAAAAGAATAAGAAAATCTTTTAGGAATATCTCTATAAATATTCTGGGTGAAAAAATTCTGAATCTATGGGGTTTGAGATATTGAGAGTTTTATGAAATTACTAATGTTGGTATTTATAAACATCTAAGCCAGGGTTTTCATGATTTTTGTGGAAGTTTTCTGGTAATTCGTAATATTTTGAAATCTTGTCTTGTTACCACATGTTTTCAATAATAATTGAGAGCAGCTAATATTCTCTCTCATCAGTGATAACTGGCATGGTGGTGGCGAAAAAGTTAAAGCATCTCGTGTATTTTATGATTGTCTTTATCGATGTGCTTGATTCGTATTATTGTTCGTGGAGCTTACGATTATAACAAATGGTGTCGGAGAACGGATATAAGATATTTGAAACCAACGAAAAGATTCTGAAACACTTAAGATGAAGATAAAATAAGATGAGTAGTTCAAAATTAAAAGTCAATTACTTTCCTATCCAGATGTATTGAAATTTAATCCGAGGAGTATAATTGTTGAATATGTCTCAAAATTCTATTTTAATATTATTCTTTTTTTGTAAATAATATTTTATAGGATAATATCTATTTGTTTTGTTATATAATATTAAGAAAGTTTTTCTTACTTAAATAAGGAAAGCTTTTAAAATATTCTATAATTATTAGGATGCAGTGGAAAAAAGTTAAGAAAAGAAATTGAGTTTATAGTATTTTAACATATTATGGGCATCATGATATTTTGTCTTTCCAATTTTGCTCTACATGTTGGGAATTATATATATATATAATATAGAGGTGTGAATATATATATATATATATATATATATATATATATATATATATATATATGGAATGTGAATGGAAATGATGAAAAGTTGCGGCGCACAGATGAACCACCAGGCTTTTCGATTCTGGCCCATGGTTTCCTATAGAGCTGGACCTCCCAGCATAAATTTGTCTGAAACTGTTTTAAATCGTTTGAAGAGGCGTTTGCATTTTCCTTTTATACTCTCAAAAATTCTTTGGTCGTGCCCAGTTCACTCCCGGGTGCTCGTTGAAATTTAGAGGCCGTTTAAATCTTGCATTCACTGGCCGTAGGAGTCACAAAAGCCAGTTACATCTGGGAGGAATTCTATTAACCTTGGAGTCTGGAGAATAAAATTTACCAAGTTCATGAAGTGATCACATTGGCTCAGGTTTTATTTATTGCATTTACTTGTAAATATTTAATTTTATTGAGATTTATAACTTTTATATTTATTTTAAACTGGCACAAATTAATACTGGTTATAATATTATTTAATTACTATGAAATTGAAAATAAGTAATGCAGACATGTTTCATGTTTTCAAATAGTTAAATATTATCTAAGTAAACAGGATATAAGCATGTTGTTTGAAACCACATTAAAGCCTCTTATATTTACCCTTAATAATTTTTTTTATCTTTTTATTGTTCTTGAATTTATTTTTATGACATCAAAGCTTCTGCAGTTATAACAAAAACTGGATGAAAAGGTAAGTTGCCTTGTGTGGGTTCTTTACATTCATCTTTGAGTCATTTGGCATTCCTCAAGTATCTTCTCGTTGCACTTTGGAACCTAACTTATCAACAACAAACCAAACCCTACAGATCACACAAACAACTCCGGTCTCTCTTATACGGTCAAACTCGTGAACAGTTTTCACCTAAATGCTCATGGTGATCCTTCTAGCTGCAATGTCTAAGATATCAGCTATGTCCACTACCTAAACGGTGGCAAGTTCTGGATAAAGCACCTATGTACTAACCTGTATATCCAAATCTATTAAAGGTTTCAAATCATACCATGCCAACTGCAACGGAATACAATTTTGCTGCAGTCAAGAATGCGCCCTTTTTACAGTTTCTTAAAATTCTATTGAATGACATACATCTCGTGTATTACAATAGTGGAATAGGAAAAGCTTCTGTCTAATCCAAATCCTTTATGCAGGCATTTCCTCCAGAGATAGTGAGGCGGTCGGATGAATCATATTAGAATTGTCTGCTCTGAAGCTTCAATATTTGTCATTGCATTATCTGCTCCCTGGATTTAAAACATACAAAGTTATAGTCTTCAACCAAATTATGAAGTAAATTAGAGTAATATACACATATCTATTCATCCTTCAATCAATTTACAACACGGAAAAAAGCTGCTACACAGACTCCATTTAATGCAGGAAAAGTTTGGCATGCAAATATGCTTAGGTGATTCTTGCATGTTTTTCAATAATTCTTTTCTTCTATCCTTTTTCCCCTTTCTTCCTCTCCTTTAGTCCTTTTTTCCATAATCCTTTTAGAAGGTAAAACCATGATCACAATTGCAACGAGTAAATGACCTATATGATCTACCCACTCAATCACGAAGTCCAGATCCCAAAATGCCTGAAAAGGGGGTTAATTGCAGAACATTGTAAAAGAAGATAAGAGTAAACTATAAACCACATGATCCACCTGAATCTTAATTGCAGAACATTACCAGCCGGTTTGACTGCGACATTCTATCAATCAAAGCGTTTTGTTTCCTTTCTTTTTGATCTAGAGTCTCAGCCTGCATCTAAACAGGTGCTGGGAATGGATGATGGATGGTGTAATGGCCGCATAATAATGGAATGGTGCTAAGATGAAATTCCATTTTTGACTGAAAAATGAGAGAATTATTACTTCTTACAGGGGAAAGCAAGAGCAACCCCGTTAACTCCCAAGGACCAAACTATCTAAATGGTGTCTAATCTCGTAGGGCCACAGGCAACCCCAGGCCATTTAATAACTGGTTCAGAACAACGGAACTACCCAAATGACATCTGATCTCAAAGGGACACAGGTAACCCAAGGCCACCAAATTACTGTACCTAATAATATCATTGTTCAATTTTTTTTTCCAACTATTTGTTAACTTGACCTTGTCCACAGACAAAGCTTCCAATCATGTCATTAAGCTGTTTGAAGACCTCCAAAGTCTGCATTAGGTATCAAAGGGACATAAGGCCAATGGTGATGGGAGAGAAAAACAGGAATAATTTTCTGTCATAGAAGAATATAATAGATATCATATCATGATAGTTAAGAAAAATATAATGAAAAATCAAGTTTTCCCGATGGGCTTTGCCTTGAGTTCGATTGAGGTGGCTTATGTCGCGAACCAGAAATTCAGAAACATCAACTTTTCAGTGTATGCAGGAAATTTGACTTATTCTCTAATGGTAGAACCGAAATGGTTAATCAAAAGTACCTCTAATCAAATGCATAAGGATCATCTGCATAAGGATTAAGAGAGCCTTCTGAAAATAAATCGCCTATATTTGAAGAGTGTGAATTGCTATCTCCCTTTGTGATTTTCCTGCACGAGAACATATGGAACGAACTGCAGTAAAGCAGGAAATGAAAATACGATTTTCATAAAGAATGTTTATATTACAATGGTAGAGACTTCTAGTGCGATGTCACCTAAAGATTAGATTCCTTTTCCTCATTCTCAGGTCTTTCATTGCTCATGCGATGACTATGAATAGGAGTTAAGCCGCTCCCGGCAGACATTTTGTTAGCATCGATTTGGAGTCAAATACAAGAAACTCTAAAATGATTTAGCGCGCTTCCATTACCTTGACAGTGTTCACCAGTCGGGTTTTGGTGTATTGCGCTGCTTGTTTTCTTGGATCCTGGTGTAAAACAGATACAAGTAAATCCACTAGAAAATACAAGTGGCAAGCCATGCTTGTGGCAAGAGTTTTCACATGTACTTCCATGTGTGTATCATAATTTTGCTTTCAAATGGTCACATACCTCAAACATGACTGTGCTCTTTGTTTTTCTTCGTTTTGTAATCGTTCTTCCATTAGTCGTCTCAACTTCATACTCATGGTGAGTTACCTGCAATGCAATCAAGAGGACATAGGCAGATAGAATTTAGAAAATTCAATCAGGATATATCAACATTTTTAAGCCAAGACTATTCCAATAATAAAGAAAATGATAATCCACTTTTCATCACCTTTTAGAAAGGAATGAATATAAGATAACTGATGTTTTACACACAAATGAAAAATATGCATACAAGTAAATCACCTTCTTGCTATGTTTAGGAACACTTATTCCACTTCTTGGATTCACATTCTCTACTTTCTTCAACAAGTTTGAAACTGGTGTTTGTGTTGCTCCCGGAAAAGGTGAATCCTATAAATAATAGAAAATACATAGTAAGTTAAACCTTTTTCAAGGACCTAAATAACTGTAAAGGGATACAAGATGTCACTTCCTTCTCTACCTTCTCTCCATTTTCCACTCTTGCCAGCAGATGCTGACTTCTTTTTCTGTTACCAGAGTCTCTCATCTTAATTGATGAAATGGAGTAATCCTGCAATAGAATGACATTTATAAAGCTGAACTTATTTATAAATTTTGAGTTTATCCACACACAAACACACACATACACACTTTATGCATACTACATATGCATATCTATCTGTATATGTATCCTGATGCACTGAGACAACTCACTTAATCAGATTGACATATCAGATTTCACACTTATTCTAAAGCGAGATCTCAAAAGCTTCCCCATGTCATAAATTAATGTTATTTACATCTGCTACTGAACTGCAATAGAAACAAAAACTCAGAATAGGAATTTACAAACACAAACAAGATAACCTCCTCAGTTTTCTGTAGTGTGACTCCTGAATATCCTTACACACAAGCGCGTGCGCACGCACACACTCACACACACACACATATATATATATATATAGGGAGAGAGAGATAGAGAGGGAGAGAGAGAACCTTCTCCTTATAATTAAAAAGAACCCAAAGGACAAAATCTATCTTCTTGGTGCTTTATTGTAATGTATAAACAACCCCGTATGGCTGTATATAGTTCTCTCTAACTATTTAGGTTAATGGGACAGTGACCAATGCACTGGCCAAGAATCTAGTTTCTAAATGTTACATAGATTAGCATCAGATGCAGAGGCCACTAAACGATAATAGCACCAGATAATGGAATAAAACTTTTCAACTATGGAACAAACTTTTTGCACTTCCTTAATTTCAAAAAATAAAACCAAATAAACAAAAAGTCCCACTCCTAGAGGATTGAAGTTGAACAGGAAGTTGATGTTTGAAACCACTAAAGAATAGTTGAAGTTGAAGTTGAAACCATGGTTTGGTTTTAAAATAGAATATATGTAGGAACTTTATGTCACTAGTATAGAGACCAGATTATCACTTTTGGTTACCAGATATATCACTAGTCTATAGACTAGACATATTGTGTACAGACTTTTAAGCTACAAGGTTTCTCTGGGATAGTGTGTTTGAACTTTGAGAATGCAATCAATCAAAGCAAGAAAGCATTCAGCCTCTACAAACAAGCTGAAAATTACTATGGTCCCCGAGGACACTACAATATGAAAAACACAAATATTTGGATCGAATCATTGTAGTACCAAACCATGGAGAAATTCAGATGTGGTGCATTAGAGGAACTATGTGAACCATAAGTACCTCCACTTTCACAAATCAGAAAGCATGAAATTCATTTTTCAGGCATAGCTTGAATATTTGGATGGAAAAAATTGGTCAAGCCTTCTGGTAATTAATATGGCTCTCTGTCAAATAAGATACGTCACAACTAAAGAACAACAGAACCCAGGATGTAAGACATTCTACATGACTAAGATTAGTATCTTTGCACCCACACACAAATGGAGGGGCAGTGCAGCATATCATGGATTTTCAATTGCACAATCCAACCTTTTTTGAATTCACTTCTGGTTCCTCTTGTGTCTTGTCACTCATTACTTTCCACTGCAATTGCAACAACGCTCTCTGTCTGTCTTCCTGTAATATACAAAAATCAAGGTTAGGTTACATAAGATGACATTCTTTTGCATTTAGGGCAACTACATACTTTGGACTTCTGTCGGTCTAATTCCTCTTGGAGCTTCTCACACTCATCCTCATGCTGGTGCCTCAAGGCTTTAATCTGAGCTTCATGCTCATTTCTGAGTAACATGGTTTTCTAGACATTTAATAAACCATTAGCAAAGGAACCAACCTTGAAGGTATCAACGGTTGAGAGTCAAAACAAAACTTAGAATCACTATATATACCTCTCTCAAGTCTTCTTCAGCTCGATGCAGGACACGTTTAAGCTCTTCACTGTGGTCAGCTTTAAGACTCAGCTCTTTTCTATCATGCTTTTGCTGGATACGAGTGATCTGCAAAATGGACAGCATGAGGTTAATCCAGTAAAGAAGATTTCTGAACATTAAGTTCAGGTTTAATTATATTTATACAAGATATCATAAAAAGAGAATAGAGCCTGGAAATCAGACTAAAATTATGCAATATCATGCTGACAAGGGTAAACATTTATGAGTTCCAGACTTTCTAAGTTTGAAACTAATATCATGATCAATTATTAAATTGCAAATCCGTTTGCGTTATAAATTGACTAATGGTTCATAAACTACACTATCTTCTGGATGTACTCTAGAGAATGGTGAAAGAGTCATTATGTGCAGGAACTTTTCCTTTTTTAATTTTTGATAGGAAGATGAGAATACCCCATCTAACATCAATGCATAAGATGATTGACTATTAAAAATAATTATTCCCCCAAAACAAGAAAATCTTTAAAATATTAAAACCAGTGTAGAAGATAAATGAAAACTAAAGAAATCAATTCATTAATTACGTTATGACTGAACTCCCATCAAGCAGGAAATCAAGGTTATTAATGCACCATATAAACAAAAGCAAATAAACATTCAATTTCAATTTGGCATGATTTTAATAACTACCAAATTGGTGTGTTCCTCTTGAATGTCCATCAAATGCAGCCTTGATTCTTCTTTGCATTCTGCAAGTTTCTGGTCACATTTTCTTTCCATTTCCCTGACAACCTCGTCCATCTGAAGGTTAAAAACAGTTAAAGAATGTGATTCATGCACTTGTTGCAATAGACAATGGTTATGAGTGAACCTTTTCTTTCTCAAGATTAATAATCTCCAATTTCTCCACCTCATACTTCTTCCGGATGTCATTAATTGCCTATCAAACTCCATCAAAGGTCAATTTAGATGAACTTGCCAAACCATTTAGGAAGTTCAAGTAAGACAAACAGTAAGAAATAACACCTGATCATTCCTCTGAGATATTTCCTTTAAATGCCTTGATAACTCTAATTGTTTAGTTTCAAGCATCAGATCGTACTGCTTCTTAGTTTCTGTAATTTTACTCTCAGCAGCAACTAGCAAAGCATTATTCTGCAACAAGATACTGGATTTTTCTTAGACATGCTTTAGAAAATGATGACTCCATCAAAATAATTCCACCAACTGTTTAGTAAACCTCTATATTTTGAGCTTCCAGCTGCTTTTCTCCATCCTTATACTGCAAAATAAGCTGATCTTTCTCCTGCAAGATGTTCTGGAGCTGGCTGACTTGATTCCCCAATGAATCTACATGTTGCTTCTCCTTTTCACTCTCCTTTTGCAAAATTTCTACTTCATCTGCTCTTTTGAGTATCTCTGCTTGTAATTTCTCAGTATTATCTTTGTTCTCAGTTTCTAGTGTTGACAGCTTCAGCAATAAATCTTTCTGTAAGGTTCAGAAAAGCAGGTTAGGTATAGAAAAAGAAGCCTGTAAAGTATGTCATGGATGAATAACCATAATTGCAAACCATTCTATTCTCAGAGGAAATCAAACTTTCTGATTGAGTGTTAATAGTCTCCTCTAACTTTGTAACCAACATCTCCTTCTCAGTCTTCCTTAAGACAAGATTTTTTACTTCTGACTCCAATGTCTGAATTTTCTCCTGTGCTAAGCGGCACTCCTCTGCAAGCTTTGCTGTTCCAGAATTGTGGGCTTCCTGAAGTTCAACTATCTTATCATTTAACTCCTGGTTTTTCAGCTGTAATTCATCTTTTTCAGATGTAATGCACAAGAATGTATGATGGAGTTGATAATATTGTTGTTGAGAATGCTTAGCGGCAAGGTCTCTCTCCTGCTGAGCCAGCTTGAAGTAAGAGCAGTTCATGTTGTTTAGCTGATCAAACTTGTCTGAAAACATCAAACTTTGTTTATCCAAGTCAATCAACTTTACAGCCCACTTATGAACCAAATCTTCATTTATTTTTATCTCCTGGAGAGACAGGGCTAATTGTTTAGCCAAATTGTCATTGCTCAATTGAAGATGACTCTTTTCTTTCTCCAAGTTCTCTTGAGAAACTATCAAATGTTTAAACTCATCTTCTTTCAATCTTAACTCAATATGAACTTCTTCCAGTTTAGAGTTCAAGCTCTTTGTGGCCAACCTATTAGCTGCTACAGTTGCTTCAACCTGCTTGATCTTCGCATCTTCAAGCAAAATCATAAAATCAGATCTCAGATGGAAAACTAAAAATGTAAAGATACAGTTACGTTCCGAAACTCTAATTAGTAATTACAATCTAAATTGTTTCCTGATAGGGTTTTTCTACAACCACCATAAACATAAAAAATTCAGTTGCAATTTTCTCTTCCACTCTGCCAACATCCTATGAAGTAAATACCAAGTGGATCCTAAAGTCTATTGTAAGAAACTAATTCACCTTTTGCCTCTAGGAGATTGGCTGTTTTACACTGTTCATCTCTGTGAAACTGCTCCCTTTCCTCTTGCTCAATTTTAAGTTCCTTCAGCTCTTTTTCACCTACAGTCCAGATCCAAACCCATTAACAGAACTACAAGTTCGAAAAGTGTAACTATCCAGGAATTGTCTAAAACTTTATGATCAACTTTAGCTTGATAGCAATATAATGGTGGTTTTTGTGCTTGAAACTGAACAGGTTTCCATGGAATAAATGTATCAGTATAGCTTACAACTTTTTATGCTTTCCTCTGCAGACTCCAATTTCAAAGACAGACCATTCATCTGATCATTTAGACAATCAAAAGCCGCTGAACTTGCAGATAGTTTGTCTTCCAAAAGTTCCTCAGCTTTCTCAGCTGTTGGTGCAAGTTAAAAATATTTAATTACTAAACGTGAAAGACCTAGACTAAGGCAGTACAAACGAAAACCTACCATCCTGAACTTGGCAAGCTAAGTACTTCAAAGTTTCAGTAAGCTGCTCGCATAGGGTCTTTGTTGAAAAAAATTTCGATTCCAACCCTTTCCAGAGCTTTTCATCCTCTTTCTGCTTCACCTTGAGCTTTGCATTTTCATTAAGAGCATACTGCAACTTTTCCTCCAAAATCTGGATTTTCTCCACCGATTTCTTCAGCTTAGAGTTCTGCATTTGTGAAACTTCATGAGCAGTGATTACTTCCAAAACTAATCAAATCAGAAATTTCCAGATTCTACAGACGTAAAAGTAAGAGATTTCAAATTCATATAAGATCCACGGACAGTGATTAGATATTCTTGGCAATTCAGTGTCAGTGACTCATCAAACAGCATGCCTCTATTTAGTGATGACCAAAAGGGATACTTCTATGAGGCAGGTCTCACAAAAATCATCAAATTATATGCCAAAATGGGAGAACGAGACCCAGAGAAGATACTTGTACACGAAGAACATACATTGATTTTCTTTTTCCTTTTAAAAATTAGAAAAAGAAAAATATAAAATGTTAAAGTCATAAACTAAATATGGCCGACCAAATTATTCATGTGTGTGAATGTATACTGTGTGTATGAAGGAGAGAGAGATTATGAGTTCAATATACCGCCATTTCAAGGTCAGTTTTCACAGACGCTTGCTCTTTAACCAATTTCTCTGAAAATAGATCGATCAACAAATTGGCTCACAATTTTCCAGGAAAAAAAAAAACCAAAAAGATAATAAAAGAAGCAGAAAGACAACCGAAATTTTCAAACCTGCGGTAAGCTTCAAATTCGAAAAACTTCCCAATGTGATCGAATCTGAAGATGGACGACCAGGAACGGAATAATTTTTTGCGGCCCCATAGATGGATCCTGATAAAGATTTGAATTGATCCAAGCTCTTGAGGCCCGAAAACCCTATCTTATTCATCACGGAATTGGAGATCAATACCAATGAGAAACCCTAAGAAATGAGAGCAGATCTCTTGCGTTCGTGAACTAAGCCGTTTAGACAACCAAGCCAAATGAAACCAGGCGGGAAAATGGGGTATTTAATTATTTATAACGTTCTTAAATAAGGGCGGTTCACGTGTAGAATGCACCACTAAAGTGCGCTGTGAATTTCGTGACACCCAATATGGAGCTTTTTTCCCCAGGCACAGAAGTTTGAATAAAAACAAATAATTAAATAAATATGGACGCCCAAAAATATGTATAAAATTACCGTCATTTATCTGTAAATGGACAAAATCATCTCTTTATCCTTAACATATAAATATATAATTTTTTTTTCCCAAAACATTTTTTATATTTTTTTAACTACTATTCACTTTACATATAAAATTATAACATACTAGTATATAGGATAAAATTTTTATTTTGACTTTTATGCACTTTGTTATTATATTTGAATTTTGGATTTCCCGTAAACTAATCGCACCACCTCACTACTTTAGTCACATTTTTAATATTTTTTATTCATCATATTTTATAATATAATTGTTCATACTATTGTCCACCAATTTATTTGAAAATTAAATAATTTAATTTATTCAAACTAGATATATTTATGTAAACACAAATACCAAATTACTAAAAATCATTAAACAACACTCATGATTATTAGCATTATAAATATGTTTAAAGTCTATAAATTCGATAATATCTATAGCGACTATAATACTTATGATTTCAATTATGTAAGATGCTAATAACTATAATATAATTTATTGTATTTGTTTAATCAAATATGTTTTATTAATCTAAATCGCTCACAAATAAATAAAATATCATAATAAAATAATGACATCATAAAAAACATAATAAAATCTAGATCAACGTAGAATATGTGTTTTCAGCTCATAAATGACAAAAAAGGATCCTCCCTTTACTTAAAGAAGATGAGTGGTTTGAAGAGAAACTTTAGAGAAAATAATTTTCCATATCTAATTGTGAGGTGTGATTTATAAAGTGTTTCTAGATTTTGTCATTTTGTAGTGCTTGAAGATCTTTAAAGTATCCAGTTAGGGATGACAAATGGATGGGCACAGAACCCGGCCCCATCCCAACCTGCCCCATTTATTTATTCCATTTTCCATATTATATTCATTTTTAAATTAATTGAGACCGGTCACGGTGAGTTGACTGAGATGAAAAACTCGTTTTGCTTTAATTTTTTATTTGTTATTTTTATTATATTAAAATTAATATATATCATAAAAATAACAAATATTATAAATTATTTTGATTACAAAATAAATTATTTTGATTATTAATATTAAAATATAAAAATAAAATTATTAAAAATTTAATATTTAAATATAATCATGGCGAGGTGGGACATAACAATATCGGTCTATTTCGAGCTCGTCCTGAGGTTGAGAAATAAATCAAAACCCGTAAAAAATTCGATTATATTTTAACTAAACTTGTTTCATTAATGATGGATCAAGGGCAAAAACCTAAAAAAACTAATTGCATTGTCATTATTATTATTATTATTTTCTTAAGAGTAAAATATTTCAATTGATTTCAACTAGCAATAATACATCGATATAAATATAAAATTAAAATCGTTAAAAATCATAAAATATGAAACATCATAAAGGTTAATAACATAATGAAACGACTGCTTATATATTTGATAGTTTAGTCTACATATTTAATATTACTATTGTGATTATAATCGTTTCTTTCGTATGTTTGATCTTAACGATAGTTTATTTTGTTATTGTTTATAATTATATATCTTTCTTTAGTTGAATCGTGCAGCGAATAAATGTTGTATCGCGAAGGCGAATCTGGCATGTAGTCGCCGCGTAAGCGATAGCGGCCCGAATGCGTCTGAGCGATGATGTCGTATGCGCGCAGCAGCAATTAAATCGTAAAAAATATATAAAAGCACACCACAGATTTATGTGGGAAAAAACCATTTTATTAAGAAAAAATATATATATATGAAAACGAGATGTGTAAATGGATTATTTGAGATAAAAAATGACATAAAATCAACCATATTTACTTAAAGAAAAGATACTAATAAATAAAAAGTTGAAAAAACCACGAAACCACGACAAATATTTTTTGGGTGTTGCGTTGCCATTCTTATATCCAGCCAAAAACGTTATCTCGGATATCAATTAAATTCATCTATTCATTTTGCATGTTATGTTATTAGTTATCACACGGAAATTGTATGTTATTACCATTTACCAGCGTTGCACATGCACTTGCACTTGCACTTGCATTTGCATATCACCGCTTTTATTTATTTTAAGCTGTGTATATATGTTTTGTCCTTTCAGGAAAGAGAAAAAAGAAGGAAAAAATTTAATCCAGTGACGGGGAATCTAATGAAAATATAGGAAAAACCAATAAGGGGGCGTGGATGCCCGACGAATTAATTACACCTCCCCTATTTGCTTCTTTTGATGTCCGCACAGCTGATTTTTTTGGCCGATTCAATCGCGGCACCGGATACCTCCTCTACTAGTATGAACTAACTGAAGCCTGATGTCTTCAACCTCCAAAACCCTAATAACCCACAATTCGAATACCTCGATTATCTCGCTCTTCACTTTCTTTGATTCAGCCATCGCATTTCGTAATGCCGGGTCTGGAGGTCTGGATCCGGGATCTGATCTTACACGAACAATGTCAGATTATTGTTTCGGATCCGAATCCAGTTTTATTTGTTAATGGAGGATTATTTCTGGAACCAACCATATCTTCTTCATTTGTTCACTTGATTTCCACGAGGATTTCTGCTAACGGTGTTTCGAGTTCCTTTGTTAGTTCTTCTGTTCATAGTCGGAAACATGTAGTTATAGGGGGTTGCCGGCGAGAAAGAAGGGTTTCAAAGGCGTTTGGAAGTGGGTTTTTGTCGGTCAGCTTGGGAAGCGATGGATTTGCGCAGGAATCGACTGGTTTTTTGGTCCGAAACGGAGATAAGGGCTCCGAGGAGGGGGGCAGATTCCATGGAGGTAATGCGGTCGTTGAGGAAGGTGAGAAACGGGATGAAGTTAGGGTAGGGGATACGGGAGCGATGAACGCCACAAAGCATCTATGGGCGGGTGCCGTTTCCGCCATGGTTTCAAGGTCCGTTTTCTTTACTTTTATTTATTATTATTTTTTCTTTTTCCCTTTCCATTCCAGATTGTTGTGGCGCTAATATCTCATGCCTCATTGCACAATTTTAACAATCTTTTATATTTTTGCAAGAGTAACACTATTAAATAATTCGGGGGTTGCTAACTTTGCCCGATTTCTGCTTGTATGGGTCATCAACTTGACAGAATTAACTTAATGGGTTCTCACTTTTCTTATACTTCTTCAAAATCATTCCCCTTAGAACTTAACTTATTGGATAGCGAGTACTGAACAACAAAAGTAATTTGATTTAATCCTATTTGGCGGCAGTCCATGAAACTCTGATTCCATGATCATAATCAATTGATCAAGACATTTTTTAAGTCTTATTATTCTACTTATAATTCTTTTGAAACGTGGGAGCTTGAATTAAAAAATAAAAAAGAAAACTAAACCGGCCTTTATGCTGAAATTTATTACCAGAAGTGTAAGCCTAGGACATTAAGGCTTGCAGGAAAATTTGAATTTTATCAAGTGGAGCCATACTCCACTTTTCATATTATATTGTCCAGTTTGGAGTGTACAAATACACAACCAATTAGCCGGTACTGTCTGTGCTCTTTTTATTGAGCCTATGCTCTCAAGAAAAGGTCTTGATAGTGTATTATGGAAGCTGGATATACTGAAGTATAATCAGTACCACCCATTTGAGCATTAGCAAGTTGGCATTTTCAAGCAAAATGGGGAATCAATCAACCACATTCTTAATCATTATAGGGTGACAAGTATTGGCTGGATCATTACTGAATACACCATGAGGTGTTCCTGACGAGATGGCCTCCTCGTCGACTACAAATCTTTCGAGCTTGGCTGAGCATGTGAAGGCGTAGTGCAACTGTGGATTATTGATAGTAGTATGAGGAGGGATGAGCTCTTGATCCGCTTGGAAAAGAAGGAACAAAGATTTTATCTATGGGTAAGGTCAGTCTCGAAAGGAAGCAATATGGAGAACAACAAAGGACCGGAATTGAGGGAGGAATGGAAGGAGATATGCCTGAGTTAAGGAAAATGATGGAGGGCTGCCTCATACTCCGCTCTGGCTGTGCATCTTGATGGAAAATGGCATCGATTATCGTTTCCAGAAGGAAATGGCCTGATAAACGGGTGGTCTATGTTAGAGGAAGCTCTGCAGGCTCTGGGAACGATGGAAAACAGAGGAGAAAAAAGTAAGCCAGTAAAGCCAACTTCCCTCAGCAAGGTGGAGACTGATGAGGAAGGGCAAAGCCAGCTTCAACCAAGCGTGGAAACAACGATTCACTGAAGAGAAAATCAGGACACGATATGGTTGGATATCAGCAAGAGTATTTCAAAAGAGATTTTGGGGTCGCTAAAATATGGAGTGGTGGGAGGATGGAAGTCACAGCAAGTAGTAGATCCGCCGATCGATCCGGGAAGCCTCTGGGCCAAAGAAATGGTGTCAAGGGGGGGGTGTGACTTTTCAAAACCTAAGTCGAACTCTATTCTTCGCGAGTTTTGAATCTAAGGGAAGAGGGCAGACATCGGGTTGGCGGAGAATGGCTGCATCTTCAGGTGAAGCGATGCATCTTAGAATGGTGGACCCCACAACAGATGTGAAGGAGAAATCGCATCAAGACCTTGCTCGATCGAGTGTTTGGCTCACTTTTGCGCCCGTGGGACAAAAAGATATCCTCAAAAAAGTGGGGAGATAGGTGTGAGGTTTTGTTCCTTTTCGATAAAGAAACAACCTTAAAGGTTGACCTTCTTGCAAGCAAGAATTCTATAAAAAGAGCAAAGCCTGTAAAGCCTTCTTCGCTAACTATCAGTGGTGTGGTTATGAACTCAACATGGTGGATCCAACCAAGGGTAGTGTGAGGTTTATCCCCCAAGGTTAGAGCATAATCAAAGGCCTCAAGCAACCCAAGGAGGAAGATTTAGGAAAAGTCACGCCACTAATGGACGCGTGAGAGCCGCAAAAGGAAAAAGGTTTACATATCCCGAGAGATGCAAAGCAGGCCGAGAGTCGTAAGGTCCTGGGAAAGTGTGGGTCAGGAGGTGGAGTGTCCCAGCGTCTAAAGTGTGTTGGAATCTCCAATGTGGGGCCCAAGCAACGCTCCGAATCCCAAAACAACATGGGGATCAGGGAAAGAAAGGAGGGAGCCAAACAAGTCTTTTCGCGGGTCAACAAGAAAGGACACCTTGGCCTTCAAACAGGGAGAATGGCAGCCCAAAACCCAAGCCCTCATCAAGGAACTCGTGCGGGCCAAAGCCCAAAACGTTACAGGGAGCAAGTTGAATGGCCAACTGTGAGAAATGCTGCGGATGATCAAAGGGCAAAAGTACTTCGGCCGGGTGTAGAAAACAAAGTACAGAGAATTATACCTCGCTTCTCTTCAGGAAGCGAAGATACTATGTGAAGAAAAGGAGCATCGAGAGAAGTGTTCAACCTATACGTCAAGGTAAGAGAAAATACCGCTAAATGGTCAAAGAGAGGAGGGCAGATTTCAAAAGAAGTAAAGGAAGCCGATCGAGAAAACGGGAGATCTCTCATGGTTCAGATCTGAATCTGGTGACGTAAGGCTCTAAGAGATACCCTCTCCTCTGCAATTGCGGGTGTTGACGGTGAAGAAGATAGGTTTAACGTAGGGGAGAAGACGCAGAGCTCCACATCAACAGATGATGGCTTGTTTGATGGAAGTAATGATCATGGGCACACACCTGTGGGAAGTGAGTTCAAACTACACTCGCCCCAAGATTCTGTGTGGGAGACATCAATGAGATTCGCCAGAGGCCAGCTAAGATATTGATACACGCGGCGTGAGCATAGGCACAGGTCGTGAAGTCTGGTAAGCCCGCAGGGAGTAGGCTTGCTTCCTCGCAAAGGTGCCACGAACCTATCCATGACTCCAAGTAAGGACCTCAATGATCAAGCTTACTTAAGGTCAGGGTCTGGCCTTACTTTGGCTCCTGGGTCTCGAGGATTCGTCGAATCCAGTATGTGCTCACTGGGTCGGGATCTTGATCGGGCGAGCCCAAGTCCAAGGCTTTCATTCTAATGTGCCTACTTCCTGATGGGCCTAACGCATTAAGTCACGTGATGCTTCAAGGCCAAGGATTGTGGGAGAGGAGTCTCAATGGAACAAGGCTCCATTATTAAGGCCTTATGCCTTTAGATTTCAAATGGTCTAGTTCTGTAGGACCTACCTCTTAAGTGGAGGAGGGGGACAACTACACCGTCGAAGAAGACGAGATACTTAGGATCTACTCAGACGACGCTTGCGCCTATATGAATAAGTATGTCGGAGCACCCAACGACCGTCCCTCTTCCCGCCTGCTTTTGGCCGTCCCTTGCCATCGTGGGGTTCTTCGTAGCCCGGGGCACTACTGGGTATGAAGATCTGGAACTAATGAGGATGGTGGTAGATGATGGCAGGGGAAGGGGTTGGGATTACGCAGGAGCGACAATAGTAGTTGGGGAGGAGTCTGGAGCAATCGGCCGAAGAATAGAGGAGGCACAACACGAGCCCACAGAGTCATCACCTTACGACAGTTGGGAAAGTAGCTGTTTGGCTAAATTTAGTGAATTTTTAAAGCTCTAACAAAGGGCTTGGTAAGGAGATTATGGATTTATTGAGGAATTTAGTGGCTCAACAAAAAAGCTGTAAGGAGAAAGGAAACATGACAGTGTCCAAAAGCGAACGGGAATTAAGGAGACTGAAGAGCACTATTAATTATAATGGGAAGGCATAAACAAAGGAGGAAGTGGATAAGGGAATACACAGATTAAGTTATAATGAAGCTTAAAATTTATCTCTGAATGTAAGAGGTGAACGATCCCGATAAAAGGAAAGTCATCAAGAATTTTATTGTGACCACAGAGTGGACTCGGTTTGCCTTCTTCAAGAAACTAAGGTGCAAGAAATGAATAATGATATGGTGCGCAGCTGCGGGGCGTTTCTCGAATCGATACCAACGCCGGCGCGGTCCCGCAGGGTCATTCTTCTCGATTCGGATAAAAGACGTGATCAATTCGTGGACTCATGGTGGGTAATTTTTCAATCTCGTGTTTATTCAGACTGGAAGAGGACGTTTCAATGGCTTTTTCTGGCGGTGTATGGTCTTACGAGAAGAGTCTAGAGAACCTTTGGGAAGAGCTTGGCTCCGATCAAAGGTCCGTGGGACGAATCCATGGTGCGTGGGAGGTGATTTCACGAGATACTATCTCCGACGAAAGATCTAAAGGGGTAGGATTTTAACCCATGAGAAGGTTTGCCGATATCCCGAATGACTCCGTTGAGAGATCTTCCTCACAGGTGGGCCTCACCTGGCAGGGTGGCCTCAATGATAGATCAAAGTTCCGTTTAGACAGATTTGTTGTCTCAGCCGATTGGGAGAGTCACTGCTGCAAAGTGATTCAGAGTCAGTTCGCCTGTGCTAGCTCTTTGATCATCGACCATTTTGTCGATGCTGATGGAGCCGACTGGGCCCTTCACCTTTTCTTTTCGAATTGATGTGGTTTAAAAATGAGGGATTCAAAGAGACCTTGGAAAGGGTGGTGGCAAAATCTCCGCCCATGGATCTTATGGGGCTTCATCCTTCGCAAAGCTAAAAGCACTGGAACAGATTCAAGATTTAACCTGGTGTTTTCAAAGAAGGAAACTAACAAGTGAAGGACGCTCCGCAGGTGACTTTCTCGGGGATGATCTCGAGAAGGAAGTGACCAAACTCGAGGGAAGCCGAGGAACGGTTAAAGCGAGAGCCGACTTCAAACGTTGGGCCCTCGCAGAGGAGATCTCATGGAGACAAAAATTCAGAGAGACCTGGCTAAAGGAAGGGGACAGGAACACGGGGTTCTTTCATAGGACTACGAATGCCTGCTGTGAGGAAGAAAATTATGTTAAAAGTGATAGCATCACGGCGTAAAGCTAGAAAAGGAGGCCGAGATAAAGGATGGTTTGAAGGCGCTTCCGTAACTGCTGACTCCATGAGGATGGAGTCCTTCCTTCGATATGACAATCAATGAGATCTACGAGGAAGTCATTAGGTCGGAGGAAAGTTTTTTTAAGAGGAAGAAATTTGGACAATATCGGTCTTAAAAGTGATAAGGCTCTGGCCCAAATGGTTTCTTAATAGCTTTCTCGATTTGTAGCCTGGATTTCGTAGTGAAGGAGGTCTTAGGGTTTTTTTCTTGTTGGAGTTTCTATGAACAGAGAGTGTATTTGTCAAGAATCGACGCGACTTGGTGTTGATTCCTCAAGAAATGCATCACAGAGGACTTCAAGGATTTAAGGCCAATAAGCCCTTTGGGTGGTTTATACAAGATTCTGACCAAAGTATTAGCTAATAGAATTAAGAGGGTCCTGGACAAGGTGATTTCTAAGTCTCAAAATGCTTTTGTAAAAGACCGATAGATTTTGGATGCAGTGCTAATTGCTGATGAATTAGTGGACTCAACCTTGAGAAGGAAGAAACCAGGAATGGTTTGCAAGCTAGATATTGAAAAAGCTTACGATAGTATCAATTGGGAGTTCCTATACCAGGTCATGGGAAGGATGAGTTTCGGCAATTTAAGTGGTTAAGTCGATAAAATTGGTGCATATCCACACCTTCCTTTCTACTCTCATCAACTGATCCCCTGTACCGGGCTTCTTTCCAAGCTCTAAGGGGTTGAGACAAGGCGACTCTCCCTATCTCTTCAGAATCGGAATGGAAGCTCTCGGCTTGATAAACCGTAGCGGCCGGGCGGGAATTATCTTTATGGCGCAGGATTGCACGTGGAAAGGTGGGGATCCGCTATTTCCACCTCCTCTACGTTGATGACACGCTTATTTTTTGCGAGGCTAACAAAGATTAGTTAAAGTATCTAAGCTGGATTTTGATGTGGTTCAAGCTGCTATCAAAGTTTGAAAATTTAATCTTAAACAAAAGCGAAATCATTCCACCGGGTCCAAAGGATACCGCTTTATGGAGTTTAGCTAATGAGTCAGGCAAAACTCGGATCCTTCCTTACATCCTACTGGGCCTTCCCTAAAGCCAAGCATAAGGCTCCTAAGAGGACTCGATCGAAGAGAGATTTCGAAGAGGCTAAATTTTCTCGAAGATACAAGATATATCTACTGGAGGCTTTCTGCCACGCTTTTATCTTCGCAGCGACCTTGTCCATTTTCCAATTTATTACCTCTCTCTTCCGACGCTACGAAGGTGTGTGCTAGGATCGAAAGGATCCAAAGGCGCCTCGGGAGGAGCCGACCATGATAAGAAAATTTCAGGAGATGGGCCACAAGCAGCACCGATAAGAGCAAAGGTGGCATCGATTAAAAGTTTCTTAAGACGAATAAGGCGTTGTTTAGTAAACGGAGCCGACGGCTTGTTGAACGAAAAGGAACTCGCTTGTGCAAGAATTTGGCGAGTTTTTTGATGGCTGGCATACCAGTGATATCAGAGGCGGTTATAGGACTAGTTTATAAAAGGGTATCAGGAAAGAGTGGCCCAGTTTTTTCCAGAAATCAGTCTTTGCCCTTGGGGATGGAAGAAGGATCAACTTCTGGAAGGATGTTTGGTGTGGAGAGGAGGCGATGTGTGTTAGGTATCCCGCCCTTTTTAATTTAGCTCTGAATAAGGAGGCCATGGTTGCGGGATACGTGATGAATGGGGAGGGGCCGGGGATGTCGGTCCCCAACCTTCCTAAGATCTCTCAACGATTGGGAGATTGAAGAGATGACAAGATTCCTACAAACTCTTCACGATCAAATTTTTCGACCAACTGGTGAAGATATGCTTTTATTGAAAGAAGTTAAGGTAAAAAGTTTCTCGGTAAAGGTCATGTATAAAGGTTATGATATCTCCCCATTACGTGATTTTCCTATCGCTTGATCTCGAATCTAAACGGCCTCCAAAAAATGGGAATCTTTATCAAGTCAGACAAGAGAAAGATCACTCGATAATCTCTGCAAACGGTGAATGGCTTCGCCAATGTGATGCTTTCCGTGAGATAATTTATGGCATCATGCATCACTTACCATCTACTGCAGTGCGCAAAATGTTGTGGGACTTGTTTCGTCAATTGTCGGGATTAGTCGGGTGTTCCCACATTCGGTCCTTCATACCTTTTAACTTGGCAAGAGTCACATGGGAAAGATCTTAAAAAATGTGGATAAAGAACCCCCTCGTTTCTCTGCTTTGACTCTCCGCATGCTAGAACAGCGGGCGTTCGAGAATGAGGTTACTTCTCAAATTTCAAAGGTTTAAATTAACTTTATCTCCAATTTGTGGACTCGGGCTAACTCAGATAGCAATGCTAATCTACAAACTCGCTTTAGATTTCACATGGTCGTGTGTAGGTTTTCGGGGTTTGTTTTTTTGTTTGCCTTGTTTTGGCTTCCGGTTGTCCACGTGGTGTGTACTCCTAGGAAAATTCCTTTTTATAATACTTGATTTTTACTAATCAAAAAAAAAAAAAAATAGTGTATTATGGAAGCCTACATACATGGCTCTTCACGATTTACTCTTTGGGTGATGCGAGACACTATAGTCCACCCCTCATACTAGGTCTAGATTCTTCACTGGCACACTTCTAACTGAATATCAAACTTTAATACCATTTTCTTGAGGCCATAATAAAGAAGCAAAATTGGGTGTTGATTTGTAGGTTGTGTGCCACTACAACCTTGAATTGGACAATATTGGGTGGAGAGTGGAGCTGTCATAGAATGGTATCCTACTCTCATTTTCGGTCAAACACGTGCCAATGAGAGGATGTTGAGCCCTAAAGGGTATGGACTATAGTGTCCCACATTGCTTGGGGAATGAATAGTGAAGAGCCATATATGGAGGACTTTTACAATATACTATTGAGACATTTTCTTGAGAGTTTAGGTATAATAAAGAAGCAAGACCGAATTGATTGATGGTCGTGTTTGTGCTACTACAACCTTAAATTGGACAATATCAAGTGGAGAGTGGAGCCATGACAATCCACATCATTTGTATATCTTCCTTCTCCATAAGCTTGCATATCTCCTCAATCAGGTCCCCTATTATCTCCTATAAGGTTTTGGTTTCATCTCTTTTAATCCTTGTGGTTAGCCTGTTCAGAACTCCATTTCTTCATCCATTGCCCTTTACCTATTAATCTATATTGGTCGGTAGCATTGCTTTATATGACTGGTTACAAGTTACAACGACATTTTTTATAATATGATGGTCACAACAACTTGGAGAATACTGTCTCGAACATTCTGAATTTCCTGATCTTTAGGAAGTCCCTATGGCATTCATGGTTCAATTTTTAAAAGTAACATCTTTGTTAATTTTTTTTATTTGTGTTTTTTGTAGAGGCCACAACTTTGCATCAAGTTCCTGCTGTAGCTGATCACTAAACATGTTTTATTTTTCAATTCATTCATGATACCCTTCTGGTGATCATCTAAAAGAATTTAGTGTGCCTAAAATCCATACAATTTGTAAAACTCAACCCCACTTGTTCCGAAGGTGTAATGCAATGATCAAGACATCTCTAAGCATTCTGAAATGGTTAAATGCCATCCCTTTTTTATTAGTAACCTTTTGTCCTCATTGAGACATGAATCCGGAACCTCCAACACACCCTTTCCATCACCTTACCACTTGACCAAAACCTCAAAGTTTTGTTCATTTAATTATTGTCCTTTAACCACTTGTTTTTGTATATATATTTTTAATACTTATCCTCTGAATTGAAGATCAAACCTAAATGTATTGGCATTTGGCAGACTGGATTTTTTTCATGGTGGTTTGTCATCAAGATCCATCATAATTACTATGGCAGCACCAATCATCTGACAAAAAATGTCTCTAGATGCTTCTGTTTTGTGGTCTTCTGCCATTCAACTTTATTGCCTTATTTGCTACAATTTTGGACTTGCTTCTACCATGTATAGTTTGCAGATTAAGTGTATAGATTGGCACCTTGAATAGCTACAGTAATCTCTACATTGATTCAAACTATTGTCATTTTCCTATTGGCCTCTGTACATGCGGTGCATGTTATCGATAAAATTTTCTGATATCAGACTTTTAGGATACACCCAGAAACCCATTGCTTTATATTGTGTGTGATTTCCAATCTGCATGAGATCAATGTGCTTGAGCTAGGATTGTATAGGTCCAAAATAAAGGTCAACCCTGAACTCAAACTGATAATAAGCAGATATGCTTTGGTTAAGCCAATGAGCTCCAACCCAAGTTCAGCCTGCTTGGTGCTGCTGATTAATTTCTGTATTTTGCGTTATTGGCATACAATTTCTTTATTGAGGTTGGTTCTGCTTCTCCAATTTTTGGCATTCTATGGGGATGAATGGTATTTTTTTCGATAGATAATAAGAAAATTGCTAAAAAAGCACATCAGCGGCCTTTGGGAATAGACTATTATTCATTTATTGGAATTAGGTATTTTTTATTTTTTAATAAAAATCATATATATTTGCAAATAAAATTTGTGGGGAAAATGGAACTGATGTTGCATAAACAGTGATAAATTGTTATGAATTTTTTCAAATATCCTTTAATTTAGATTCAAATGAAGGTTTTAGATTGCATTGACACTCTGCTTTTGAGATTAAAAAATCATATTTTACCTGGCTACTAAGGAACATCAAAGTAGTGCTTGAATGTTGAGCTTGTCCTTTTATGCTGGCATGTCATTTCTCTGATTCTTCTATGTCAAAAAATGTTCTCCCATCAGAACTTTTGTTGCCCCACTGGAGAGACTAAAGCTGGAATACATAGTTCGTGGTGAACAGAAGCATTTATTTGAGCTCATCAAGACAATTGCTGCCTCACAAGGATTGAGAGGCTTTTGGAAGGGGAATTTTGTGAACATTCTTCGAACTGCTCCATTTAAGGCAGTTAATTTTTATGCTTATGACACATACAGAAAGCAACTGCTCAAATTTTCTGGAAATGAGGAAACCACAAATTTTGAGAGGTTCATTGCTGGTGCTGCTGCTGGAATTACTGCTACCGTACTCTGCTTACCAATGGACACTGTATGTGACAACTTGAGAGTTTACATATACTTTTTAAATGATCTCATTAATATTTTAAACTGTTTCATCTAGCATTGTTCTTCATTGTGGAAGTACTGATTTAATGTTATCATGTGTGTCTGATAGATCAACTGTATGGTATGGTCAACCTTTTATAGTTTTTTATTTTTTATTCTTTGTTGGTGGATAAGAGATGGATTGAAATGTTGCCAACAAAAAATGGCTCAACTGCGAATCCAGGTTGAGCTTCACATTTTACTGCATGGGAAATATTGGTTCAGGATTAGGCATCTTCTTGGACATAGGGGATCTTGAAAGGTGTAGGATATTTCAAGTTCATGGAAAATGAAGAGTGGCAAGAGCCTTAAACTATAGAATTGGTTGATTCATGGGCTTCCTCCTGATTAGTTATGCCATGTAAATACTGAAGGTGCAATTAGTGAATCAAGTGGATGATGTTTAGTTGTTGTCTGGCAATTCAAAATTATGTTCTCAAAACGATGCATTACTGTGAGACTAAAAGTAATTCCGGTTTTTAATCAATGCTCTTGTTGACTCTGTTTTGGATTGTTTTTACTTTGTAGTCGAATTTGACTTCTGAATTGCACTTCAAATGTTGCATATGTTAGATCCGGACCAAGATGGTGGCACCTGGTGGGGAAGCCTTGGGTGGTGTTATTGGTGCTTTCTGCCATATGATCCAAACTGAAGGATTCTTCTCCCTTTATAAGGGCTTGGTGCCTTCCATTTTAAGTATGGCACCTTCAGGTGCAGTTTTCTATGGTGTGTATGATATATTGAAATCAGCTTACTTGCATTCACCAGAAGGGAGGAAAAGAATTCAGAAGATGAGGCAACAGGGCCAAGAACTGAATGCCTTGGACCAGCTAGAGTTGGGACCAATCAGAACATTACTCTATGGAGCTGTTGCTGGTGCTTGTGCAGAAGTTGCCACCTACCCTTTTGAAGTTGTGAGGAGACGGCTTCAACTGCAAGTCCAAGCAACTAAGATGAGTGCATTGGCAACTTGTGTCAAGATAGTCGAACATGGAGGTGTTCCAGCTCTCTATGTAGGAGTAATTCCCAGCTTGCTACAGGTATGGAGATAACAAGGTCTGGATTTAACTTCATTTATTATTTGGGAATTCTGGGGAAGTTTGTAGATATCATATTTTTATGCAAGCAGATATCATATTTTTATGCTAGTTGCACAAATATGGTGTTTGGACACTTAATACTGCATAATCAATCTTCTCAATGTTTCTGCATATTCAAGACTCCAGATAAAAATGCCATTACACAGAAGTTTAAATAGTTTTTGCTAACTTGATGTGTCTTAGATAAGTCGATTTCCTATGCTTTAAATATTCAAGTTGTACCAGGATTTTGGATTTTATGGTTCATCTGCTGTATATGTTTTCAAGCCCTGCAAATAATGGACTTGAGTATTGTGTTTCCTTTGAAGCATTTCTATTCCAATTTTACTCTGTGCGCTTTCCTTTGAAGCTTTTCCATGCTAAATTTATATTATCTGCTCTATGTATTAACTCTATTTGAGTTGTACACTGAATGATGTCAAAGAGGTTTGAGTATTGATGCCATGGAAATCTTGGTCTCCATTTTCTTATGTTATTCCCTGTTTGTTGATATCTTGCTTTCTCAGGTACTACCTTCAGCTTCGATAAGTTACTTCGTTTACGAGTTCATGAAGATTGTTCTCAAAGTGGAATGAGTTCAATGATCAGAGATATGGATCCTTTTGGGTCAAAATGATAGGAAATGAATGTTACTCAAGGATGAGCACTGGACAGATTTTGAATGGTAAGGTAAGGCCATCATTCATGTCACCAATTAGCCTTCAATCCTCTCTCCAACTGCAGAGGAGACGAATGAATTTCTGCAGTGCCTCAAAACTCATTTCTGATTCAAGGTCTCCGGCATTTACAAATCTGTCCTGCTATCAGCTACTATTAATTTGATTTCATGTTTCCAAAACTTTGATAATGACCCCTAGGAGCCAATTTTTGTCTTAGGCTGGAAGATATTCACCATCAAAATTTTATATTAGCTCTTATCAATGCAAGCACAGTTAATCGTAGTGCGGGTGGACGGGTCCAAGTTTGATTTGAAAGTTCCTTTACCTTTTTCTTTCTTTTCTGTTTAGGATTTTTTTTTACCTGATTGGGTGTGAGATGGAATTCATCCATTTTTGTAGGATTGGAGGGATTGTAATTGATTGTGGATCACACATACTGAATCCAGGTCTGAAGTTTTTATAGCCGTACTGAACTTGATACTGATTAGACTAACTCTGATTTTGATTAATTTGGGCATATAGCATACAGTATTTTTCTTCAGTAAACTATTGGATTTTATTTGGTACAACTATGGAAATTATCTTTTGTGCTGCTGGAAAATGTATCAATGAGACATGCCAAGTGGTTCTGATTTGTTTCTGCTTGCTTGATATAAAATTAGGGAAAAAATCATTTTTAAGAAGAGGAATTGTTTGGGAGATTCCTAACCAAAGGAAAAAGAAAAAGAAAAGAAAAGGAATAAAAACACCAAGAAGCCCGCCTAAGCCTGGAAAAACTTGAATTTATAGCATGTCAGAAGTTTTGTAGGTTGAACTCTGGCTGAGGACTTCTTGTTTTGGCCCCACCGTCCGTCCAACCAAAACCAGGTTCAGCTCGCTCCACTTGCATATCGCATTTTTTACGAACACCATATGATATCTGTCACAACCTCAAACAGACAACTGATATTAAAGGAAGATATTGTTAAAATCCATGATCCTTTCTTCCATACTACATTGATATTGTCTATTTTTAGGCCAAAGTTCTCTACATTTTGTTTTTAAATTTATAAAAATGCTTCTTCTATACCAATCTATCATTCATGCGCTTATATACTTTCTTGGTTTCTAACCCAGTGATGATGAGATTTTGAATGTTAATTTAATAATTCTTCCTAACAAAAGTTTCATCGAGTCTCTATCCCCAACATTTGACTAACCCCATGAGCCATTTCCCCATTCATATTTGCATGATGATCGCTTTTCATTTTTACCTGTCCCCATGGTTTATTTTATATTTTCTTCAAAATGCCTACATAAAATGATGTTATTTAATGCTGATATACTCATAATCTTCTTTTCTTTTTTTTTTTTTTTTTTACTGATGGGAGATTGAAAGGTAATATCAATACTTAATTACATGAGGCAGATATAATAAATTTTGACTAATTTTAATATTATTTAGTTATTGTAATATAATTTAATATGTATAATTATACTATTTTTTTATAGTTAAACATTTTAGTTACGATAGAGTAAATTATTCCTACTAAGATTCGAACTCGAGAGCCATTTTTTTATGTCTTGCTTTTCTAAAACATTGAATGTTCTATCATGTGAGTTAAACACGATGAACATATAATTATACTATTTGAGATGCGTGAAAAAGTAATAAAGATTTACAGTCTAAAAGTTTATAATATGAAATTTCGGTGTTTAATGAAATCATCTAGAAGTTTATGATAATTGAAGTTGTTATTCAAAGTGTCGTAATAAGTATAATGCAAAATATCTATTATGCATATGCTTGTCTTTGTTTATATTTTATAGATTTGTTAATTTATTTATAATTTTCGTTATTCACGAAGATTTTTTTAAAGATTTTTATGTAATATTTAAACGAAATCGTTAATTAAAAATAGAGGTTCCTAATCATCTTTCTAACTCGCAAAGCATGCTCCCATAAATTCCGAATTTTCAGTTATGGTTTGAGTTGGGTGGTAAAAAGGTAGAAGAATCATTGGCCAACGACTGGACTGCTCTATCTATTCAGTTATATACGAAATCAAACCATTCGCTTGAGATTAACCTAGAGAGAGAAAATTAACTGGGGGCTATTATATGTTAATAACAATATGTTAAAAAAAAGTAAATAAATTGATCTGGATATTCATGGTTATATTAAAAAAAAAAAAGCATTTTCCTTTTTATTATGGAAGTCAGGATGTGCCTATATCTGTACCATGCAACAATGGGTCCTATCTGTAAGGCCACCCATCGTTTACCAGGTGTTGTGCGATTTAAAGATTTGCCATTGATATATCTTATTTCATTTTACTTGATATATTAGATATATCGGATATACCTGAGATATATCTGATATATCGGTATATATTTGCCAATATTTTTATACGAATATCGATATATCGGGGAAATTAAACTCTGGTCAGAATCAATTCATACCATTCGATCGCTCGTGATTTCAACTGATAATTTAAAATATCTCCGATATATCCCGATATATCATCGATATATCCCGATATATCTCGGATATTTTACCGAAAAATTAAACTAACGCGCACGTGTGCCATAAACTTAATATTTCCACGATATATCGGTCCAAAACCGACATATCGACGATACGTTTGGCCATCGCCGACACGCACACAAACATCACCGGAGCATCTGATATATCGCGATATATCTACGATATATTGTATATTTTAATCCCCGGGATTGTAGTTCGAAATGCTCAAATTATTTCATAGTATTCTAATATTTTATTGTTGTGTCACGGCCGTACGAGAGCGGTTACATTACACATACGACATTTTGTTTTAGACTCGGTAACGCAACTCAATTACGCAACAATGCCGTTCAACTCTATTGGGGCATAAAATATCAAAGACTTACCATATTAAACAATACCAAGGAATTTCAGGACCCTTTTTAGTCTCCGGCTCTCCGCCAGGCTCAATGTATCTAAAAGGGAACAATAAATTAAATTCTTTGCTTTCCCAAAAAATAATTCTTTCATATTTGAAAACAAAAAATAATACTAACTTTATATATACATATTTGTGTATCTTTACATCTAGAGACAAGGTTTCGATTCGTCCTACCAAAATTAGCATATTTAAGGAGAGTGGCGTTCACGAACACGGGAAACCAGGGAACAGTGCAAAACCGAAAATGCATTTATTCGAGCTGTAAAAGGTCGGCGGAAGGTCACCACATTCCAAAAGGGTCCTCCTATTTGCCACATACGTGATATTCACAGACTCTCCCTCTTTCTCTCCCCCCCGCCCCAACGGGTCCAAAGTCCAAACCAACACAACTCCTCTCTCTCTCTCTCTCTCTCAAATTTTCAATCAAGCTTCTTCGCTTCCAAGATTCAACCTCCGGCTGTCGACAATTTGCAGCTCCTGGAACCCTAATTCTTCCCATGTCTCCGTCCGGTGACGGTGCCGGCGGAAGATGCGCGTGCCTTAGTTGGGAAAATGGCGGTTCCGACGCCGACGATCATCATCGATCCAACTATCCTTATTGTCCGCATTGCGGAGGATCGGATCCTTCTTCTTGTTCTTCGATTGTCTCTAATTCGACACGCAATCGAGACTCGGAGAAGTTGAGGAGAATCATCGTGGCCTCGGCTAAGGGCTTCACTATTGGTGCCGGTATCAAAGGTGGCCTCGCTGTATTCTCGGTTGTCGCTAGGTTGACTGCCAGATTGAGACGCAGAAATTTATCGGCATATGCGAGGTGAATTATTGCTGAGTTTTTCCTACTTCAATTTGTCCCTTGGTTTTTGAGGCTTTTAGTTTTCCTTATGATTGTCGTTGATTTTATTTTAATTGTTTGGTTTTGATTTCGGCTTTTCGTTCAGGAAGTTTTCAAATAGTGAAGATGTGGTGATAGCTTTAAAGGAGACGCTTAGATACGGACTCTTTCTTGGAACCTTTGCTGGTACATTTGTTTCAGTGGATGAGATTGTGGTTGCTTTGGGAGGTCACCGTAGGCATGTTTCTTAACTATTTGAAAATTGTTGCTTAACTAGGTGATAAGTGCATTTATAAGTCCCCGAAAGAGTGATTTGATCGCATAACTTTGCCTGGAATTTAAGTGACAAAACCATAGACAACAATAATTTAAGAAAACTGAAGCATCCACCATGACTGATTCTTTGTTTTCACTTTGTGATTCCCAGAAATGCTATGGCCTCTTATATTTTCCCTACCGTTTCCCATCATGACTGCATGAATATGTATATAAAGTTAGATACATAACATCAATCTGATTTTTAATGGGATATATAGAGGCACCCTCAACCAGTTCTCTATCAGAAGATTTTGTGATATAAATGGTTTCACGGTTTAGCTACTTTGATTTGACTTTAAAATGAAATTCTACCACAGGACTGCTAGGTGGAGGGCTCTGTTAGCAGGGGCAATTGCAGGGCCTTCGATGCTTCTGACAGGACCGAACACACAACACACTAGCTTAGCCATATACATCCTGATGCGGGCTGCGGTCTTGGCATCACGCTGTGGAATAAAAAGTAAACGATTTGGACATATTTGTAAACCTCTTACTTGGTCGCATGGTGACATATTTCTTATGTGTCTCTCATCTTCACAAATTTTGTACGTTTTTTTCTTCCTAAATCAAATTATGGTTGCCCAAAAACATAGATATATTTGTTCTCTTTACTATTATTATTATTACTATAAATTATGATATTGCATTGAGGAAGGAATTCTGTCTCAAAATGCATAAAACTTTCATGATATTTTAATTTATTTGGAAACTTTACCATCTTATTGTCAGTGCTAAAGCTTGTATTTTAATAATGTTTTCAACTTGGCTGATAGATTATGTTCAACTATGTCTTGACTGTAAATACAAATGATACATTGATGAGCATATCTTTCTTGTTCTGAAAATGAGAAAAAATCATTTAAATTGTCAAGTATCTGATATTCAGTTTTAAGTAAAAATTTTATATGCATTTGGAGTAGCTTGAATGTTAAAATTTGTTAGATTACACTACAGAATATTTAAGTCATCATAATGCTAACAGCTAATGATTTGCTAGTTGCCTAATAATATAAATTTGAAGTCTTTTAAAACATAGTATCCCATGTTTCCAATCATGAAAAATTTGTCCTTTCATTCATATGATAAATTGTTGAATGGGCCAATGGTCTAGCATAATTGTTTTTTTTTTTTGATAAGCTAATATAATCATAGCTTGAAAAACTGGAAAAAAGAAAAAAAAATCTGAAGCTGTACAGTTCGGGGTGGGGTTCTGGGAGGTTCCAAGTTTGAGTTTCAACGGGGACAAAAAAATGACAAAAAAATTTGTTGTAGCTTGAGAAGGGAAACATTCTCCTGAATCCTAGGGTAAGGAAATGTTGAAGCCTCCAGAAGGATGATAAAACCTAGTGGAGAAATTCAAATTCTTGTGCAACCAAACTTAGAAATTGTAAAAACTTAAGGGTTTTTTTTTGTGGGAATACTAATTGATACGAAGGGCAAAGTTGTTTGCTTGACCTTAGAGGGTTTTTGCCTTATAAGGAAAAGATTTGACATGGTAACTAGTTTTTGGCAGACAGTCAGATTCTTTCTTAGGCTGCTTTAGGTGCTGCTTGGGCATTTAGATGAACCTAGGAAGCTCATGGTGGGGTTGAGTGTAGAAGTGTAACAGGTCTATGGACGGGAAAGGACTTAGTTTTTAGGTTGGAAATTGTGAAGAAATATAAGAAAATGATGTTTTTCTTATTGATTGATTGAGTGAGTTAAACATTACAAATTTCTTACCTACTTATATACACGTATGACATAAAAATAAATCAAGTACAAAAAAGGAAGGAAAATATTGTACAGGAAAGGAAGGGAATAAATTAGAGAAGGGACAACTGTGAGGATATTCTAAGACATCCTACGATTCTCAACATTCCTTCACCAAGATACAGGCGAGGCACTGCCTTGTTACAAATAAAACCGAACTGGATGTCCGAGAGCTTATGAAATGTCTACTAGTTGGTCACTCGAGCCGACAAAACTAAGAGCCATGTATGGTGTAGATAATCTTCTCTTTGAACGGGGTTGACAATCGACTTCAATATGTTAGGTCATCTCATGAAATACTGGGTTGGAACTTGGAAGCAATGTGTAGGGCTGTTTAATTATCACACACAAGCGTCATTTGTCCATCCTTCCCAAATCTTAGCCTTTGAAAAGCTGTTCGGTTTCATATAGTTCACAAGGCTGCCGTGCCATAGCCTCGATACTCCGCCTTCAAAGACTAGACTGCCACCACATTTTATTTCTGTTTCCTTCTAAGATATTAAGTTGCCCCAATAAATACACACATCCTCGAAGTGGGATGTCTCACTCGTACAAAGCAGCCCCCGTCACTATATCACAATATCCAACAATTTAAAGCGTGACTCCTCCGCTTTCATATAACACCCTCCTACCCGCTGTCTTCGATATAATCTATGATATAGACATAAAGATCCTGTGCTGACTACTGCGCATGATGATCAAGTAGGAAATAACTAACTACACTCACATGAAAGGAAATGTCCGATCGAGTGATGGTGAGGTAGTTTAGTCTCCCAACTAACCGCCGATATCTCCTTGGGGATCTCGTAGGTGCCTCCCTGGCCCAAGTGACAAGCTGACATTCGAATCCATGTGAGCGCTCTATGCGCTTACGCCTAAGATACCAATTTTCCAATATATCCAAGACATACTTCCTTTTCGAGACATAACCACACCTAATTAGATCGAGCCATTCATTCCCTATAAAGTACTTTCAGTTTCCCAAGTCTATTCGAAGTGGTCAAGAGATGTTGTATAAGTTTCCGAATACCATCTTGATCACTGCATGTTATAAAAATGTCATCCACATAAACAATAAGATAGATGCACTGTCTTGATGATGTATGATGATAGAAAACAGAGCGGTCCGACGCATTTCGAGTCATATCAACTTGTAAGATCCCGATCACGCCCTCGCACCCGACTCGACCCGATCATGGATCCGAACTAGGATCCTCGGGGAACGAGTCCCCACTTCTACTCCAATCCAAATACAAAAATTCAATACAAACGTGAATACATTCAATACCAACGCATTTCAAATACTCATTGAGTATACATAAAATACATTAAACATTTCATGAAACTAAACATTTTCATGGGCGCCCATCATTTTGGACATTTGTACCATCATTTACAAAATTTATCAGAGTTTTCAATATAAAAACCATTTACAAAATAGAATCAGAGTTTAACTTCCACAAGATACTTTATACAAAAAAAGTCAATTCAATTTCATGCATATGTGTACTTCTCCTCTGAATGGTTTTGACGTTGGCTCTATGCTTGTGCGGTCTTTACTCAGACCTATTCACTAGATTCAAGGCTGATAAAATAATACGCTAAGATTTTCACGCTAAATGTTTTATACAGCTTCTATTCTCTCTTCATTTCATTTTAAATCGAAACATGCAATATTTATAAAACAATGCTTTGTATTAATTGTCAATGACCAATGCAGACAACACGATCTATATATATTTTTTAATGAATCAATTATAATTCATCGGGTCATCTCAAACTATGTATTTTATAAAGAAAGAAAGAAAAAAATCATTCAAAGCACAAATCGTGCACTTTCAATCTCATTATCATTTTTCCCTTTATCGAATTTAACCTACGCTTTCTAAGTAATGCGATAATCGAATCACCCAAGACAACTTACGCTTCGGGCCATATGCCAGATATATATATATATATATATATATATATATACGTACTCTGGCCAGGCACACTACCGACATCGTCCTAATCGGGTTTCAGACGATACCACAATAAGACGCTTGTTCGACTTCATCGGATATACCAATTTATCCTTAACTCTAATTCTAATCTGCTAACATTCTTGGGCGCATTAAAACTATCTCAATACAATTTACAATAGTATATAGTATACATTTGCATGCAAATAGAACATTTTCACATTCATATAATTTTCTTTATGCAAAATCTGCTTCACAAGCAATTGTCTCGAATCACTTAAAAACAAATCATTTCAAACACAAATCAATATGCATTTTCTTGTCAATCATTTCCAAAAAATTCAAATCATTTCAGAATCATTCAAATATTTTAGAAATAGAGAGAGTTTGAGAATAAACCAAAAATCGCCGCTTGATTCCAATATCTCTAATCTCGACTTCAATGTGGGTTTTAATTTCACACCCTTATTCAAAATACAATGACAATCACATATTAGCTTCGCTATTCTAGAGTTCTATTTTCAAGATAATTAATCATCTCATTCGTGATAACCCAACCTGCGCTTACAAGATTTCAATGTCAAACTAGTCGATATGCCTAGCTCACTGGATCACCCACTGTTTTTTTTTTTATTTCTGGGGTCTTAAATCCATAAATTGATAATGGTTCCTTCACTCATTTGAAGCTATGGTTCTAAGGTTTCTTCTCTAATCGACCATCCACCTGATCACCCAAACTCAAGTTTACTTACATTTTAACGCCAAACTAATGATATGCCTTTGCAAATTTCATTGAATCACCCATTGTTTTTTTCTTATTTCGAGTCTTAACTCGTAAATTGGTAATGGTTTCTTCACTCATTTGAAGCTATGGTTCTAGACTAACGAAACATCCTGATCTATCATCCAAACCGTTATTTATTTACATCTAGTATATCTATTTCATAAACATAATTCATATATCACTATTAGATTTTGCACTTAATACAATATGATACACTTCTCAAAGTTAATATTCTCCCAAACTCACTTTATTCAGATTCATTTCATTTATTTATGAAATAAACTCATTTTATGACCAAAACACCTCAACTACACTCCAAAATAAAGATACCCGTGGAGCCTACCTTAACTCATCTTTAAACTCCAGGTCACGCGATCCCGCCTAAGCGATTTAAGGGGGCGAGACTATACTGTGACTCTTATCTCGCTTTCAAACGTCAGGGCCTAAGTCTTATAACTGAATCAAAATATCATAAAAATGATATAAAATAAAACTACCACCGTAGTGGTGTTTACAGTACTAACACGTGCAGTCCTGAGTCCTATTTACATATACATATACAAAAACTATACATTTACATTTACATAATCGTAGTGCGTAACTCCATTGCGATACTTAACCCCTACTAGTGTGTCGTCCCAAGAAGATGTGGAAGATCGCGATGTCCTTCTCCACCTACAATTCGACAAAACACGCATGTTCTTTACGCTTTTATGAAACATATAACTTATATCGTGATAAATGCATCGATGCACTTACAAAGTAGTTGGCTAATAACAATAATTGACATACGTGGCGTACATCGTGGATTTTTATGAATCATATACCAAACTTATACATATACTTGTAATTTATACAGATGAGTACTTATTCTGACCCCATTTAGGATATGTAGAACTTACGCTATTCGGCGCACTCCATGTGCACTGACAGCTTATGCTTATCTTGAGGTACCTATAGGTACTACAAAACTTATGCTTATCTTGAGGTACCCGTAGGTACTACAGAGCTTATGCTTATCTTGAGGTACTCGTAGGTACTACAAAGCTTATGCTTTACCTTATTTGTTATTCAGACTCTTATCATATAACTGTTTGACTACCTAGACCAGTAATAAGGAAATGAGTAGATTAATAACACAATAAGACTGGCCAAGATTTGAGATAAGATCGATATGTCAGAAAGACAAAGTGAAGAGTGCCAAGACCGATCGACGGCTCGCTCTCATCGCGTAATGCGTTGCCAGAAAGACTAGCAAGAGGTCAAGACCGATCGTAGACGCGGTTCCGCCACGTAATAGAAGTGTCGTGAGCACTAGCAGGAGTGCCAAGACCGACGTGAGACGCGGCCGCCCCACGCAATGCGGCGCCGCGGTCATTCAATATCCGATTCAAAGTAAAATTCTACCATTATAATGCGGTTCAAGAACTTACTATCTTATCATGTGGCATTTAGTCACACCAAGCTTCGCCTCACGACGTACTGGCCGAATTTTTCCTTTACTTTACCTTACAAACATGTACTGATCATTTCCATACAATTTATGTGTGGTCCTCAATAGTCCAATAGACAAGTCCCTGAGCAACTAATAACAAAACAAACCAAAACAACAATTTTCCGATGTCATGGAACAAGGTTACGCCATCTGCTGTCGCGACGCAGCTTTAATCTCGAGGTCGGCAAAAATCCTTTTCCCACCACGCCACGCATGACATGCCACGCCGTGGCGTGACTCTGCACATTTATCGCCACGTACGGCGTGACCTCCTCACATGACGAGGGGTCCCTTTACGCCCATGGCATGTGATCCCCCCCAACATTGCCCAGATTTTGTATCATTTTGTCCATTTTTCAAAAACCTGTACCAAAAAAGCCTCAAATACTCCAAAAGCATCACCAAAAACAACTCCCAAATGTATTATAACCCAACCAAAACCAAACCTAGAGATTAATTAGGGTTTTTTTCCAAACCCGAACTTAAGTACTTGTAAGTTAGGTTAACTTCCTAACACCCACACATGTATCCCTACATCTTAGACCAAGAATCCATACTTGAAGTCCAACAATCCATACTCAAGGGGAAATTTCTTACTCCTCTTATACAAAATAGGGTATTACCAACCCAACTTTCAACAAATCTAGGGTTATGATGGATTCCTAACTAAACCCTAAAAATGGAACAAACTAAAATCCATACAAAACCTAAAGCAAATTCAAACAAAACCATAGCAAACCCAAACAAGTATCCTAACCTTTATTGGCTTCCTCTTCTTCTTCTTCTTCCTCTTCTTCTTCTCCCTTCACGTATGAACCTCCCCCAACATGAGAGACCAACTCGGGTCTCTATCCCATTTTGACCTAATTTCCCTTTATCGCTTTTCGTCCTTCATCTCTCCTCTATTTGCACCACAAATTATTCATATTTCCATAATAGTATATCATCTTCTTATATTATGGCTTTTATATCATGTTTTAACAAATTCCGCTTTTACCCTTGTATCTTGTACAAATTCCGGGTTTCAAAATTTTCACATTTTGCAATTTAAATTACGAAAATTTCAAATTATAATTCATGGAAATACCCTAAATACGCTCGAAAACGACTTGCAGATATTTCATTGCTACACCATATTCGTGAGCCTAGTCTTAGTAATTTGTTCCCCGGTCATTTCTATACATTTGTAGCTCCTATCTCTTGTTCTTTACCAATTGGAATCACTTCATTTGAATGATTATAACTTAACCTATAGCCAAAACAAGAATAGGGGTTTTGACAAATTTTTGACAGCATTTTTTTTGAAAACCCAACATTTCCCTTTTACAAACATTCCTCAAAACCAATCCAAACCAATACCAATCAACAATACTCTTCAAAACTCAACCCAAAACAACCCTTAACTCAACTACAACCAATATAAACACTTTTAATAAGGTTAGGGTTTTTCCCCAAATCCAAACATAAGAAAAAAATACAGTGCTTGGGCTTTTCTTACCTTTGGGGAAGTTCCTTCTTCTCTTTCTTTCTTCTTCCTCCTTCGACGCTTCTTACCATCTCTTGCTTACATGGAGAAGAAATCAATTAACAATGGCTTCTCCTTCTTCTCTCTCAATCCAGGCCCTCTTCTCCAAACCCAAAATGCACAAATGAGAGTTATGTTTTACAAGACCAATCATCTTAAGTCAAAATCCTTCATATAAATTCCTCATTGGGCTCTACACACCAATTCCCATTTTCACATTCTCATTTTAAAGCTCATTTCACATTCATTTTCATTTCATTTCATTTCATTTACATTTTCGCAATTACATTCTCTTCATTTACGGCTCCCAGTCCCTATTTGACATTTACCAAATTTATTCGTCCCGTAAAATCTCCTGCCACATTTTTTGATTCTAGGGATTAAATTTAAAATTTCATTTCATTTATTTTATACCCTAAACATGTTTTGAAATCATAGAGTATTTTTGTATGCATAGTAACTCTTGTACCACATAGTTAAAGTTGTCAAACCAAGCTCGAGGGGATTGATTTAGGCTATATATGAACGACGTGAACTCGTGATACTAAAACCAACTCCCTTGAGCAACAAACTAAAGGCCGTCTCCATACATACCTCCCACGAGGTCGCCATGGAGAAATGCATTCTTGATGTCCAACTGATATATGGGCCAAGAGCTCATAACAGCCATAGGTAAGAGAGAACGAACGAAAGTCATCTCTTAAGAATGCGAGTAAAAGTCATTACAAGAATCTGAGCCATATCCGAGTATACCCCTGCAACCAACCAGCTAAGATTCATCTACTCTACCATCCGCACTAATCTTAACAAAGATAAACTCCAATGTTAAACCAACAAGTGACTTCACAAGAGGAAGTGATTAGGTCTCATGTGCTAAAGAGAATGTAGAGCGCATTCCTTCGAATCCATTTCGCTTTCTAGCCCTGATGAGGGCCACATGTACAATGTTAGAAGAGAAACATGGGATGTCGGAAATAGTGCCGTAATATGGGGAGGATAAACGATGAAGACATGAAAGTATAAATAGGATGGGGATTACGAGAGAAACAGGTACCTTTCAGAATGGAGATGGGAGGATCACCACGATGGCAAGATCTATGATCGTGAGGGCTATAGGAGATAAGTCATCTGGAGGCCCTATGCTCAGATACACGATGAAAGATAAACTTGTAACTACGAGGTGGGTACTGGGACTCGAGGGTAAGGGTCGGAAGGGGATTGATGAGGAGGTAGAGGCAAGACTCGATTGCCAAGGAAGAGTAGAAGATAGAAGAGTGTTAAAAAAGGTGACATCAACGGAAACAAAGTATCAATGTGTATTGGGAGAGTAGCAACGGTAACTGCGATGAAGGTGGGAATAGCCAAGGAAGATGCACTTCATGACCTAGCGTAAAATTTATCTCTTCGCTAGAGGAGTACGTAGATAAAATGTCACAAAATTAAAAACATACTTATGGCACTAAAAAGGCTGAATAGAAAGAGAAGAAAATGAGGGACCTGATCACCTAGTGCAGAAGAAGGCATGCGATTGATAAAATAGCAGGTGGTTAAGATAACATCCTCTCAAAAACGTTAAGGAATTGTATGGTGGAGGAGAAGAGTGCTAGTTGTCTCAACTAAGTGATGATTCTTGCGCTTAGCCACCCCATTTTGTTGTGGAGTATAAGCACAAAAAGATTAATGAAGAATCCAAGGAGGATAAAAGCTACGTAGAGGTATTCCAGGCATTATCAATAAGCAGAAGATGCGAATAGAAGTACGAATTGATTAAGTAATCTTAGCAAAGATTGGAACACCGAAAATAGCTCTACCAACTTTCATTAAAAATAGCTAAGTACACGGAAAATTCATCATCAAATGTAACAAAACATGAAACCTAAAGTGTGACGTTAGTCGACTCGACCCCAAACATTAGTGTGTGGGATAAGCTCAAAAGAGACTTTTCCTCGACTCTAAGCGCTTAGAATGAAACACCCAGGCATGTTTCGTCGATACGACCCACACCTAGCAAAGATAAGTCGGAAAAGCCGGCATTAATCGTTCTCCTGGTCGGGAAATGCTCGATGACCAAGACGATGATGGACAAGAAGAGGTTCATCCGTTGAAGTGCAGAAGGTGGAAGATGGGGTCGAACTGAGATGATAAAGGCCTTGAGATTCATGTCTTATGCTAATCGTCCTCTCCGTACTTTGGTCTTGCAAGGTGGCAAAAGAGTGAGAAAAAGTAATTGAACAAATAAGATCATAGATTAATTTACTGATAGAGATAAGATTAAATGGAGAATCAAGGACATAGAGAACAAAAGTAAGAGGTAAAGATGGGAGGGGATAGGCAGGCTCGATTCCTTTGCCTAGATAGATGATCAGATGCACTAGAATCGAGAACTATGATCACAAGAGAGCGTGCAAGATAGGCAAGAAAGACACTGATTTGAGCAAATGTACAAAGGAGTCAAATTTGGTGGCATGAGTGAGGCAAAGAAACTCTTCATTCACTCAAAGGTGAGAGTCACTCCCCGAGATGAAGGCGCAGGAACATCCTCGCCGTGCCTGTAAGACTAGGCGCATATGAGCTGGCAAGGTGGACGACCATGTAACCGATAACACTTGTCTCGAATATGACTCGGTCTATTACAGTAGGTACAATGAGGTCGCTAGCCTCTGCCTCGGTGGCTACCACGAATACTTCGGGAATCATTGCGAGGGTGAGATGGAGCTAGCATTATTGAAGTCTCATTGTTTTTCCGTGAGGGCCGAGACGAGTCACAAAGGATGATCGGGCGCAGAATCGAGCAAAATGTCATCAGCTGGCCTGATAAGAGCTAAAAAGGGAGGACTGCTCTCGGATGTTGTCAAACTTCAGTGGCTAAGTTTAATGGGCAGGCGGACTATAAAGATTTGATCCATGTTGGACAAGTAGGTCTCAGCATCAGTGACCTTGGGCAAGACAAATAAGAGCCTATTTTTCACGTGCATATTCGCCTTAACAGAGGAAGATAATTCCATATCAGGCTGCTCCAAACTATCAACGAAGGAGATGACACGTAGAGGCGCGGTGTAACATCATCGTATATAAATTCTTAGTTGGTCCAAAGGTTGGATATGTCGAGTAATCCCAAGATTGTCGAAAGTGTTTTGGGCTCTATGGATCTGTCAAGAATGTTACATAGTAAAGCTCATGTTTCCCGCCACCGAGTACGCTTATCTTCTAACACTGGCACTGTGAGGTCGATGGTCTTCAACACCATTTCCAGTAAACCATAATGTAATAGAATTGGCCCAAGACTGATAGTTATCACTTTTCTTGAGTCAATTGACAGTTATCATGGGAGTTCCAGATAGAATCGAAGAAAAGCTCGAACCTTTTTTAGCCATAGTGGGAAAAATTGACAAAATTAGTAAGAAGACCAAATACCAAGGCCAAAAAATGCAGCTTTGAAGGTGAGAAAAGCCTGTGGATGATGCTGATGCTCGGAAAAATAGAGAACGCTGATCGAGATAAATAGTAAAGTTACAAATCCCTAAATCTGCAGTGGCTTCATAGCGTATTGGAGAGAAAAGAGGGCAAAAATCCCACATGCAAGCCTCAAATGGAGAAACCAAGGGGCTAGGAGGGACTACCGGGAGGGGACAACCAAGCTGGGAGAAGGTGGTGCCTAGGACCGGCCACTACCGGCCATGTGCTACCCACACACCGGCCGCTGGTGGTCAAGCCAGAGAGGAGAGAAGTCACGCCGCGGAGGCGCTGCGGCACACCGGGTTGTCGGGCCAGGGTTGCTACCAACGTGTAAATCAAGTGACGACGATCTCAATGGTGGGGTCATCGGCCGGAATGGAGTAGTCGCCGTAAAAGTTCACTGGAGAGTTTTTTTTCTTCACTGTAGAGGTTTGACGATGGTGGAGGATTCTGGAGCTTCTTGGGACAATGGTTATGATGGTCTGAATAAGACACAACCATTAAGTGGTTTGCCGGAATTGAGAACATGGTGAAGCCTTAACCCGAACCTTCCATGGCTAATACTATGCGTAAGAAATATGTTAAAATGATGCTTCTTATCGAACAATGAGTTGAGTTAAAATATTTACATGCCCTACATACTTATATACATCAGGAAGACATAAAAAAGAAATAAATCAAGTACAAAAAGGAAGGAAAAAATATAAAAAGGAAATAAATCAAGTACGAAAAGGAAGGAAAAAATATTGTACAGGAAAGGAAGGGGATAAATCAAATGATATTCTAAGAATATTCTATGATTCTCAATAGAAATGAACATTTATTGACAGTACTTGTTGCAGTTAGTTTTGAAATAAAAGTTCTGTCTGTTCTGAAATGACTACTTTCCTCTATTTGATAGATATGCAAAGTGTTCCCAAAAAGTAATGAGGGAAGTAAAAATTATAATTAATGAATTTTTTTTGTATTTTTAGATTATTTAATTTGTACATGAAAGAGTTAAATAAGTGAAATGAGTTTGACGTAGGAAATGAAGATAATTTATTGACTTGAAACCTATTTTCTATTTTCTTTCACTTTTTTGTCCTTCTAGTTTTTTCTCCAACATTTACTTTCCATTTTCTTTTTGTCACATTTTCCTTCAAACTTTTGGAAACCAAACATAGCCTAACCATTTCAAGCTAATTTGATGCTTGATAAAGTTGATGTTCTATATCTAGTCTTGAATGGTTACCAGGAAGCACAATTGTGGTATTAGGGCAGGAGAGTCATATCATATAAGAGAGACTTACAAACAAAGAAAAGAAAGCCTGTGTACCTGCACAAACTACTTACTGCCGTACTATAAACTTGTTGAACTGGGGTTGCACTGGCGGTATGAATGTCCAATATATCCATAAATAACAGATGTGGTCTCTTAAATCTATTGATATTCTTGTTTCTTTTTTCTAAGTAAGATGCATCAGACCAATAACTTAAGCTTTTAAATATTCTTATGTTTTTTTATATGGGTAAATGTCTTTTTTTTCTTTTTTGTCAACATTGGGATTCAAACCTAGAACCTCTCTTAACTTCATCCCATCCATTTACCACTTAAGCCGGGCCTCAAGGGCTTTAAATATTCTTACGTTTTATAATTAAGAATACTGACAAGGGCTTTGCATCCATGGAGGAATGTGTTGGCCATCACACTAATTCTTGCAAATGAAAAATAGGTGCCTTGCCCAGACTTCTTGATCATATCTCAATGACTTGACTCTGGAAAATATGCCCTGTTGACAAGTTCTCTGAGGCCATCATTATCTTTTCTAAGTATTTTCGAGAGACCATCATTATCTTTTGTAAGTATTTTCCTGATTAGAGGCTTGACTTTCAGGTCTGCTTACATATTGAAGCAAGAGAGCTTGCCTCCGTCCTATAAATCCTTTCTCAATAAACATGGTGGAAAGGATCCAATTATCCTGCAAGCTGTGAAAGACATTGCAAGTGGCATTCCTTTTACTAATTTGGAGGCAGTAGAGAATTATTACTATGGCACTGGTGTTAAAATTAAACTAGATCCATCAATGAAAGTCCCCTGTTCGGTATGCATTTTATATTTTATTTCAATGCACTTGCTGTTTTGGTTGATGTTTGCAATAGATGCCTGTATTTTGTGTAGTGAATATTGTATTGGACAATTGGAGTACATGAAGATCAGTTTATTTAATTCAATAACTTTATAATAACTTTTTAGCTTACTCTTTTAGTTGATTATTGTTCGTGTCAACATTGTTTACTTGTATTAACCTGATCCAGTCTCTGAAAAACAGTACTTACCTTTCAAACTTTATGCAGATTATACATGGACATCAATCATGCAGCAACCATGTTATATCTTTTCTTATTCAAGCTTACAGAAGAGCACTGCCAGTTTATCTACCTGTATATTTGATTCCTGCATTAATTGTTCATCGTCAAGACCTCTTGAAAAGGTAAAATATATTTCTCTGCATTGATTTATCAAGTTAAGACATGATGAAATTCTATCTTCTGGTTAATTTGCTGGAACAAACTTTAATTAGTCACTTCTGGATATGCATATTCTGCTAGAGAAATGAATTGTGTCTTAAAGTCTTGTTTACTATCTTCATGATGTAATGTTTTTGGTTACAGATTAATCAAATCCTCTTCTGATTTAATTACTAGCACAAATTTAAATGAGTTATTGGGTATGAGTCTTACGGTGAAATGGCAGAGTAAGAGAATCAATATCGCCAAGCCCATCCGGGAGGAAGCAACAATCATTTATAACATTTTATGAGAGTCAAGACCGATATGTCCTCACTAGTTCTGATGTCTGTTTGAGCATCCATTTTGCAGTTCTCTATAGCCCCCAACATTTCTTTTAGCTGTTCACTTTTCTCTATTTACAAATTTTACAGCAAAGATGTATGCACCTGAGGTTGGTCCAAATATCTTCTGAGTGCATGGTATGCACCTGAGTTGTTACTTGTGAGTCAAATCAAGGCCAAGAGGTTATAGTTTGGAACTGCAATATAAGAAAGCTAGGTATTGCATTCTTTTCTCGGCTTACTCTGTGGAGGTGAAGAGGTTCAGCGTGGTCTTCCCAGAGGGGGGTGGTGCATCAGGGGTTGGATCACATTAGATAATAAACTGAGCTGTCTTAGAGTTTTAATATCCCATAGTAGCCTCCAATGTTTATGTGGCACCCCCCATATGGCTGTTCTTGTTGGGAGCATGGGGTCAGCAGCCAAGGGTATGTCCTATTTACATATTATAAGGAATGATTAGGTGGAAGTGGATGACCCAGTGTGGATTCAGATTGTTGAGGAGAAGGGCACAGGAAGGTCTGACCTTGAAATTGTCAGGTGGAAAAGTAGGGGGATGGATTTCTCAGACTGAGTTTTATAGAAGGATTTTATGTGGCTTATAGGCTAATTATTGTACCCAAAGAGATGTATTGTTGAGTTACTACAGGTATTATTCATATAATACGGTACTCAACTGGAACAGAATCGAATTTCTGAACTTTGACAAAAAGAAATGAAGTGATTTTGGGAAGAATTTTTCTATTTGTTACTTGCCTTGGGTTAGCCACTGTGGATAATTAGATATCTCAATGGTTTATGCAAGTGAGTTGGATGACTGCAACATGAGTTTTTTAATTGTCTTAGTGTCCTTGCACAAATTCTTTATTGATGCATTTCTTGGGGCAATTGACCAGCCTGGCGTCCTGGGCAGGCTGACTATTGCAACCTTTAAGTATTTGGTAGTACTCTAGTTCTTTACCTTACTCTTGTTCCTGAAGGAGTTATCATTGCATCACCCAGTAAAATGAGCCATTCATATATTTCATTTAAGTTGATAGTCTTGGCATTTAGTTTTAGGAATGCATTTCTTAATTTCTATTTTTATAGAGTTCATTTTGTGTTGGCCTATAACTATAATTTGTCCAAATTCCCTGATTTTTCTTATCTTTGAGCTTATATTAAAGTAAAATCTGGACTTCATTAGCTAATTACAGTTTTCTTGGTTTTATTGATGTTGTGAACAATATTTTCTCAACATATTTATGTTCAACCTTATGCAGGCCTTATACAATTTTGGGGAAAGGTCTTTTTGGTACAGCAAGATCCAGCTTGTTCCTATCTGTATATTGTTCATCTGCCTGGTTAGCATTTTTTCTAATATTTTCTACATTATCACTGATTCACAGGACCATTTGTTCAGTTCTATATATGGTATAACTTTTCTGGGGTAGTTATATGCATGACTTGGGATCTGCTTGAAATTAAATGTTCACTCAAAGTCATGACCATGTTAGTAAAGTAAAATAAATAATCTTCTGAAATAGATTTTTTAGTGACTTTAACTTGAGCACAAGGCTATTGGTTGGATTGGATGGAAGAGTGGTCTTTATAGAACACATGGTTATAAAACCAATGATAGCTGCACTATTTTATTTTGGTGGTGATTTGTTGAAAAGGATCAAAATGTATGAAGTTTGAAATGGATCTTGTGATAAATTTGATCGATTCACTTAATTCACAAGTGTATCTTGCAAAGGAGTACCATTTTTGCTACAACATTGGAGATATCTATGAGGTTGTTCCTATTAGCTTTTAATGTCAAAAGCTAGTTGACAGTTTGTTGACATAGAATGAGTTGTCAAATTGGTAAACTGAAAAAAAGGCCCATCAGAAATGGAATTTCATTTTTTTTTTCTTGCACTATTTTTCATTGATTCAGAAAAAGTACAGAATTTCATTTTTTTTTTCTTGTGCTAATTTTCATCGATTATCAAAAGCATTGTGTCATATAAGGGGATTATTCTATTATGGAATTAAGTGGGATTGGAGTGAAAGAAAAGGGATGAAGTATCTACATGATTTATTTCCTGTGTGCATGATATTGGCCTTCTATCAGGATGTCTCATGTAGTCATCCATTGTGCTAAGCATTGAAGTTGCAGTAAGGAAGAGAGGTTAAATATTGTCTAGCAACATTAACCCTCATTGAAGAGCTGAATTATGTCCAAAAAATAGTACCCTAATTCTGTATTTTTGGTACTGTGTTGTGCCTGCTTGAGTCGTAGCAATTGGATGTGCTAGGACTATGTCTTGCCTGAGCTGGCCCCAGCCAAAACCATTACATATCCTGGGCAGGTGAATGTCCCACAGGTAGGGCAGTAGTATGAGTAAAAGCTTAGATGGTTACAGATCACAAATATATAACTGTATATCTCTTCCTACATTTCTTTTCTCTGATGTCTCTGCATTATATAGTTTGTTTTTATTTTTCCCATGTCCTGTACGTCTGTCTTTCTTCAGCCTGTCAATGTCAGCCTTCTTGTTTTCCCCTGGGCAAGGTTGTGGACTTTGACTTGTTTAACGAATATTAGTCAATTGGCCCATTTACCGAGCTGGAACTTGTAATCGGTTCATATTTTAATGAGAAGAAAAATAATTGTCAAGGGCCTACTTTATCTTGTCAGGATGTGGACTTGCCTGTTGTTCAGGATGTTTAAGAGATGTAATATTCCAATGGTGGCAATGGGAACGGTATTAACACTATTCTTTTAGTTTTTCCTTTAAATAAGAAAAATATATGTTTTTGTTTTGATAGAATCGCCTGCGGTAATATGTAGTTCCCTACTGGCTTGAGCTTGGCTATTGAGAAGAAGAGCAGGCGAATGGAGATATCACTTTACTGCCTCTCACGAGCTATAGAGAGCTTCTTCACATGCATGGTCGATGCTGGATACTTGCGATCATCGAAGAATCTGAAGAGAGCTGATGTTGTGATTTTCAGTTTATCAACAGCCATCATTATGCACTGCTATGCACAGGAGAGGGAAGTTTTTCGATCTAAGTACTTGAATGTCCTCGACTGGGTATTTGGTGTGCCTCCTCCCCCAGATGTAACCCCACGCTACAAGAATAGTTAGGTCGCAAACCTGTGGGGTGTTCGGGCTACATTGGAGTTTTTGGGGTTCTTTCTGCCCTTTTGGGGTGTTTTCTTTTTGTAGTAATCGGGAGCAGGTTGTATTTAACATTATTCAGGCACCATCAAAGTCTCTGAGATGCCAGGTTTTTAATGGTTTTAGTTCCCTGAATTGATAGAAGGATAAACTTTAACGTATCATAATATTAATTGTATGTTACCATGATGCTTGTGTAAGCAGGGAGGTAGGTGACGAAGACCTAGGGGGGGTTGTTTCGGATCAAAGAGAAACGGCGGAATGCTGCTGAAGTTTGTATTGAGAATTTAAGGGAAAATGTACCTTGATATCCCTCTAATGGGATCATCTTTTATTGCCATTGGGGAATGACAGGTGAATTTTTTCATACAGGACTCCTTCGAAGTGGAAGTGGAGGGAAGAAACTCACTTAGTGGGCCTCATTGCAAGGAGGCATTTGTTTTTGTAATTGAAGAACTTAAAATTAAACGGGCTATATTGAATTGTTTATTTTTGTAATATTTTATATTTTATTTCAATAAAAAAAATCTATATTACCTTTTCTTATTTAAAAATCAATGTTACTTTTTTAATTTGATTAAAATTTTATATTAAATCATAAAAAATAAAAAATTTAAAGTTTGAAAGCAAATGACTTTTAAGATAAAGCTTTTATATATAGTCTCTGTCCTGCTTCGTCGATGGAGTGTAACATGTCTGCGGGAACGTTTAGGATATGTTATTGAGAAAGTGGGCTGCACATTTGAGTGGATCATGGGGAGGATTGAAACCTTTTGCGCTCAAATTAACACATATTAGTGACGTCTTTCTATTAATCATACATGAGTCAGAATATTACTTTAATGGTGATTGCTTTTCAGACTGGTTGACAAAATCCGATAGTTTTTTTGGCTAGCATTAAAAGTCTAGCAGTTCCCCAGTTGGAGGGGATTATGTCTTGTTGCATTAGAAGATCTTCCTGTGCAGATTCAAAATCCCAATGGGAAGCAAGTAGGCATAATGTCTGACATTCACTTGTTGTAGCCCAAACTTAACGAGTCATCCATGGAACAAGAGAAGTGAAGAAGTTGTTTAAAGTTGAGCTCTCTTTGTTACTCTTTGTTGGTGTATTGTGTTCCTACAAGCAATAAATTTGTGAAACGTGCCAGAACAAGTTGTAAAAACTAACAACGTCTACAGTTGTACTTTCATTGACAGGCCGCTAAGAAAAGCATATGTTCCTTTATTGTACAATTCCACTAAGGAAATATGCATGACACACTTGTTTAGTTCGGCTGATACTCTCTCTAGGCGACTGAGATTTTCCGTATTATTTCATGTTTTGCCAGAAACTGAGAAAGCACCTTCACCAGTCAATTTTCTCTACACCGGTCAAAAATCAAACCTGAACCTGAACCATTTGGACTTAGCTTGATGATGAAGCAAGTATGTTAATTTGACACAAACATCCACCACTTGTACAAAGCAAACCCGTAAACTGCGGCGTAGATAGCAAGTCTGAGCGGATAAATTCTAAACCTGCACAAAGAGAAAGAATCCAATACTCGGTCACAAAAACCCTTTCAACCACGTTATTATCTACCGATAATTCATTTACCCCCAGTTCAGATATTTAACTCTCCTTTCCTATATACACATTACACAGAGTATCCCAAATCACAAGGAATTGAACATATCATCTTTTCCATCTCCAAACCCCCTTTGATTCCACCGAAACTATCATCTGCTTCAGGCTCTCTCAAGTTTAGTAACATGTTGTGTCCACACTATGTCTATAATATATATTTTTGCTCAACCTCAAAAGGAAATTAAACCATTGAATCTAACTCTGCACATTACGTTTGAGCTTAAAAATGAATAATAATAATAATAAGACAGAGAGATGGCATTCGGATGAGTTGAAAGATAAGAAGTTTGGAAAAAAAACCTCTTTGAGATGGAAGCGAAAGGAGGCTTAGAATCCCCGGCATCGACGGAAACAGGGGAGAGCCACTGAGAGAAGGGACGGTCGAAGAAATCCCAGTCAGGCAAAAGAAGACCGGCGATTGCAAACAGGCCCATGACGTATGTGACTATCATTTTTTTGAAAGAGAGCGTGTAAAGCCCGACCCAAACTACAAGGCCAGCCAACCAAATCAGAGATGACCTGAGAAGGGCGTCGTCAGCCATGGAACTAACAAGATGAGGGAGGAGCGGAAAACAGAGCGATCACTGATAATATGATCAGAAGTGACGGTGGATCGACCCCATTGGCATTTTAGGTGAGGAGATGCCGCCAGACTATCACCCCTTTAAATGCCCTCCACCCACCGTAACGAATTTCTATGGGACTTTAATACGCCATCTGCTTTGTTGTCCCTCTTCCTTTATATTCCATTCCTCTTTCTGGGCCACATCTGCTTTTATGTCATTATGCTAGTCTTTGGAATATTTATAAGAACAATATTTCAACACTTATTTTTTATTTATCTAAATTGTTTTGTAAGGATAATATTTGTAAAGATTTTTTTTTAAATTATTTTATCATGTCATGTTCTAATTTGTTGGAATTTGTTGTGTCCTTATGTCCCAATGTATCGTATCCATAAGCGTGTCCGTGTCGTGCTTTTTAACTGTCATAACCAAAAACTTCCAATTCTTTCAACACACTTTTACAAATGACAATACAATTTTTTTTTAATCATGTAGACATTGAAAAAAAGGTAGGAGGAGAACTATCAATTTATAGGCATGACAAAAATGTGTTAATCTTACAACATTAATATTTAAATATTTGTATGTTCAGGCAAGCTGGTTGAGAAAATATGACAATTGAGGACCAGAGAATCATTGAAGGATGTTAACCCATTCATATACTATTCAAATCTTATAATTAAAATATCAGACATTTAATCTGCAGTCTACTGTCTTCATTGCCCCTTTCTTTTAAAATAGCAGTAGATGATTTTGAGTTAAGAATCGCACTATGGAATCAATTCCTTTGTATCACTAGAGAAGGAATTTAAAATCTAACTCATGTTTTCATTGTTATAAAATTTTCATTAATTCAAGTGCTATCCCTCGTTAAGAGAAAAAACTTCTAAGTTCCAACAATATATAAATATGAATTCCTTTTCATCGAATAGATGTGTTTTAAAATTATGCAAGATTTATCTGAATTCAAAATGAATGAATTTTTTAATAGTATTAAAATTTATCACTCGCATATATATACTCTCATGGTTTTAAATGACGTCTATTAGATTAAAAGGGATAAATAAATCTGATTTTAATATCATTTGTAATGTTTCACATCTAATTATGTATATATTGTTCATTTTGATCCAAAAAACTTCCATAAATTTAAAACGTATCTAATAAATTAAGAGGAGCTAATACTAATCAACAGCTTTCTCTTATATATCAACCTGGCTTTCTAACGTGGGTTCTGCTGGAGTTGGCCAAAGGATCTTTTTGTCATTGTCAAGGCTCTATTTGAACAAGACCATTAGTGACACATGTTGTCCTCCTATTGCAGGTCCATACACAGTTGTGGAGGATAATTGGAATCCCTTGCACCAAGCATATCATGATGCATGAAATTCGAATCTTAACATAGCCCAATTTTATCCTTTTGTGGGTTTGATTGTCCATTATTGCCTAGCTCCTAGTCATTGGCCTCGTTTCCCATCTGTTGTTGCCTATTACGTATTAACTCGATATGTCTAGCCCTCGAATTCTGAAGTCGTCTCGTGAAGTCTTATAAACATCAGTCATTTATTGCTTTACCCAATCGTTATTAAAGCTAAATACGGATAAATTGCATTTCTTTCCCAACCACCCGAGAAGGGATGACCGAACATTGTCAGTTAACGAAGGTTAGATTCCCCTTGTAGCTAGCCCCTGAGACCTGCGACTCATCACGGCTAAATTCTGCAGGATTTAATCCATGCTAATCGAAAAGCACTCGAGCCAGATATTATAAATCAGACAGATATATAAATAAAGCCTTATATATACTTAAATATATAAACCTATGCCATCAAGATACTCAAAACTTAAAGTCGATACTTCTAAACGGTTTTCCTATGTTTAAATAAGCAATATTTTTATTTAAAGCCAAAGGTATTTGACTTTGAATATTTTCTTACGGGTCGATATATTTTCTTTTCGCTTTTTTTTTTTTTTTATTGTTCATTTTTTTAGATATTTAATGGCTGGAATCGATTACACTAAATAATTGACGCCTGTGCCAGATACGGAATTTATAAACGCTTAAAATTAGCCTTGAAATGGGCCCAAAGCCCAAGCTTTTTATATCCGTCTGCAGCCGGGCCCCAGATAAACCAAGAAAGAAATATACAATCACATTTCATAATAATAATCTCATTTACAGGAACAATTCTACCATATAGTAATCTAACATCCCCTCAAACTCATGATGGCTTAAGAGAAGTCATTCTAAGTTTGAAAGGTAAAGCTCGAAAAGTTTTTAAAGGAAGAGGTTTGATGAAGATATCAGCTAACTGATCCTGAGAGGAAACAACAAATTGAAGCCAGCGAGCGCATTTCAACAGATGACATTTAATGAAATGACAATCAATTTCACATGCTTAAGGATGCTCTGGGCTGACACATCACATGAAAGAATTTGAATAGCACTACGATTATCACAAAGAAGTTTAGTCGCAAAGGGAACAATAACACCAAGATCCTCGTAGTGAACTAACGAACCAACGTGAACCAAATAAGTTTAATCGTAGTGATCGCGAAAAGTTGTATATTCCCCGTCGTATAGAACGAAACGACTATTTGTTTCTTTACTTCCAAGGATAAGAAAATCACCAGAAGAAAACAATATCCCTAGTAGATCGACAATAAGTGGGATCACTCCGCCTACCGTGATCCGAATATGCCTCAAGAAAGACGAAGAATGAGAAGAAAAATGAACACCATCAAATACTTGTCTTCGTGATATCGAAGAATCCCGAGAACAACAACATAATGAGGAGATCTGGTGCGGGCAACCATAAACCCACTGGACACAATTTAACCCATAGAAAATAATGTGTGGCGCGACAGCGATATGCATTAGACTCCCAATGTCGCTTCGCAGTGAAGATTGGGACAAATTTCGTCACCATCATGGGAATCGTGAGGGCGACGCTATACTCAATAATAGTCGATCATCTCGCTATCAATGATACTGGCTCGAGAGATAAGATCTGAAGTATATTTGGTCTAAGTAAGATAATAACCATTTGTAGAAGAAGAAACTTCTAGACTAAGAAAGTAATTAAGAGGATTGAGATCTTTTATTTCAAATTGACAACTAAGAAAGTGTTTTAGATCCTGAATACCCTGCATATCATCTCTTGTAATAATCATATCATCGACATACAAGAGGAGAATAGTAATACCATGGATCGACTGCCTCAAAAAAGAGTCAGATCAAAAGAACTACCAAAAAAAAAACCATACGAGACAGAGAACCTAACTTTGCAAACCATGCTCGGGAAGTGTTCTTCTTGTTTGGGCACTTCACAAAGTTGTCCGCCAGAATGACATACTCCGTGCAGGGAAACCCTGAGGTGAGTAAACTCAAGAGGAAGCTTCATATAGATTTCCTCCGAAGAGTTCGTCACTCATTAAGAAAAACATTTTTGACATCCATCCAAAGAGAAGATCATGAGTCAGAACTGATAATAAAAAGTCCCGATGTAAGAAAGTCAAGCCACGAGAGCAAAAGTCTCCTCATAATCAATCTCATACTCCTGAGTAAAACCCCTAGAAACAAGGCAAGCCTTGTAGCGATCAACAATGCCATCCAATCAAGTCTTGATCTTATAAACCCATTTACAACCGATAGCAATTTTTACAGAGAGGAGATCAACCAAATCCCATGTTCTAGTATTTTGCAGTGTATCCAACTCTTCTTTCATAGCTTGTCACTAAAGGGTTAGAGGGAAGTCCCACCTAAAAGTCCTCACAATGAGGTTCCTAGAGAGAGGCAAGAGCATAAAAGAAATGGAAGTCACGAAGGTGAGAAGGAAGAGAAGACCTCAATGGAATGACGGCGCATGAGAACTAAGGATCTAAGTAGGATCCACGGTCGGGTAGCATCACCATGATAGCCTGTGATGGAAAGCCATTAGGATGCACAAGAAGAAACATTAGAAATGTGGAGGGGGAGACCAAAGACCAAGGGGGGTCCTCGTACATGTGTTGGGAGACTCCTCAGAAGAAACGGTGAACACGGCGAATGTGGTTATCGGCGCTCCTAAAGACCATACGAAACACGAAGACGTCGCTATCGGGATCATAACACTTATAACCTTTACCAATTCCATCGATGCACTCTTCCTACGACAGAAATTGGCCAAGCACTCCACAAGAACCTCCCAAATGTTCTGCAATTTCGACCGACAAGCTACTATGAGCAAGCCTGGGGGTCTGCTAAACGCTGAATCATATTTAAAACGTTGGTTACAAAATTTTCACTTTTCTATCAAAATCACACCTTAGATTTAACTAAAAACCAAGTAAAGATAACGACTGACTTATAATATTCAAAATACAAAATCACCTCAGAGTAAACAAAATACACTCCCAAATGTTTTCCAAATGTCCAATCAATAAATGACTCGTCCTCATCAAACAAACATGCAAGCGATCAATCCAATATGCTTATCGCAACGCTTCAAAATCATGCACGCACACAAAGAGATTAATATAAATGCCACATGAACTTTTTACTATTTTTACTTACACCTTATTCTTATAATCACACAAATACTTTCGTAGATCGAGGATCCTCGGAAAGATCTTTCTACTTTCCAAAGACTGCGACTCGAAAAATTATTTTAAAAAAACAGAAACTTGACAAACCGTCACAGTACTATAAGTTCTAATGCCGTCATTCGTTTTATTCTCCCAATATGAAAATCTATATAAATGGTTGTAAAATGTTTACTTAAAACCGAAGCATGCTTAAAACCATTTCAAACTGTTTCAAACCGTTTCGCCGAAACTGCTCGAAAACTATTTCGCCGCTAAAATCGCTCAAAACTATTGGCCACAAAACTATTTCAAGTGGTGGTTAATATCCAAAGGCACATCAAATCGGCACAACCACTGCGGGCCCATTTAAAATACCTCAGACGTGATGCCCTAACTAACTCGCACGGAGTAATCCTGAACACCACCTCACAATATGGTCCTGAACACTAAGGATCTATATAAACACATGAAACCTAACCAAAATGCTCGCTAAGTGAAACCGAACCAACACTCATCGCATGATTTAAGGCCAATACTACAACTATATACCTCCCGAATGCAGAGGCCACTGATTATATAAATATATATTTCGTATCTAACCCCCAATCACGATCGCAATATACACATAATATCCTATAATCCTTCGCTACTATGGTCCAATGGTGATCCAGCAATCCAGTCGTTATCTAGTGGGTTTTTGCCAAACTGTGTCAAACTGCTTTTTTAAATACCGAAATCAAACTTTTCCTCAATAGCATAACATTTAGGGAAAAAATGCTTTATAAATCTATATTTTCAAAGCACTTTACAAAAATCAGAATTAAACACTTCTGCTTTTGTGAAATGATTTTCACACTACTTTCTAATTAATTTCACTCATCACATCTAGACTTACCACGTTTCAACTACACAATCCATACAAAGTACGAAACGCCTGTAGCTCAACGTTTAACCATAAACATACACGCGCTTTCTAAAGCGACATATCGAACGAACTTCTTCGATTCTAACAAACCCATTGCATAGTCCCATTCGATATGAACATCGACGCATATGATGAATCACTCAAAATGAAACGACACACATTAACGCCTGAGAAAACTATATGTTTTGAAGAAACTTCAATTCTTCGCGACTTTCCATAGAGTCTAAATACCAAAACATTTCAAAATTAACTGACTCTGTCCGAACACAAATCCGAAATTAATCGAACCTGTCAAAAACAGTCTCTAACTGTACCCGATCGTCTCGAACACGCTTCCAAAAATTCCTAACTCGCCTAAAATTTGGGACTGCTTACTTGACCTTTCACTGTTTAAGAAAATTTCTGCCCATTACCTTAACCTTTAGTTCAAATAACACAAGAAAGAATTTTCTACCTTTAAAGCCATGCACATATATCAGTACTTATGCGTTAGCTTTCTTTCTCACAGATCCAACTTGTCTTCTCGGCCTCCGAATTTTTAAAACTTCACGATCCGATTTTCGTAAATATGATAAAGAATCAAAGAAAAGAAAATAAAAATTAAAAAATCGTCTCTCACTCTCTCTCGACGCTCTAACTCCGCCCGTCTCCCCTGCAGTTTGATTTTTTTGATTTTATCCCTTTTTGATTTTCGTTTTTTTTAATCTAATTATTATTCTTTTTCTTTAATTATTATTATTATTATTTAGATAAATAATTTATATTACCTCATTTAGTCCATTTGTCCCTTTAAAAAAATTTTATTTATCCTAATTGAATATTATTTAAATATTTTCCATTTTTTTTCGAGATTTTCAAAATCTCAAGCCAAAGTTTCACTCTTAAAACCCGTCGCCTGAATTCGTAAATATCTCGACTATCTCTGAATTTAACGAAACTCTTCCTGTTACTAGATTACTTATTAAACTTAACTAAGACAAACTGCTTTCACATCCGAGATTCAGAATTTTCGAGATTTCCCGAACTATTTCAATTTATTATTATTATTTTACTATTTAAACTTCCATTAATTATACTTTCATTCTCCACTTTCCTGACCGCAAAAGCTCGCTCACAATTCAAACTTTGAGCACTCTACCCTTAAAACAACTTTCAAAATTCTATTACGATAATAAAATACTCATGAACCCCACAGACATACTGGCTACACATACACCAGTACACCTCTCGGACTGTTACTACCCAAGAAAACAACACAAACAAGAATGAGACTGAAGTTTTTCTTTCATGATTCAAGACAACAGAACAGACATCCAAAGACTCATAGTCATAGATGGTAAGAATCAAACAGATCATAAAGAGTTTGATTCTAACAACGATAAGACACCGATCGATGTAGCGTGAACTACAAGAAGAGTACCTTCCAAAACCGAGCAGAGTGTATTTTGCCATAAGAGGTCGCACCGAACAACATCAAGAATACGACGGCTCATACTAATTTACCATTCATTTTCGAGGCGCCAATACATTAGAATGAGGAACAAGATCAAATTGATGTAGAATAGAGGTAAATTCACGCCTTATATTCAAGATTATCGACCAAAACTGATAAAAGGAGAACCGTGTTTCAATCCATTTCTGGGTAAAGTCACGATATATTTGAAGAGATAAATCCAAGATATCCGAAAAACTGCACAAAAATAACAAAAATAACGCGACCCACCCTAAGTAAGATCAAAAGTTTTAATTCCCATGCACTAACGACAGCATCAAATGAGAAAAGAGTACTTAAACAATCAAGTATTAAATGAAAAAGCAAACTTATTCACTAAATTGACAAGGCATACAAAAAACTCTTATTTGAAACCAACCTAACAAACCCCTAGAAACAAGTTGTTGTTTAACCCCAGAGTAGATGTATGACTACATGCAGAATAACATAAAGCAAGAGAGAGGTGCTCTTATCCTCGTACTACAGGCGAGAGATACGAGGATCAGAGATGAAGAACCCAAGATTCCACCCCAGCCCGAGAATCCCGCACAACCACACCCGAAGGAAGGTTAGAGAAACCAAGTTCAATGAGCCGTCCCAACGTATAGAAGATTACTGGTTATTTGTTAGTGGGAATCAAGATACATCAAATGCATAAGGCCGGGTGTAGAGACATTACTAAGATGAGAGACATGCATAGGATAAATCCATTTGCGTGATATATGGTAGAGAAAGTGGAGCAAAGCAAGAGACAACATCAAGATAGTAGTCAAGAGATTCGCACAAACAGGACCATAGTCACTAAGAGGGCATTTCCTGATATTTGAAGAGTATTTGACGTGACTGAAGATGGAAGATGAACCTTATTAATCATATCCATAACTGCTTCAGAGAGAGAGGAGGCGTGGATCACCGGAAACGAGAGTCCATAAATTTCAATAATCTGTGATCGGGGTCAAAGCGAACATGTTCTAAAGAATACGACGAGCGTAATGTGTTTCAACGAAACGACCTCGTTTACGGTAAATCGCAGATAAGAAGAGACTTCTTATTAGTATGTCGTCTAACATTATTTCCTTTGCCTTTGGAAACATAGGTAGATGAACTGGAAGAGGGAAAAACAGGAGTAGCAGTCTGCGGAATAACGGTCAGAGTAGCAAGAACCATGGTCTAGATAGAAATTAGATCAGTCTGAAGACGTGTCTTATCATCAACTAACTGCGAACAGCTCAGAGACTATCGTAGATCTTAATTGTAAAATATTACCCGGCCGATTCAAACTCATCACGAAGCCCCATTAGAAACTGAAACAATCGTCTTTGTTCACGATGAGCATAAACCAATTTAAAAAAGTCGCAGACCGAGAGAGAACTAGTTTAGAGCAATTAGCTGATCCCAAATGATTTTAGCCACCGTGATATACAAGAATCCGCCTCTCACCGTTCTTCACAACTCACAAAGCTCGCGGTGGAGTCGAAGCGACAGCACCACTGTCCAAACATACCGAGTACAGCAAGTCCCAACTTCAAGAATATCATCACTATTGAACTCATCAAACAAACTGATTGAACAGAAGAGTCACAAATCCGTACTGGGATGATAGCATGACAAGACTCCTCTCAACTCTCAATCCAAATGTGATGAGTTAATCAATTTTTCGTCTCTCTTTTTCTCTCGAATAGACTGGCCACCATGTACATAAAGCCACACTGACATCTCGAGATAATTCACATGCATACTTTTGTGACCATCAAAATTATCTCCATAAAAAGAACGGAATCGACGAAATTTAACCCGACATATCTAGCCCGAATTGAAAACATAAAAATGGAACTGCGACGCTAACAACCAAACGCACGTCAAATTTCTTTCTGGTCGACCACAACGGTCAATGAGATGACGGGCGTGGTCAACGACGACGTGGTACGCCACAGGCGGCAACTGTCAAAGTGAACGTTAGACTTTACGGGCGATGGCGCCGACGTGAACTCCTACGTTGATGGCGCGTGAAGCGCAGCGCACGCGGATCCGACGCGCCTAGCGCGTGCATCGCGTGGGATAACGCACGACTTCAGTGATGCGTGACTCAAGACGCGGAGAGCTTTTCTAGCGACTGCCAGACACCCACATCGCTTTCGACAAGATCTACCACCCGCCTCAGAATCTCGCCAGGGCCGCATGTAATGAAATAAGGAGCAAACTAAGTGGTGTTCGGTCTAAAATAACTTATATGGTGGTTGTAATGCCTAGACCAGAAGTTAACCTACTCCCGATACTAATGTGTTAAAGATCAGCCTTCAGATAAATATAAACATAAATTACATGCACAAAATGGAAAGTTCTATATAGGTTAAAGCTATGCCAAACCTAAAAAAGGAAAATATACAATTGTCATATACAATAATAGAACTTGTCATATAATTAACTTGTCATATAGTAATCTAACACCAATATCCAATATTGGATATGACAATTTAACCTATAAAACGAGAACATTGTATTTGCCATGTGTTGAGTGGATTGAGTATCATTAAATTAAAATGAGCTTTATGTTAATTTTAGGAATAAATGTTAATTTTCTTTTCATTTGTTTCACCAAGGAGGGTGAATTAATTATTTGCATGGCATGGCTTCCAACCTGTTCATGGCTCCAAATATATCGGAGTTTTTGATGTTTCCAAACACCCAAAATCATTATATAATAGATTATAAACAAATACCAACTATGAAATAAGGGAGCTACAGATGGCATGGTTAATGAGGTTGAGTAAGGTAAGTTAGAGCCTATTGAACCTAGGAATCTCCTTCTAAGGTTTAAATCAAGAGTAAATTGGGTTTTCTTGCTCCTCCATTGATCTTCATAAATAGTCCTGATTAGGTCACCCATGAGCGACTCAATAAAAACGTACTAAATGGGACAGGTTGCACCTGTCCCTACAACCCATGACTTGAATTCAACACACCCGCATAAGCTTACATACGTACAAATGAATATATGGAGGTCGAAACCAATAGCAAGGCTACCACCAAGGCTGGTTCGTTTTGCATTGGGTAGAAAGTAGAAACCCAATAAAGCAAGCAAAAATTAGTAGTTTAGCTGACACTGAAATATGAAGATCCTGTGACATCACCATCACCTTGTGGATTCAAACCCCATGATCTGATCCAGAGAAGCCACCCTTTTAATATATATGGATTTTGTCTTTTTTCTATGTCTCACATTTCTCTGCCTGTTACTTGCCATGGGCGCAATTGATTTTGACACTTAATCAAGTTCGACACTTCAATAGGAGTTTTAGGTTTGACAAATCTTGCTTATGAAACACGAAATTAAAAGCTAGCAATCATTGCATTTCCTTGATAAATCGATCCTCGAGTTTTATTCAATTTCAAATGCACCACCAGCCCATCATCATGGTCAGGTCGTGATCAAATGGCTCAGCACCTACACAAATATCATATTCCCCCAACTTTTTTAAATCTAATTTATATAAATCCCGTCTTACGTATTCTTTTTTTCTAATTTAAACATCCATGAATGCAAGTTATTTTCTAGTAATAGAAAAATAATTACCTCATAAAGTTGAACAATGAGGCTCCTTTGCATATGTAAAGTACTAGAAAAAGAAAAAAATAGGAAGATAGAAAGAAAAAACATAAACAAAAAAAAAATTTAAAAATAAAAGATATATTTAAATTTAGTAAATTTATTCTATATATTTATTCAAATTCATTTTATTTGTTTATCTATTATATAAGGTTAAGAAATTTAAAAATATTTTTCAGAATGAAACTAGACAAAAGAAAATAATTTTTCTTAATTTTTTTTCATTTTCCTAATATTTTCGGGTTACCAATGGAGTCTAAGAAAATGCAATGGATATCACTCCCCTTTCTATTGTCTTCCAACATCAGATTTTTTTTTTTTTTTTTAACTTTTATTGAGGCCATTTTAAAATAAAATCCTAGAAACTAAGTCTTTGACGAAAGGAAGGAACGGGTGTTTGCTGCACCAACTTCCTCCCTAACCAGCGAGAAGCCACTATTCTCATCCATTGGTCAAATGGAGCCATGAATTAATATGAAAGTATGGACATAATTTTGTCTTTGTCTTTTTGGATTACATCTTCTCTAACAACATTGTATAAATAAAATTCTACTTTTATTTCTCCATTTTACTTTTGTAGATTCATATGGATATGAGACTTGTAATGCAGCCACGAGCATAGGAGACATGCATTATTTTATCATACCACTAAATATTGTCAGATGTGTATTAAAGATCATGATACAAATACACTACGAGTTAATTTTAAATATATATCCAGAATATGTAATTCATAATTAATATGCATTATATCTAAATATGATACCGTCTACCGACATGATATGAATCCATGCAATGAAGGACAAAAGAGGCTGTTGTTGCGTGCATGGAGTGGGTTTCTCAGACCCAGCAATGCGCAGCCACGTGTTTGATTATATGCCTTCAATTTGCCCAACTTTTGGATACTTTAATGATCATTAGTTTATAATATCTAAAAGTTTTGAAACTGTTTACTCTGTACGGACGGACATACACAGCCTTGTCTTTTGTTAAATTGCCCAATGTGTCCATGTTCCATCTTAATTTGATGGGAAATAGATATTGAACTTCAGTTCAACGAACTTAAATATTGTGGGTTAAGTTTCTTGATGCATAATTGTTATAGGTTAAGAAATTAAGGCTCTAAAGTATTAAGGAAATAAAATATAAAAGAAAAGTGAAATGAAAAAAAAAAGGAAGAAAAAAAAAAGGTTTAAGCTCGATAAATAAATTCGATATATTTATTCAAAGTCATTTTATTCGCTTTTCTATTATATAAGGATTAATATTCTCCAAAATTAAAGTCAAAACCAAGGAAATTTTAATTATATTTGATATTTTTATTTTTCAAGATAAAATCAAATATAAGAAAATCATTTTTTTTAATAAATTTCTTTCTAATATTTTCCATTCCAACGGAAATTTAAAATAAAGAAATGTTCGCTCTAATTATTTAATTAAAATTATGTGATTGACGTTAATAGATGATCAAATAGCTTGAATCCTCTGAGTTTGGGTCAAAATGACTATTCTTTTTTTAAAAATATTGAATTTAGTGTAGGACACGTGAAAATCTTCCTAGATCACCATAATTAATACAAAAATATAATAATAGATATCTAAAATAAGATACGACACTACTATTGTTGACGCTTAATAAGCTACAAGACTGCAAAATACAATCTCAAGATCTTCTCTTATCCCTGCATTTACGACATCAAGATCGAGATACCCACCGATCTGGGAGAAAATCTTTCTCCGAATCAGACAGCGAGCCAAAAAATAACGATCTTGCAAGGTGATGACTGAATTTTGAGATTTATGTAGCTCGACCACCTGCCCCCATTACTGCCTGCCGTACTCACCCACATACACCTCACAAATTCCATATTAAACTAATTTAAGAATCCACGTGACATATCTCACTTTATTACAGAATTAAATTAATTAGTTTATTTGAATTAATAAAGCTCCACATTAAGAAAATTCCACATTCTTATTTGTGCTGAGTATTAATTCTAAACAAAACTCAGAAGACTCTTCATATCGTCTGTAGATTATTCTACTGGGCCATCCCATCCCATGTCTCGAACACCGAATCACACACACTGTATCGCACTCACGCTGCATCTCTTCCATGGTCACAAGTCAGCTTCAATCCTACCTGATACTGATTCAATATGAGATATGTTAAATCTGACAATACCTCATAATGAGTGATACTACGCGTTATCCATTTTGCTACCCAAATTTCCCATCCTTAAGCCATTACAAAACCCAACACACACCGTATCATCCATCGCTGCTCCAACGAACCCCAGAGATACGCTGCTTACCCGACAGCATCCTACTTTATTACGCAGAATGTACATATCATACGCTAACGCCAGTTAACGCCTTACAGCCCCGCACTCAAGGTTTACACAATGCCTCGAGATTTCAACAATCATATGTACCTCAACTCGATAACTCCATACGCACAAATACCTTAATGAATGCAAAGAGGTCGGATACAAATTCAAATATTACAAAAAATGTAACGAAATCTGATTCAACCTTCATAAGAGTTAAATATAAACTTAATGTACCCCACTCAATTTACTACAAGATCCTTACGCATACTCCTGTGTTCTACTACGTTAATGACATGTCGACAAATACACAAGGGCGAAGGCCTTTAGTTAGCTGATCCGCTATCATATCATCTCGTCGAAATGTGCTCCACTCGCAATGTCACCCGCTTGAACTATTTCCTTTATACAGTGACACTCCGCGCGCTTGGGACTTCAGACCTCTGCCAGTTAATAAACAACACCGCAGAGTTATTGTCACAATACAACTCAGACAATTATCCACAAAAATCAAATACTTAACTCCTTAACGAGGCTTCGTGAGCCAAATCGGGCTCGAAAAGCAAGTATTTAAAGCATGTTACAAACTCCGGGCCGATGGTGTGAGATGCTATCGGGATTGCTTCTCACTCTTCCACGATACGCACCCTCCCGCTAACTTGCATGTAACCATTGTTGACACTTCTTTCATCCTCTGATACCAAAGAAAGCCCGAATCCACCCAACTACCAGAATCGAACACGTTTTGAACAAGATATGCTCATTCTCTTGGCACTTTACATCTAGCAAAGCAACTCACTGATCATGTCCTGATTCGACCGAGATCTCGCCTAAGAGTCCCGCAGAAAGGCATGATCCTACTTAAGGCATACTGGCATACATAATACTCCGCGCATTCAGCATATAGCGGTACATTCTTTCATTCGGGCTTTCAATACGCTAACGGCGATCATTCACACCAACTTATCACCTTTTTACATTGTTACCTCGGGCTACATCACGCATGTCAATCTTTCTAAATACGATCAACATACGCCTTCCAGATAAACCTAATATTCATGGTAGAACGACCCCGTAACCCTGGCCCAGACAAAGACGCCTCACCAAGGTCCTTCATATCAAAGTTCGACAACATCTCGCTTAGCTCCACAAGAAACCAAGGTCATCATTCAAGTAAAGGTGATATCATCCACATGTGAGTATTAGAAAATGAATTTCTCCACCGACCTCACAAAGATATTTGGACGCATTTACGAATAAAACCATATGAAGCAACAACACTATGAAACTTTTGGTACCATTGTCTGTAAGCTGGCTGAGACCATAAATGTGACTTTTTCACCACATATTAAGTGTGCCTGAATCCATTTTGCCACAAAAAACCATCAGGCTGCACTCATAGACTTCTTCATTGGCACTCCATTGAAAAGGCGCGATGATCCATCCGTAACCTTACATCAAACGATCAACTAATGCCATGATCACTGAAGACCTTTAGAAGAGACCTGAGAAAAGTTGCTTCATACTACTCCTTCTCCCGGTTAAACTCTCGCTTACCATCCGGGGTTTTCTTGTTCCTCAATCTTTTCCTTTGGGTCCCTTTTAGTCTTATACACCCATTCGCAGCCCAACGGGTCTATGACCTCGTGCAATTCAACTAGTTCCCAAATCCCATTATGCCCTTCATAGATTGAATTTCATTCTCATCGCATCCAACCACGCCTTCCGACCGAGGACAAGAAACACCGCGATAAGTTATCGGGATCATCCGCCGCGAATCGATACATCGTAGTCTGCCTCTCCCATAGACTAAAGAACCGCGGTACAACATCGCCTTTCCCTAGCGGATCTCCCCATCGGGAGGGTAATGTTTGTGGTCTGCACTGTTCTTGACGCACTCTGCTGAAGACTGCCTCAACAATCAGGATCCCAGTCTCAACAGTTCAATACAAGTGTGTGGTACTCCCACAATTATCCTGTACTTGAGAGATAAAGATACCATATTACCCACTCCGCATTATCCTCAATAAATGCGGAGCGTACTACTTTCTTTCCTAGCCTACATCAAACTCCAAAAACTTAGCTGTCTGTGATTCCACAATTCTGCGGCTCCACTGGGATTATGGGAACCGATATCCCTTCGAATGTTCCCGGTAAGATACAGCAACACCGAGGGAGCTGAGCCCACCACTTAATGTCGATTACAACTCACTTCAGACATCCCCAAACCTTAAGATGGTTTGCGCCAGCTTACGCCTAAATTCATAACCCGCAAGCTGAGTCAATGAACACCAGAATACCGATCTCGAATGTACAAAGCTGTTTTCAAAGCTTCACCCCACGTAAAACCGCAGAATTCCTGGTCTCTACTAACTCATACTCCTTACCATTTCCATAAGAGTACGACAAGGGCCTTTCGGGCTACACCATTGCCAGACTCCTGTGCATGCGAACTCCGCGGCCACTATCCCGCATCCTCTGGGGCATTTGGCGAATGGCCCCTAAGCTGTCCCAAGACGCCATGCTTGCTATAATACTTCCACCCTGGCCAGATCTAACAACCCATGACTTTTCCAACTGCTTCGACTCACCGAAAAATTCAACTTGTCAAGACTCACCTTTCTTTAATCAAGTGCAATAATCAGAGTCGAATAGTCATCAATAAATGTGATGAAATAAAATTTCTACACAAGGTCACAGATAAGGTCCACTTATATCTGTGGAATGACATCCAATGTCTGTAACCCTGACTTCGCTTTCTTTCTTATTCTGGTCATTTTACCTCACAAGCCTATGCATATTCTAAGTCATTTTTAAGAGCAGTAGGATGTTAGTCTCTATCACCCTTCTACTCTATCCTGCAGATACGCGCTGCCGTTTATGCCACAATGCATAAGACTTTTCCTAAGTAATTGCCTCTTAAACAACCTTTTCACTGGGAGTGTTTATGATATGTCATCGAGATAAACTCAATCCTCCGTGAGTAATCCGTTGGACATATGACGCTGACTCCAACCTTATTGAATTAAATATTGAAATAACATCGCTTATCAAAAGAAAGAATCATAGTATAAATCCAAACACGATACTTAAAACTAAATTCCGCTTCAAAGGAAATAAGTATATAAAAAGTATCTTTCAACATCAATTTAAAACCGTAATCTAGAATTAAGATTACATTTCCCAAGAACATGACACACGCCTTTCTCGTTGTTTCATCAAAGGAGTTTTTGATTCATCCTTACATTCGACTTCCTCCTGCATGACCTCAGATGGTAAACGCAACATGATTAGTCAAGCTCCACTATCGAGCCACCAAGAACCTGGATTATGCTTCTCGTGATAGTTGATTCAATAAACAATGTTAAAAGACCATACCTTGTCACGCCAGACATCCAAGCTTTAAATTTTGCATATCTTCTTCATGTGACCTTTCTTCTTACAAAAGAAGGCAATAGATCACCATCCTTAACGCTCTCTTGGACCCATATTTGCCGCATCAACCCAGAGAGTTTCATGAAAGCACCTTTATGAGTACGACTTTCAACTTCTTATTTTATTTTTGCGAACTAGAAGATATAAGGCCGCATGCTCTTTCTCCTTCTTAAGTTTCTTCTTCGCCACCACCCTCGCGTATCAAGTCATCATTAACTCCGATCAAGTCCCATTCGGGAATTGTGAATTGCTCATAATCCCAAAATGTTAAGTTTAGGCTTGACGCACAACAATGTGCATCAGTATTGTACACAAGAGCTTAGTTTCGCTCTTCTTAGTCTACCATCCTCGTGACATAATCTCTAACTCCCGCCAGCATCCATCATACTACGTCAAAGAGCCTGGGCTGCCCAACCTCAAGACACGAACTCGATTTTTAAATTTATATGGTCGCTTACTTATTTCCTTAGCGCATAGCCAACTGGTAAACTTACTTTTTAAGTGTTCTTAATGGATTTCTTCATCATTAATAAGCAAATCTGACAGCCTTCCTGTGCAGTGCATACCGTTTCGCCAATACCGGTGGTCAGACATTCGCCGCTTATCCTTTGTAAGAGCAATGTGAACATCCGCCGCCTCCATTCCAAATAGGAAAATCCTCTTCCACTTCTAAAGCTTCAACCAAAGTAGCGACCTCAATCAAATGGAATCGCTGGGCTTATTGTAAAAAATTGATCTAAAAACAAAACAACAATACAATCAAGATTGCGCGAATACTTATACAGAATTACATACATCATCATATAATCAATTGGCATAAAATACGACATGCACAGACACTCTCCACATGATAAATGCCATGAGAACATATATTCTAATTTTTCGCAAATCACCACCTTGGGTGTATGAACCACTAAGATCGGGCCTATTTCTCAAGACACGCTATACACGTGATCCCTCCATGAACTAACACAGATCACCTCCCTTTCGGGGAGTATGATCACGCAATAAACAGAGACATCCCACCACAATACGAGACCGATTTTTCAAACCTACCAAGTGTGCCAATTTCGCGCCACAACCGAATGAATCCTTGAAACTTCTCATACTGTGGATATTAGCTTTATGTATCACATTCACTATATATATATATATATATATATATATATATATATATATATATATATATATATATATATATATATATATATATATATATATATAATGCCAGATGTAAAATTGTCTTATACATTACATGTCATGCTAATTATACTGCGACCATTAATAGTCAATGAATTACACTCTACATAGTCCTTATGTGGTGATATATGATTATCATATTATTATTTCCAAACCATAGAGAAGCCTAAGAAAACACGCAAAATACCCAAAAATACGCGCATAGAGTTCTTTACGTGATTAATCGTACAGCTTCCTAAACATGTAAAATAATATATCACATTGTAGAGCATCCCGATACGAGCCGCTGCCGGCATTCAAGCAAGATCGCCCAAAATGGACGCTTCACTACCGCACGGCCGTGATACGCAGAGGTCCAACCCGGCCCGTAACGCCCGGGTCAGATCCGCCCTACACGCCGCGATGACGCCATCAGGCCGGGTCGCGATGACGCCATCATGACATCATCCTGATCGTCAAGATGACGCCATCCCGGATCGGGTCAAAACCGGCCTGCGCCGACCCTACGGTAAAAACTGGCCCGCATCGACTGGCTCTGTAATCCGGCCTGGGTTCGGGGACGGTCAAGACGACCGTCAGATTCTAACTTGAACCGCACAAGTCGCAGAATATCAGGCCGACGGCGACAAGAACCACAGGCTCCAATCCTACAGGTCTTTCACGCGCCGTCAGGCTTTAACGCGCTGAGGCGCGTGGCGTGAGGGCGCTGGTCTCGCCTCCGACGCGCCACCCACCGACTCGGCTCCTCGACGACAGATTCCAAATATGCAATAAAATTCAGTTCTCGATGAAGAAAATTTCCGAACCGGATGTAAACTCCGATTAGAATAAAACCCTAAAAACAAATATTTCAATTCATGCTTTGATTCTAATCCACGGTCAGTTCGATACTCAACTTTATGACACGGAAATCTTCCAGATCACCATAATTTGAATACAAAACATAATACGGTAGATAATCTAAAACAGCATACTTGATTTAATCCATGTCAGTTGGATGCGACCGCATTCAAGAAATACGATCTCAAGATCTTCTCCCCATCCCCGCATTTATGACACCCGCGATCGAGATCGCCACCCACCGATCTTGCAGGTAGCAAATCTTTTCTCTCTCGAACTAGATGCTGAAGCAAAAATAACGTATTCTGTAAGCAGTGAGTGACTGAATGATATTTATGTAGAAGTTCGACCACTCGCTCCTCTCATTACTTTGCCAACAGATTTCACCACACCTCACCCATATTAAACTACTCGTTAATCCACATATCTCACTCTTATTGTATTCAAAATTAATTCGGGCTCATTTCAATTAATAAAGCCCACATTAAGAAAATCTTACATTTAGGTCCTTTCCAAACTATCAATATAGTCTCTTTTATGCCCTAGGAGAAATGCTCTAAATTTTTTATTTTTTAATCTAAGTTTTTCTTGAAAGAAAGATATATTAAAGCTAAAAACAATAAGATACAAGGACTTTCATAAAAAAAAAATGAGGAACCTCATGCCAGAACGAAGGGCTAGCGTGTGAACAAATAGCTCTTGCAATATAGTGAGCAACATTATTTGTTTGCCTTTTAACAAAACAAATTGAGAGGTGATAACCCCTTGAAACTAGATTTTTATCGTTAGTAATTAGATAACCAAACTTTGTAAGATTGAATCGGATAGCATGAATTGCGTCCACTACCAATTTACAATTCATCTTTATACTAACATTTTTCATTTGCAAATGAAGAAGTCATATTAAAGTTTCCCTATTGAAGAAGCCACATTTTTTTAATCTAAGTTAGACTTTGTTGTTGATAACAACGGTTTTATTTTTGTACTAAAACTATAATTAATACCATGCATTTTAGTGTAAAACGAAATCGTAGTCAAGTAATTACGATTTTACTACAAGATAAAAACAAAATCGTAATTAAGAAATCATGATTTTAATATAAAAATAAAACAATAATTGATAATTATGATTTCAAGGGTTACTTTGAAATTAAAAAGGACAAAAGGAAATATATTTTTCAAAATCAGGGCTATTTTGACACAAAACTCGAATTCTCTTTTGTCATTTATCGAAGAGAAAGGGTAAAGTCGGGACTGTCATTCACACTCAATTAAAGTGGGGCCGGTGCTAATGATTTAATTTAATTCATTTATTTTTAATAATTAAATGCATCATGGGCAGGAGGGAAACCTGTGAATATAAGACTCTGTGTATAAGTAGGAAGTCCTAAGACTGGTGAATGGTCACGGAGGAAAAAGAAGCCAAAAACCAAAGCGTAGAAATGGGAAGGTCTCCTTGTTGTGATGAGAACGGTCTGAAGAAAGGGCCTTGGACTCCTGAAGAAGACCAGAAGCTTGTTAGCTACGTTCAGAAACATGGCCATGGAAGCTGGAGAGCTCTCCCTAAGCTTGCAGGTCTATGTTTAATTAATTTGTTCCCTCTTCCTCTCTCTCATTTCATCACCACTTCACCATTTCACCATTACCCTTTTCCTCCTGCAGGTCTTAACAGATGTGGAAAGAGTTGTAGATTGAGATGGACCAATTATTTAAGGCCTGATATCAAAAGAGGAAAGTTTTCCCAAGAAGAAGAACAGACAATTCTGCATCTCCATTCCATCCTGGGAAACAAGTAAGCCTAATAAGTGATAATTAAGAACCTATTTAGTTACAGTTTTTGAAAACTTTTATTTGTTTTGAAAAACATGAAGAACATATAAAACACTAAAATCAAATAATAAGGATATTTTTTAGAGAACACCAAAATTGTGTTATTTGTGTTTTCAACAACTATTTTAAAGAATAGCTTTCAAAAAGAGGAACAAACACGCCCTAAACTTCTGTTTCCATGAAAGAAAAGCCTCAAGCTCATGCATTACTGATCCAATTTTTTTTTTTCTAGATGGTCGGCGATTGCAACGCACCTCCCTGGCCGAACGGACAATGAAATCAAGAATTTCTGGAACACCCATTTGAAGAAGAAGCTCATTCAGATGGGGTTTGATCCCATGACACACCAACCAAGAACTGACGATCTATTCAGCAGCTTGACCCATCTGTTGGCTCTGGCTAACCTCAGAAACTTCATGGATCATCACTCAATGGATGATCATACAACGAAAATTCAGGCGGATGCGATTCAGTTGGCTAAGCTTCAGTACTTGGATTATCTTCTCCAATCCTCAGTTTCGGCACCTACTAATTCATACACCCAAAATGGCATTACAAACATGGAGACTTTCAGCTTATCGAATTCATCAATTCCGGGTTTGAAAGAAAACCCAGTTTTAAGCTCATTACAAATGGAGAACCCAGCATCGTTTTCTCTCGACAGTGAAACTTCCCAACCACTCCACCACCCAGTCTCCTTACCTCATTTGACAGCCCCACAAGTTTCTTTTCAAATACCTTTGAACAACGGCGAAATGGGCCAAATTTCAGACCCAAATTCTCCTTGGGTTCTTCCATCTCCCAACACCAATACTGTTCCTCCACTTGTAACTGATCTTTCAATGAACCATCCAGGAGGAGAGGGCAGTAGTAGCATTTCTAGCTATGGAGGAGGACCTTCTCCCTACTGGTCTGAACTTTTTGAAGACAATTTAATGAATGAGCTTTCGTAGTTTTATACCATTCTGTGGAAGTTCCCACCGTAAATTGGCCATATCTTGTTCCTTCCAAACTTTTGCATTGATGCATGCATGGATATAGATATACTTAATTACTTTTGTAATTACATGATTCCATGCCAGCAACAAAATACAGGCTTTAATTTTATCAAGCGATTAGTTTTCCGGATAATTGTCTTTGAAACCAGCTCGGACTTTTTGAGTCGCTTAAATGTTTCTTCTTACTTGGAAATGAGGATGATCTTATGGGTTACAATTTATCTGCTCTCTATGGAAGAAAGGACATGAAAATGTACATGTGTAAGTGATGACATTGATGAATGAAATGTGGCTGCTAGATTATCCTCTTTCTTTTTCCATTATATTAGTCAATTTTCATGGATGTGATTAAGTAATGATGGTAGGAATTATAATTAATCAGGCTCTACCCTATCACGAAAATCACCCAAACACCTATTTGGGCATGTACCCTTTGTTAATTGGTGCTTGGAAACCTTTTGTTTTACATCTATTCATTTTATAATACAAAGTTATAGTATCATGTTATCGTGAAAACTTTAGCCTGATAGTTTCTCTATACTCGTCCAACCCTTAACCATTATGTCGGGCCTTATTGGCTAGTACTTAGAGACTTGATCAACTATAAATGCATTTAAAATGGTCTCAAAGGTTCATATGCTAAATATGTTTGGACTTTTTTGTTAAAATTATCAAATCAACATAGATTTTGATGATATAGAGCATTGTATATATATTGAACCCAAATTCGATAAGCCCCTCTGTTAGGTATGAGTTCAACTTTTTTGTCTTTCTTTATGCATGTATGTATGATGAGCTCAAATTCTATAAACTTAACCCTTTAAAAACAGTTAATTATTTTGCTCAATAATAGGAAATTGATTTGATTGAAAATTTATGTAAATTGAACATGGTATAAAATAAAATAAGATGGTCAATACACCCATTCAGCACTCAAAGATTGCCTAAATGTTATCAAAGGCTCATAATTTATAAACTAAGGTTTGATTATAATATATATATATAGAGTGTTATTTTTAATTACCACTCAGAATCGAGCTAGGTGAGGATTACTTGACTAAACAGACAAGAATATAAATACCCAATACAAAAAGAAAGAGGAAAAAACTGAATCAGGCTTCTTAATCAGAGTGGTTAGACTTTGGTTCCTTTTCCTACAAGGGACTGAGTAAGTCCTTTGAGTAAACCACATGTCCAAAATCCAACGGCCTCCAACCATTGAGTAAACCATACTTGTGATTACCGTTGAAAAACCTTGATTAAAGTCAAGTTGGTCATGGAAATTAAGAGACCCTGGACCCCATTTCTATTATAATAATAATAATAATAATAACCTAACCCTGACCAATTGATTTGTTTGATAATAAAATCGAAAGTCTCCCTTGTCACGGCAACCTATGCACGCACACATGAGAGTGTGATATAGACGGATTGATTATTTGGGTTCCCTTAAGGTGATCATACAATATGTACAACACATTTGGTGGCAACGACATGGAAAAGATGACTATGACTAGCAACATCGAGAAAATGATGTTTATTTTTAATGTACGCTAATTGAGCTTGGATCTATGATTGATTAACATAAGTATTATTAAAGTGGTCATATGTTTAGGTATTTATGGGCATACGATACTTAGGACAAAGTCTTCTTTACGTAATAAACTTTGTGAGAGACTTTGGGTAATTTAATTTGTTGGGGAGTTATGTTTACATGTGCAGTAGTAACGGTAAGATAGAAAGGGAACTTAAGACAATCTAATGCATAAAAAATATATTATAAAGTGGAAAATTTCTTTCAACATGTAATGTAATATCTTTTGTTTCAATGTTTGTTACAAGCAAGAAAGTGTTACATTACTATTATACCTGGAAATAGGCAAGCCCCAGCTCTATCGGGTCACATTCCAAAATGATTCAAGCCATTTGGCTCGCATTTTATTTGGGCCATATTTTGGTTGGCCCAACTTGGTCATACACGAGTTGTAGGTAAAAATGGATGAATAAATAGCAATTCTATATTTTTATATTTTATAAAATATATATTTTTGAAATAATTAAAGTTTATGTTTATGTTTTTTAAAAATTATATAACATAAATTATTTCAGTTATATTTAAATAATATTTTAAATTATTTTATTTTATTAAAATAATTATTTGAAAATATTATGATAACTGTTATTTTTTATAAATAATAATTTTATATTTCGTGATGTAAAAAAATATATATTTTTCTCAACTGGAAAATAAACTATATATATATATATATTATAAAATATTTGATAATAGTTTTTCAAAAACTAATTTTCATAATCATTTAAAAAACAGTTATTGAACAAATAGGTATTTATAGAAATATGATCGGAAAACATTCTGAAAAAGAATACTAAAAAATAATTTTAAAATATAAAATTCTATAAAAAAATGATATTTTTTTAAGAATTAAAAATAATACTTTGTTGAAATGTGTTTTTAAATATTTTTCAAAAATATTTATTCTTTTTTTGAAGAGAAATATAATTTTATTGATTCAAACTAACAATACATGGATATAAATATATAATCAAACTCGCTAAAAACCAGAGAATGAAACATAATCGGCGCACAAAGATAATTAATTAGCTTAAAAGCCCATATGATATAATGGGGCTTGAGTCTATACATTTTGATATTAATATCGCTGACAATACCTATAACTCTAATTCTCGCATATCACGATCGATTCGATTTATCGTCGCACTGGGATATACTTTATTTGTTTTGAATCAGCTCTCATACAAAATAAACGCCGCACCACGATTAACCACAAACAAACGTCGTGACCGCGACGACACAACCACATACCCCGCATCAAGATCATTAACCAAATAAAAAACAAATGAACCTCGCTTTGGCAAAAATAACCACTTTATCAAATAAAAAAATGGGAAGAGATATGTGTCGCCGACAAGATCAAGAACGACAAAAATCACCCCTTCTTACTTAAGAAAAAAGGTTAGTAGAGAAAAGTTAAGAAAAATGAGGTTCGTCCTATAAAAATTTGCTTGGATAATTCAATATGATTTTTCAGAAATATTTATTATTTGATTTTATATAAAACAAAAAGTTATTCCATTTGTAGTATATTTTGATATTTTTAATTATACTAACCATATAAGGAAGTTTTTTATATATATATATATATATATATATATATATATATATATGGTATATATATATAATAAAAAAATAAAAAAAACAACCAGGCCAACCAGACCATTGGGCCCATGACTTAATCGAATTCTCATTCCTAAGGCCCAACCCACCAAATTAACAGGTCAAAACAATGTAATGTAATAGGGTTGGAAACACGAAACGGTATTTCAACTATAGTTATGGGCTGGACCTAGAACTGCAGAGACTCGAAGCCCAGGCCCAACCTGAAAAGGTGAAGATTTTACTTTTTAGAGACTGGGGAGTGGGTGAATTGACAGATGGTTGGTGGATGAAGAGAGGGAGAGAGGGAGGGAGCATGAGCCCACGACCCGTGCTGTCATCTAAAATACAAACAAATGGAGATGTCAGATAGCCTCCTCATTAATGAACCCCCTACGGTCTACAGTTACAGTTACACCCCACTTGACCACCTCTGCCAAACATTATGTTTTGCTTTTGACACGATTATGCATGTAAATATTCAGATTTAGATTTTTACTGATATCGGGAAGATTTTTATACGACATTGGAGTATATCGAAAAATTAAATCAAGCTGCATATTAATCCATAATCGTTGACTAAGCAGATTTCACCCACATTTTAATATATCTCCGATATATTCTCGATATATCCCGATATATCTCCGATATTTTATTAAAAAATTAAACTAACGCGCGTACGCGCTACTGCACTGAGCATATTTCCATCTATATACTCCATTCAAACCGATATATCAACGATATATCGGTCATCGCCGATATCGTGTCGAACATCACCAATATCGGATATATCGAAATATATCGACGGATATATCAAATATTTTCATCCATCCGCACAATAGCTGCTGAAAAAGTGGATATCCTATTTCCAACAACATTTTTATGTATTCGTGATGCCCTATCCCAGCTTTGAGGGAATTTTTGAAAAATAATAAAAAAATTTAAAATAAATCTTAAAAAAATCGTGTAATATAGTTTTTTTCACATCATTAAACCACGTTATATTGAAGATTGAAAATTTTCAAAACTATGAAGGTATCTCTTCAAAATACACTTTCAATGTAAATTAAAATTTTTTAAAAATATGATGGTGTCTATTCAAAAGATATTTTCAACGAAATAAATAGAATGCAGATTTTCAAGATATTTTCAAATAATCGAAAAATTTTCAAAATTATAAAACATATATTCAAAACTTTTTTCTAACAAAATAATGTAAAGATAAGCTAAAAGACACTTTTTAATATAAATTAAAATTTTCCAAAAATTACGTAAGTGCGCTGGTTTTCAAAAACACTTTCGCCAGAATCAAAATTTTCAAATTACGGGCTGCCTTCAAAAGACACTTTCAAATAACAAGACAGCACGTCTCTTTAAATACTTTCAACAGAATTCAAATTTTTTTTGAATTATGAAGCGTCTATTTAAAAGACACTTTCAATGAAATATTGTAAAATATATATTCAAGCATATTTTCAATGCAAATAAAATTTTCAAATTACGGCTGTTATTCTTTAAAAGACACTTTGTTTAAAATAACGCAAAAACGCCTCTTTAAATACACTTTCAAAGATAAATTCAAAATTTTCGCACTACGTAAGCTATCTATTCAGTTATTGTTTCAACGTAAATACCCGAACGCTAGTTTTTCAGTTACACTTTCTCATCAGAATCCTAGAATTTCAAAATTTTAAAAGTCATTTCGCAGACATTTAAAAAAAGCGCCTTCAAGAGACACTTTTCAGGTGGTACAAACTTCATTAGATTTAGGAATATTTTTAAACCTATTATATTTGAATGATTTTTTTTTATTTTTTTAAAACTAAATGCCTAAAAACCCCTATTAAGATATGGGCCCATTTCTCCCTCCCCTCCCTGATTACATTTTCTACAACTCATTTACCTACTTGTTGATAGAAATTTTAAAATAAAATTTTAATTCATGCATTCAAACGTTAATTATAAATATGTTATTATGTCAATCAAAATAGTTGTAATAACTCTTTTATATTATCATTATTTTAAATATTATATATTTCCTTTTCTTTTTGAAATATATCAGTATATTAATCAACCTTCTCCAAAAACACGTGACCATATTACCTACTACAAATAATTATAACGGTAAAAACATTTTTATTTTAATTATTGTTGGTTTTGGGATAAACTTCCTAGTCCCAACAAATTCCATGTTGGGGAAATAATTACTTCTATTATTAATATGCACTGAATTTAGTTGGGATCTTCCAAACTCTTTTTTACAAAAATAATAATAATAAACTACTAATACATCATAAACATATATACAAATTCGTTAAAAATTATAAATGATGAAATAATACTCAGGTTAGTAGAATAATAAAGCCTACAAATTTGATAATACTATAGTGACTATAGCACCTATGACTTCAATTTTATAATATATTGATGACCATAATATGATTTGTTGTTTATATATGATCAAATATGTTTTGTTTATCTAAATCACCTACATAGAAATTAAAAGTCACAATAAAATGACGAAGAAAAAAAAAGTCATAAAAAGACAATACAAAATCAAATACCATAACAAGAAAATGAAATCATGAAAAACAAGATAAAACTCATATTTATAAGGAATAACCATTTTTATAAGAAATAAATTGATAAAAAGAGATGAGAGGGATTATTTCAGACCAATATAGATAAAAAATCACATCTTTTTACTTAAAGAAGACGAGTGATTATAAGAGAAAGTTTGGATTTTCCAAACCTATTTTACACTTAAGGCGCACACGATTCTTGCGCCTGCACTCCACGTCATCAATTTCCTAAGACTGCCAACAGTGCCCACTACCCGGCCCGCCTCACGGTTCGCCGGCGCGCCCACCATATTAAACCAATACGCGAATCCACCGTATGCACAGAACCCTTAACTCCTTCTCTCGGGATCCCGAGTCCCGCTCTGGCCATATCTCATCGCATATTTAGAATTCATATGAAATATTAACAAAGATATTTATCCTCGACTTAATTTCTAAATCTTATTTTGGGCAACTCGATAGCTTAAAACATATATTATCCCTGGGAAAGCGATAATCCTTAATAAGGAAAACGTATCTTATCCCATAAGCGATAATCCCATTAGCGAAATGTATATTATTCATAAAATAAGTAATGCAGATTTCGAATCGAACCCTATACGAAGATCTCACGTAAAAGGTATGCAATTCAACTATCTCAACCTCCTTCTTCTTCCTCTCCAAATCGCCGACCAATCATCTATACGGCCGATTCACCGCCGCTCTGACGCTTCGCAGGTTCACATTACACCGCCTCATGCCTCGGCATCGTACAAAAATTGGTAACAACAATTGCTTATACGCTGGGAAATCGAATCTAAAAAGTTTCATCAACGATTGCAAGAGTTGCTCCACCGCCGGTCTAAGAAATTTCTCCGTCACTGAGCTCTGGCGATCCCCCCATTCACATCCGACTGGGTCCGGCAATAATGTCATGCAACCCAGCTGACCTGGGGCCTAAGATCAATTCTTCCATCAGGTCGTGGACATGGAGAGAAAGCAAAAGGAACAAGAAAGAAAGTGATGAGTCGAAAGTCATGTCAAGGCTCACAAGAAAATAACACCGGGCCACGACTCAAATCGAGAAAGCCGCGAACCTGGAAGAGGTATTATCAATAAAGCTTTCTTTAAAGCATTCTCTATCAATCTTTGCAATAGCCCACTTAAAAGCCCGGATGGCGCAAAGAAACGACCGTTCGACCGGGTATGGGGACAACATCTACTTGGCCCACTTAAAAGCCCTGGATGGCGCAAGAGTGACCGTCCTACCCAAAGATGCACAACATCTAGCCTGGCCCACTTAAAAACCCGAATGTCACAAACGACCTGTCCTAGCCTGCAGATAAACAACATCTAACCAGCCCACTTAAAAAGCCCGACGACTAGCAAAAATGATGGCGGGTCCGCCCTGTATAGATTGAACATTTAACCTGGCCCACTTAAAAGCCCTGGATGAGCAACAAATGATTTTTCCGCCTCAGATGCATAAATATCTAACCTGGCCCACTAAAAGCTCAATGGTGCAGAAATGACATGTTACCAGATAGACAACATCTAACCTGGCCCACTTAAAAGCCTCTACTTCGCGTAGTAAACGACCTGTCCCAATAAAGATAGATAACATCCAATCCTGTCATTAAAAGCTCCTGATGGCACAAGAATGACCTATCCGCCGGGCAAGATAGATAACATCTAATCGGTCAACATTAAAAGCTCGGAAGGCGCAATAAATGCCCTATCCGGCCCGGCATGGCTAATGCCTAGCCGACTCATATTAAAGTCCGGATGGCGCTAAATGCCCTATCCTACCGACATCGTTAATGCTCCTACTGGCACAGATTAAAAGTCCGATACGCTTAAATGCCCTATCCACTTGATGGCTATTACCCACCACCCAAAGATAAAGTCCGCACAACGCTATCGTCACAAAAATTCCAAGACGGGTGGATGCCCAAGCGGTTCATTACTAAATCCGGGAAAGGTCAATGTCCTATCCGGCCTAGTATGGTTGATGTCCAACTGGTTCATTTAATGTCATACTTCTGGCTCTAAGCCGTCTAGCACTTTCACAAGACCAGACTTCTGGCTCTAAGCCGTTTGACACTTCCTTAATGCCAGACTTCTGGCTCTAAGCCGTCTGGCACTTTCAAAAGACCAAACTTCTGGCTCTAAGTCGTCTAGTACTTTCTTAATGCCGACGTGCACTAAGCCATTCACACCCCTAAAAGCCATCCGACACTTTCTTAACGCTAGACCAGGGCTCTAAGCCGCCCGACAATTTCTAAAAGCCGTCTGGACACTTCTTAACGCAGACTTTGATCTGCTTCTGCCTCAGACTTTCGTAAAAAGACCAAACTTCTAATGCAATTGCCCTAACTTCTAACGCGCACTTGTGGCTCTAAGCCGTCTGGCAATTTCTAAAAGTCGTATGGCGCTTTATTAATGCCAGACTTCCGGCTATAAGCCGCCGACACTTCCTGAACGCCGACTTCCATTTTGCCGTTCGACACTTCCTTAATGCCGACTTCCATGAATCCGTCTGGCACTTCCTAATGCCACCGTCGTCAGTTGACACTTTCACGCCGCACTTTCATTTAAGTCGCCCGACATTCGCTTAATGCCGACTTCCGGGCCTAAGTCACCGACACTTCCCACGCCGCATTTCCTCACGGCCGTCAATAATCGCCACACTGCATCACTTGCCGCTTTGACACCTCTTAATGCCAAACCGCTCCAAATCGTCTCGCTCTTTCTTAATGTCGACTTCTCCGCTCCAAGCCATCCGACACTTCTTAATGCCGATCTCGCCTAAGTCGCTTCGGGCACTTCCTAATGGCAAACTCGGCGCCTAAGTCGATCGACACTTAACGCCAGACTCCCGCTTTAAGCCATATAGATCTGGCTTAACGCCAGATCCGCCTAAGCCGTCTGACACTTCCTTAATGCCGCACTTCCCGCCTGGGCTCGCCCGACACTCGCTTAACGCCGCACTTCCCGCCAAGACGCCCGACACTTCCTTAACGCCAAACTGACTCCAAGCCTGTCTCGGCTCTTTCACGCCGCACTTTCTCGCCCAAGTCGTTCGACACTTCCTACACCATCCCCCCTTCACCCAAGCCATCCGACACTTCCCACTGCACTTTGGTTCCAAGTCAGTCTAGCACCCGCTAATGTCAATTCCTACTTGGTGGTCACCCACACTTTCAATGATAGACTTTCGCCAAGCTCGACACTTTCAAAAGACTGCATCAGGTCCTGAAGCCTGCACTCCTTTAAAAGACTGTGACTTTAGACTCCAGACCCGCCGGCATGCTTGAAAACACGACAATGGCTCTCAACCTCAGGCTCTCTTTCTCTTCACCACTCGGGGCAACCTCGGTCTTCGCTCCCTCAAAGCATCGATCGCACGACAGCTAACTAAGGCCCCTTCATGATCTCTACCAGGCTCTCGAGTCGACCTCGGCTGGGGAAGAGCTACCCAGATTGACTTCAAAGATTAGCAAGAACAAAATGTTCACCCCTAACCACCTTCTCCCGGGCAATGCATTTCCGGTATTACGATTTCTGGGGCTATGTAAGAGTGACGGAGCCTAACTCCTGCGAGTTCTTCACATACAAGAGGAGCTCGCTGCGCTCCCTCTCAATGATCTCGAGCCATCGATCGATGCCGAAACATGTCACACGTGCTTTATATCCAAACACACGCTCACCGTAATGACACTTCCGAGTCCTCTCAACCTTCTCCACTTGGGCGTTTAAACACCGTATTTTCCCGACCGCCATACCAACCTTCACCCGAAAGGGCATCAGGTGCATCTACGACTTTAATCCTGCACCCACTACTCAATAGTTCTGGCACTGCCAAGCAGCCCAACGCCTGCCCGCTCTACGGTTTGCTCGCGCCCCACTATATTAAAATCACGTGAACTCCACCAAACGGCCAGAGTTCCCGTAACCCGTCCGGGATCCCGAGTCCCTCCACCCAGCCATCTCATCGCATATGAATGAAACATGGAAAATACACACAAAGTAGAGCATTATCCCTAAATTTCTAATTTCTAAATCCTTTATTCGGGCGGTAACTTTCGCATGAAACAAATATTATCCCATGGGTGCGCATAATCCTTAATAGTTAAACAGATCTTATCCCATAAAGATAACTTTAATACAAAAACATATATTATTCATAAAATAAGAATGCAGATTCGTGAACCGAACCCTATAAATTGGGAATATCCCCACGTAAGGCATGTTAATTCCAACTATCTCAACCTCCTTCTTCTTCCTCTCCACATTGCTGACTTAATCATCGAAGAGGCTGTCACTTCACCACGTCTGACGCCTTGCTAGAGTTCACATCACGCCCACTCATACCTCAAGACGTATAAGAAATTGGTAACAACATTAAGCATTATGTTTTTTTTTTTAAAGATACACTTAAGCATTATTATTAGCATCATTATAGGTAATATTGAGGTATAAGACATTATTTGATCAAAAGAGGCAATATCATGGTTCTAGTAAATTCAGGTAATATAGAGGTAGGTATAAGCGATTGTTTGGTGCAATATCATGTAAATTCGAATAATTATCGTCTCCATGCAAAACTCTTAAATATATGTTAAGTTGAATAAGGCGAGAGATATCAAGGAGAAAACATTACTTTTTTTTTTTTTGTTTTTTTTTAAACAAGGAGAAAACATTACTTATAATAAAAACAAAATAATTTATCTCGCCAGATACATCCAGTTGCATCTTGCTAAGAGATAAAGTAAGACTCTTAGACATCTAATATAGGTGGACATCCATGTCCAATAAGCATCTAAATGATTAAAGCATATGTTTGGAAATAGAAACCTATATCCCAATAATGCAATATATGATGACATAAATTTATGTAGAATTATAATACTACAATTATAATAATTTAATTATACCATACAAAGCTTTATAACACAGTGATAATAAAAGAATATATATTTTTTTTCTTAATAAAATTATGCTAAAAATAAAATAAACAAAACCCAGAATTAATATAAAATCGAGGGTAAATTAGTAATTTATCAATTCCGGACCCAAAGGTCATATCATAATAATATTATAGGCTAAAGTGGAAATATGAATAACTTGATTTACAAATAAAGGAGAGATAAATGACCAAATAGCAAAAAAAAAAGGAAAAGAAAGCAAAAAAATGGGTTGCCAAGCATGGCCTTAACATTTAAAATGGAGAATAAAGGAAAAATATCTCATTTTGGTCTTACATGTTGTAAGGGGACCTGGCTGGCAGGTTATAAGGTATATAAGAGTAAATAAGAGAAGAGAAGAGAAGAGAAGAAGAAGAAATCAAGGTATTAACTGACAGAATCTCAGGATGATTTTTGGTATGAATTTTCAGATGATGACTGTTTGTGCTCTCAATACTCTTTGTAGTGTAATCCTCGTTTGAATTGGCCGCGGGCCCTCAACAGAAAACTCAGATAGTATAAAAATGTCAAGTTTGTGAGTAGATGTCGTCTATTTTTTTTAAACCCATGCTTTGTTTCGACCATAACTGACCATCACTCATCCAAAATCTGGAGCGATTCAAAATTATGTAAACTAAACATCCAGAAAACAAATCTCCTCGAACAGTGTCTCCCAAATTTGGATTCTAGGGTACCTTAAAATTCACACAAAAGCGAGCCATGGCCAATTCTAATACGCTGGGGTTTCAAAGGCTGCATTTAGCCATAAGTTGAGTTTCACTCATCCAATTTGGAAAGGATTCAAATTTGATAAAATATATTTCTGGGCAGAACAAATCTTCCCAAATAAGCATATCCAAATTTGGACCCCATCGACCCAAAATATCTGCTGCAGGAACAATTATGTCCCCTAAATTTAATACAAATTTCCCCCGAACCTGAGTAATTCCTGGCTTGTTTAAATCATAACTTGAGTTAAACTCGTCTAAATGAGGTCATTCAAATTTCTGTACAAACTAGACATCTGGGATAACAACTTTCATGAATAAATTATGGTTAAGTTATGTTTCTAACATTCCCAAATTTTTTTTCAAATATAGGACATAATTTCGTGATTCGTTCTTGAAATCAGTTTCCAGAGCAATGAATAAGTTCGACCATATCTCCCAAATTAAAGTCCAAATGACATGATGTTTTAACCAAAAGAAACTTAAGACATAGGGGTATATCGAAGAAGATCACTTTCTAACAATTATTGACAGACAAATCAGAATAAAACAGATTTCTGTGAGTCGCTCAAACCTGCTCACAGCACTGGTTACGGAAATTGAAATTACAGCTGCTTATATAATTGTATCAGGTATTAAATAACGCATCATAATAATATGATCACGATAACATGCGTTATGAAAGTTAAAGAGAATACACGTATAATTCTTTGCTATACGAAAAATACGGGGGCTGAATGCTATAAGATGATTATTTGATAATGAATATCTCATAAGTATACATGATATTACTTAGTTATTCATGTATACGATATATTTTTCTGATACTCCAAAAGATCATAATAAAACATAATAAAATTGATTGCCTACGACATTCGCAATGCGACATAAGTATGCCTATGTGGATACAATTACAATATACAATTTATAGATATCGGCATCTCTGCTTCGGTTTGGATGACATAAATCCTGCTGATCATTATAGCGTCCTGTCACAGCACAGATAATTACTGGTTCAGATAATGATAAGATTTTCTGGTAAGAGAGAAGATTTCATATCCACTTTGTATGTTTACGCAGATACTTAAAACATAAAAAAAGCAAACGACAAGATATCGCAAATGAGATGTATATGATATATGACATGATATGAGAAAGATAACATCACAGCAATGATAAGATATATTACAAGAATAATAAGAAAGCATAAGATGACACAAAAAAGTGATGAATATGATAAGAAATGAAACATGTTGCTAAAAATTAGAGCATGAGAAATGGATAAGTATATGTAAATGTTATATTTGTCCTAAGTATGCATGTATCTAAAATGATGATTCCTTATTAAGGTCGCCCACGAGTATTATTCCCACTGCCTATAGAGTACCAAGACGGACGTTTTCATCCGCTGCAGTTACGCAGTACGAAACCAGAGACGCGACAATCCGCATCAATACCAAAGTCAACACATCACTAGGTACTCCACTGAAGACCATTTGTCTAATGTACATGATTTTTTTTTCTAAGTTTATAAGTTTATAGAATAGTGAAAAAACGACACTGGCTGATGTCTTTCATGCCGAAGTTGGGGTGGGCGCTACAACAATATAAAGTAAATAATTGTAAAAATAATTTGGGGAATAAATGCATGTTATACTCCATAATAATTTAAGTTTTTGTGAGTACCCTAGTCTTTAGACCCACTATTTAATAAGCCCAGGGTCCGTTTGGCCTAAGACCCACTTAGCTCGCGATGTGGAGTGACCCATACTCACCTACCATATTAAAACCGGGAGGCACTACCTAGACGGGAGAATCCGAAAAGCCAATCTGTGAGAGCCAGAGTGTCTTCCTAGAGGTCAACTTCAGGGCAACCCATCAAGAATTTTAAACCTCCCAATCGGTCATCCTTCTGCATTTGGCAAGTTAATTATGGATAAATAGATGAAGGCGGGAAATACGTAAAAGATATTTATCCGCGAATTTCCTAGTTTCCAAATCCCTTACTTCAAGGAAGAATAATATTTGATAAGGAGTAATTAGTTCTTGATAAGGGAGAATTAGTCATTGATAAGGAAAAACAGATTTTATCCCTAAAATCATGAGATCCTTTCTTGAGATAGAAGAGATATTTGTGAACCACTTTTTATAAATCAAGAAGATCCCCTACGAGGGGAATAGACACTCAACCGTGCTTAACTTTACGCCCACTTTCTCTATCTGCAACTTAATCATCGAGACGCGACGGCGCCCACCGCTCGCGACTCGCCTCTTTGTAAGTTCGAGTTACTCGTCGATGCCCGCAGGTTCTAACCGTCAAGTGAACCGAACAAAAGTCTCCCAGCAGCCGGCTCGCTTCAACGAATCGCCTAATGAAATCTTCACCACTGTGACTTTGCCGATCCTCTTCCACATCTAATTTGTTCGAGGCAGTCGTAATGGCAAGCAATCCGAAGAACCAATCGCCAAAAGATCAATTTCTCCATTAGAGTACGGACTTGGAGAGAAAGCAAGAGGAACAAGCAAGACAGATGAAGGAGTTGCAGGCACAGGCTGAACGCTTGCAGTGTGAGAATGACCAATTTCAGGCCCAGATTGAAAAGAGCCACTATCTTGGAAAGGACGTACGAGATAGCGGTCGTATTGCACATCCGATCGCCTGCAAAAAAGGGAAGGAGCCCATCTTTCATGATCACATCACACTCAGCAAACGATGAGCCCGTGATGCCCCAACCGCGTCCGTCGACTACTCACAACCCGCATCACACCTATTTGTCTCGTATCGCGAGACTCATACCTGAGTAAAAATGGCCACTTGGGCCCCTGCATTAACACTCATCAAATATACCCAACTATATTCCAATAGTTCAACTCACAAAATCTATATCCCAACCAAATATATTACATGGTTCAAGAGTTATATAACATTTCTTAATACAAATATATATTAAAATCTATAATTTAATACATACCATATCCAAAAAACATCGTGCCACAACCCTGCTTTTTTTTTCAAAAATCTCCGCCTCTAAGAAGAGTCGTTTTCGAACACCCCCAGACCGAAAAATATATATTCCTCGAGTCAGTGGTGAGCTATCGCCTGCGACCACCCTAAACTCCAAGCATTTCCTCCACCTAAAACAAGATACGCACGCTTCTAAATTAAACACACTGAATCTGTCTCTGTGCGTTCATGTCTGGGGTCTCGGGCTTTAAAAACAACCTTTCAGTGGTGTGCAGGAAAGTAATGTTTGAAACGAAACTGGCGTTGGCGAAAGTTATCTTAAGTGTGAATTTAAATGTGGACACCTCAGGGTAGATTGGACGCAGGCGCTACAAAGTGGTTCATTTGATCATCAATCGAAGCAGTGTGGTGAAGACTATTCTCTGACCAGGTCTCGAAAATAAATGCATGAAATTATTTCGTAACCATGTTCTTTTTCGGGAAAATTCATGTCATGCATTAACACAAATTACAGGTTGCAGGTCATATGAAATCGTTATGCGGGTTTGATCGTTTTTATACAATATATCAATTATGCATGTTTCCATGAGTGCATTCACTACGTATAATTTTAACATGGATCGACCATCACCCCGAACTAGCTCACTTGAGCTATTCAATATTCATCGAAGCGTCACCCAGTGGCCGTTGGGGCAAATTCGATCTCATCTCATTAGCTACAGCGCGATTGTTCAGCTATAGTGAAAATCCTTGATTTAAATACCGTGGCTATACACACAATTATATTCCATATCCATTTCCGGTCTCCTACTCGCGTCTGATTTATTTCGCCAAATTATGAAAGCAAAACACCTAACGGCCTACGATCCCGCGGGTATCCCGAATGGACTCGAAAATTCTCGAAAATTCCGACAATTCGGTCGGTTTGGGACCCGATCAACGGCCGTTCGAGGCTCCCGAGCCAATCAAACGATTATAAAACAACGCGACAGAGAGTGGCTTGAGTGGGATAAAGCGCCATGAGGGTTTGTCGAGCTCCGACTTTTTGGTGTCTAGCGTGGCTCTCATGGCGTAGATCCAGAGGCACCTGGCGGTCGAAGAATGAGAAAGCGCGTAGTCAGATTTCGTAGATAAAAAAGCGAAAAAGAAAAAATAAAAATAGTCTTTCTCCTTTCTCACGCCTCCCTCAACCCTCTCTTTTTGATTAATTTTTCCTTTTTGTTGTTATTATAATATTATAATAATAATAATAATAATATTATTATTATATTATAATTTGGATAAAACAATTCTATTACCCATTCGGATTGAACACGTCACGAAAATTTTATTTTAACTTTTGGTTGATTATTCGTGAACTTTAACTTCCGACCGTTTGAAACACCGAGATTTTTAAGTAAAAATCTTTACATGGCGAAATTCATTAATGATTTATCGTTTGTGAAATTAAATATTCGGGCTATCTCGATTTGTGAAACATTTTCTGGGTCACTTTGAACCTAAGAGGCAATTGAATGAAGCAATCCGTTTCGTCATCTGAGATCTAGAGAATTTCAGATTTTCAATCGAAGTGCAGTTTTGCCACTTTTCATTGAATTTTTCTCGGGTTTCTGGAGGTGTCAGCGATCGTTCCTCCTTAAGGAGTCTCATGCCGGCAAAGAATGCTCGGGAGAGCACAAAGATAAGATCACGCAAGAGGCCTTCGCCTCACCTGCAGCCCGGTGATCTTAGTTAGCGTGCATCTCGCGAGGGTAAGAGAGAGGGGCGGGCGGAAGAGGCAGAAGGCAAGCCGGGATCAAGCCACTAGAGGAACCCTCTTATGTTGCCCTCCCGGGATTGATGCCACCAATCTTCCTTGGACATCCACACTTGCTGAGTGCGGCGTTAACACTCACACATGCCATCAAAACCTTGAGTGGGCCGGGTGAGATCTCTTCCTGCCAAGGCGACACATTCTTGACCCAGGCCACCGCGGGTTGTCATTCAGCACCACTATGTTTGATGCTGGTGACATGACGCGTAGTAATATCTAATGCGATGGCACCGAATGATAATGATGTTAATATAAAAATATTGAAGCTCGATTCGCGACGTTCAAATGATTCATAATAACTCATTATTCGATTGTTTATTGCGACTCCGCTAGACGCATTACCTTGATATCTTTGTTTGGTGCTACAAAAGAGGAACATCAGCTCCCTATAAACTATTCTTAAATAGGAAGAAGAGTCTATTCGAGACTTCACAAGGAGGTTCGATGGCCGTCGGCGAGATAGAGTAAATGCAACATGGATGTAGTCTCGAAACTTTAGGAAAGCTGGGCCATCGCTGTATTTCTTAGTGTTGGAACAATAACAGGCGTGGCGACAATGGAAGGTATATAGAAGCGGGCTAGCAATTTTTCCAATCTTTGGAGGACTATATATATGCATTACGGTATCGTGATGTCAACAATTGGTGAGAATAAGTAGCTCGAGAAGAGTCTTGGAATCCGAGGAGGTCGGAATAGAGAGGCAAGAAAGCTATTCGAATCGATCCACGAGGAAAAAGAAGGCCACGCAACGATTCACCTCCCTGAACGTCTCTTATGAGAGGCTACTACCCATCATTCGTGACTTATTAGAGTTTAAATGGCTTGCACTGATCCAGACGGATCCCTCCCAAAGAAATAGATCCTTGCGGTGAGATTATCATAGAGATCATGGGCATGAGATCGACAGGTGCCGGAGCTTAAGGTTTTTGGTGGAAAAGCTAATTAAGGTAGGGCACCTTAGGAGATACATAAGAGAAATTGACTATGGGGTGGAATTAGGGCAAGCTACGGACATAATTACAGCCCGGTAGCGGTGGCCTTTTCGACTAACCGTAATCTACATCTTGGGAGGCCAAAGTGAAGGGCTATTATCGATCCCCAGCGCGGAAGCTCTTGAGTCGCCTTAGTCAGGCGGGTAAATGCTATCCACATCAAGAGTAGACGAAGAAACCCGAAGCCAATAGATGGCTCCATATCCTTTCATTCCTGTTGAAGACAAGGGTTATTGTGCTTATTTATGATCTTGTTTGGTACTCACCACATGTATTAATGGTTTTGATGTACATGGTACTAAGCGAGATCAGCGGTCTACGACAAACTTGTTGCAATTATCAGCCTTTCAGCAGATGAAGCTTTCCTTAGGCGTGGTGAACTCGGTCGGGCGGATCCTCTTTGGTTTTAACGGTGTAACTACCATAACCTTTGGGATGTCGTTCCTTGCAAGGCTGGGCGGTTACTCGTAGTTTTGTTCTCGATCATGAATGGGCTTACAACGCCATAATGGGGTGGGCTTTATTGCAGATGAAAGCCTCGCTGACCTACCACCCGAACAACCAAGCTGTTGATAATATTTGACAAGTCGACCTTTTAAGCGATCGGTGGTATCGCGACAGTGTTATCAACTTCTCCATGCGGGGCGAGAGAAGGGAAAAGCCCTGAAAGTCACATCTCGAAGATCAAACCCCCGCATAGCAATCACAGTTTGTCGCCCAGATTGGGGCGGAGGAGGAGGATCAGAAGTGAGCATGAATCCTGGAGTAACGTTGGGCGAATTAGGAAAAAGGTTCCGCTACGTCAGTTCTCTCCTATCGATGAATAAGGGGCTTGAGTTATGACTCGTTGAATAACATAAGATGTATTGTTTGAGTCTTAAATATGGATTGGGATGGCAGACGGTGGCCTCTCACGAAACTAAATGTATCCACGCGGCGAACCCGGTGGTGAGCTGAAAGTGCGCGGCGTTCTGCCGGATTGCCATGAATCATTGGGCGGAAGTAAACAACTGCGGAAAGCGATATGTGTGGATTCTGCGAAGCCTGTGAGCGCTGCTGGGTAACCCCTTGTCGTATAGATCAAATTGTGGATCACGATAAGCGGGCACGAGCTTCTGCCTCGTTCTGGGCGCTTTATCGGATATCATCGGATTCCTATGCACCGCGACTCTAAGAAAGCGGGTTCACTGCCTGCGGGGTTGTCGCGCTCGTTCGTGATGCCTTTGAAACGAAGAATCTCGAGAAACTTATCAAAGGTTGGTAACTAAAGATATTTGATCATTTGTTGGGCTGGCATTTGGGGAAACCGCCGACAATTTGCTTGTAAAATCCATGAAACGCTTTGACCTGACATCTGAGCCTTTGAATTATTGCGAAGAGTCTGACATGAAACTCGGCACGCCAAATGCGCGTGCAGGTCGATTGGGTAACTTTAGGCTTTATGGTGACTAGAAGGGATAGAGGCTAATCAGGAGTCAACTCAGATTTATGATGGACTCTGGCTCCTCGGAAGTGCGGCGAGATTGAGTTGATCGGTGGCGCTCTGACGATTCATATCTGCGTTTCACAGATCGGGTTAAGTGTTTTTTAAGCCACTCAAGGAGCTAGCTTGGCCGCTAGAATGAGGAATGCGTAGGCTCTCATGGAGATCAAAGCGTACCTTAAGAACCACGATTTTGGCTCTTGGAAATGACGATATGCTTTATCTTTCGCAAGCGGTGTCGAAGCTCGTGTATGCGACCTTGTTCAAGGCTGACGAAAGCAAACACCAATATTCATAGTAAGAAAATGCTATCGAAGTAGAAACCCAATATACGTCCTTGAACAAGCGTCTTTAACCTCAGTGTGGCGGCCCTAAGAGCTTTGCCCCCAGCTTCAGGGCACACCTTATCGTCGGTGCTTCAGCTTGATCTCTGCGACACTATTCCGCCGGCAGGCTACGAGAGATGGCATGGTGGGCGATTAATTAGGTCGATATTGGTATCAGGCCTCAGTCTGGATTGAAGGGAACTTGAATGTTGGCATACTTTTAGTAGAACTACACTAACAGTTAGACTAGGATGAGGCTGAATTGGATCCTTAATGTGGATGCGCTTCATGTGGGATTTGAGTCGACTTGAAACCCAAAGCCACTAGCAGGGGAAAGGACAGAGCGGACCTGCGCCAATCTTAGGCGGGATTAACGCCTCGCAAAGTCTGTATCCTCGGAAAAACTTCGTCATATGTAGTGACTCCCCCGATTGGTAGTGGGACGTTAGCGGATAGTACGATGGCGAGACCGGTGCATGGTCAGGTATGGAGCTTGGTGTGATGACTAGAGTTTTTCACGGCTTGGGCTCGAGCACTTCTCGAGGACTGCGAATGAAAGGTAGTCATTGGCGAGTAGTGGCCCTTCTCTGATAAAAGATGTTGAGGTCTTCCTCCGTATTTATCTTTGTGACATCATTAATTCTTTGTGATGGGTGACAGAAATAGATGAAGCTTGTTCTTCCTGGGTGACTCTAATAATACATTACTTAAGCTTGGGAGAGTTGTTGGATAATAGGATTGAGGCCCATAAGATCGAGGTCCAAGCGGCTAGGTTTTCCCTTGTCAATGTATACAACTGGTCCACTGAATGTGTATAATTATCTCTACCAGATGGCAGGGGCCATTATGTGTTGGCGAGTCCATGAAGGAATATGTTGAAATCATCTAGGCGGAAGAACTTTGGTGAAAATGAGGCCATCTGTAGGGTTAGTGTGGCCGTCATAGCAGGCGGTGCAGCCACTGGGTTAAAAAGTCTGTGACATGGCATTAGGCCCCTGACTCAAGGGTGTTGGGCTGGGGATCTAACCGTAAATCGAGCTGCCACGCCCACTGCCTGCGGTGAAGTCATGGGGGCGGCACGAGACTAAGACTCCTTGCTGGCACCCCCGGACATTGGTGGGGCCCATTTGATAAACAGTCCATAAGGAAATAAAGATTCTAAATACCACCAGTAGTGGTGATTATTTATCTTATACATATTCTTGAGCCATTCTTTCTGTAAATAACTCCTTTATTACAAAACTTTTACATTTACATTACAAAATCAAATTCAAAACCTACATCAGGTGGACTCCTACAGATGTGTTGGCTTTAGCTGATGCGGAATGCCACAGATGTCCTCTTCGGTACCTACACGGATGAAACACTCGTGCTAAGCTTATAGCTTAGTGGGAAAACAAATATGACCACAGAGTTCACATTCCAGTACATATATCATAAAAAACATGTGGAGTTTTACGTATATAAGTTCTATAACGAGTTTTCATGTACACATAATTCTGTAATGGAATTTTCACATATCTCCAGTAGGAGTTAAGAACATATATCGCCATATAGAATTTTAGAGATTACGATACAAAGAAACATAACGGACTAATTTCTTATGCTTACTTCTTATTCATTAATTGATTCTTTATCATTATTTCATGAATCTTATTATTTGGGTATACAACATATAAATGTACTTTGCATGGCGGTAATGAATGGGAGGAACCGCACGGTGATAGGTACCCCGAATGCGATGCGATCGCGAGCGAGCATTGACTACCCGCGTAGCGAAGTCTTGTAACACTAAGCGAAAGTGTAGAAACGATCGAACTGCTGACGATTCATTTTATTCGGTCTTAAGTAGGCATACAATTATGTGTTTTAGGACTTCTTATATCATTCTTAATCTCATTAGCAAATGGGGTAAGGAACAATGTTATAGAACATTTTTTATATAATTTTTATACTTATACGAACCCTTTCGTTCACTTTTTAGGATCCTCATTAATCCAATGGACGATTGTTAGATTTAATGGAAGAGAGAAACTAAAACATAGCTCACGAGTGCCTTTAGGCGAAAGCTTCGCCTCACAGGTGGAGTACGCCGTGTGGCAGTACTACGCCTGGCCAGACCAATTAAGAAACCACAGGGCTCGGGTCACGCTGGCTAGAGGGCCTCTGCTGGCGAAAAGCTGTCTTAGGCGTAAGGGTGTCAAGTAGAAACATAAATGACCAGTTTTGGCCATTTTCGTCGGAACTATTTCAACCAAAACACACCATTTTGAAAAAAAACCATAAAACTAACTTAAATCAACAAAAAACACATGTATTGAAAAGTTAGAGTTTTCCTAACCCAACTTAAACAAGTATTTCCAATATCAAAGTTTGCAAACAATTCCAAACTAACATCCTTACTATAGTTTCCTTACAAATATCCAAACAAGTGTTCCAAACTTCTAAACAAGAATTCCATCTGATGCCGAAGACCTTGACAATCTCGATTTTTAAGCGAAAGGAGATGTTCGAACTTCAAATGATATCCTTTACACAAAGTTTCCTTTTGAACTACTCCTTCTTTTCCTTCTTCATGTAACTTCTACCAGTCTTTATCTCTTTCTCTTCTTTTTTCTCCAACGTTGAATGCCCTAACTCTCACCTAAAAATGGGATTTTTCTAAGACCTTGTTTGGCCTTATCATCTTTTTAGGTCAATTTCCTCCTTTTTTCCATTTAGTCCTTCTACTTTGTTCTATTTACAAATCAACTTATTCAAATTCTTATAATACCATATGATCTTTTCATCTTATGTCTCTTGGGTCTTTAATTATCAAATTACCAATTTACCCTTAATACAAAAATTTCCAGTAAATACAAAATTTTCTTTTATTATATTCTAAACATGTAATAAAATGACTAGGGTATAATTTGGGGTGTTACACCCTAGCCCTTTTCTCAGTGAGGAATAGATATAGTTGGACCACTACCTATCACCCCAACTCAAAAGAAGTTATTATTAGTTACCATCGACTATTTAGCAAATGGATAGAAGCGGAAGTCTTTGCCTCCATCAAGACAAAGGATAATAGTCAATTTGTGTGGGTAATGTGTTTCTTAGATTTGAGCCTTGATGATCATAAGCGACACAGGCCATAATTTGTTGAGTATATAGAAATTTCTACCATGAGTGAAAGTGGGAAGAAACGTCTACCAAAATTCTCTTGACGACTTTGAAAAAACGTCTACGATTCGGTAGGAAAGTGGGAAGAAAAATTATCAAGTCCTTTGGGCTTATCGACGTGCGAAAGCGATGGGAGTGCGTCGTTGCTTTCTTCATGGGATGGAAGTATAATTCACATAGAAGTTGGCGTATATGAATAGAAATCCTTGAAGGAGCTATCACCAAGATCCCTTGCGAGACTTAGATGATATGGCGTGAGCTCTGAAGGCGCGTGCGTGGCATCGTACCAACGGCGACATGGCTTTATAGAACAAGCGTGTGACTAGTGTGCACTCAGGAGTAGGGACTGGTCTTGAGAAAGGTCTTTAAGCCTGCCGTGGTCCAATGATAGGGAAGTTCGACCCAATTGGTAAGGGCCATACATGATAGTTAGAGTGAAGGCTAAGCAGGATGTGCCCGCATTGGATAAATTGAATGGGCATGATGCAGGATGTGGAATGTTATCGTCTAAAGAGGTATTATCAATATAAGTTTTTCTACTAAGTACTTGGGTTTCCTTTAGAGCATTTTCTTCCAATTCTCATAATATTATCAATAAAGTTTTCTTTAAAGGTATTATCAATTAAATTTCCTTTAAAGTTTTTTCTTTTAATAGTCCCACTTTCAAAAGACCGAATGTGACTTTAAACTCTTGACATATTGAGCCGTATATGTGGCTTTAAACTACCTAACACTTTCAAAAAGACCAAATGTGGCTTTAAGTGCGGTAGGCGCTGAGAACAGGATGTGATAAACTGTGCCACTTCAAAGGACCGAATGTGGCTCTAGCTCTTGTAGCTTCGAAAAGACTAGACGGAACTTCGCTCTTTAGTATTTCAAAGACGGTCAGCTCTGAGTACGTGACCCTTTGAACCACCTGTGGCTTTAAGTCTCTTTGGCAAAAGACCATATGTGACTGGCTTTGCTAGCGCTTTTAAAGACAGGGCGTGGCTAGCTGATGGCACTTTAAAAAGACCGACGTCTAAGCTGGCGGCGCTCCAAGATAGGGCGTGGCTCTAAGCCTGGCACGCTTAAAGACCGGGCGTTTATGCTGTTGACACTTCCGAGACCGGATGTGGCTCACGAAGCTTGGCACTTTCAAAGACTAGATGTGGCTCTAAAGCTGTGGCACTTTCAAAGACGGATGTGGTTCAGCGCCGTTCGCTTCGAAAAGTAGAGCGGCTCCCTGGCTTTGTTGGCACTGACCGGGCGTAGCCCCCGGCTGTGGCATGCCCCGCGCCAGGCGTAGTAGTGAAACTGCAGCACAATGACCAAAGCCAAAGCCCGGAAAATGTGGTACATTCTTGTTTGTTTGTATGTAACCTAACATTTGGACCACGAGTGATTATCCTAGTTAAGATTCGTGGAAGGGAGTTATGAAATGAAAGAAATCAATAAATAAACCATAAATCATATTTTATAAATATGCGATAAATGTCAAATAATACATATATATTATAATTTGGACAAATGGGGCTAATAATAGCGAAGAAAAGAAAAGAAAAAGAGGGACAAAAAAGAAATGAGCTGAGATCCACAGTGAAGCACTCCTCTCAAGCTCACTTTGCTCCGCTGCTCGGATCGCACCAAACTCTTGTGGCCTGGAAATATAGGCTGCCCAGACTCGGTACTAGGGTTCTTAAAGAACTCTAAAGGGAGTGGGTCGGAGGAGTCGGGCATACCATACCGGGCCCTACAGTTTGCGATTTGAGGCGTTTTGTTTGGCGCCTGACACGAACCATAAATGAAATTAGCTCGAGCCCTTTGGTAGTCCTCCTCATGGCTTCCTTGTCTGCTGGCAGGGTGGAAGACACCTCGTCCTAGTTGCCGAGTGATGAATACCTGATTGACGGTAATTATATGAACTTAGCACCTTCAAGTCACACTTTGCTACATTTTACATAAGAATAGGTACACTTTAATTGCTTTTTGTGTTTTGGACTTGTACGAGGTCTTTGAGGTCTAATGCATAATTGTCTGAGATTTATGTCAAGGGGGCGGAAATATGGATCGGTGAGAGATGTGCTTAACCGATTGGTGGGTTTGGAAGTCTGACAATCTTTGACGCAAAAGAGCAACATATGTGCGGGTACACCCTCAACGCTAATACTTAGGGTACACCTACATGCAAGAAAAGTGCGTGGCTAACATGTCTGGGTACACCTTCAACATATCTTGGTACACCTATCTGAAAAGTCGGTGGCTAACATTTCACCAGGTACACCATTAGCATGTCTTAGGGTACGTGTGAGAACTCTGAGAATTGAGTAGAATTCGATCATAGCATGAGATGCCTGCTTGTCAATCAACACTGTGCGGGATCACGTGGAGGGGTATAAAAGCTAGAGGATAGAAGAGGAGAAGAAGACTTTTTTGATTGCTAGGGTTAGGTTTTAGGAGAAGAGTTAGATACTCCATAGTTGGAGAGTAAAGTTTTGTTGATTAGGGTTGAAGACTTGCTTTTCTCTTGGAATTTACGATTTCAAGCACATGTAATCTTTCGAGTAGGAACTCATATTTAGTTTCCATTCTCGATTACCGTATTTTTTTTTTTTTCATCAGGTTTTGTTAGTCACGATTCTCTTAAGATTCTTTTATGAATAAATTCTCGTCAATTATGATTTCCCTCATAAATTCCATGGAGTTCTAAACTTCTATCTTTTGAGATTTCTACGGTGAAACTCACCCTTTGATCAAGTATAGTCTCAATTCCTCTTTTATACTTCAACGGATTATGTGATGTTATTCGCCTTAAGCTGACAGCAAAAACCTTAGTTGGGCATCCTCTTGACAAACGCGTGTGAGCAGAGAGATCCTCGGTACGTATTGTGCTTGATTCTAAATCTGTAGAAATTAAGAGTATCACGAATTGATTGGGAACAAGTGTTTAACATCGTGTCGTCTTTAACTTTCAAAAGAGCATTTAGGAACAAATCTTCCACATCGAAGACCATTTTATCAATGGTTCTGGGTAAGAGGCCCCGTAAAACTAAGAGAGAGGTGGGAGTCACGTGACCATTAGTGAGTGGAAACCTAAGAATCTGACAATCATCTTTCTATTTTAAAATACTCAAATCAATCAATCCTCAATCAAACAAACCTGACCCATAATTTCCTTTTTAAATTACACTTTGTGGAGAATAGCTCTAAGGAATCAACAAATTTAGACCACTCCCTGTGGATCCCCACAGTATTACAATGCTAGACAACCTTAATTCCTATGCTTGGGAATAGAATTCAACATACGAATAAGAACGAAGCACCCCGATTTCTAGCAGGGGTGACATCCGCTCAACTTCCAGGCGGGTAGTCTTTGCCTCTGCCTTACTCTTGGCCTCCTTAGCAACTCTAAGACGTCTTGAACCCTAGCCAAGTCACCTTCCGCCCTTGCCTTTGCATCGCCATTGCTACAGCCGGCCAGTGTGTAGATGGCAGGCTTTCACTTTAGCGCTGTCCTTTCCTTCTTCGCTGATATTCTCTACACGACCTTAGCCTCATGCTCCTAGTTCTTAGACCTAGATTTAGCCTTGGCCAGGGAGGCGTCTAAGGCCTAGTGCTTAGGAGCAATGGCGTAGGCATAAACCTGACTCTCGGCATCATCAACCAAGCATGGAATTCCCTTTTTATCTTTGTGAGCCATGTTCGAATAAGCGGTGATAGCTTTGTAAAAGGGAGATGTTAGATAAAATCGCAAACCTGAAGGAAGGTCCGACTCCTGCCGGCGGGAACATATAAACTGCGTCGTAATCAGTAGCCTTAGCCTGCTTGGCCAGAGCATTTTTCAAGCTTTGGCCAGGAAACGGCGGCTAATGGGCTGTCTTTTGATGGAGCCTCCACCACGGCTCATGTCGGCATTAGGAGGCGCCCAGTGGGACCCCATCCTCCGGTGACGAAACGAGCCTCTTTGGAAGCATCTGGGAGGCACCCTCCCAAAAAAAATCTACTTGAGCAGGAGGCTGGATTAAGGGAGTCAAGCAATTCTTGCCGGGCGCCGAGGCCCCTTTTCATCTAGGCAGGCTTGCTTTGGGCTCTTTTCTCCCGAGATGGTCGAGTTCTTGAGGTGTGGTCACCACTAGCGCTCATGCCTTCATGCGCATCGTCGCGGTAATCCAGCCAAGCCAAGGCTAAACATCTTTCTCACTCTTCTCGGTCGGGTCACTTCTAGTTGTTGGATGAGACTGTCCACAGAAACCCTCACAATCGACTTTGGCAGCCTTAATATCTGCTGCGGTTGCCCTTGATGTTTCCTTTCTTCTTTTTCACTTTGGGCGACCTTTAACTCTCTTCTTGCGGAGGCCAAGGAGGAGGCGAGGCTTTAGGTCTATCGACCCAGATGATTGATCCGGTCGGATAAAGCTAACCAAGGCTCAGCCCGGCGATCTAAGGCAAGGCTCTTCGACGGACCTGCGCTTGAGGAGCTGCCGGGATCCAGGCTTTAGAGGGTTGGCAATGTGAAGTATTTTTAACAAGCTATTGCAGGGAAACAAGGCGGGGGATGACGGGGTCCATGTCTGGCAAAAGGGGCTGCACTGTCACGTAAGCTCTTCATTGATAAGAGGAGCTCGTGATTGCGCTCCACCTCAGTAATCTCGAGTAGCCGTTTGATACGCTCTTGACTGACTTTCTCCACCCATCTAACTAGCCGGTCTCACTAAACACCTCTGAGAATCGAAGAAAAGGTCACGTGTGATCTTGGGTGATCAGAAAGAACAAACTACTATCATTTGAGACATGAAACATGGGGCAGTGAGGGCGGTTCGGTCGAGAACGCCGAGTCTCATACCATGGCCCTCTCTTTAAAACAACCCACTACTTTACAGTCTTGGGGTGAGTTGGGGATCCCGATTCTAAATTCTTGTTGGGGCTATAGATTTGGTAGCAGATGGATTAACCCCGATCTCAGCTTCAAAGTGTGTGATAAAAATATCCTTCACAGTGGGAAATATCCAATGAGTGAAGAGGTTTGCTTCCTCTGACCGCTGAAAGTGGGAGGAATGATGTTTGGATATGCGAGTATAAGCGGTCGCAGAGGTAAAGTGTAAGCTGCCGCTGACGAGGAGATGAAAGTGAAATGCGAGCAAATTGCTCGGGTGAAGTAAAAGTAGGAAATTGTTTGCCCTCTGCAGTGAGGCAGTACAGTTTAAAACTCTGAATTCTAGTCATTTGGGACTTGACATAAAAGACCTCGAGCTCTCTGAGTATGTGAAACTACTAGGTTGCTTTGCATTAGGCATTTCTGGGTCATCCCACTTCATGTATGTAAGTGACCCCAGGAGCTGGCCCGACTCGATTAGCGGATCCAAATTGAAACCCGGGGACGCTCGGCCAAAGCCATTAATCAAATCCATTTATCAAATACATTTCATTATATAGGCGTTTTCGTTCTCAAATATTTGCAGAAGCGATTTCAATTTGGGGTAAGCCTAGAAACATTTACAATTTCAATGCAATTCCTTTACAAAATATGCATTTAACCAAAAATGGAATTTTTATGGCGTTTACAACATAATATCCAAAAATTATATTCAAATCACAGTGCACAAAATAATTTCGATTGAACTCATATTAACAAAGCAATGTAAATTACTTCTAAAAATGGTTAAGGATCATGTAATAAGAGTATATAGTAGACTTTCAGATTGACTTTGGGCTTCTTATAGGCGCCCAGGTTAGCTTTTAATATTTTACCCGTCTGCAATTACCGCACATTGATAATTGAAGCAATCACCTTCAGCGTTTTTGTGCTTGAAGTGGTTTCTGATTCTCCTGTTCACATTCGGTTCAATCGAATAATGCATTTATCAAAATAATGCCTTTATCTTGATATCTATGCTTTTAATGTAGCGATAACATACAAATACACTTTTTAATATCATTTTCACCGTTTTTTGGTTTGTTCACATATGACTATAGAGTCAACATTCTATGGTCGATTGGTGAATCTGTCTGTTTTCATTGTTAACGTATGATTTTCACATTCAATATTACAATCTCACATATGACTATGAAGTCGACATTGCAGATTAAAGTTAGTAGATACACTTATTTATTATTGGTAGTAATGTGATTTCACGTTGAACAAATGCGGTTACCTTCATGGCCGGATTCGATTGGTGAATCGTCCAGTCTAAATAATTAAATAATACATTTGATTAATTCTGCATCTGGTAGAAATTAAAATTGCAATTTAAATCTCCATGCTTTGCGTATGAAATATTTGACAAACGTTTCTAATACTAATAATTTAAATCAATGTATTATATATATATATATATATATATATATATATATACTCTCTCTCTATATATATATATATATATATACTCTTACCTCTCTATATATATATATATATATATATATATATATATTTCTAAATGGAACTTGAAATAAGAATTTGATTCACAAAGAACAAACAGGGACGGGGAGGCAGGAGAATGAGAACAAACCAATTTATCAATCTCATGTCTCTTTTGTTTTCTTAGTCTACAAAAAGGCGATTTAGTCGTTTCTACGCACTAGTCAAATACAAGATTTGCAGAAAGCTTTCTTGGTGGTTGAACCACAACGATTAATGCTATGCAACTCGCAGGGTGGCCAAAGTCACGATATCTTCTCTCTGTACACTCTTATATGAACCCCCCGTTAGAGCCTTTGACTAGGGTTCTTGAAGAAAAGCATCGGTGTCTGGCGAGACATGGTCATAATGGCGAAACAAGGTTCACCAGGCGTCGGTACGGTACCACTTTGATGGGTTACGGGTGCCAGTCCCCTCTGTCGATAGATCACCGGTGCACGCACGGTGTGTACCACTCTCCACCTGCACCGAGATGTCTGATACCAACTTTGTCTGGGTACCACTTTCGCCAGGATCTTGCTTCTCTCTAGAAAATGGCGAGTTTGTGTGCTGCCATTTCTTCAATATGCCTCTGAAGAATCCTTCCTACATCAAAACCCACCGTGAATTCATCGAAACAGCTCCCAAAGTGGTTTAGAATCAATAAACCTCTTAAGTTAGGGCATACAAAAATCAAAATCACAAAATATCACAAAATGGTGAAGTTGGGGGTTTGTGGGTTCATACCTGAATCTCTTCAAATATTCTCTGTATGTCGCTCGATCTTTTAGAAGCAAGAAGTGAGAAGAAATCCCACCTATAACTTGATCTTTCCCAAGCCCTAGCCTCTTCTCCCCTTTTTCTCCTCTCTCCTTCTCCAAACGGATTTGCTCTCAAATGAGACCCTTTAGACCATTTCTCGTCTTTGTCCTCATTTAAGTGTAAGGTCATGTTTGGCCTTCCACACTTATTCTCATTTTTCATTTTTCTCCTTTTTGGTCTTAAGTCACTTATTCTTCATAAGGCCTTGTTTGGCCACAAAAATGCATTCTTTCGACTTAAGTTTCTTCCAAAATGCTTTATAGCCCATATACTTCCTCTATTTGCACTACGACTCTCATTAATCACACTTAGACATTTATTTTTTATAACTTATGACCCTTAGGTCATCTTTTTCACATATTCCAAAATTGTCCTTTTACACTTGGGTTAATTTCTGGGTTTCAATCAATTTTCATTTAGCATATAATATTTAATCATATGTTCTCATATTCATTTCACATTTAACATTTTCATTTAATCATTTATCAATTCCTGGAAAATACCAAAATTGGCTCAATTTATACCCGGAATATATAATAATTTTTATTATAAAAATTCTAAGGTATTTTTGGGGCGTTATTCAACCTGACTGGTGGAAGTCTCTTCCTAACCTCTCGCCATTCTACAGGCAAACAAGCAACAAAAGGGGATCAACTTGAGGATTTTTAAGTGGAGAAAGCGACAAGACCTTGAAAGACAAAAGTAATCTCCTCCTCCCCCCGGAGGTTGGACAACCCACTAATAACAAAACCTAAGAACCTCAAACCAAGAAGCTTTATGAACCTAATGGGTGTCCCAAACTGGAGTATCCTGGGATCCCGCTATAGCCTTCGTCAATCGATTAAACCCCCACCGGTGAACGATGTGAACGCACCTCAAAAGAAAAACAAAAACCTTCTAACCTAAAACACTCATCCAACAAGAGCCAACAATAAAAAAAAAAAAAAAAAAAAAAAAAAAAAACCACCAACAACAACAACAAAGGAGTCAACACAAACGAAGCTGGGAAAAACTCACGGGAAAATTAAAAGTTCTTGAGGGGCCTCCGATGATTCCTTGAGAGCAAGGTCTGCATAAGCACAACGGAAACGAGACTGCAATAAGCAAAGAGTTTTGTGAAATGTTAAAAAAGGCAACAATTGGAGCCTAGCCCCTATATATAGGGGCGTAACATCAATAAGCGCATTAAATGTGCCGTCAGACATCTTAGGAAACGTGCTCTTCCCACACGCTTTGTATCCCCACATGCTTCACCTTCGATGCGCTCAACAACGACACTATCCTCTAGTCCTTTAACTTTCCGTACCTTATGCCGAAGCATGATTTTTCCCAATCAGTGCCAATAAAATTCCAAATTTCGATAAATGAGCATCGCGGAGCACTATGCCTTGCACTCCACTACCTGACTCAGCCCAGCGCTCTCGCTGGCTCAAAGGGGATGTGAAGCGACGCAATCCCACCTACCATATTAAAACTGGGGGGCACTACCTAGACGGGAGAATCTGAAAAGCCCGTCTGTGAGAGCTAGGGTGTCTTCCCAAAGGTCAGCTTCAGGGCAGCCCGTCTAGAATTTTAAGCCTCCCAGCCGGCCATCCTTCCACATATGACAAGTTCGTTATGAATAAATAGATGAAGGCGGGAAATATGCAAAAGATATTTATTCGCGAATTTCCTAGTTTCCAAATCCGTTACTTCTAGGAAAAATAATCCTTGATAAAGAAGAATTAGTTCTCGATAAGATAGAATTAGTCATTGATAAGAAAAAACATATTTTGTCCCTAAAATTAGAGAATTCTTTCCTAAGATAGAAGAGAGATTTGTGAACCACTTTCTATAAATCAGGAAGATCCCCCATGAGGGGAAGGTATGCAATTCTAACTGTGCTAGCTCTTTGCTCCATCTTTTGCTAACTTAATCATTGGAGAGGCTATCGACCCATCACCACCGAATCGCCATTTTTTAGGTTCGTGTTGCACTATCGATGCCCAGAGGTTGGGACGATTAAGGTAACAACAGTTTCGTCTTGAATATTTATTGTCTACATTGCCAAGACATGTTAGGTTTATAGTACTTTAATTAGTTGTACTAGGACGTAGATCGGATCGCATGACATATATTGAACACAAGGTACTTCATTTACATGAATTTTAAAATATGAAAAATATAAAAAATATAAAAAATTATATGCCCTCCTACTTTATCAAAGATGAACAAAGAGATACATGTTATAAAATAGCGTAAAAAAATGCAAAGCTAAAGAGAATTATGTTATTCTCTTTATATATATCTAAAAAGAAAATGAATGAGAAAAGAGATACTTAGGTAGTAATATAGAGAGATAAAAAGAGAAGACTTCTCATTGAGATGATCTACAAAGAAGTAGATAGGCCATTTATAGGTTTCATGTGGCCATGATTCATTATTAACTTTAAACGCACTTACAATGACGTTAATAATGACCACTATAAAGCATGTCTTACAACTTCAAATTGAAGTTTATCCATGAATCTATAAGGGACATTAAGTGATATAATGTCTATCATTCATCACATAATTAATGTGGTCATTCACCGCATGACCCTTCATTTATAACACTCCTCCTTGAATAACCATCATAAAGAATATGCCTCACTAAAACCTTGCTAGTAAAAACCTTGTGGGAAAACCTAGTAAAGGAAAAAGAGTGCAATATTCATATGATGTTGTAGATTGTTCTTACTCTGTTATGATTGCCTCGTTAAAAACCTTGTCAGTAAAACCCAGTGGGATAAAACCTAGACGGATGAAAAAAGAGTGCAATACATTAACATCTTGTCATAAGCATGCTCCCCCCCTCATGTCGATATCTTTAAGTTGACGCATTCCAATCTTATGAATTAGCTTTTTGAATGTTGAGGTTGGCAATAACTTCGTGAATAACTCTGCTAGATTATCACTTGAGCGTATTTTTTGAACATCAATTTCACCACTCTTCTGGAGTTCATGTGTATAAAAGAACTTTGGAGAAACGTGTTTAGTTCTATCTCCTTTGATTTGTGCAATGCATGTAACATTATCTTCAAATAATGTTGTTAGGTTGTCTTTGATAGAGTGGAGTCCACATGATTCTTGGATATGTTGAATCATCGATCTTAGTCAAATGCATTCACGACTTGCTTCGTGAATTGCTATAATCTCTAAATGATTCGATGATGTGGCCACCATTGTTTGCTTAAATGATCTCCATGAAATAGCATTTCCATTACAATTAAACACATATCCCAAGCCAGGATCCGGCCCCTTATGTGTGGCAACCAGTTGGGTATCTCCGCATCAGCATATCCAAACAATTACTGCTTTGATTCTTTTGAGTAAAAATAGACCCATATCGCTTGTTCTAGAGGTGAAGCTGTAAATATGCTTGATACAATTCCAATGTCTTGCTGGGAGCTTTAACCAACTGGCTAATAAATTCGATTTAAAAGCAATATCTAATGGAAGATAAAGTAAGAAGATACATAAATACACCAATGACACTAAGATGTGGTACTTTAAGACCAAATAATTCTTCACCCTTTTAACAAGGATAAAATGGGTCATTTTTCACGTCAAGTGAACAGACAATCATTGATGAACTTAAAGGCTGTGCTTTATCCATATAAAAATGTTTTAAAATTTTCTTAGTATATGCCGATTGATGAACAAAACTCTAGTAGGGAACTGCTGGATTCGTAGGCCCAAGACAAAAATTTTTTTTCCCAAGATCTTTTATTTCAAATTTCTTTTTCAAATATTTTGTTGTTCTTGTGAGCTCTTCAGGAGTCCCAATAAGATTTAGAACATCAACATACACAACAATTATTATACATCCGGTTTGATTTCTTAATAAAAATGCATGGGCATATAGGGTTGTTTGCATACCCTTCTTTCAATAAATACTCGTTGAGGCGATTGTACCATGCGTCCGTATCGTCTAATCCATGTAGACGTTGTAATTTGATCGGGAAAGACATATTACTATATTTTTATATTATTTTGAGTCAGAGCTAACTTAAATCCTTCAGGGATTTTCATATATATGTCATTATTTATGGATTCATATAGATAAGCTGTGATGACATCCATAAGAAGAATATCTAGTCCTTCAGAGACTACCAAGCTAATTAGAAAGTAGAAAGTGATTGCGTCTATGATAGAAGAATATGTTTCCTCATAGTCAATACCAAGTCTCTAAGAGAAACCCGGTGTTAGTAATCGCGCTTTATATCTTATGATCTCATTATTTTCATTGTGCTCTCGTACAAATACCCATTTGTACCCAATAGACTTTACACCTTTAGGTGTTTGGACTACAGGTCCAAAAACGTCTCATTTCATTAACGAGTTTAATTCTGCTTGCATAACTTCTTTCCATTTTGGCTAATTATTTATATTTCGACATTCTTCCACATTTTGTGGTTTAGGATTCTCATAATTTCTTATGATGTTTTAAGGCCATTTGGAAAACAAAAATATTATTGATAATAACTTTATTTCGATCCCATTTTTCTCTATTGTGCACATAATTTACTGAGATCTCAAAATTTCCAGGTACCTTTGCCTCTTTTAGAGATATTTGTTCGTTTTTCACCTCTTTAGGAGTTTGTTGTTCAATATGTGCCTCTACAAGGGTTCGTTATTCATCATGTTCCTCTATAGGGACATTTTGCTTTACTTTTATTCTCCTCTTTCAGGGAGCTATGTCTTTTGACCCAATTGGTCTCCCATGCTTCAAGAATGTTTTGGATTAATTTGCTTTATGTCCTTCAGAGACCTCAATCCATGTTGGAGCATTCACAACTGAGATATGTGACTTTGTCACTTTCTTTGCATCAACAAATGCATTCCTGCAATTGATTTGCAAGATCTCCAGAATGCACGACTCATTCAATCTACCACATTGATTCGTGACGAGCGATCAAAATGAGATAATATGGATGCATTCCAAGTAATTTATCGTCGTTCTTTTGGAATCTACTTTTCTCCCCCTAATGGTGGGAATACAATTTCATTAAAATGACAATTTTAAAATATGGCTCTAAAAACATCTCATGTTAAGGGTTCCAAATATCTTAGATGTAATTTACTTCAATCAAAACCTATATAACCAAGTCTACGCTATGACCATTTCGTACGTCATGGTGCACCGTACATGGACTACACAACCAAAAACTTGTAAGTGGAAAATATTTGGTTGTTTACCCAGTTCAAGTTGTAAAGGGGAGTACTCATGGTAAGATGTCGGTCTAATTCTTATTAGACTTGTAACATACATAACATGTCCCTAGGTAGATGTTGGTAATTTGGTCTTCATCAGCAGTGATTTAGCTATTAATTGAAAACGTTTAATCAAAGACTCCGCTAAACCATTTTGGGTATGAACATGAGCAATAGGAAGCTCAATATTTATCTCAATTGACATACAATAGTCAATGAGAGTTTGTGAAGTAAATTCACCAGCATTATCTAGTCTTATTGTCTTGATTGGATAATCAGAGAATTGTACTCTTAATTTGATCATTTGTGCAATGAGCCTAACAAAGGTAACATTGCTTATGGAAAGAAGACATACATGTGACCATCTTAGCCATATCTATTGGGGATCAGAAAATAATGAAAAGGTCCACATGGTGGACTTATCAGATTCACATATGCTTTCCACGTATTTTTCTAAAAAACTGGTGATTCAGACATGATTTTATTAAATGATGGTTTGACTATTAACTTATCTTATGAAAAAGGGTCACAAGAAAATTCATTGGGCAAAAGAATCTTCTGGTTCTTTAATGGATGCCCATGTGATTGTTCTATGATTCGCCGCATCATTGAAGATCCAGGATGACCTAGCCTGTTATGCCAAAGAGCAAAATCTGTATCATTGAACTTCTCGAGTTCATTATAAAGATATGACTCAATCGGCTTACGGTCATACGATATAACCCATAAGAGAATCAGTCTGAGCTTTTCCACAACAATATTTTTCCCAAAAATTATAGAGGTAATCTATAAACTTTCTTTATTACCTTTATTCATAGTTTCAATATGTATTACTATTTCATGATATCTTTAAAAACTACAAATTTTTTGTTCTTGGTCTTACCATTATTCTTCTTCTGTAGGAAAATAGTCTTTCCCTTTTGAAACGGGTTAGAAGGATGATTATTATGATGTCGGGAATTCTGCCCACGACTACGAAAACGTCCATGCCCATGGGTTTGGAACGATATCACATTCACTTTAGGGAATGGTTCGGATCCAGTTGGATGTGATTGATGATTTTTCATCAAAAACTCATTATTTTGTTCAACTACTAGAAGACATGATATTAACTCTGAATATTTAGTAAATTTACGCTTTCTATATTGTTGTTAGAGGAGCACATTAGATGCGTGAAACATTGTGAACGTTTTTTCTAGCATGTCTTTATTCGTGATTTTTTCTCCTCATAGTTTCAATCTGGCACTTATTTTAAATAGAGCGAAGTTATACTCACTGACTATTTTAAAATATTGCAACCTCATGTGCATCAAGTCATAGCGAGCTTTTGGTAAAATCACAATTTTTTGGTGGTCAAATCTATTCTTCAAGTTATTCCATAGAGTGAAAAGATATTTTACAGTGAGATACTTATTTTTTAGATCCTCGTGAAGATGATGCCAAGGATTCTTCATTTGTTTTTTTTATTGTTTCTCTAAGATTCATGAAAGTTAGGTGTATTTCAATATCAAGAATCCATGAAATATAATTTTTACCATAAATATCAAGTGCCACAAACTCAAGTTTTGTGAGATTTGACATTTTGGTAAAATTTTAATATATGAAAAAAAATGATAATAATGTAATTTTACCTTTGTTGGAGCATAATCGTGCTAATAACATGCTATAAAATAGCGTAAAAAAATGCAAAGCTAAAGAGAATGACATAATTCTCTTTATATATATCTAAAAAGAAAATAAATGAGAAAAGAGAAACTTAAGGAGAATAAAGGGAGGGAGAGAAAGAAAGATAAAACTTTTCATTGAGATGATCTTACAAAAAAGCGAGAGGCTATTTATGTTGTAAACAATAGGTTTTTCAATAAAAACAAAAACAAAAAGTTGTGTCCTGCTACTGAATGTTACGCGTTTTTTCAGCTTTATATATTAAAACATATTTAATGGACATATACTTGACAGGTGCGTAGGCTCAAGGCGCACAAGGAATGAGCCGAAAGCTCGAGTCTAGTGCAACCTATGATTTGCCTAATTTAATTCAGAAAGCCCGAATAAAAACTCGAAGCTTCGGTACTCTTTAAAATCAAATCGGTTTTGAAGTCATAAAATGGCAATAAATACTACCGATTTGCCTAATTTAATTTGTAAAGCCTGAATAAAAAACCTGAGTTTTGAGCCTTTAAAATCAAATCGGTTTTGAAGTCATAAAATGGCAATAAATACCAAAAGGTTTTGTGCTTAAATATAAAACAACCGTTTTGTATTTCAATTCAAAGTCGAACTGCTTTGCATGTTATAATGTAATTCATTTTATTAACTCATATAGAATTCGCTTTTGTGTCTGAATTCATAATAGCCGTTTGAATTCAAATCAAGTTTATAATACCATTTAATTTTATTAAATGCTACTACAACTACTGTCGCTCTATAAAATCAAACGTTACTAAAAAGCCGATCTTCTTTATCATATTTTCCTCTCTACCAAGCATTCTCGCTCTCCTCCTCGCTATCTCGATCCGCACTTCCTGGCTTAGCCGATCACGTGATTCATGAAATAAATTCCTGCCGACAGCCATACACACCAAATCTCCGACACGGCTTGGGGATCACCGCATCTCTCGCTTATTGTTTACAGGTACAGTTACTTGTTATGCTGTTGCTGCTCCACATGATGGCTATTGTTCCACACGCATATAGCTTCTCTTCTCTACTGATCATCTTTATTGCGCCCATCATCCTCGCTATAGTTGCCATCTACATCATTTTATCTGTTGTTATTGGATTGATATTTATATAACAATTTATAGGCTTCATGTACAAGGGTTCATTATTAACTTTAAATGACCTCATAATGATGTTAATAATGACCACTATAAAGCATGTTCATGAACTTTAAAATTGAAGTTTATTCATGAATCTATAAGAGATATTAAGTGATATTTGATATAATATCTTCTATAATTCATTACACAATTAATGTGGTCATTGACTACATGACCCTTCATTCATAACAATACCCTTTTCTTAAATTTTGGGCAAATGTATCCACAAAATATCTCAGTAGGTAACGTACCTTTTCATAAAGATTTTGGTCCCGTATTTAATTTATTGCCCATGAAGGCTCATTTAAGTGGGTTGCGTCCGTTTCCAAACAAATTCGATATTTTATTAAAGATGTACAAAGATGTATAATCTTATTTACGAAACCAACTTTATTAAATATCTCAAGACATGTCAATTTCTTCTATAATAATTTTACTTTATATTGTACACCTTAAAATTATCCAGTGAGGTACAGGCACCATGATCCATCCTAGATGAATACAAATCCCACGTGACCCCTCCTACAGTCCCACGTGATAAGAGATGCTGCCGTCTTCCATACAACTCCACGTGAGAATAGATGCTGGCCAACCACTTATAAAAAAGAGAAAAATCAATCCCACCAATCTAAATCCATAATATATATGTTTTTTTTTTAATAACTATATCCATAATCTTATCTCTACCTTTTTGCTCGTCACACATTTGATTGCACATACATACCCCATAGGCCCATTCCGTTATAGTTCTTATAAGAATAGAATAAAAGTAAGAAAAAGAAAGTTAAGGGTTGCGGTAAATTCCCTAATGATCAAAAAAAAAAAAACTTTTGAATTAGTGATCATAGAAAAGCAAACTTAGGATATGGATTCTTAATCCCTTATTAGTGAATGAAGAAATGTACTTGCTTATGATTTGTTTGGTTTTATTTTTGAAAATTATTCTTAATATTAGTTTTTGAAAATACAAAGAACTTTGTTTTAGGATTTTTAAAAATTGTTATTATTATTTAAATTTAGTATTTTTTATATTTTTCTGAACCTGTTTTCCTTATGTTACTTATACTTTTTATTTTTTGAGAACATAAAATAGTACTTAAAAAGAAGAACTAAACAGGACGTTAGATTTTTTGAAGAAATTGGTCCTAAATTAAGTGAAGAAAGAAGAATAGATCTCTTTCACATACCATTGGCCCTAAATTAAGAGAAAAAGCAACATAGATCTCTTTCACATCTGACGTTCAGGCAAAAGATCAGCACCCTGGTACTGGTCCCCCATTTGAGAACATGTTGGGGGTCAGGAGCTTCGGGAGGAGCATGGGGGCGGGCAGGCTGCAGAGGTCTGGGCTTGAGTTAGAGGTTATAAATAGATGATTTTGTAAGTGAAATGAAAATGAAAATCCCACCCACAATGATAACGGCCATAAGAAAGATATCTCTAAAGATCAATTAAAATTTAAAGGTGTGTGGTATCTGGAGTTCATTTCGTACACAATCGTTATCTGGACTCAGTCAGTCCTCATCTTTGATGGGCAGGAGCCACGCAACTGTTGTTAGATTCCATATTCGAATAAGGCCTTAAAGTTGGGTGCTTGTATACCACGTAGTTGTAAACAACAGTAATGAACGAATTAAATAATGATTTGGTTGATTTGACTTGAAGGCAGCCTTATCATTGCATGTGCCACAACCCACTATTATTATTCCATGGTCGGCTAAATGTTTATTTTTTTTTCCATTGAAGCATAATTTTGCAGGCTATATGGGTTTTTCCATTTTATACTAGGCAAAAATCTCTGTCGGTAGATCTTAGGAATCTGCCATTATATGAACGTGTGTTGCTTTGTAGAAGGAAATATATATATTCAGGTCCTGATACTTCCACAACTCACAGCAAGCTACAAATGCCCATGGCCTCGCAATCTCCTGGTGGCTGAAGTTTGAAGGACGAAATAATAATAAAAATGATTTAACTAATTAATTGTTATAATCTTCTGACAGTACAAGTTGTCCTTTACCAATTTCCTTGTCTTGAAATGGTATAATTTATCTGAACCGCTCCTCCCTACTCCCCCCCCCGGTAATATAATAAGCTAGGGGTCTTCAACAATGTGCTCCATAAAGAACAGCAATTCTGAGATGTTTTTAGACATGGGGAGATCTAGACATTGGTCCCCTTTAGCAACCTAAACTCTCTGACACGCCCTTTTCATCTTTTGAGATGGAGATAATTGTACATATTGAATGAGGCTGGGGTGTAATTCAGCTATGACTACTCTCCCCATCAACTTTCTCCACTTCTCTCTCTTTAACATGTGGAGTGGTTAACTTGAGGTGTGGGTGTCCCACATGAAATATAGATTGGATCGATAAGGATCCACTAATTTGTACATTAATCTGAAATATGTATTAATTTGGGAATTCTTTTAAAAATGATTATCCTGGACCAAGTTCCATGAAACACCCATAATTTTCAAGCTAACTGTCAAATCTTTCATGGCTACAAGATTTATGGAAGTCGAGGGTTTATTGCTATATTACATGATATATTCATAATTCATGGGTCTGTGTCTGTATCAGCCAGCGAAGAAAGCTGAAATTCAGTTCAGTTGATGGGTGGGTGTGAGTTTATACAGTTTCATAGCGGTAAGGTAATAATATAATACAATGAAAAAAGATGATGCAGCTGCAGCTAATGATGATATGACTAATGAGGGAGGGACTCAGAGAGATCCACATCACAGATCACAGATCACTTTTAACAGTGACACGTAAATGGAATCTAAGCAATGTGAAAATATAAAGAAGCAAAGGCCCACTCCCAACCCCAACAAAAAAAGGCCAAATCCTAGTAGTCCGCAGACTCAGCACACATATCCCATCCCTCCCCCATGCTGCTGTCACCCTCCAACCTCACAACTTACCCAGCCCCTTCAGATGCAAACGCTCTCTAAGTTTTTGAGATAATATCACAAGGGAACTCCCCAAATAGCAAAAGGAAATCAATAGGATCCAGTTCTACAAACTGTTTGCACAGAAAAATGTTTCAAAAAAATGATAAGATGAGCTTTGACAAGCAAAAGAATGTCTTTTCATGAGTGGTCCCCGTAGCATATGGGTGTGCAAATCACTTTCAACGTAGCAATAATGCTGAAAAATCAACCCACCTTTCATTTTACAATTTTCCACCCTGTCAAATAGAGGGGTGGGGGAAGGAATTAGTGAAGGGACTAGAGGGAAGGTGGGTGGGATTTGTTTTGATGCATTGGATAAGAAAGAAAAAGGAAAATCTAGGAAAAATAAAAAGTTGTGGCTACAAATTGCCTATCAATTTTGGTGTGTCCTCACTTCCATTAACCAATCCCCTTCACCACTCCCTCAAAAGACCCCCTTCCTTTTGGTTTTTAATGGTCTAGTATTCAATTTCCCAGAGTTTATTCCCCTCAGAAATCTGAGGAAAAAGAGGTAATATAAAATAAAAATCATCGAAGTTCGGATACGTGCACTATCTAGTCCTTCAAAATTGCATCTTTTTTTTTCTGCTTATGGCCTTAAATCCACCTCATATTCCTGGGGAAGCATAGAGGAAAAGCAAAGATAAGTTCTATTACAGGCTTGACAAGGTATGTGAGCTGAGAAAGATTATTGGGAATTGTGGTTGGTATTCTTGGAACATGTCAGGAGGTGGGTGTAGCATTGTTTGGTTCAGAAGAGATCTGAGGGTTGAGGATAATCCAGCTTTAGCAGCTGGTGTGAGAGCAGGGGCTGTAGTTCCTGTTTTTATATGGGCGCCTGAAGAGGAAGGCCCCTTTTTCCCTGGCAGGGTCTCAAGATGGTGGCTCAAGCAGAGTTTGGCTCATCTTGACTTCTCTTTAAGGAGCCTTGGCACTCCTCTCATCACCAAGAGATCTACTGACAGCGTTTCTGCTCTCCTCGAGGTTGTCAAATCCACTGGAGCTACTCATCTCTTCTTCAATCACTTATATGGTCAGTTATCATTTTTTTATTCTTTCATTTCTTATCTTCTTTATTATCTCTATTTCTTTATTTCCCGGCATGGGTGATGTGATCACTTAGATTGACCTTGTGGACATTTTGAGTTTCTTTATGCCTTTCCCTCCTTTTTTTTTTTTTTTTTGGGTCTTGTTTAATTAATCCATTCTTCTTCTGTTTTGTCTATAAATTTGGGAATTTTGATGCCACCTGGTTATAATATAATACTGCCCTTAAAAATAAATAAATAAATATAAAAATTCCCAATTGATCCTTGTGAAGCTTTCCACTAGACTAGCTTTATTACTGCTCATGATTATGAAATTAGATTCATAGGGGATGGGCCTTTTTACAATCTTGGGTGTTCACCTTAGTGTTTGTGAAGAAAGTTTTTTTTTTTCTTCTTCTCTATGTGATTCATGGGTGTCTAGCACCAGCTCTGTTTCTAGTCTTGACTGTACAGAGATGAACTCGGGAAAACCTTTTTGCCATTGATTTTCTTTTATTTAACATACCCATCTTCTGGTTTTGTAGATCCCATATCCCTTGCGAGGGATCACCGGGCGAAGGAGGTATTAACTGCTCAAGGCATAGCTGTACATTCCTTTAATGCAGATTTGCTCTATGAACCATGGGATGTTAATGATGCCCAAGGCCGCTCATTCACAACCTTCTCGGATTTCTGGGACAGATGCCTTAGCATGCCTTATGACCCTGAGGCACCTCTCCTCCCTCCCAAGAGGATTATCCCAGGTTTTTCTTCACTCTGTTCATTCCTCTTTCCTATGTCTATTTTAAACAATTCGATCTTTTAGAAAAATGAACAAGGATCCATTGTGTTGTTTACTAGGAGGTAGGAACATTGGTAGATTCCTTAAAATTTCATAAAACTTATAGTAAGAATTTTATGCAGGCTGAAATCAAGGTATGAACATTAGAAACTGCACACTTAGAGCTCAAGATACATTCCGTAGCAGGTTGTTTAAATATACAACATATGTTATGGCCTAATTAGTTATATGATGCTTCTGAAGGCATGAAACACAAGAGGGAATCCAACTCTTAAGTTGGTTGCTTGCAATTTCTAACTACTCATCCTTATACCCTGGAGGGAATCAAAATTTTCATCAATCAGGGATTGTCAGTAATAGTTTGGGTCTTCAATGACAACCGTTCTGCTTCTTTTTGTTTTTTTGTTTTTCCATAATCTCGGAAATGCAGTGTGTTGATTACTTGATTAGGAATCATGGGATGGGTAGGTGTAACAGATGATGCATGTTAAAAATATAGTTGCAAGCTGGGCAATTACATTCTGGAGTAGTTGAATGGGAATCTGTTTCTGTTTGGCTTCCTAAATTTGAAATCTTTTATTTCAGATCAGGTAAACATGAGTTATATTCTAGTTTATTGTTTTCTAAAATATTAGTCAATGGTTTATATAAATGGCCATCCTTCATGACTTAATCATCATTCAGAGGATTGAACCCTGTTGATAATTGAGTTCTTATTATTGCTTCCATAGCCCAAGTTTATCCACCAAGTATATGGTAAATGTTATTCAAGATAAGGTGATAAAGAAATGGTATTTCATGATTAAAGGAAAATTTATCATTCTTTGATTCTTTAACCAGCTTATGCTTTTATGACTCGAATGGTAAATCTCCGAAATTTGGAACTCCGATATAGTAAATATCAAGACTTTAAATCTAGTGTTTGGAAGTTGAATTGGTGGTCTATACAATGTTTTCATGATTTGAAGAATCATAGATGCAGTTGAAGTGTACATTAGCTGAAACATGGTAGTGAGGTATGCCTGGATAAAAGAAAAACAATACTTTTAAACTGAAAGTACATCAAGTTTTCTTACTCGATCACATTTAAAAATTTTAAAAAGATACTGCTAATATCGGAAAGTACATTATTGGCATTTAGACCTTTAATCTATACTGTTTATGGTGGAGCGTTTTCCTAAAATAAAAAATTAAAGTGGGGGTGGGGGGTTTGATGTATGCCTAACATGGCATGTGTTTATACAACTTTTAGCATGATCTTATAATTTTGAAAGATGTTATATTAGTTGTCTGTTATCAATTGGTATTACCCTCAGCATATTCTAACAGGTGGATGTCATGTGCACAAAACTTGCACACTTAATGATTGGTTAACAACTTGCATATGCAATTAGTGTTAAGTATCTCTCAGAGACTGATAAAAAGTAAAATATACACATTATTCATGAGATAATTAGAGAGAAATTATGCATTTTTCTATCCATAGCAAGATTATGAAGCAAAGATGTTTCTTTGGTAAACTCAAAAAAATCATTGTTGCACCATATCTGTTCTCAATTCAATTTGTTGGTATTGAATTGAAATACATGTAATTCACTTATACAGGTTGGTGTTACGTAGTTCAATAATCTCATGTATGGTCTATCTGTATGGCACTATGAAGCACTTATACATTGTATTCTATCAATAGTGTCTCTTTTCTGTATCCAGCTGATTCAGACATTGCTTATGCTCTTTCAGGTAACGTGTCAAGGTGCCCCTCAGACACAATTTCTTTTGAAGATGAATCTGAGAAGGGTAGTAATGCACTTCTTGCTCGAGCATGGTCACCTGGATGGAGCAACGCTGATAAGGCCCTAACCACATTCGTTAATGGGCCACTAATTGAGTACTCTAAGAATCGTAAGAAGGCAGATAGTGCTACAACCTCGTTTCTCTCTCCCCATTTGCATTTCGGGGAGGTGAGTGTGAAGAAAGTATTCCATCTTGTCCGCATCAAGCAGGTTCTGTGGGCCAATGAAGGGAACAAGGCTGGTGAAGAGAGTGTGAACTTGTTCCTCAAGTCCATTGGTCTTAGGGAATATTCAAGGTACTTGAGTTTTAACCATCCATACAGTCATGAAAGGCCACTTCTTGGACACCTGAAGTTCTTCCCCTGGGTTATTAATGAAGGCTACTTTAAGGCATGGAGACAAGGTAGAACTGGGTATCCATTGGTGGATGCTGGCATGAGAGAGCTATGGGCCACTGGTTGGATGCATGATCGGATTAGGGTTGTGGTTTCTAGTTTCTTTGTGAAGGTTTTGCAGCTTCCATGGCGATGGGGAATGAAGTATTTCTGGGATACACTATTGGATGCAGATCTTGAGAGTGATGCTCTTGGTTGGCAGTATATATCTGGTACACTTCCTGATGGCCGTGAGTTTGATCGCATAGATAATCCACAGGTACTGTTGCTATTGTCATTTATAGCACGGGATCAACTTGGTTCTGTTTCATTGGCCTTTAGTTTCATGTGTGCTTACATATCATGTGTTATTTGCTCATTTTGTTTATAATGTTGGAAAGGGCATACAACCCATGTGATATGCTTCTGATTCTGCAATTTTTTGATTTTTTTGTTTGTTTCCCTTTTAGCTTTCTCTGGTCTTACGAGTTTAAATTGATGATTTCAGTGTCCCACAGGGAGAATTCTTCAGAATCCTTGTGTGTGATTTTTTCTAATATTACTTTTCTGCAATCTTCTTGGTGGTCTTTCTCCTTTTTCTTTCTACAACAATTATCTAGTGCCCAGAAATTCAATGAGAGCCTAAAGGGTACCCAAAAGAAGTAGGGGATTTCTATTGGTAGAGTTGAGGTACCCACTAATGCTTTAGCTCCACGTTGGCAGTTCTGGCAGCTCTTGTTGCTTTTGAATTTTGATTTTTATATTGTTGCTTGATTTAATTCCTTCCTACATGCTTCTGGAGTTTTCAAACAGTAGCAGCCCTCTAATTATTTTGTTGAAGCAAAAGTGGAGCTGTATTGTAAGTTTTGTTTGATATAAGCTCTGGACAATGTAATTCTAAGAAGAATCTGGCCTATGAATTCTGTCACTCAATTATGAGTAGATAATAGACTTGTTATTTTTCTACAGTTAGAGGGTTACAAATTCGACCCTAATGGAGAATACGTACGAAGGTGGCTCCCTGAACTTGCTAGGCTTCCTACTGAATGGATACACCACCCATGGAATGCACCAGAACCTGTACTCCAAGCTGCTGGGATTGAGTTGGGATCAAACTACCCTCTCCCTATTGTAGAGATAGATGCAGCAAAAGTCAGGTTGGAGGAAGCGCTTTCAGAGATGTGGCAACTAGCAGCAGCTTCAAGAGCTGCAATTGAGAATGGAACCGAGGAGGGTCTTGGAGACTCTGAATCAGCCCCGATTGCATTTCCTCAAGACATACAAATGGAGGAGCCTCCTGAGCCAGTGAGGAACAACCCTACTACTGCTGCAGTTAGACGCTATGAAGATCAGATGGTTCCAAGCATGACTTCTTCTTTTCAAAGGATTGAAGAAGAACCATCTTTGGATGGTCAAAATTCAGTAGAAAATAGCAGAGCAGAAGTCCCAATAAATGTCAATGCAAACCAAGAACCAAGAAGAGGAACTTTTAACCTAGGGGTCACACACACTGTTCGAAGCAACAACAACCTGCCACAGTTCAATATTATGATAGGGCTGAATAATGCTGAAGATTCCACAGCAGAATCTTCAATCACCAGTAGGAGAGAGAGGGATGGAGGTGTAGTTCCTGTTTGGTCCCCCTCAACTTCAGGTTATGCAGAGCAATTTGTGAGTGAAGAGAATGGCATTGGAACCAGTTCATCTTACTTGCAGAGGCATCCAAACTCTCACCAGCTAATGAATTGGAAGCAGCTCTCGCAAACTGGGTAAGCAAACTAGAATTCTTGAAGCATTCAGCCACACTAGAATAGATTAATATCTTTTATAGCACTTCAAGGATCAAGTTTGTGCTTCAAATCAGTGCTGTAAACGAATATTCTATAAGTTCTTTTCACCTGATAATTCAAGAAAAGAGATCGCTAAAAGTTTTAGTGAGTTGGGATTTCCTACTAACCTGAAAGTGGTGCTGGAAATCCTGAACCTACGCCAGATTTAAGTAAATAGGGGAAAACTGTGATATGCTAACATCAATTACAAGATTTTGAGTAACAATCGCTTCCAAGACCAAATAAAGAGTAGAAAAACCCAGTTCCATAAGTGAGTCCAAGTGCTATTGAGATTGGAATTGTGTTTCATTTCCATGTTATATGTAGTTTCAGTTATTCTTCAGATTTCTCAAACTATAAATCTCTGTTGTGAACAGATAAATATTTGTGTGAGGTGATATGACAATCTGGGAAGAGGAGAATGACTAGGACGGGCCAATAGGCTGGTGAACCAGCGCCTGATCCACATCCTTATCCGCTCCTTTTTCGTCCACAAGTCACCTGATCAACAGATGATCCCCCCAGCGCATGGAATCTCAAATTGATGCAGGCAACTCATCTGCTATCATTTTTCCATGTATCCTGTTGTATCATACACGTAGCTCTACTGTATAGTAAAATGCCATTCTCAGAAGGAAAGGAAATAGAGTCATAATGGGGAAGGGATGTGTAGTCCTCTAATAAACCTTGGCTTGTGCTGTTTCATTTTATTGATTAGGCAGATATTCTTGCTGTAATCCATATTTATGTTACCTCCATTTTGTTTTCCGAGTGTGACACCACTTACTGCTGTAAATTAGACTGGGTTGTGACAGATTGGGAACTTGGTGAAAGTAACTCATATTTGGAAATTGTTAGTGTCACAATGGGCTCTGCTGACTTGTATTTGCAAAATCCGTTGAAATAAATTAATGAGAGCCCTTAGAATAGAATCGCAGGAAATGAAGAGGATGCATTGAAAGAATGGAAGGGAATTATATGTATTAGCCTGCAGAATTCATTTGCATTGGAATAAACCCAGTACTACAAACCAATTATCATTCAGGAGGAGTTCCATTTCCTGGTGATTCGGACAACAAAGCTTCTTCCGCTTATTTTTATCATTTGCGGGTGGGTGTTGGTGCCTTTCACTGACCTAATAAAGACTTTTTTATCGGCTGGTTGCTAAGAAATCATTGCGATCGGAAAAGAAAAACTGGGCATGCGAGTGCTGGACCCAGCAACAAGAGATGAGGCATACATAGCATAGGCACCTCCATTGTGTTGCTAGTGGATTTCAATCACTGATGTAAGCTTTCTACTAAAATATGTCTTCGCCCAGATGCCTAAGATAGCTCAGAATTGTGTTGCTAGTGAATTACTGTCAGTTAATTTTGTTTCTTTTACCAAGATGGACAAGGAAAGAATCATGAGACATATGCTGAGGGGACTTAAAAGTTAAAATAGACTGTGAATAGAAGGATCTTTTCATTTTAACAACCAAAGAACATGTTACACGAAGAAATCATAGAAAAGACAGAATAGAAATAAAGAAAATGGCAGCTAACTTCCGTCCACGAGAGAAAAAGTGATTTTCCTATGCTTTCAACATTTGACACCCATATTGACAACTTCAGGGGATCCCAATTTCGTGCGGGTATCAGTAACGTAGTTTTTAATCCAAACTTTCACTATCAGGACCTTCATAGTTGGAAGTTGTCAGACGGCTTCTGATCAGGCTACATGTTACGGACTTATTTTGGTACCATGGCGGAAGAGCAGAATGAAGCAACATGCTGGCAGGTTGAGCGAAATGTGGCGAGAGTGCTCTAGAGTTGGATGCAGATGACTCATGAATAATGCTTCTTCAGAGTTTAGAGAGGTAGACTCGGTTAAGTTTGAGGAGCATGTTGTTGGTCTTCGACGTGGGTTTTGGCCTACTTTGCACAAACTGTTTCAAGTTAGAGTGAAACCAGTTAGCAAAAAGGGGCCACGAGGCCGCTAGGTTAAAGAGTAGGCCCATGACATACAGGTGTGGTCATAGACAGTAGCGTACTGGTTTTTTTAACGTATTGCTCCTCACCAAATGGTTGAATTCGGATAATAGCCTATAAATGATAAAATTATTCCCATTTCAGAGCAAGGGGTTGCTTTCAATTTCATTCCATACGCTTCTAGGCAATCCTCAATATCGGGATTTCCAGAGACCATAGGCTTTTGCTTTTGAAAAAAGAAAAGACACCTATTCTGGGCACAGCATTACCAAGTCAATTCAGATTCCTATCTTGAAACCTGGGGCCTCAGGTTGTGAAGCAGTGTGTAGAGCAATCGAGTACAGAAACCTGAACCATTATTGAAAAACAAAGATACTGTACTGAGCAAATTATAAAAATGTTGACTCAGAAAACAAATTGGGGTAGCAGAAGCGACCCGTGGAGTATGCATGCGCATATTGTTTGTTTGTATCGTTGATATAGGCATAATAATGAGAAGCATACAGGAAGCTCGGACGTCAACTAAAGCCTATGCCCGCCCTATGGTTTCATATTCCAGGGAGTTACTGCATTTTTGCCTTTCCCTTTATCAGAGGATCAAAAGTTCCTTCTTCTTTTGTTTTTTGAGGGCATAAGCATCGGATGCGGGACCACCAGCTGAGTCAACAGTCCATATTACTGGTCTTTCCACAATGGAGCTGTAACGGCGACAAATTAACAAGCGAGTGGACTTCACAGCAGAAACACCAAAGTCAACAGCAGAAGTCTGCCTTATTGGCACCCTCTTTTTCCTTTTTACTTCCTCTTTTTCTATCTTTTTGCGCTGCGAAACGATGACTTGAAAAGGTTTGCAAACTGATTCACAAAAAACATATCATAGTGTCTCCGATTCTCTCTTTTCCTGTCTTTCTTTATTATTTATATAAAGGTTTTTTAAGTTGTCTACCTTTTTTTCTTTATTTTCTTTTCGTTTTTTCATTTCTTCTTTGTGTTAAGTTCTTTGTTTGAATTACAACAGCGTCATCTTCAACCAGCCCACCTAGTCTTCAGTTTTGACAATCGGATCCGAATAAGGGAATCACCTGATCTGTAATAGTTATTCTCCAAATATTGTTTTCCATCATAGTTCCTCCTTTTCTAACTTTTTTGGAGTTCAAATTGTATTCAAAGTCTTTTCCTCAATGATTTAGATTCGGGTTCGATGTGTTCAGTGTTGTATAAATTTGGGAAGAAATTACAATTTTGTAAAGTGAGAATATTTGTAACTTGGATTGAGTGGAAGCAAGAAGTTGATCTTGGAAAGGTGGTTAGTGGAAATTGGTGGTGTTGCAGATTTTATTTATGGGTAGGTTATGCTGTTTTAATGGCCCCTGTTCTCAGGTATGTTGTTTTCTGCTCTGTTTATTTTTCCCTTTCTTTTCATATGATATGGAGGGTTAATCATGAGCTGAAAGAACATGGGATGTGTCCAGTCTGAGACCATTGCATAGTTGATTTTGAGTGTTTTGGAGTTTTCTTTTATCTTTTTAGTTGTGTTTTCTGAAATCTTGATGGGTTTGAATTTTAAACACGAGGTTTTAGTGAGAGCACCTTAAATTAACTTCTCTGGGTCTTAAGGAGAAGATTTGATCTTTTTGGTTGACATTCTTTATTTATTTATTTTTTCCTGGAATAATTGAGGATATATTGAATATATATTTTAAGCTGTCGAAAAGACCATTCAGCTTCTGTAAAATGAGCAGGAGATGCAATGAAAATGCTCTTAAGCACAGTTTTTTCTTTTATTTGCTTAAGGGGGTTAATACTACACTCGTGTCATTACTTTCCTACTGTAATGTATTGGATCGAAACACTTGTTTTTTTCTTCTCTGTATCTTAATCCCAATCAGTAGAATAAAAAGCAGAGGAAGGAGGTTTTCTCATTCTTTGTGAGCTGTCAATTTTAGCTTGCTGGTGGAGCTTCCTCTTCTAGCTCTGGTAAAGGAAGAAGTCAAGAGGGTGTGATCAAGTATGGGTTCAGCCTCATAAAAGGGAAAGCTAATCATCCCATGGAGGATTATCATGTTGCTAAGTTTGTAGAGATAGAAGGACATGAGCTTGGGTTGTTTGCAATTTATGATGGCCATTTGGGAGATCGTGTTCCCCTCTACCTACAAAAGCATTTGTTTTCCAATATCCTCAAAGAGGTATTTTACTTGTTTCACATAGCACATTTTTTTTAAAAATATAAATGTATATCAATTTCAATGGGGGCGTTACCTTACACTTTCTGGTTCAATTATTATAGGAAGGGCTTTGGATCAATCCTGGAGGATCTATTTCCAAAGCCTATGAGAAAACAGACCAGACAATTCTTGCTAACAGTTCCAACTTGGGACGAGGTGGGTCTACTGCGGTAACTGCAATTTTGATTAATGGTCGAAGATTATGGATTGCCAATGTGGGAGATTCACGAGCAGTTCTTTTTAAAGGGGGTCAGGTGATACAGATGACCACAGACCATGAACCCAACACTGAAAGAAGCAGCATTGAGAATAGAGGTGGCTTTGTTTCAAACATGCCAGGTTCTTCACTCCTACTTTTTCTAAACGCTTATTGTATTTGTATACATACATCCTTGTTCCAAGTTCTGCATAAACTTGACAAGCTTGTTTCAGAACATTAATCTTATCGCAATCTGATTATTATACTCCTTATATGTAGGTAGGTGGGGTAGTCTGGAAACAGAGTAATATATACTATCGGGTCTGATTTAGAACTTCAATTTTGAAATCAAAAGATGTTATGTTATTGCGAAACTGTTTAATTTGCCTTTTCTTGGTTTTCCTATTCAATTGTATGACAGAATGTGAATAAATTGTTCTTCTCCTGTAACACCCTTCTCAATGTCTTACTTTTGATCAACCAATCTAGGAAGTTGGGCTGATGTTCATAGAAATGTAACAGATAGATTTCTGTTGTTGCCTTTATACCAGGAGATGTCCCCAGAGTGAATGGGCAGCTGGCTGTTTCTCGTGCCTTTGGAGATAAAAGCCTTAAATCACTCTTACGATCAGATCCTGACATACAAGATACTACTCTAGATTTCAGCACTGAACTTCTAATTCTTGCAAGTGATGGCCTATGGAAGGTAAAAACATTTCGGCTTTCAACTTTGTTCTGCCTGGTTGGTAGTAACCATTGAGATCATTTTTCTTGATTCCCTTTTATTTTGCTTGTGGATAATGTAGGTAATGACTAATGAAGAGGCCGTCGATATAGTGAGAAGAATCAAAGACCCTGAGAAGGCAGCTAAGCAACTAACTGCTGAAGCACTGAGAAGAGACAGTAAAGATGATATATCTTGTGTTGTGGTTAGATTTAGGGGATAATCCGTAATAGCCATATTGCTCACATATCTGAAATAAGAATTTCTTCACCCGGATGCCATTTTGTGGGTTTGATCATCTGGGGACCTCTTCACAAAAACTCTGCTGCAAAAGAGGGAAATTTTGGGGAAGATTCTTCTTCAATTTATTTATTTTCACCGAGTTATGAACTTCTGGTGTTAGGTATTGTTCGATTTCATTTTGGAAATGTTTGAGCGTTCAGATTTATAGTCCTTAAATTTGCCCAGAAGAGTGAACACTGCATGTAGATGAAAAGTATGCTTCTGGTTGTGAATGGGTTGAGGTTTGATGGTTCATAGTTCACTCGATGTGGTTTGGGACGAAATCCTAACGTTTACCTGAGTATCGTCAAACAATTTTAAGTTATAGAAAAGCTCATATTTAAATATCACTTTTTGGTTAAAAAAAAAAACCACTTTTAGGTATTGTGTTAATTGGGTATGTTGGTCTAATGCAATCAAAACGAGTTGTACCATTTTGACCTGGTTCGACCATACAACCTAAATTGATAATTTTTCTAGTTCCGTTGCTAGTTCCATTTTTAAGACATTGGTTTAGACATATTTAGGTTGGGTTTAAGTTTGATTTTTTCAACTCATACTCAATTAAGACTTAATATTGAGCTTAGTTTAGGGTTCAAATAACTTGACTTCAACCTAAAACCCGATTTAATATTTTTATAACATTTATAATTCATATCATATTATATAATAAATTTTTGTTATTTGATTTTTTTTTTTTTTACTTCTTCTTGTATCTTGAAATTTTGCGTTACATATTATTAAAATTTTCATTTAAATATAATAATTCTTTAAAAAAAGATTATAGATGATTTTTTTTTTTTGAAAACTTTAGAGGATGACATAGTAATATCCGGCTTAATAACAAAAATGATTAACTCAAAGTTTACACATTTAATAATCGAAAAATGTCTAAAATACCTAAAATTTAGATCTACATTATATTGACGAATAAGATTTGACATGATAAATCTGTTGAATAGGATTTGATGTTATGACATCAACGACACAATTACCCATTATAATAAGTGGATGATAAAACACATCTCAACAATTGATGACAAAACACGTTACAACAAGTCGACGAAAAACATAAAAAATAAAAGCAAACTTATATCGATGTAGAAGAACCCATTTTATTAAAAAAAAATAAAATCTTGATATATGAAAAAAAAACAATGAAATAGATAATTTCAGGTTAAAAAAACCAAAAAATCATTTCACATTTCTAACAAATATGGGCTTTAAAGACAAAATAGAGAGAGGGGCGATTAGGTTTTTAAAGAAAGTTTAATCTAACTAACTCGAGTTTAATTGATTAACTCGAAAGTAACTTAAACAACTCAAGTTCAACTATAATTTTAAAATAAATGAGGTTGGTTTGATTATCTCGTATTAAAGTTCAAGTTAAACTCCAATTGATTATCTTTTTAATATATATTGGGTTTTGAATTAGTAATTGTTAAACTAATTTGCCCAAGTTGTAGCCTATTTTTATGTTGTAAATAATGCTTTTTCAAATTCGTTTAACGATTGTTCATCGTATCTAATTCAAGTGGTTATAAAATATTTATTATACTTAGTTCAAGTTATAGAATGTTCATAGTTAAAACAGGTAAATTATATAAGGAGGGAGTGTTCTAGCCTGATAGTTTACAATCTTGAAATTAAAGTTTATTAAAAAAAAAGTTCATTTAATTATTAATAATCATGTGATCATGAGAATAATGAGTTCATATTTTAAAACGAAGACGGTAAATACATTCCACGTCACCAATTCGAGTGGCAGAAATTGATTGCCCTCTCTCCATCTCCAAGCGAATATACCCACCAGAATCCTATAGGAAAGGTAGACGGTAATTAGGGTCCATAAAAGCAAAACCCTACCCGCTCCTTCATAAACATGGGCTTTTAGGGTTTAGGGCTCACTTGTTCAGCGGATATAAATACATGATGAACCGGCGTACATTTGATCATCTCAGAGTTTGGCCGTGTTTTCCTCTTTGGTCATATAGAGGTAGGATTATAATACTTGTTTTGATATTTGCCTCTCCTTTCGGCTTCAAGAGCATAGAGATCTGATGATCGATTTCTTGATGGCTTTGTTCTAGAGGCATATATTTATCTCCATTCAAAGGTTTTTTGTTTCCAGAGTTTGCTTTATTCGCTTCTCTGGCTGCTCTTTGTTTGGTACATTTCGTCTCCTAATCTCCTGAGCCAATTTATTTTCAGTTACGTAATAATTGTATATTCTCCTCTTTGCTCTGCTTATAGGATGGAAATATAACGGAGGAAAATTTTGGATTTTAGATCTCTTTTTTTCAAGATCTAGAATTTTCGTATGGTTTTAGACCGTTTCTATGGGTGTCCAAATGGGGAGGTCTTTTTACTTTCAGGAGTGCATCGGCAGTGAATTTGAGTTTTGATATCACTGTTGGTTTTCATGGATTTGATTTCAAAATTTCTGTTATTAATACTATATCACTGTTGGTTTTCATAGATTTGATTTCAAAATTTCTGTTATTAAATCTATCTAATGGTGTTCTTGGGACAGGGATACTAAGCGTCTCTCCACATTTCCCTATTCGACCTTTGAATTCGACCTTTGAATTGGCATGTTCTCCATGTTATGAGATAATAGGGTTCAGTTTTTTTACTTCCAACACCAACCCATAAATTTTAGATTTATTTTCAAATCGTTTTTCTGGTCCGCAAATATTGTAAAAATTAGGAGAACGATCTTTTATTATTCACAACTTTTGTCTTTTTATTATCATAAAAATAAAAAATTGGTGAACAGTGACTTAGTTTTCATATCTCCAAGTATGATGTAAATGATGATTTTTAATATAAGAATTTTTTTGATAAGTAAGCGGAGTAGTATAAAGACAATAAAGGGCTAAGCCCTAGAATATACAGGAGTATTTAATGGAAAGAAAATGAAGAGGAGAGGAGAAAAGGAACATACATCAACCATCCAAAGCAAAAACACAGGCAAGCTAACAAAAAGAGAAGAAATAACCCAAACCCTCGAGAAGAAGCTAACCACTCTAAGAAATCTAAAAGAGAAGTGGTCCCTTTGTCTACATATTGTTCCAAAATCATAAATTGAAAATAAAAGAATGCTTTTAGCCTTTGAGTAGCTAATGTTCCATTTGAATTGAATTTTTTTCCATTTTTTTCCTAACTCTCCAAAAGATGGAGAGAGGAACTGAATTTCAGGTCATCCTTCTTTTTTTTCTCCATAAATGAGTCATTTCAACTAAGAAGCATGTCATTGACATCTTTAGGGAAAACCTAGGAAACACTAACAAGGGAGAGGATAATATCCCATAGAGGACAAACAACCAAGCAACCACACAAAAAGCATTTATTAGGAAGATGTCAGCTTGTTCTTTGGAGTTTGTCTAGGGTTAAGACCTTACTCCAAGCCACTTCCTAAGCGAAAAAATAAACTTTAGAAGTGACATAGGCCATCAAAATTTGCTTAACGAGGAACCTTGAGACAGAACTCAAGACCAATAGGTTATAGGCATTGCGCATTATGAAGGTTGCATCTGTTGTCCCTTTTCAGATAACTCTATCCAAGGTCAGAAACCCTTTTCCTTTTTTTGAAGGACACAAAGAAGGCTCGCCATCAACAGCATCTCCTTAATCATTGAAAGTCTTTGACAATTAAGATCTCACATCCGTCGCCTAAATGGTTCCAAGCTCCCGCCACGTTGATGGATTTCATTTCAAAGAACCATTCTGTAAAAGGGAGGGGAATACTGAGGGTTGAAGGCTCCACAAGCACCAAAATCCGTCTAGAATCTAACCCTGGTGCCATTTCCGACCCTGAATTTCTAGTTATCTTTCACCTAAGAGGCTTCTTTGAGGGTTTCCTTCCACAAACCTGCATCAAAAGGGTCCAGAAAGCATTTGATCCACCAAACAGATCATCTTTACCAATGATCAACTCAAGGATTTCCAAGATGCAAGCTCATCGAAAATCTCAAATCCATTTGCCTAACAAAATCCTATATCTCTAAAGACGCATAAAATCCAAGCCAAGACCTCGTCTTTGTTAGAACATCACATCCCACCGACCAGGGGTTTCTTCTCAAGAGCTCCACCTCCCAAAGAAAGTTCACATTTGGTAATTTTTCCAATCCCGTGCGTAAATTAGGTAAGCATTCTCCCAACCACACATCCGGTAGATAGAGGCTAAAAAGCATATGCTCTTTGATCAAAGCTAGTCTACCGCCTTTAGAGATGTGAATTTTTTCCAAGGGGAGTTTCTTTCCATTCTTCCTATAGCATCCCAGTTATTGACTATAGAGCCCTAAGGGGCCTGTAGTGGAGGAAGTCGCTCACATTAATGTACAACACCTGTAGTCGTGAATCCAAATTATCCACATTACCAACCTTGTAAGATCTCACTTATCCAATTAATTTTTAGGCCAGAGAAGGAAGTTTCTCAAATCTAAACAACACCCATTCAGGTAACAGTTGATATTTAGAAGTTTTAAAAACTTAAACACATGTCATTTGGCAAAGAGATGAGAAATGCTACAAACAGACCCCTCTCTACTAGTAAGTGTACATCTAGAAATGAACCCCCCAGCCCTAGCCCTTCTTAGAAGAATACTCAAAACCCATACTCTCAAATGAAGGAGGAAGTGCAGCATGATCCTATCTAAGACCTCTAGAACTTGAGAAGAACCTAGCAGGCACCTCATTCACCAAAACTGAACATTTTGTAGTGGAAATACACCACCAAATCCACCTCCTCCATTTGGAACCAAACCCCATGCCTTGCATGACCTTCATAAGGAACTGCCACGAGTTTGCCGAAAAGCTTTTCGAGACATATCTAACTATAGGTCACACCTTCTCCCTTTTTTTCTCGAGAATCATTTTGATCTCGTTTCGTGATTTAGCGGCGAATTGTCATTTTCATTGCAGGCATGCTGCTTAGCACTACAACCGTGCTCATTAAAACCTTTTTAAGCACCACAACACCTGGGCAAGTAGCTTATAGAGGCTCTTTCCAATGCTTATAGGCCCAAAGTCCTTCATATCCTCCTCCCTTCTTGGGGACTGACCAAGAAAGTAGAGCTGAGCCTCACAAGTGAAGACTTAGATACAAAAAGCTTCATAGAAAAGCCCAGATCACGTGCCCAAGAACCCTATTTTTTATATTTGAGTGTGCAAGAGGGGAAGATAAATTTGAAAGTAAATTTCATTTATGATAGATAGAAAGGAGAAATCATGACCTTTCTATATTCCCTTCTCCATATTGAGATTTTTTTACCAAATGAATAATGGTGAATCTTCACAGTTCTAGAAGACACCTGTTCACTATGAATTCTTTATTATACTAATAAAACAAAATTATAGTAAGTTTCATTCTCTATTTTTTATTATTTATTTTATTGTGATTTACATAGTGATTTAATATGAGAGTTTAGAGTCTGTTTATTATTAATAGAGTTGAAAGTGAAAATAAATGGACCATAGTTCTCCAAATGAATAGAACATAGATACTTTGACGCAAAAAATGGAGATTTGTACTGGAGTTAGAATATAAAAAATGGAGATTGGATTGAGAGAGATGCTCCTAAAATCCAACACAGGACTCTATTTGAGTGGAGTTCCTAACATGTTAATTGGATAATTAATTTTCTAAAATCTACCTCAAAGACCTAATTTTTTTTACCGATAAAAAAAATTATAAGAGCAACATTTTTGACCGATATGTTAGTTCCACTTTCCTTAATAATACAAACTTAAGACCATCAGACATCTAAAGTCACAAATGAAACCTACCCAAATACTTTTAATATAGCATCTGTCAATGTTGAGACTTATCCTACATCTAATTTTTCAGATCAATTGAGAGTTTAAAGATTATTGTTTGATTTCCTGTAAGAATTCTGATTTTTGGTCAAATTCTTATCTTCCTTGAAAATGAATCTCCTGTGTCAGAAAGATTATAGAAGTTTTTTATTAAAATAACGTAGCATGATGTTATGTCATGATTAGGAATTTTGGGAATCCAAACTTAGAGAGAAATGTGTGAAATGGTAAGTTAAATAATTAATGGGATTTTGGCAAAATTAATGAATGTGTCTCATTGAGAAAATTACATCAAATCATATCTTTAAATCCACCTGATAGTTCTGTAGTGGTGTTTTTAGTATAAATAACTAAGTCTATCTTGTTAAGGGATATCAATTTCAAACAATTTGAATAATGAGGATCAAATAATCTTATTTCAGTTTGTCATGAAGATCAAATATTTGATAAAAAGTTCAAATATTTGGTAAAGAGAATGGGTTTACATAGGTGCTCAAATTACATCATGATTGTATATTGTACTATTCTATGTGACTTATATCTCTTTATTAATGGACTTTTTTATTAAATATTTGATTGTTTAATCGGGTTTCAAATAGTCTTAAAACTCTGACCAATTGGGTCCCAAAACTACGGTTGACGATAAAATAGCATGTGGCTGATTACTTGGTGACATAAAACTTTCTTCAAAAACTCTTGATTGTATATATTTACTAATTTTCTTGAAATATTGTGGAGAAAAAAATGTTGGAAGATAGATTGTATTATAGGATTGAGTATTGCTCACTATGAGGGATTGAAAATACTTAATCTCGTGTTGATGAAATTATCTAGGATATATGCGAGTAGCCTATGGGTGAAGTATTTTTGTTAGTCTTGTTGGTGACTTAATAACTATACTTCTGTTGTTCGTTTCTTCTTGCAATGTCGCACTACCCATTTCCTGTATGAAGAGATGAATAAATGAGTTAATTAAGATGTTTTGTCCATTGTGGGCGAGTGGGAGCTGTTAGACTTTTGGGTTAGGCTTTGGCCAAATCCATATCCGCCCATTATAGGCAAGACCCAATCCATATCTGTCGATTATGGGTAAGAGGTTAATTACTATTTGAATACCTGTTGGATGGGATAGAGATAAGTCTCTTATTCAAATAGACTATAACTCATCACCTCCAAGTATGGATGGGATAAGTCCACTGTGCCAGAAAAGTTCCTTACTATAGGGTATTATCTAACACAACAGAACTTATGATTCCTTCTTCAATCACTCTCTCACTAGAACTTTCTCTTGGACTATCACCATCGTTGCCCTTTGGACGTGGGTTCGTGGATTGATTAGGGATAGCACGTTGTGACTATTCTCTACACCTCACAGAACTATGAACGGTAATAAATGTCGTAACAACATAAAGCTGGCATCCGTCATCGGGCTATTCCGTGATATGTTATTTTGGCTCTTGACCATATATATATAACATAATGCATATCTTATAAGGTTATGTATGAATCCTTTTTCAGCTTTTTATTGCAGTATTTGAATTTTTGTTTCACTATTTTATTGGTGGTAAACAAAAATAGAATGATTTTTCACTAATATGTTTGCTTTAACCCAACATAGCATAAATTTATGTTCAGGCAGTGCAGTGTTCTTTAACAAATTTATTCTTATAATGAGGAAACCCATTTAAGGAAAACAAGATTTAAAATCTATAATACCTTCATTAAGTGCTAGAAGCCTTCCTCTGTTGGACGAAAATAGAGACATAGGTAGTAGTATCAGTAGCACTCCTAAACTAAGTGAATTAATTCGATTGGTCTGATTTTTAAAATATTTGCACAAAAGGTGGATATTTGGTGGAGGTATGGAGTAGGTAGTTTAAGTGGATAATTGTGAGCTTAAATGAGCTGTCTATGGCTTGATCGGACCCCTATAATTTCATTCTTGCATTTTGGTTGCAGATCAAAACTCCCAGGCGGAGGAACAGGGAGCAATGTGAAGTTTAGCTTTTTCAATATGAGTTAATATATCTTGAGGATAGTGCACTCTAATTATCTACTTCCTTGAGACTCATTATATAAAGAACCAGAATGTGTCAATTGAAGTGCTTTTAGGTCTTTATTGTACGACCTAATTGAGAAGATCACTGTTTAGTAGGATGGTATTTCTGTTTGTTTTAGCTTTTACTATTCTCCACCCATTTATCAACCTAAAACAACTGATCATAGAATGATGATCTACTTCCAAAACATATACTAATCAACTGAATGATTTGATAATTATTGAAATAATACTAGATTAATCACTTCAAAACTCCTATGATTTCCAACAGTCTGATTTCCAGAATAATCACAAAATTTTATATTATTCTGATATACAATTCATGACGTCAACTGAGTCCACTCAATTATAAGAAAAAGATATACATCATATAGAAAACTGGTTATGCCTCCATGAGAGTAGAGTGGTGGTAATAGAATGAGAGTCCCAAAACATTGAACAAACAAATGTCCTCTCTTCCTTCCAAGCTCCCAAATCATTAAGAATCGCTATATTAAGTTTCAAAAACTCTTAGGTTGTCGCAAATCAAGATTTATTACTCATCCCTTCACTTATACACAGTCGATAGATCCCGTGGTCCTCTCGTCTCTTTCCTTGACAACACCTTCCTTCCACCAACCCGACTCCGGCGAAGCGGAACCTTCAGGTCGTCCATTCCATAAATTATTTCCTACCAAATGGTTCTCTGATGGCTTTCGTGCGTTTTTATCAGCCTTGATCGGTGCTATGGAATTCGTTTTGTAATATTAAATTCTAGAACGGAATAGTGAAACCATCATATATTTTCTTTTATAAGGGCTTCTTGAACATTAGGTGACTTTGTGCTGGCATTGCAATTTGGTTGCATCCCAGCACTTGGGTTGACTTTGTACAATTAGCAATTAAAATTTTTTGTTTGTGAAACTGGAAAGGTTCTAACAAAAGAAAATGAAGAGAAATATAAAGAAGAAAAATGGAAGTAAAAAAAAAATGGAGAGAAATATAAAAAGGAAAAATGGAAATAAAAATTGAAAATAAAATACAATAGGTTTAAACTTAATAAATGTTAACAATAAAAATAAGATAAAAGGTCTTTAAGAAGGTTTTTATTAAATCTTGGTACTTAAAATAACATTTTAATGTTAATTTTTTATTTTATTATAAATGGAGGCCTCTTCCATTACTTAATAGTTGAAGTGTGAATAGGGGCTGATTGGGCACCTATTCAACCAAAGATTTCGTCCTCGCCACTGCCTAGCGCCTAATGAATGATTAATGCCCAATGCCCATTTGACATTGTTTACATTAAAAATAAAATTTTGGGTTCAAATGATACTTAAATAACCATTCGGTTTAAATGACAGTGGAATGGGTCGAATGGATATATCAAACCCAAACGAGAAAATCAACTTAAGAAAGCTTAAAACCCAACAGTACATCTGTGATATTTATAAATTTTTAAAATGATCATCGTCATAGTTAAGGAGATATTTGCCACTTTGTCCTCAGCAGACTTGTCTCCGCTGATACTGATACGATAGAGTACGCGAGCATTTATTAGAAGTGGAGAAGTTGCTTGGGAACGATCGTGGAGAAAACATTTATGAATAAGACTCTGCGCGTATCATAGTTATCTTAATGTCTATAAAATAAGACTCAACATCAGCAAATATGGCTTGATTCAACAAACACCAGTTATTTCATCCATTTCAGTTCTTATACCACTGAATACCTTTCTATCTTACCAGCTTTACATATTTCTTTATACGATTATGGGTATCAGCTTTCTGTTTGATTTACTTTCTGCCTTAATTTGTTAAAGTGAATTATTACATTCTTCGCTTAAACCGTGATAATTCTTCTCTTGAGATTTTAATTAGTCCAATTTTCTAAAAGTATTTTCCTCTTAGATTCTTAGGAACCATAAAAAGAAACAGAACTTTCAAAGTATCTATGTATGTTAATGCTAAAGATAGTTCAGCCTTGGCATCACTTGTAATTTCCACTGTTCCACATCTACCAATCAGAAGCTTTGTGTTCGAGAAAATCCATGTAAACATATTTTTGGCATGCCTCGTGGGACACATCTATGTGGAACATCGATACATTATCTATATATATATATATATATATATATATATATATATATATGAAAGATATTCTATGTGATGGATCCATTTTGGTCAAGAAGCACCAAAAATTGAGAGTAAGACAAATTGTAGAGTCTCCGAATCAGATATGCGATGCAACACATGAAGGAAGATGAGTTCAACCTTAGTGAATGTGAGATAGAAGATCTCACATGAATTCTCTAGTGCTTAACGAGGAATCTTATCCAAATGAAAATCCACTATTGAATAAGTGAATGGAAGAGGTGTAGGTAATGGATGCCTATTCTTTTCTATATTAATTTCAAATGAATTTTTAGGCTCTCATGCAAGAATTAAAGAGTTAGCTTATGATCATGACCTGGGTTTCTTATGAAGAATTAAAGAATCTCAATCCATCCAGAACTCTAGAGAAAAAGGTACACAGAAAATTCCTTCATGAAAGGCAATTTTCTAATCTTAACTCGAAGAGCAAACAGATCAGAACTGCACGTAGAAGTCAATTTCACTTCCTCACCTATGCAGCAGAGGTTAGATACACTCCAACAGCAAGGAGGAGGGTGGTACTTTGACACTAGCATGGAAAGACCTAAAGCAGCTAGAGCACAAATTTCAAATAGATTTTTTTGCTCACTAACTATTACACAACCTAGAAGTATATGAAGGAGGCTTTTCTTTCAAGCAGTCTTGCATCATGCAGCCACACCTGGCAAGTAAATGATACTAAATAATAAGTCTAATGTTCAACATTTTTAGGCAACTATTTCAATACCGTCATTTAGAGCACCGTGAGAGGCTAAAAAAGAGTTGGCATGGGCTGTTGTGCCCTAGAAAAATCGGGTCGCTTCATTTTGGTGAGTCTCTACAAACCTTGTTCTAGAAATGATAGATAGGGAGAACCCCTTATCCACAATGTCCCTGGAGCCCCTTATTCTTTCTGAGAAGATAGCTAATCCACCTCATTGAGCATATTTCTAGATTCATCAAGATTAAATGTGGTGGGGAGAGCTCAATTAACTATGAGAATTTAATATTTCCAAGCTGGGATCAAGTTTACTAACCCTTGAGGAAGCCATGTGGTATACAACACATCGAGAAACTCCATTCAAAGTTGGCGTGAGATGGAAAGCAAGGGTGTCCACACTTAGTTTTCGTGGTCAAGCCTCGGCGTGCATAACAAAACTATCCAAAGTGACTCAAAGAAATAGGGAGACTACTGATCTTTCATCTCCTGATTTAGGAAGATGAGAAACAGGTACAAGATCCATCTTCCAAAAATAGAGTATGTGAAAATGGCTCAAAGAGGTTTAGACATTGAGTTGAGGAAAAAATTCCAAGGTATGGAATTTGTAGAGTTTTTACAGAACTTGGGTGCCTATGGAGCAAGATAGAGCATGAAGAGTTTCAAGGAAGAAAGCTAACACTAAAGGAAAAGTCCATAGGAACCAAGTTGTCGTGAAGCACAATCAAAGAAGTGGGTAGTGGCAAGATCTATCTACCATGTAGAACATCCACTTTGTCCCTCTCTGTGTGAAAAGTGCACCCATTTTAGTAGTTAAGACACAAATTATTGGTACACAGGTCCAGTACACTTTTGAGGTAGCGAAAACAAAGGAAATATTCGATTTCACAGAAAGAAAATTCATTACCTCCCCTAAAGAATTACAGATCCCCAAATGCTGATGAACAAAGGGGAAAGACTTTATTGTAAGTACCAATCCAAGGAACCATACTACTAAGGCATGTCACTTAGAAATGTCATACAACACACAGATCAACAAAGTAGATATACCCAAGTTCCTATCAAAAGCTATGGGCACGACGAAGATCCTTTCACTGGGTGCCTTAATCAACACCGCGATTTTGACCCAGAGCATTGATGACTCTAAGAAGGCGGAAAACTCTTTCAGAAAGGCAATGTAGTCCCTCAGTGTCTGCTCCTGCTGAAGGATAGGTTAAAAAGAAATGGTTTAGTTTGTATAGATCCTTCACTAAGAAGAAATTCAATGAAAGGGATAGAGTAAAATATATCAGTGAGCAACCCACTTCCATAAAGGGGAATCCAATTAAAGGCAAGACGAATTCTTAGAAGATGCACTGCTCCTCTTAGAGAAAAGGGTGCAAAGCTGACCACCTCCTCCATGAGGTAGGTTCATTGTTCAAGGAGAATGATACAGGCGTGTTCAAAGAATGTTCCCAAGAGAGAGTTTTTTCCAAGGGTAAGTTCACCCTTTAAAGACACAAAAAGTTAGGAAAGTTACCTCAAGTGGAGAGCAAGAGGGTTATGTCCAGGTTGATATGGGATAGAGTAGTCTTCTGCTAGAAAATACAGCTTTCCAGGAGGATAGAATCACTCCTCCAAAGGGTAAAATCTTTTCCTCATGAGAGAAGATTGTAGACAACTTCACTTCTATAAGAAATAAGGCAAGGGAAGGACATGTTTCTCCAACTAGGCCTATTTTTCCAAAAAGGCTGATCCTAGCTTCCTCCATAAGAAAATTATGTTCACTAGGGATGGGCCTATTTCTTCCATGGAAAGGTGAGAAAATGACATAAGCCCAATCTTATCTTATTTTTCCAAAAAGGTGTGACTCCAATTTGCACAAAGTGATATCTCCTCGTACAAATTCACTTCTCCAAAAGATATGGTAGGAAACAAACCTGTTTTTTCTAAGGAAGGGGTTGCAAAGAAGGAAAGGCTTGTGAGGTGTATCATTCTTTCTATGTTTTCTCCTTGTTAAAGGTGGCATGTGGTACAACACAAATTTTTTTCCCAAAGGCTATCTAGGACTCAAAAAAGGAGGATGCAGAGGTAAAGAGCAGCTAATAGAAGCCATCTCATTGATGTACCTATGGAAATCCAAAATGAAGATTCCATGGAGTTAGAGAAAGTGAAGGAAAGAGTGGTTTGTAGCTCGGAAAAAAAATAATTTGGGAGGAAAGTTATTGAGGATATGGAGTCAATAAGCAATGTAGATGAAGTGATGGATACGGAGGCCTTATTAATAGGTGAAATCCCTATCTCTTTAAATTGTTCAAACGTTTCTTTAACATTGCCAACTGTCTTCAAGTCAAAAAAGGTAAAGGAAGACCTAGTGGAGGTGGAAGGGAAACACCCTGCTACAAAGGAAGATGAGGGCCACAATGGGGTTACTATAGAATCCTCTGAAGAATGTAGACCTGAGATGGCGATATTTGAGAAACCCTCTGTAGAAATGACGAGGCACATAAAGCCTTTGTATGTAAGAACTCATCTTAATGGCAGACCGATATCCAAAGTTATGATAGATAATGGATTAGTGGTAAATGTAATGTCATTGAGGATGCTAAGAACTCTAGAAAGAAACATTAGTGATCTAATAGAAACAAAGGTGACTGTGTTTACCTTTACTGGAGAAGTATCCAAGACCTTGAGGATACTACTCTGCTGATCACCATTGGCAGAAAAACCCGCATTATCTCGCCTCAGGATATACTCTTACCAGCAACCTACAAGATTTTGTTGTGAGGTACTGACTGTTAATCGGTGTGTCGTCCTCCTTCTCACCGTCTACTATTTTGAAAGGTAATATGGAAGTGGTGTGGGTAGACAAGCAGCAGACAAGCAGTCCTTCATGGCGGCTACAGGTTCTAGGGAGGCTAGGTATTATGATCAAGAAATTGATTTGATCAAGTTTATTAGGAGAAGGAAAGATGAATCCCTAAGGAAAGTTACATGGACCTAAAGGGCCTCAGTGGAACGGGGTGCTGAGTGCCCAAACTCCTAAAGGTGACTACAATCGTGCCTTACAAGCCGACGAGTGGTCCAATCATCGAGGATATCGATGATGACTGAATACTCTTAAGAAGAAAAGGCAATAGCTGTAACTACATAATCAAAATGAAAGTGTAGTAGATTGTGGAAAGGATTTAAGAAGAACACCTCCAAGACACTTGTGGAGTTAAGATGATATTTGAAGGGGATGCATATGAAGAGATGAAGAAATACAGATGGATGATTTGGAGCAAGCCCCTCCGTTTGAAGACATGTAACCTGAAGTACATGATCTCATGGAGGAAGTGAACCTCGACACCGTAGTTGTTTCGGCGATTTGCCCATATTAGTTCCTCGGTCGCCCGACGCAAGGAAGGGATTATTGCAATATTACAGTAGTTTAAAGATTGCTTTGCTTGAAATTATGACGGATGCTTCCAAGCACGTGCTTGGTGGAGCATCGTTGGTCTATTTGCTGTGAATTTCAATTATTGTACCTAGAAGAATGTTCCAAGGAGGTAAAAGCTAAAAGTGATGGAAGAAACTGTTACGAGGAAGGTTTCATTCCACGTTCACATATAGTTTTGTTCACATCGCTAAGGAGAAGGCTGAAGTTGGTATGAAGAGCAAGATGATTTAAAGACTAGCTTCGGCTTCGTCATAACGACGCTATCCTTCGCCACATCGAAGAGGTTCACCTGGGCAAAGCCATTGTTCGTCGATCGCAGTTGAAAGCATCTCTCTTCAAAGAACAATGGTCAGAGTCAAGGTAGGCTTTAGCCACTTTGCTCAAATATTCAGTTCTCTCCAAATGGCCACTTTTCTTGTCTTAATGTTTTGAGTCAAGGCAGGCTTTTCATCCATTATTATCTCCTTCTAAATATTTAGTTTTCCCCAACATAAATACCTTTTCATCCTAATGTTTTGAGTTATAAAGCTTTCAAATAATTATTGTTCTCGATATTCAAGCTCCAACATAATATTTTCTATCCTAGTTTCTGAGTCAAAGCATGCTTCTTAGTTTATTGTTCCCAGCAGCAAGTTTTTCCAACACACACATTGCAAGATATTATTCAAAATAAATAAGAGGTTTTTATCCACTGGCCACCTCTTCAAAACAAACCTCCATGCACATGATATCATCATCCACACACAAACACTCTTTCAAAGGTAGGCCTAATGCCCCCTTGGTCCACTAATGCAATTATCACGCATGTGAATGCGTCATCATGCTTATGTGTCTGTGCAAATGTCACTTAGTTCCCAACATAAATGGTGCTCTGCCACTACACCTAATCATCAGGGAAAGACAACTTCTTCAAAAAGGTCCATCAATGAAAGGGTGAGGGAGTTAATGTTAGTTTATTTTCCAAGGTAGATATGGCGAAAAGATCGAGTAGGGGAGAGAGACTAATATCTATATACAAAGGAGCAAAGCTTCGAGGTCATATGAAACATTCATTGCAAATCACTTTGAAAAGTAAGGGATGATCTTACTTACCAAAGTGGAGGAGTTCGTGGTTGTGAAGATGGCCGGTAAAAATCAAAACTGCACATATGAGGAGCAGACGCTACTTCGAGCCTCAAGAGGCATGACGGTCTAGGGGAGGTTAAACAATAGCGTCTGTCGAATAGCAGGAGCTTCACTACCTCAACAACATAGGGATTCTCAACTTGGAATAAGGTTGAGAAGAGAGGGGAGGAAGAAGAGAAAGAAGAAAAAGACGACGAAGAGGAGAATGTGGAAGGTTTCGTACGTAAATCCTATGAACTTTTCAAATCCCAAAGGAGAGTCATTTGATGCAGAAGGAATTTGTTTTGGAGGAGGGAGATCAAAAGTTGCAGGTTTGAAAGAAAAATCGGGGGGAGGCTTTTCTTGAGGTATTACTTTGGGCTTTTTCAATTCATCAAATCGTGCTCGGGTTTTGGCTTGTTCTTCCCATTGATAATCCACATACAAGGGTTGAATTGCACTTTGGATCTCATGGTAAAATGATGAGAGAAGAGCGAAGGAAGCCTTTTGACATATAAAAGCTATTCCATACAAACATGGTCCATGGGCCATATTGTATACGGAGGGAAATTGTTTACACTAAAAATAATTTTTTTGGCTCCAATGGTATTTAAATAACTATTTGGCTCAAATGGCAATGGAATGAGCCAAATGGATATATCAAGCCCAAATCGAGCCCAACCTTAATCAGAGAAAGCCCAAGCCCATGAGAATCAATCCATGAAAAGGTCCATAGACATTTATGAAATTTTGAAATAATTTGTCATAGTTATCAGACGTTTCCATCCCAACGAGGCGACAGATGGGACGCCACACGACTAGATTCTTAACCGCTTGTGGATTTCGACGTGGTAGACTTAATGGAACAGATCCATGGTGGTTGATGCTTTCAAACAGCCTCCACAACTTCAAGCTCTGATCTATTCTGAAAAGAATAGACAAAACAAAAAACACATCCAAGATTAAAGCCAACACACTACATGGTAACATTTAACCCATAATAGTTTTCTCCAAAAACGACTAAACTCTAGGCTTTGATACACCACCATTAGTCACGCCCCTGCCCCGCCTAGGCAAAGATTGGTATGCCGACACCGAGACTCCAGACTCTTTTTGGCAACCTTCTTTGTACATTGGGGCGGACCCATCATATAACCATAAGGAAATAAAACTTCTAGTACTACCACCTAGTGGAAGCTTTTAAACCGCCTTGTACAGCATTCTCAGTCCCATTTACATCCAAAACTAAAAATCAAAACCCATCATAGACTCCTATTGTCAGGTCGCTCCTACCGCATGCGGGGGCACGTCGGATGTCCTTTTTTCGTGCCCTACACTGATGAACACCCGTGCTAAGTTTATAGCTTAATGGGAAACATATATCGTATATGAACGCATTTGAAGTGGTCCACAATTACATATAACATAATGCACATGTTAGGTTATGCATATACTTGAGTCTATGTCCCGAGTTTTCATATAACGTAATTAACATAAGCATTGATTTTCATATCTCCTTAGGAGTTGAAATGAGATCTTATGCGAGGGTACCCGTGGGTACAATCTGAACATATGACCCGATTACTTATGCTTTTCTTATTGTTCATTATTCATATTCTTATCATATAAATGTTTACTTTGTATAGACCCGTAATAGAAGTAGTACTTTTAATTTCATGTATCTCAGTATTCATGTATACAACATATAAGTATTTATGCTTGCATAGACGGGCAGCAATGAATGAGAGGAACATAACACAATAGGTGCCGAAGTCTGATGCGATCTTGAATAGAGACGTGCTTGCCCACGTAAAAAAAGTTAGCACTAGCAGGAGTGCCGAAGCATTGATTAGAGACATGCTTGCCCACGTAACAGAAGTGTCATAGCACTAGCAGGAGTGCCATAACATTGATTAAGACGTGTGCGCACGTAGCAGTGTGGTAACTTACTTTAGCGAGTGTCATAGCGTCCAGGCGTGCACCTTGCGTAGCGAAGTGTCATAACCTTTAGTAAAGGTGTCGAAGTACTTAACAGAGGTGCCTATTCATTCACTATTCAGTCTTAAGCAGACATACAATTATATGTGTTATCGAGTTTGTTATACCATTCTTAATTAAATGATCAAATAAGGGCAAGAAACAATGTTTGCCCCACGACAGAGCATTTTTCATATAACTTTTATGCATGTACTGACCCTTTCATTCGGAATTAACGGATGAACATGACAAAAACAGGGTTGTAGGACCGATACTTGGACCTTAAACAACTTTAGTCTGCGGTACTCGACTTTAGTCTTGATGATCCGCAACTAGGTATTGGTGCTCGACTTTAGATGCAGGTACTTTCTATATCTTGGTACTTTCGACTTTGATATTAGTACTCACCTTTGTGGAAGTGGTACTGACTTTGATATTGGTACTCACCTTTCGATCATAGGTACCCAACTGTCTGCAGTACTCACTGCTTTCGATGTGGTGCTCGCTACGTCTTGGTACTCAACTTTCAGTATCGGTACTCAACATCTTCTTGACCTTAAATCACTTTGAGTATCGGTACTCAACTTTCAGTATGTAACACCCTGAATTAGACCCTAGTAGTTATTTCAATTTTGTAGTATAAGAAAAGTAAAATTTGTATTTTCTGGAATATAAATGCTAAGTAAGAAAAATGATAAAAAAACTAGGGTATCGAGTTAGATAAATTAATGTTTACTAATTTAAGGACTGAGTGGCATAAGATGAAAGATTATATGCTAAAGTGGAAATAAGATAAGTTAAATTTGCAAATAGGAATGGAATAGAAGGACGAATGGCAAAAAGGAAATTGACCCAAAAATAGAGGATAAGGCTGACATGGCCTTAAAAAAAATCATTTTGGCTTGAGAGTTAGGAGTAATTCGTGGGAGAGAAGGAGGAAAAGAAGAAAGAGAAGAAGAAGAAGAAAAAGGAAGAAAGAAGAAAAATCGGAGTTTGGAACATCTCCTTTGTTTGGAAATTGATATTGGTTGGTTTGGAACACTTGTTTGGATATTAGTAAGGAAACTATAGTAAGGATGTTAGTTTGGAATTGTTTGGAAACTTTAGTATTGGGAATACTTGTTTAAGTTGGGCTATGAAAACCCTAACTTTTCAATACATGTGTTTTTCGTTGGTTTAAGTTAGTTTTATGGTTTGTTTGAGTGGTGTGTTTTGGTTGAAGAGTTAAGCGAAAGCGGCTAGCGGGGTCATTATGTTTCTGCTCGAGAACCCTGCGCCTGGGCTTAGAGCTCGCCCTAGGACTGGGAGGCTGAAGTTTTGAGACTTTAATTAGCCTAGGCATAGTAGCTTGCCTAGGCGTACATGTAAGTTTTGTTTTGTTTCATCTCTTCTGTTAATTCTAACAATTATCCATTGGATTAGTGAGGACCCTAATAAGTGAATGAAAGGGTTCGTACATACAAGTACAAAAGTTATATGAAAAATATTATGTACCTCGCCGCCTCGGCGATCTGGTCATTGGGCAAACATTATTTCTTACCCTCATTCAATAATGGGATTAAGAAGGATAAAACAAGTTCTGAAATACATATAATTGTATGCCTGCTTAAGATCGAATAGTGAATGAATAGGCGTCTCTAATCAGTGCTTGGCCTCCTGAGTCTTCTGACATACATTATGTGGACATGCATATCTTATCGATTAGCCGGCCTTACGCTGAATGTTACGACATACATTACGTTGGAAAATGCGTCTGCGATCAGTGCTTTGGCACTTTTCTTTAGTCTTCTGACAAGCTTTTGTTATGTGGCCGAGACACGTACATGTTAAATCTTGTACCATACCTTCGGTACCTATTGTAATGTGTCAGCACTGGAATTTCATTGTTAGATGCATACATGCCGAATACTTATATCTTGTATACTCAAATAATAAGATACATGAAATTAAGTGATAAGAATCTGAATGATGAATAAGAAGTAAGCATAAGAAATCAGCTGTTACGGTTCACGTATTATACCCTCAGTCTCCTGTATATGATATACATTACAGAACTACGGAGATATAGAAAGTTACGTTTACAAGATTATGTACATGAAAACTCTATTCTAGAATTCTGTATACGTAAACTCTGACATATGCTTTATGATATATGTATTCTGTAAATGTGGACCACTTCAAGTGGTCATATTTATTTCATTTAAGTATAAACGCCTGAGTGTTACATCCGTGTGAATCACAGAAGAGGACATCAGTGGCATTCAGCGTCAGCGAAGGCCAACACATCGTAGGAGTCACCTAATGTAGGTTTGAATTTGATTTTGTAATGTAAATGTAAAAGTTTTTGTAATAACATTGAAAGTTATTTATGTACAAGTAAATGAGACTCATGAATATGTATGAACTGGCTAACCACCACTGATTGGTGGTAAGTGGAGAACCTATTTCCTTATGGATTTGTTTATTGAAATGGATTGATATACACAGCGGTGAAGGAGTGCGATCTCGTCTTGTAGCGCCCATCTTCGCGAGAAGGGATAAGTCGTGGCCTGGCTCAGTGCTTATCCGTCTGGACCCGAATTCAGCTTTGAGTCACCGTGCGCTCAGCCTTCGATATCGGTACTGACATCTGTAATTTAAAAACCACATTGAGAGTATCGTTTGCTCGAATTTCGATCACAGAGTACTCACCTTTATTTACGTAGAAATGGCTGGATTAAGCCATTTTCATAGAATCTTCAACCAAACTAAACAACGGAAACCAACGCTAAAGCAGCTTGAACCAGCAGAAATACACATGTATTGAAGAGTTAGGATTTTCTAACGAACATAGACAAAGAAAGAGTTAGGATAGTTTCTAACCAGCGAGAATCATACATGGTTCATATTATAAATACAAGATTCCAGACAAAGTTCCAAGCTTGGATTTTCTTCTCTTCTTCTCTCCTTCCTTAACTGTCTTCTTCTTTATTCTTCTCTTCTCTCTTTCTCCTTCTCCCCACAAATACTTTAACATTCCAACACCAAAAGATATTTTGGTCTTATCACTACAAGGCCATGTTTGGCCTTATCCCAATTCTGGGTCCAACTTCACCACTATGAATTAGGTCCCTTCATCTCCCATCCATTTGCAATTCAACTTATCTAAATTCTCTGTGCATACAATCTTCTTATGTATGACCCTTGGGTCCTCATTTTATAAATTTCCATTTATAACCTTGGCTTTGTATTAATCTGGCTTTTATCCTTTTCACTTTTAGCAGCAATTAGGAAAATACAAAATTTTCTTTTCTTATACTACAAAACTATAATAAAACTATTAGGGTATAATTTGGGGTGTTACGACTCCCCCCCACCCTAAAAGAATTTCGTCCTTGAAATTATACCTGAATCGAAGAGTTGTGGATATTGTGCTCTCATTGTCGACCTCGACCCTTACTGAAGCAAGAGAGAGGGCGACATGGAATGAAGACTCTTACAACTTTGCTTTTGGGACATTGATGGGCCCATTTCATATATAAATCCATAAAGAAATAAAACTTCTGCAAATCTTATTACCATGACATTGTTCATTATTTTGCATGCATATCTTTAGTCAATTTATACATACTTAACAAATTGCTTGTGCAAAAACTTTACATTTACATTACAAAACCAATAATCAAAACCTACATCAAGTGGACTCTTATTGCTTTGTTGGCCCTGTCGTATGTGGAATACCTCGGATGTTCTCTTCAGTACCTACAAGGATGAAACACCCGTGCTAAGCTTATAGCTTAGTGGGAAACAAATAACAAATATGACCACTTGAAGTGGTCCACAATTACAGGATACATATAACATAATGCATATGTCAGAGTTTACGTATAACAAAATTCTATATTTAAGTTTTCATATAACATAATTCTTATAACGTGATTTTCATATCTCCTGTAGGAGTTTAGAACAGAGGTCTTGTATAGAAGGTACTCATAGGTACAATACAGAATAGAGCAGAACTGATTTCTTATGCTTTCGTATTGTTCATTATTCATATTCTTATTATATAAATGTTTACTTTTTGTATAGACCATGAGAACAGAAATGGGCCACTTTTTAATTTCATGCTATATATTATTTCTGTATCTGACATATAAGTATTTGCTGCATGGAATAGGTAACTTGATGAATGGGAGAGTGCAAACCTGATAAATTACTGGTATGGTGCGATACTTAATGGGACGTGCTGCCCGCCAATAGAGTGTGTCGTGATGCGCGGGAGTCTTGGAAGCATTGATCGAGAGGCGTGTACGCTCGCGTAACATAAGTGTCGTGGCATGACGGGAGTCTTCGAAACCTGCGATTAGGGCGTGGGCATCCCACGTGGCTAAACGAGTGTCATAGCATAAGCGGGGAGTCTTGGAAGCATTGATGACGTGCGCCCGCATAGCAGTGCGTAGCACTAGCAAAGTCTTGTAACTTGATCATGAAGCGTGTCTACCCGTATAACGAAGTGTCGTGGCATTGCGAGACGTCATTAGCACTTATGAAGGTGCTGTTCATTCTTTATTCGGTCTTAAGCAGACATACGATTATATGTGTTACTGAGTTTGTTATATCATTCTTAATTATATTATCAAATAAGGAGAAGAAACAATGTTTGCCCCATGACATAGCATTTTTCATATAAATTTTATGCATGTCCTGACCCTTTTATTCGGAATTAATGAACGAACAAGACAAAAACAAGGTTGCAAGACCGGTACTCGGACCTTAAACAACTTTGAGTATTGGTACTCAACTTCGATGCCAATCTTAACCTTTGATCTTGGTACTCGACCTTGAAATACTAGTACTCACCCAGCACACAGTCTGGGTACTCGACTTTCGATGTTGTCCACGCCCGCCTCTCGGTCAGGCTCGATTAGGCGGATCTGAACACGTCCGAGGAGTGCTCTGCATTCTTAATAACTTGTGACGCCCCCATTTGGGGCTCTGATACCATTAACTATAAACTTATAACTATAAGCTTGTTCAATCATATAATGTTAAACATTTAACTTGTACTATATTATGTAACTGAAATCTGAAATATATCTGAAACTAAAGTAGATGGAAATGTTCAACATTGACAGCAATATTTACATTGTTTACAAAGCGATACATATCACAAAATGATGAAAGGTCTTAGGTGGGCACCCCAATTGATGTGTTGGCCTTGGTTGCGATGGATATCACTCCTCTGGTTTCCTCTTCTCTTATACCACACGGATGAAACACGTCTTAGAACATGGGCAATGGGAATTAATACATGAGCTATAATGAGTCATCACACACTTTAGACCCAGTCCCATACTTATAACAAATATAGCAGCACATACTTATTCATTTTTCATATCCACTTTTCTTAACATGTTTCTCTTCTTATCATATTTCATATACTTTTATTGTTATCTTATACTGTACTTCTTGTTCTTGTAACTGTATACTATCATTGCATAGTAGTGCTATGCTTCTCATATCATATCATATATTTTATACTTTTCTTTTACATATACTTTTTATTTTCTTTTATGTTCATGCCTGCAAATACCTTAGAAGCGGATACGTGAAGCGTAATATGCCAGGAGAATGCAGTGCATTTCTCTTTATTTGTATGTAGAAGAATTACCATCATTGTGCGAGGCCCCGGTGACCTCTATGTGACCTGGCTGGGCGTATAATGATCAAGCAGGATCATGTCATCGACCCAGCGGGGCCTCGATATACGTAAAGGCGTATCTTCTGTGGCTGTATCCCACTATGACATGCCTATCTATCCAGACTACCGGAGTCTTAGGCGAAGTGTCTGTTTATTATGTATTCTTATAAATCTTTATACCTCATATCTCATATACATGAATAACTATAGATAGCATGTATACTTATGAGATATTCATTATCTATACCTGTTGAACTGTACTTTTTTCATATAACAAAATCATATACGTATTCTCTTTAGTTTTTATATATCAAACTTATACATATACTTGTACTTATCCAAAAACTTACTATCTTATATCAGGGCATTAAGTTTGCTCACATCAAACACTTCACTGAGGTGGCGAGTTACGGTCTAATTTTCCTTTACCTTTTTAACATGAATGGACCCTTATAAACACTTATAAGGTCCTCATTAGTCCTATAGACATGTCCTCGGAAAGAGCGAATACAGGACAAACGAAACCACCAGAAATTTTCTACATTATGAGCAGTAGCCCATTTGTGATGAGCTTCGAGAATGGCCAATTTCCCCCTCTAAGGCGCAGCTGCTTGTGGAACCCTCCAGCATGAGGCGTCGAACTCTCGCCCATTGCATGGAGTCACTCTGTGTTGTCTAGGACCCCGAACATTTGCCTAGATTTTTCATTTATTTTTGGTCATTTTCTACCAATATAACCATAAACAAATAAAACTCATGTATTCTCTGGTAAGCGTCTCCCAAGTGAGTTCTAGCGACCCACCAAACATAGAATTGCGGGGTTTTTCCAAACCCAATCTCAAATTCTTGGAAGTTAGGTTAACTTCCTAAGACCCAAACATGTATCTATACAAGGTTCTATACATTCCATACAAAATCCATAGAATTCCATACCTTTTCTTCTTCTTCTCTTCTCTTCCTCTTCTCTTCTCCTCTCTTCTCCTTCACGTTTTACCCTATCCTAAAAGACCAAAATGTGAGATATTTTGATTCCAAAATAAGGCCATGTTAGGCCTTTTACATTTTTCCATTCTTTTTCCCATTTTTGCTTTTAGGTCCTTCATTTCTCATATATTCTCAATCTAACTTATTCAAATTCTATTTTGGCATACTATTTTTTATCATATAACTTTTGTGTCCCATTTGACAAATTATTCATTTATCCTTGCTTATTTCAATTTCTTTGTTTTCCCGTTTTCAAGTTAAATTACGACAAATTTCCTAATTATACTCATAAAATACCCTAAACATGTTATAAAACAACTAGGGTATATTTCGGGGTGTTACAGTATTGATACTCACATTTCAGTACTGGTACTCAACTTTCAGTATCGATACTCAACTTTTAGTACCGCTACTCACCTTTCAGTTGTAACACCCCAAATTATACCCTAACGGTTTGATAACATGTTTAGGGTATAATAAAAGTAATAGTATATTTTTCCTGAATAAAATAAAGATAAAAACAAAAGTAGGAATATGCATAAGTTAGAGTACAAATAATAAGAAGATTTGAGGCTATTGTAAAAATATCGGTCTGATTTGCAAATATTATAAGGTTGGAGGACCAAAGTGAAATAAAAGGGGATAAGATCAAATAAGGATAGACAAAGAAATATCTTATTTTGGTCTTGGAGAAAAAGGAGGAAAGCGAACGGATAAGAGAGAAGAGAGAAAGAAGAAAGGAAGAAAAGAAGAAGAAAGATCACAGGTATGGATACATGTCTTGAGTTGTATGGAACTATAGTATTTGTAAGTTTTGTATAGAAAATTATGGAACTTGTTAAGTTACGTATGGAAAAGTATCGATTTTCATCTGACTAGTATGGAACTATGTGTGTGTGTGGAAGTGCGGTTTTGGTCTAGAGAAAGTTTGAATCGTGGTTTGGAACCACTTTCTTTTGAGTATGGTTTGGGTTGGAAACTCCCCGAATACATTTCTTGTTAAGGGTTGAGTGAGAAGAGCTCTGGAGATCATGTGTTTTGGGAAAGTGCAGTTGCAAGTTGAACGAGAAAATTTCCCTATTTTGATCATGTACTCGGTAAGCTAGACCTTAGAACGCAGGTTTTGGGTCAGAAATAAAGGAATTTGGAGTAAATCCTTCTGGTAAATTGTAGCCACATCAGTAAATTGATGTTAGGCTTTAATTTCTGCGAATTCAGACTGTAAGACAGTTATGATCTTTTCTTCTGAATAGTCTAAGGCGAGAGGTCGGCATGTAGGCCCATAAATCGTGTAGAGGTCAGCCAGAGGTCGAGAAGACCTTACTCATCCTGTAGAGGAGTCAGCAGACCTCATCCTGTAAAAGGTCGATGAGAGGTCATCGTGGCGCCGTGCCGTAAAGATCGATGAGAGGTCGACATGTAGGCGCCGTCGCGTAGAGGAAATGCGAGGACTAAATCTGCGGAGGTCGTAATGTAGACCTCATCGCATGAAGTCGTAGAATGCTCATCACTTGTAGAGGTCGTGAGTCGACATGTAGACCTCATCACATATCAGCGGTCGACATGTAGACCTCATCACGTAGAGAAGGTACGGAGGTCAGCATGTAGACCTCAAATCACCGCTAGAGGAGCGCGGACCTCATCTGTGCGACGATTCGGGTCAGCTCAAATACCGGGTTGACTACATCATGACCTCGACCGGAAGGTCATAACTCCTTCAGAACTCAGTTTCAGGTGTTGCTTAGACTCACATGGAAAGCCCGTTGGAGTTAAGAATCTATTAATATGCCTGAGGAGGATGAAGGTGTCAGACCGGGTGTTAGACCGAGTTTACCGGGAGTCGGGACAAAGCTCAAGTGTCGGTTCGGTCGGCTCATTTTGGGTGTATTCACGTATGACCTCGACTTCGGAAGGTCATGCTCCTTCATCAGAACTCAGTTTCGGGTGTAGGAACTCTATGGAAATCCCATTGAGTCAAGAATCTATTCATATGCATGAGGAGGATAGAAGGTGTCAGATAGAGGTGTTAGACCGGGGTTACCAGGTCGGTCAGCTCGGTCGATTCATGTCGGCTCGGTGGTGTATTTTATATGACTCTCAGTAGCGGAGGTCACTCCTTGGTCGAACTCCGTTTCGGGTGTTCTTAGACTCTATGGAAAGACCATTGAGTCAAGAATCCATTCATATGCCTGAGGAGGATAGTAGGTGTCAGACCGAGGTGTTAGGCGGGTTTACGAGTCGGGTCGGCTCGGTCGGTGAGTCGGCTCGGTACAGGTGTTGACTCGTATGACCTCCCGACCGGAGGTCATAAATCAGCCGTCAGAACTCAGCACCCAAGGGTTCTTGGACTCTATGGAAAGCACATTTAGTCAGAATTCATCCATAGATAGCTTGATAAAGTGGAAGCTTGCATAGTAGTTTCGGAAATGTGAAAAAGCGTTAAGCCTTCTGGGTATGCATAGTTTATTCATATTATGAGCGCTGATATGAATTCATAAATAGCTCATAAGCATACATAGTAAGCATAGTTATTTATGCATATAATGAGATATGAGGAAATACGAAGATATGAATAAATGATTGTATATATATCACATATGATTCTCAGAATGGCAAATAATTATTAGAATATAGATATTTCTTGAGCATAAAATACATATTGATTATGCCTTAGAACACGGTAGAGAGGATAGATGGGCATGCCTATTAGGGAAAAACAAGTCTGCAGCATACAAGTTCTGATATCGAGGCCTCGTTTGGGTCGATGAGATAGATCGATTTGGATCAGTGGCCTACGAGAAAGGGTCACCGCAAGCGCCTTGGGCCCTTATAGATGGTCATTGTCTCGTCTGATGATAACAGCGCCGGGTCCTTATAAATGCTTGTTTACGCCTGATAGTATAAGCGCCGGGCCGCATAGGCAGCTATTTACGCACAGTGGTCTGACGCCTTCGGGCCCTTATAGTTTCACCGTATCCACTTCTAAGGTTTATGCGGACATGAAACATAAAGAAAATGTGGTATATCTGAATGATGTAGAATATATGACATGATATGAGAAGCATAGGGCGCTATGTGATGATAATGTCTGATTCTGAAGCAGAAGTAAAGTCTGAAGATGACATGAAAAAGTATATGGAAGATGATGAGAAATGATAGAATGTAAATGTTATAGGTGTTATATCGTTTGTATAGAAGTGTGGTGGCCAGCAGCCAGAATTAAATCGGCGTGTGTATTGGTCGCCCAGCGTAAAACGCACGGGTGTTAATCGAAGTGTAGGTACGAAAGAGGAAGCGGAAGGCCTGGGCAATCCACATCAGCAGTCAAAGGCCACGCATCAATAGGTGCCCACTGGAAGACCTTTAGGTCTATTTTGTATATGAAATTTTGTAAACCAATGTAAATATTGTAAATGTTGAACATTTCCATATAGGGAGCTTGTATATATATTTTGTAATCCCCTGCTACAGAATATAATACAAGGCTAAATGTTCTTTATTATATGAATGAACTAACCCAAGTTTATACGTGGAAAAAAAAAAAGTGACCCCTCCTTGACACCACATCTTAGGAGTTGGGGCATCGCGGTTTAGTGGTTTTTAGGGCTTTGGAGTTTAGGCGTTTATGGGAAAAAGCACAGGTTTGGGCGTTTACGGGGAAAAGCCTGGGTTTAGGCGGCTCACGGAATAGAGTATATGATGAAAGCACGTGTTTGAGAAGTAATGTGTTGGCCTGATGTGGATGTCGCGTGTTTTTGTATAGATGGATCGTCGAGAAGAAATTTGTCGAGTGTTATTGAGGAGCAAGGGTTATGGCTTACGAACCTTCGGAAAGTAATGAACCTAATGAGCCGAAGCCTTGTTGAAATATCATGAAGACATGGCTCGGGTTTTGGAATAGATTGACCTCTCTAAAGCTCCGATAGACCTGATAAGAAGACATGGAGCGGAGGAATTCCATGGAGTCGAGCATGGAAGGAGTTAGAAGCCAGGTCACAGTTGAAAAGTTAGAAAGGGTAGTGAAGGGTTAGATGTCCTCCGTCAGAGAGTATCATGTGCGATCTCAACTATTCACGGTGAGCATATGATTAGTGAAACTAGCTTTTGAGAAGTCCAAGGATTCCAAATCCCATGACTTGGGAGTTCTTTGTCGAAAGAGTTCGAGTAGTATGTTGCAGGATGTATAGGGATTCGAGTGGAAGAAGCAGTTCCTGAATTTGGAAGCAAAGGAGCTTATCGGTGGCTGAATGTGAAAAGAATTTAGCCATCTTGAAGTAAATATGCCATAGGAGCTGGTCCTCTTGAAGGCATTTCGGTGTGAGTGAATTTGAGGATGGTTGCATGATTCCGATAAGAGGTATTTGGCACTATGACTTCTCGAAGCGTTAGTTTCTATCGATTGGTCCAGTTGCAATGAAAGTAGAGAGACTGGCTTGGCGACAAGAAAGATTTCAAAGAAGAAGTTTTCTGAAGGAGCCGTCGCCGCCGGGAAAGAGCTAGAGAATCTCCCGACCGAAGCGGGAATATGGTTAAAGCTCACGGCGAGAGGTAGAAGGCGAGGTCGATGTAGCATGTGATGCGGTAGAGGTGGCGAGTTGGAAGCGAGGAGGAATTCACGAATGCCCTCATTGCCATAGAAGGCATTTGGGAGTTCTGAGGGTAGTGACGAGGAGGTGTTCCGTTAATGGAAGCCTTGAGCATGAAAGCATAGTGTCCCAGTCGGGGGATGGCCGTGACGAAGTGGCTGGGAGGAAGATGTGCGGCACCACTTTTGGCTCGCGATGCGTGTTAGGGGTAAGTAATGGCCCGTCTTAGCATAGAATTAGTGGGGCATAATTTCGAGAGCCAGTGGATAGATCACAATGCCTACAACATAAAGCATGGGCATATGCTATGAAGGCTCTACCGTGAGGATCAAGATGCTCCACGAGGTTATAGGCCAGTATATTTTCTTTATATGATATGAAGTGCATGCATTGATTGATCCTGAATCCACTCATTCATATGTATGCATTGAGCATGTATTCGATAAGATACGGCTAGTGGAATGAGTTAGCATATGATATGCATATGATGAGTCCATTAGGGCCCTGATATTAGCGTGAATAGTGTATACAAAAATTGCCCCATTGTTATCGAGCCACGAGAGTTTTCTCGTTGATTTGATACTTACCATTCAGAAATTTGACTTGATTCTAGGCATGGATTGGTTGTCCTAAGCAGAGAACTATCGTTGATTGTGGATAAAACGATAGTGTTGAGATGCTTTGACCGGAGCGAAGTGTAGTACAAGGCAGTGGATCAAGTGTAATGTCGATGTGATCTCCAGCTATCTGGTAGGAGATTTATGAGGAAAAAAGGATGTGAGACATTCTTAGGTGTGATACTTGACTCGAGAGGTCAAGTTGACGTAAAGATCTGCGATGAGGAATTTCGGATGTATTCCACGAAGAGTTACTAGGTATTCCACTTGAGAGAGGGAGGTGGACTTAAATTTGTAGAAATTGTACGAGCAGATCCGCACATGTCTGGGCCTTTGTATGGGATAGCTCGATGGGTGAAAGAATTAAGGAGTCAATTAGAGCTTTGGATAAAGTTTTATCGGAGCCTAGTGTGTCCCAGCAGGGTGCATGTTTTTATTTGTGAAAGAAAGATGGCGATCTGAATGTGTGCATCGATTATCGGCCAGTCAATAAGGTAATGATGAAAAACGGTACCCATTGCGCGAGAGTCGAAGATCTTTTGATCGGGTAAAGGGAGCGGGTGTCTTTTCGAAGATGAACTGCGTCGGTGTCGGTTGAGTAAAAGGTAGATATGCGAAGCGGCGCATTTTAGAATGATATGGCCATTATGAGTTTTTTGGTCATGCCATTTTGGGGTTGACTAATGCCTGGCGACATTCACTGGATTTGATGAATAGGGTTTTAGGCCACATGTGGATCGATTTGTTGTGGTTTTATTGATGACATCTGGTGTATTCTAAGGTGCCTGGGACATGAACAACACTTGAGAATAGTCTTGAGACGTTAAGAAAGTTATATGCTAAGCTAAGCAAATGTGATTCTTGGCTAAAAGTTTCATTCTGAGCCGTATTGTGTCGATGACGGTATAGAGTTGATCACACCAAGGTTGAAGCAGTTGTGAATTAGAAATCACCTTATAATGTAGGGTGAAGTTTCTTAGGTTTATGGGTTATTATAGAAAGATTTGTAGGAAGCACCGGTTATAGCTACTCAGCTCTGGGATTACTTTCGAAGAATAAAGTTTGAGTGGACGGGACGAATGTCGAATAGTTTTAAACAATTGAAGGAATCTTTGGTTGAAGCACCCGGTATTGTGAAACTGCCCGGAAAAGAGTATACACCTTGTATGGTGATGCTTCATGCATTGGTTTAGGATGCGTGTTAATGCAAGATGGGAGAAATATTGGCTTATGCGTCAGGCAGTTGAAGCCCACGTGAACAAATTATCCCACTCATGACTTAAGTCGGCTGGTAGTGTTTCTTTAAAAATATGGTGACCATGCTTATACGGGGAAAAGTGTAAATTTACACTGAGCCGTAAGAGTCTCAAGTACTTGCTAGCATGAAAAGAGTTCATTTGAGACAGCGGAGGTGGTTAAAGTATTAAAGTTATGACCATCATGGCCACCACCAGAAAGCTAATATGAATGTAGTGCTTTTAAGCAGAAAACGATAGTAGCAATGTCACTACGATACGATGATTGGAGACTAGCGGATGATGGAGCTATGTTAACTGACTAGAAGCCTTGACAGTTTTAAAGAAAATGATTATAGATGCGTAGAAAAATGATAAAGAGCTACATAAAAAGTTACAGATGGTTAGAGATGGTGACAAGACAGTTTTAGAGAAAGAAAATTTGGAAGTTTGTATTTCAAGAATAGATTATGTGTGCGGATAATAAGAGTTAAAGCGAAGTTCTTATCCCGAGGCTCATATCTGGTATTTACCATGCGTCTGGAGGGAATAAGATGTACCGAGGACTGGAAATAGTTTTATTGATTGGAAAAGGAATGAAAAGAGATGTGGCGAGTATGTCTAAATGTTTGACGTGTCGTGAGTCAAAGTGAACACGAAGTGCCCAGCCAGGTTTGTTAAATCCTTCCAATTCCTCAGTGGGGATGGGATAACATTACCATGGATTTTGGTAATAGGGTTTCCCCTCCTGCAACAAAAACATGATTAAATGCGGGGTAATTGTGGATGAAGCACAAAAGAGTCGGCCATTTTATACCGGTCGGGATTGACTATTATGGATCGACTAGGTGAGTTATATGTGGATGAAGTTATTAACGATTGCATGGTGTCAGATTGTCTATTGTGTCGGATAGAGATCCGCGATTTACATTAAGGTTCTTGAAGGAATTCTGGTCGAAGCTTTAGGCAACAAGCTGAAGTTGAAATCTGACATTAATCCAGCGAATAGATGGGCGGTCGAGATTGATTGATTAACGAAGATATCGCTTGAGGTTGTGTCATGGAATTTTGGAAGTTGGGATAGGTATATTATTCCATTGATGGAATTTACCTATAACAATAGTTTTGATCAAGCATTAGTATGGCACCATATGAAGCTTTATGGACGGATATGGGCTGTGATGATGGATGGTTGGACAGAACAGAGTGGTTTTTGGTGCGGGGACATAGTAAAAAGTCTGAAGAAAGAAATCTGATTATTCTGCTGAGTTAAAGGCGGCTAGTGATCGACAAAGTGGGTAGCATGCCAACCTAAGAGGAGAGATATTGAATATAGCATTAGAGTGAGGTCTTTTTAAAGGTATCACCATGGAGGAAGGATTATAAGGTTTGGTCGAGGAAAGGCGGAGTTAGATCAGTTTCATGGGACGTATGAGATTTTGGAGCGTGTTGGCCCATGAGCCTCGATTGGCACTCCTCGGGGGTTGGCCCAGTCACGATGTGTTTCGTGTGTCGATGCTTGAATCTGGCTGCAATGGAGTCGCACATACTACTAGTCTGAGAGATATAAGTCTGAGAGAGTTTGTCATATGATGAGGGGCCAAAGGCCAGGTACGGCTCAGAGAGGTGGCTGATTCTTGGAACAAACAAGTCTAGTTAATTGAAAGTGCTGCGGCAACACCACGGTAGAAGCTACTTAGGAGCCGAAGCAACTATGAGATGCGATATCATAACTCTTGAATCAGGTACTGAATTCGGGGCAGAAATTTTTAAGGGGGAGGATTTGACACCAAAGTATACCTGTGGTTTGATAGCATGTTTAGGGTATAATAAAAATAATGAAATATATTTTCTAGAATAAAATAAAGATAAAAACAAAAAGTAGGAATATATAAGTTAAATTACAAATAATAAAGAAAGATTCTTAATTTATTGTAAAAATATCATAAAATGATTTTGCAAATATTATAAGAGTTGGAGGACGAAATTAGAAATAAAAAGGGGATAAAATCGAATAAGGATAAGACCAAAAGAAATATCTTATTTTGGTGGAAAGGAGAGCAAACACGGATAAGAGAAGAGAAGAGAAAGAAAGGAAGAAAGAAGAAGAAGAAGAAGAAGATCACGAGGTATGGATACATGTCTTGGGTTGTATGGAGTATGAGTATTTGTAGGATTTTGTATAGAAAATTATGGAACTTATTTAGAATTACGTATGGAAAATGTCGATTTTCGTACAACTAGTATGGAAACTATGTGTGTGTGTATGGAAGTCTAGTTTTGGTCTAGAAAGTTTAGATACATGGTTTGGAACCCTTTCTTTAAGTATGGTTTGGGTTTGGAAACTCGAGCTCATTTTTCTTGTTAGGGTTGAGTTGAGAAGAAGGATCACCTGTATGTGTTTTGGGAAGAGTCTGAATTTGCAAGTTGAACGAAAATTTCCTGATTTTGATCATACTCGATACTTGGGACCTTAGAACGGGTTTTTAGGTAAAAACTAAAGGGAATTTGGAAGTAAGGCATACGTAAATTGTATCATGTCATTGACATTGATGTTAGGCACTAATTTCTCGGTCGGTTTATTAGACGAGTTATGGTCTTTTCACTGAAGATAGTGTAAGGCGAGGTCGGCGTATCAGACCTCATCTGTGAAAGATCAGTGGACCTCATCCTGTAAAAGTCAGCCAGGAGAGATTGACATGTAGACCTCATCCTGTAGAGGTTAGCATACCTCATCCTCACCGGTCGACATGTGAGACCTCGTCACAGTGAGGTCGGCCCGGACCTCGTCTGTAGAGGTCGGCGGAGGTCGCATGTGGGCCTCATCCTGTAAATGTCGACGAGAGGTCGGCGTGTAGACCTCATCCACATGGAATCCCGAGAGATTGCATGTGGGCCTCATCCTGTCGAGTCGTAGGACCTCGTCTATGGGGTCAGCAAAACCTCGTCTTGTAGAGGTCAGTAATACCTCATCTATGCTTGACGATTCGAATTCGGTAAAGTGCAGGTTGACTACATATGACCTCCAACTTCGGAAGGTCATAACTCCTTCATCCGAACTTCGTTTCGGGTGTTCTTAGATTCTATGGAAAGAACATTGAGTCAAGAATCTATTCATATGACTGAGGAGGATAGAAGATGTCAGACCGAGGTGTTAGATCGAGTTTACCGAGGTCAGGTCAGCTCAGTCAGTTCAGGTCAGCTCGGCTGGGTGTGACTACGTATGACCTCCAACTTCGGAAGGTCATAACTCCTTCATCCGAACTCTGTTTCGGGTGTTCTTAGACTCTATGGAAAGCCCATTGAGTCAAGAATCTATTCATATGCATGAGAAGGATAGAAGGTGTCAGACCGAGGTGTTAGACTGAGTTTACCAAGGTCCGGTCAGCTCAGTCAATTCATGTCAGCTCGGCTGGGTGTGACTACGTATGACCTCCAACTTCGGAAGGTCATAACTCCTTCGTTCGAACTCCGTTTCGGGTGTTCTTAGACTCTATGGAAAGCCCATTTAGTCAAGATCCATTCATATGCCTGAGGAGGATGAAGGTGTCAGACCGAGGTGTTAGACTGGAGTTTGCAAGGTTGGAGTCAGCTTGAGTCGGTTAGTTAGCTCATTTGGGTGTGACTCACATGTGATACCAACCGGAAGGTCATAATTCCTTCGTCCGAACTCTGTTTGGGGTGTTCTTAGACTCTATGGAAAGCCCATTGAGTCAAGAATTCATCCATAGATAGCTAGATAAAATTGGAACTCATATTAGTTCCAGAAATCACGAAAAATAGTAGGCACTACAGGTAACCATAGTTATTCATATTATGAGCATACTATTATGAATTCATAAATAGCTCATAAGCATACATGGTAAGCATAGTTATTTATGCATATAATGAGATATAGAAAAATGCAAGGAATATGAATAAATGATTGTATATATATCACATATGATTACGAATGACAATAATTATTCGGGAATATGAGATATATCACGAACATAAAATACATATTGATTATGCGCAGAACTGGTAGAGGGATAGATGGGCATGCCTATTAGGGAAAAAACAAGTCTACTAGCATACAAGTTCTGATATCGAGGCCCCGTTTGGAGTGATAGAGATAGATCCGGTTGGATCACGGTGGCCGAGTCACCCGCAGCGCCTTGGGCCTTATAGATGGTGTTGTCTCGTATAATGATAACGGCGCCTTCGGGTCCTTATAGACCTTCATTTCGCTACAATGAGTATAAGCGCCAGATTTATACGGTTTCATGTATCCACTTCTAAGGTTTATCACGGACATGAAACATAAAAAAGAAAATGACGGTATATCTGAATGAAATGCTTAGAGAATATATGACATGATATGAAGCATAGCACTACTATCTGCGATGATAATTATCTGATTACAAGAACAATAAGTAAGTACAAGATGACATGAAAAGTATATGGAAGATGATGAAATGATAGAGAATGCAGCCAAATGTTGCCGTTATTCCTATGCATTTTGTATAGAGTGTGGTGACCGCAATAGGGTCATCCATGTGTATTAATTCTAAGGCGTAAAGCTTAGCACGGGTGTTCAATCAGGTGTAGGTCTGAAGAGGAAGCGGAGGACCGAGCAATCCACATCAACAGTCAAAGGCCACGCATCAATAGGTGGAAGACCTTTAGGTGTTTGTATATGAAATTTTGTAAACCAATGTAAATGTGTAAATGTTGAACATTTTCATATAGGGAGCTCATATATATATTTTGTAATCATTTGCTTGAATATAATACAAGTTAAATGTTTAACATTATATGAATGAACTAGCTTAAAGTTTATACGTGGAAAAAAAAAAAAATGACCCTCACTTGACACCACATCTCTTAGGAGTTGGGGCGTCCACATCGATCTTGGTACTCGACTTCGGTGTGGTACTTACCTTTTAGTATTGGTACTCACCTTTCAGTATTAGTACTCCACCTTTCAATACTGGTACTCAACTTTTAGTACTGGTACTTAACTTTCAGTACTGTTACTCACCTTTCATTACCGGTACTCAACTTTCAGTATCGATACTCAACATCCTTTTGACCTTAAATCACTTTGAATACCAGTACTCAACTTTTAGTACTAGTACTGGAAACTTCGATGCTCGGTGCCAACGTCTTACGAGACAAATTCAGCTTTAATTACCGGTACTCAACCTTGATCTGAGATACTCGACATCACCCAGGTTAAAAACCACATTGAGTAATGGTACTCAACTTTCAGTTCGATACTCAGCTGCGATTTCTACATAAATGGCCAGTTCTGGCCATTTTCATCGGAAATCTTCCAACCAAAACTAAACAAACCCAAAACCAACATTAAAACCAACTTGAACCAACCAAAATACACATGTATTGAAGAGTTAGGGTTTCCTAACTTGACGTAGGCCTTGAAGAGTTGGATAAAGTTTCTAACCAACAAATCCATACGTAGGTTCCATACTAACAAATACAAGAGTTCCAAACCAAAGTTCCAAACCTGGATTTTCTTCTTCTTCTCTCCTTCTCTTCTCTTTTTCTCCTTCTCCTCATCAGAATGCCCTAACCTTCCAACACCAAAAAGAGATATTTTTGGTCTTATCATAAGGCCATGTTTGGCCTCATCCCAATTTTGGGTTAAACTTCACCCCTAGCATTTAGGTCCTTCATCTCCCATCAATTTGCAATTCAACTTATCTAAATTCCTACAATAGTATACAATCTTCTTATGTTATGACCCTTGGGTCCTCATTTTATAAATTACCATTTTAACCTTGGCTTTTGTATTAATCTCGGCTTTATCCTTTTTCACTTTTAGCACTTAAATTCTGGAAAATACAAATTTTACTTTTCTTATACTACAAAACTGGAATAAAACCGTTAAGGTATAATTTGGGGTGTTACAACTCTCCCCCCTTAAAAGAATTTCGTTCTCGAAATTATACCTGAATCGAAGAGTTGTGGATACTGTGCCCTCATTATCAATTATGGTTCCCAAGTTGCTTCTTCCATACCGTGATGTTGCCTTTACAAGAGGGACTTGCTTGTTCTGCAATTTCTTTACTTCACGATCAATAATAGCTTTTGGCTCTTCATCAAAAGTGAAGTCTGGTTGCACTTGTATATCTTGTACTAGTAATATGTGCGATTCATCATAGCAGTCTTGAAGCATTGACATGGGAATACATTATGTAATTTGGCGACTCGGAGGAGAGCCAAGCGATAAGCTATTGGTCGATTAACTACAAATCTCGCAGAGATTAAGAAACCTTGGACTCAGTTTTCCTTTCTTTCCAAACTAAAGTATTTTCCTCCATGGTGATACTTTCAAGAAAACCTTATCCCCGACTTCGTACTCTATGTCCTTTCTTTTCAGATCTGCATAAGACTTTTGTCTATCACTAGCATATTTTAACCTTTGTTTAATGATTATAACTTTTTCTTTTGTCTCTTTCACTATGTTAGGACCAATTACTTTATGCTCGTTCAATTCTGTCCAACATATAGAAGTTCTACATTTTCTTCCATACAAGGCTTCATAGGGCGCCATACAAATACTTGACTGATAACTGTTGTTATAGGAAAATTCCATAAGGGGAATATACCTATTCCAACTTCCAGGAAAATCCAGCACACAAACCTGAAGCATATCTTCTAACACTTGAATTACTCTTTCAGATTGTCTATCTATTTATGGATGGAAGGTTGTACTAAAATTTAGCCGAGTACCCAAGGCTAACTGTAATTCTTTCGAAAACCTTAACATAAACTGTGGATTGCGGTCAGACACCATTGATAGTGAAATCCCATGCAACCGAACTATCTCGTTTACATACAACTCCGTTAACCGATCCATGGAATGTCAAGTCGGACTGGCAAGAAGTGAGTGAGACTGTAGAATGCGCGACGATTACCAAACTGAATCATGTTTCACTTGGGTGAGGGGGAAACCAAACACAAAGTCCATAGTTGCCACCGCCAATTGTGGAGCTGGGATGGGATTTGAGACAGATGGAACTTGATGTTCGGCTTTGCGATGACGAGTCGGACATTTGGATACATACTCTACCATATCATTTTTCATCCCTCGCCACCAATAGTACTGTTTCAAATCCTGGTACATCTTGTTACCTCCAGGATGCATGGTAAATATGGTATTGTGGCTTTCATACATCAACTTCTTTCTAAATTCTAGGACATTCGGTACACATAATCTTGTCTATTAATACAAACCTCCATCTTCTTCTATAGAATATTCGATCAGTCTCCATTTCGACCAGTGCTTACACTTTGTTGTAACTTGACATCATTTTTCTGAGCCTCAATCATCATTTGCTTCAACTTAGGCATAACTCTCAATTGACCTAACAAGGCTCCATCAGACTCAAATCTCCATGTACATTCTTTTAGGAACAAACCAAAAATCATTTTTCTGCTCACCGACGTTGCCTCAAGTTCAGTTCCTTATGAGTTAACAAATACTTAAGACTCTTATGATATGTAAATATTCTACATTTTTCACCATATAAGTAATGTCGCCATATTTTCAAAGCGAACATTACCGTTGCCAACTCCAGATTATGTGTGGGATAATTTTGCTCATGCAGTTTCATCTGTCTAGAGGCATATGCCACTGCTTTTCCATCTTGCATCAATACACATCCCAAGCTTATCTTTGAGGCATCATTATACAAAGCATATTCTCTACCCGAAGTAGGCCGAGTCAACACTGGTGCTTCAACTAGTATTTTCTTTAACTAATCAAAGCTTGACTGACATTTGTCATCCCAAACAAACTTTACCCCTTTCTGGAGTAACTTAGTAAGTGAGGATGCTATGACGGAGAATCCTTTTACGAACCGTTAATAGTACCCTGCTAAAACCAAGAAACTTCTCACCTCTGTGACATTTCAAGGTAGTTTCCAACTTACAATTGGTTCAATTTTTGCAGGGTCTACTCTAATACCCTCTACAGACACAATATGACCTAGAAATGACACTTCCTTAAGCCAAAAATCACATTTACCTAACTTAACAAATAACCTTTTCTCTCCCAGGATCTGTAACACTATCTTCAAATGTTGTTCATGCTCTTGTGCATCCTTAGAATACACCGGGATATCATCTCACAGAATCTTATGACAAAGCGGTCTAAATAAAGATTGGAATACCCTATTCATCAAGTCCATGAAAGCAAGCTGGTGCATTAGTCGACGAATGGCATTACTAAAACTACTTAATGACCTCATGCTTGAGTTCTAAAGGCTGTCTTCAGGACATCAACATCCTTCACTCAAAGTTGATAATACCTCGATTTCAAGTCTATCTTAGAAAAGACACTTGCCCCTTTCAATTGATAAAAAAGATATTCTATTCCATGCTTTCTTATAGAATCGATCGGCGCTCTTAGGGCCGTGAGTCTATCTAAGACGCTTGCCATATCCTTAGAAATTTTACAAATGTTTCGGTTGAAGCATGTTCACTTCTAACTGACCTAGACGGACCAGAGAGTAATGAATCAAGATCCATAGGGTTGACACTTTCAGATGTTTTCTCCATAGCTTCCTGGGCTTGATTCATTCTAAACAATAGACAAAACAAGGACATCCACATTAGCCCAACACAATACTATGTAGGTGCATTTTTAACCTAATAGTTTTCTAGAAACGCCTAAACCTAGGCTCTGATACCACTCAATTGTCACGCCCTTACCCCCACCTAGGCGAAGAGAGGAGGAGCAACACAGGACTGAGACTCTTTAACCTACTTTTCGTACATTGGTTGACCCATTTCATATATAAATCCATAGGGAAATAAAAATTCTAGTACTACGACCGTAGTGGTGTTTAAACTGTCTTGTACATATTCCTAAGTCTCATTTACTTGTACATAAACAAATTCCACTATTACAAAAACTTTTACATTTACATTCCAAAACTAAAGTCAGACACCATCGGTTGGACTCTTATTGCTATGTTGGCCACAATCGGTAGCTGTGGAATGCCTCGTATGTCTCTTGTCCTACGTGGATGAAAGCAAATGTGAAAGCACCAACCCCAGTGGGAAGCAGATAACGAGATATGACCACATGAAGTGGGTCTAATTACATGATACATATAATATATAATGCATATGTCAAAGTTTTCTGTGCAACATAATTCTTATAACGTGATTTTATCCTGTAGGAGTTCGAGCAGAGATCTTGAACAAAGGTGCCGTGTGTGTCTACGAACAAAGCGGGCGATTACTTATGCTTTCTTATTGTTCATTATTCATATTCTTATCATATAAATGTTTGCCTATATAGACCACATAACAGAACTGAGTACTTTTAATTTAATGTATCATATTATTCATGTATACAACATATAAGTATTTGCCTGTATAGATCGAGTACTTGATGAATGAGATGAGACACAACGATAGGGTACCCAAGGTGCGGTATAGTACTTAATAGAGCAGTACTGCACATACTTGAAGTGTCGTAGCGTTGCTTGAGTGTGACGTGATAGAGATGTGCTTGCCCATGTAACAAAAGTGTTGTAGTACTAATTAGAGACATGCTGCACGTAATAGAAATTATGCATTGTGTGCAATCAGAAGCGATCAAAGGCGTGCACATTCCACGTAACAAGAATTAATCGTAGCGGCCCAGCGGGAGTGCGAAGCAGCGAGCAGTGCCTATTCATTAGCTGACGGTTTTAAGCGGAGTCATACAGAATTATATGTGTTCACAGGAGTTTATTATATCATTCTTAATTACATTATCAAATAAAGTGAGACAATGTTTGCCCTACGACGAACATTTTCATATAACTTTTATCAAATGTCTTGACTACTTTCGTTGGAGTGAATAAACGTGACAAAACAGGGTTGTAGGACTAGTACTCAGAGCCTTAAACAGGCTTTAGTGGGTGCTCAACTTTAGTCTTAGTACTCACCTTCAATCTGGTACTCGCAACTTTGAGTCACCGGTACTTTCGGCCTTTCGTCACCGTGCTCAACTGGAGTCACCGATCTCACCTTTTCGATACCGATACTCATCTTTGGTAATAGTACTCCACCTTTCGGTACGGTGTAACTTTTAGTACGATTTTCTGGATCTCATTGGCTGACTCGACGCAGTGTAGGCTAGGGTGTCTTTTTTTATTTTATTCTTGTTTACTATATACTTGTTCATTCATATACTGTTAAACATTTAACTTGAAATATATTCTCTAGCAGCGGATTACAAAATATATTCAAACTCCATAAATAAGTGTTCAACATATAAAAACTTTACATTGTTTACAAAAACAAATACATATATAAAATATACCATAGAGGTTTTCAGTGGGCACCTAGTATTGTGTTGACCTTTGTTATTGATGCAGATTGTCCAGGCTTTTAGTTAAACCCCTTGCAATCTTTCTGGATGAGCCCCGCGTGTGCTAAACATATCTTAGTGGGAATAAATACTCGTGGACAACCCCTAATAAGGATCATCACACTTTAAACACATGCATATACATACTTCATATTTACTTATCATTGTTCATAGACTTTTCGTTTCTTGTTCTTGTCATAGTATACTTGTCACCACATAGCAGTGTTATGCTTCTCATATCATGTCATATAATGTCATTTATCATATTCAAATCATTTGCATATTCTTGTCATTTACTTTTATGTTTCATGCATGCATATACCTTAGAAGTGGATACGAGAAAGAACTGTATATACCCGAATGTACTATCATTGTACGAGACATTGATCTCTATACGTATGAGCCCAAGCGGGACGCTATTTATGCGCCGAAATGCCTACAGAATTTTTTTATAATTTTATTATATATTCCAGGTATAAATTGAGCCAACTTGGGTATTTTCAGGGAATTGTTAAATGAATATTGAATAAATGATTATATGGCTAAGAGTCAAATGCAAATATTATATGCTAAATGAGAATTGAATGGACCTGGAAGTTTACCCAAGTGTAAAGGGCAAATTTGAAATTTGAAAAATGAGGACCTAAGGGTCATTTGTGATAAAAGAATAAAAGGTCTAAGTGAATATGGAGAATTTAAATGAAAATAGAGAAAATATGGGGCAAGCTAGCATTTATTAAGGAACTTAAGTCAAAGAATGCATTTTGAGCGAGCATAGTATAAGAGAATGAGTGTGTTAAGACCCCGAAAGTGGTGCAGGGGAGCTCATTGAGCAATCCTTTTTTGAGAAAGAGGGGGAAGGCTAGGGTTTTTTTGAATGGGAGATTGTGAATTTCATGAAAATCAAAACTTTAAAGTGATAAAAAACAATAAAGAAAGCTTGGCATTGAAGATTGGAAGAGATTTGAGTAGAAATATCCTGGCTTACTTTGTTAACTTTGTGTTTGAGTTGGGGAAAACCAAATGTGGATAAAAAGTTTTGTTTTGGTTGTAAATGAGTTTCAGGATTGCGTTGAGGTTGTTTTGTATTGTTGGTTGGGATTGGTTTGGATTGGTTTTGTGTAGTGTTTGTAAAAAGGGAAAATGTTGAGTGTTCAAAGGAAATGCTGTGAAAATTTTGTAAAAAAGCTCTGTTCTTGTTTTGGCTATAGATTAAGTTATAATCATCCAAATGAAGTGATTCCAATTGGTAAGAACCTTAAGAGATAGGGATACAAATGTATAGAAGGGATCAGGAGCAAATTGTAGCTCTAAGGCTCCCAAATACCGGTTTAAAGGTGAGCTTGGGTAGCTCACTGGTTATGCTATGTTTTGGGTATTGTTATAGTGTTTTGGTCATAAGTTGAGTTTCACTCATCCAAATTGAGTGATTTAAAATTATAGGTAAAATATAATTCTAGGGGAATAATTTACTTTAAGGAAGTTTATGCAAATTGTTACCCCAAAGTGCCTAGAAATCTGTCAAAGTGGAGCTATGTGTAGAAACAGTGGATCTGCTTTGCAATTGGAGTAGTCTGGATGTAAAATGCAATAACTTGAGTTTTGGTGATCCAAATTGGATGATTCCAGTTGGAGAAGAAACCTTAGAACCATAGATTCAAATGAGTAGAAGGAATAATTACCAAATTATGAAGTTAAGACCCCTAAAATTGGGAATAATAGTAGGGAACCGAGTGAGCTGGGCATACTGACCAGTTTGGCATTAAAATGTCGTAACTTGAGTTTGGGTGATCCAAATGAGATGATTCAAATTCCAACTAAAAATAGACTAATAGGCTCTATTTCACGAAAAATCATAGGCAAATATAGCTCATGTGTCCCCCAGAAAATTTGCAAGTGAAGAAATTTATCGGGTAGACATAAACCCTGACCAAAAACTCTTAGAATAACCTACTAATATGTGATTGTCATTGTATTTGAATAGAGGCTGATGAGGAGGAAAGCCCGCATTGAAGTCGAGATTCCGAAGATTGGAATCAAAGCGACAATTTTGGTTTGTTCTATCTTCTTCTATTCTCATTTCAAGATTTGAACTATTTGTTCTAAATGCATAAGAAAAGCATATTGAATTGATTTAATTGATTTGAAAGTAGTTGTGAAATGTTTGCATATGACAATTGCATGATTATTGAAAATGAACTGTTTATACAAATGTACGTATTGTACTATATTTTGCTATAAAGGTTTTGAATGCCCTTAATAGAATGTTAACCGTTTATTTCGCATTAAGGATAGATTCGTATACAAATAGGGGTCAAAATAGTGGAACTGCGAACGATTGTATTGATGTGTCACTCCGATCAGCAGCCCAGCGGGACCGTATCGATAGTGTTCACTAATTGATTTTTAATAACCAGACAGCAGCCCAGCGGGACTATACTGTGTTATAAAACCGTTTTTATACGGGCCTGTAACCCAGTGGGACCGTGCCGGTGATTCCGATATCTTGTATAAGGAAAACATAGGTTAAATTTATTAAGGGCAGAAAAGAATTGAATTGATTTGAGATTGTGACATATTGGAATTGAAAAGCATGATTGCAAATTAAAATGAAAAGAGCATTATGAAATGCATGATTTGATTATAAATAAATTAGTGCATATGAAAGTGTGTATTTGGGATGATCAATGAACCATAAATGATTGTATATGAAATATGTATATGTATTGTATTGACATGATCATCAAAAAGATTTAAAGTATTGTTTAGTAAAGTGCATGTGATTTGACTTAAGCGAAACGGATAGAATAGGATTGTATAGAACCACTAAGCATGAAAATGTTTATCGTATTGTTTTTATCCCGATCACGCGAGTCTTGAGTGATTGATAGTGATTGAAAGTGAATTTAAGGTGGGAGTTAAGTCATTCGGAAAGTTCGAGGGTATGCTCGACATGGCATTCACTCATTTTGTTTTGAACATTGATATTTTGTAAAACAATTTGAAATCGAAACATCCCCCATTTTGTAAATCATTTTGAAAAGGCTTGGAACGCCTTCTACATTGTAAATGTATTTTGTTAAATGATGAGCCTATTGAATGTGTAAATGTTTATAGGCTTGCCTAGGGTGGCTTAGCTTCCGCAAAGATATGAGACAGCGTTTATATGAATAAATGGATTGGATTGATGAAAGCGGTCACGGCGTCCCAGTGGTTGTGTGCGGACGCCAAGCGAGTCGGGTCGGGGAAGGGTGCTTTCGGCCTGTAATGATCAAGCGGGATCGCCAAATGGCCGAAGCGGGGCCTCGATATCTATAAACTGTATGCTATAACAACTATATCCTTATAGGCATGCCTACCTATCCAACGACCCAGTCATAAGCAGATAATCAGTTTTATTGACTTTGCCAGCAATGTAATTATCGAGAAAAGATGCTCCGTATCATGAGTAACTACTGATATCATGTATACTTATGAGATATTCATTATTAAATAATCTCTTATAAGCATTTAACTGTACTTTTTCATATAACAAAATTACACTTGTATTCTCTTTAGCTTTCATAACACATGTTATAATGAACATATATTACTATGATGCATTATTTCATATAACAATACAATTATATAACCTTTATACAATTTCAGTTTCCATAACCAATTATGCCTGAACAGTTCGAGGTAGTTCTCAAGTCCATTTTCCCGACTCTGATTTTGATCTTGTAAGCAGGGTATTAGTGTCGCACCTGACCCCTCCCCAGGCGGATGAGAGGGAGTGAAACTATCTTTTGGGACTCTTTACTTGCCTTTTCGGACATTAGTGGGCCCAAGTCTCTTATAAGCGAATCAAATATCATATACAAAGATCTGTCTAAAAACTACCACCATAGTGGTGTTTACAGTGTCAATATATACAATCCTAAGTTCCATTTACATATACATATACAAAAAATGTACATTTACATTTACATTTACATAATCAGAACGCAAAAACTATTGTGATGGACTCCTACTAGTTTGTTGGCCCAGCAGTATGTGGAAGATCACGGACATTCTCTTACGTACTTGCAGTTAAAACCAGTGCTAAACAACGCTTGAGTAGAACATACGACTTATCGTATACACATGAACTAATGCTCATTTGTTAAGCATATAACGATATGAATATATATAATGCGGTCTCCGAGAATTTTCATGAATTCATATAACAAACTTATACACATACTTGTACTTATAAGCGGACTTATACTTGTTCGGATCTCAGTAAGAGTTCTGAGCTTATACTTATGCGAAGGTACCCGTGGGTACTAGAACTTATACTTGTGCAGCAGTGGTGTTACGAGAACCTCTTTATGCGGAGGTACGTAGGTATTCGAGTAGAAACGATGTACATGCTTTTACTCTTATTGTTATTGATTCTGTCGCCCTGTGTTTGAGCACTGGGCGGTGTAAAGATGATGCGACCGCGACACAACCAGGCACCGGAAAGTGCGATGGTCTGAGATCAGCGCAAGCAGTGCGGCTTAGCGGCCGAGTGTCGTGGCACCAATCGAAATCAGAAGTACTAGTATCTTTGAAGCGCGGTCGAGTGTCGTCGCACTAATAGAAGCCCAGAAGTACTATCGTTAATCTGTCCACGTAACGGAGGTGTCGTGTCATTCAGTATCGGTCTTAAGGCGTTCTGATTATATGTGTTCGGGAACTTATTATCTTGCTCGTAGGCATTAAGTTTTAAATTCAACCGTCGAGGCGCGAAGAGATATGTTGTAAGTTTTCCTTTACCTTACCAACATGAATGGACTCTTTCATACACTTATAAGTCCTCATTAGTCCCATAGACAAGTCCTCGAAATAACGGAATAGCAAAACATGACAAAAACAAATGTTTGTGAGCAGTCTTCTGACTGGCGTAGGCCTTAGCCGATAGCTTTGCTATGCCTCGAGTACCAGGAAACTATCAGAAGCCTCCCTCTGCATTGCCTTGCGGCGTGGACATGCCACGCTGCTGGCATGTGGACTTGTTGTGAGTGGGATCCCTCATACGGCGTAGGACCACTGAAATTGCCAGTTCTTTGATTTCGTCTCTTTTCCCGGAAATCAATCAAAATCAAAAGAAAATCGTATACTCTCAGAAAACATCTCCTAAGTGTGTTTTAATGACAAGCCAAACATAGAGAGATTTATTAGGGTTTTCCAAACCCAAACTCAAATACTTGTAAGTTAGAGTTAACTTCCTAACACTGAACATTCATACATCATAAACCAAGAATCCATACTCAAAGGGAGGATTCCAAACTCATCTTATACAAACAGAGTTTTACCAACCCAACTTTCAACAAATCTAGGGTTAGGACAAATTCCTAACTAAACCCTAGAAATTGAACAAACTAATATCAATACAAAACCACAACAATCCATACAAATCCATACCTTTCTTGGCTTTCTTTCTCTTCTTCTTCTTCTTCTTCTTCTTCTCCCTCTCTCTCTACATGTTTTGCTCTCCCAAAATCCCCAAATGAGAGACCCTATTTGGTCTTATCCCAATTTGGTCAAATTTTCTTTTTATTACACTTTGGTCCTCAAACTCCCTTCTATTTGCACCAAAACTTATATTATTTCTATAATAGCATCTCATCTTCATATCTTATGACTTTTATATCCCATTTTGAAAAATTACAAATTTACCCTTGCTTATTTTTGGGTTTCTTAGATTTCACGTTTTGCATTTAAATTACGAAAAAAAAAAATCAAATTATACCTATAAAATACCATAAATATGTTGAAAACGACTAGGGTATATTTCGGGGTGTTATAGTTAGAGAAAGTGATCTTACAGTGGAATTATCTTGCACTTATGTCTTAAGTTCTTATGGTTGAACATCGTGTCATTTAGTTTGGGGCTATGGTCTAAACATTCCAAATTGCTCATGGACAATTTCCAGGAACAGAATCTGGAATTATGTCCTATATTTGAAAATTTTCTAGGAATGTTAGAGACATAATTTGACCATGATTTTTTCATGAAAGTTATTCTCACAGATGTCTAGTTTGTACAGAAATTTGAATCACTTCATTTGGTAGTATAGCTTTCGAGTTATGGTTAAGCAATACAGATTCACTACAGTTCGAGTTTGTTGCAGGATAGATTTTAGGGACATAATTGTTACTTCTTTTGTGGTACACGGGTCGATGAGTCAAAATTTGGATATACTTATTTCAGGGAGATTTGTTTTCCTAGAAGTCTAGTTTAGCCAAAAATTTGAATTACTCAATTTTGATGAGTGAAACTCAACTTATAGCCTAAATACCAAAACTGTTCCGAAACCTAAAACTATATCAGAATTGAACCAGAATTGACTCAAAAACAGAATCTCACTTTGACGAATTTTCTGGGTCTAATGGGGTCCAAATTTAGATACACTTATTTCAAGGATATTTGTTTTCCTAGAAGTATAGTTGACCCAAAAATTTGAATCACTCAATTTGGATAACTAATGACCAAGTTAGGGTAAAAACAAAAAAATGGGTTTAAAAAAAAAAAGCCAGCCCCGTCTCGTAAGCACAGCATTTTTATCTGAGAATTTTTATAATTTGAGGGCCTTGTGAAATAAAAAACCGTTATCAAATATCCATACCTTAAATATTTATTCCAAAAAAGGATTCTATACAAAAAGAGGTATTCTAAACCTCCAAACAACAATCCATACATTCCATACACAATTCCATACTAAAATTCCATACCTTAATCTCCTTCTTCTTCTTCCTTTCTTCCTTCTTCTTCTTCTCTTTCTTTTCTCTTCTCTTCTCCTCTCCTCTCCTCTCCTCTCTTTTCTTCTCTTCTAGTTTGCCCTAGCCAAGACAAAGCCAAAAGGCAAAAAATGAGATATTTCTTGAGGCTTATTTGTCTAATACCCATTTTGGGTCAGTTTAGATTTTGCTATTTGATTACTCGATTCCTTGTTGCAAACCAACTTATTCATATTTCCTTTTAACAAATCATCTTTCCTTTTATGTCTTTAGGGTCATGGTGGAAGTTTACCAATTTACCCTTAACTCTTGTATTAATTCGAGATTTTGTAATTTATTTTTAGCATTATTTTGATACGAAAAAATATACATTTGCTTTTATTATCTGCCTGTTTATCATAAAACTATTAGGGTATAATTTGAGTGTTACATACAGACCTTAAATCCCACTTTGATTAGATTTGCTCGACTTTAGTGTTGCCAACATCTCACAGACCAAGGTCGACTTTGAGTCACGGCACTCGACCTTTAATGCTAGTACTTTCCGGGATGCGGGCAAAAACCACATTAGTCGCAGATGTTCTGTGATTTGAAATGGCGATTAAATTGTTTTCAGAAAATCTTTCAATAAACTAAGCAGACCACAAAGCGACTTGGACAACCAAAGCCACATGAAGGTTGGGATTTTCCTAACCCAAACGTAGACAAAGAAAGAGTTATGATGGTTTTTCCTAACCAAACGGAAATCCGTACAGGTTATCTTAACAAATAAATGAGTTAGCCAAAGTTGAGCCTAATTTTCTTAACTTCTCTTCTTTACTTCTTTACTTGATTTATTTCTTCTTTTCTTCTCTTCCTCTCTTTCTTCTTCTCATGGGAATGTAACCTTCCAACATAAAGAGATATTTTGGTCTTATCGCTGGAGTCGTGTTTGGCCTTATCCCAATTTTGGGTCAAACTCCACCCCTTGCATTGAGGTCCTTCATCTCCCATCAATTTTCAATTCAACTTATCTAAATTCCTACAATAGCATACAGTCTTCTTATGTTATGACCCTTGGGTCCTCATGTTATAAATTACCATTTTAACCTTGTCTTTTGTATTAATCCTGGTTTTATCAATTTTCACTTTTAGCACTTAAATTCTGGAAAATACAAATATTACTTTTCTAATACTACAAAACTGAAATAAAACTATTATGGTATAATTTGGGGTGTTACACCTATTGTTGTGTTGGCCCTAGTGAATCTGAGATACCTCGGATGTCACTCTTGGTACTATAGAGATAAAGAACCTTTTCGTCTTCAGCTTATAGCTTAGTAGGAAAACATATAATATATATATGACCACAGCAGTGGTCCTCAATTATAGTATACATATTCAACAGTTCACATATCATAATTATCATATCTTCTGTAGAAGTACAAAACAAAAATCTTGTATAAATTTACTGTAGGTATACTACTGATGGCCCGATTACTTATGATTTAAATGCGGTATTTCCATATAATCGTATTGATTCTTATCATATAAATGTTTGCTTGTATAGATCAAAATAATGAATGAGAGGGACACAACACAATAGGTACCCGAAGGTATGATATAATCTGAAACGAGGTGTGAAGCACAGGCAGCGTGTATGCCACTCATGCCGAGGCGTCGTAGCACTAGCGGTATGGCAGCAACGGTGTGAAGGATGCCGTCAGGCGGTGCACGCCGCGTGGCAGAAAGTGTTGTGGCACTAGCGGGAGTGGCCGTGGCGATCGAAGTGTCTGTTCATTGCGTTGTCGGTCTTGAAGCGGACATAGATTATATGCATTGCGAGGCTTATTATATTGTTGCGAGGTTAAGAGCATTTTTCATATCACTTGTATACATGTATGGACCCTTTCATTCACTTATTAGGATCTTCCATTAATCCAATGGATGATTGCTAGAATTAACGGAAGAGAAAACAAACGAGTTTGGTAGCCACTGGGTGAGCAATGCTACACCTAGGCGAAGAGGTTCACCTAGGCGAAGCATTGCTACGCCTAGGTGGATCAGAAAGTTCAAAAACTTAGGCCTCAGGTTCGCCTAGGTGTGGGTTCCTATACTTAGGCGTGGGTTTCTACACCTGGGAGGAGACCTATGCTTAGGCGAGGGCTCCTACGCCTAGGCGTTGAGCACGGATTTGCCTGAAATGGGCATTTTCCTCTTTTTCACCAGAAATTTATTATCAGCCAAAAGCCAATGAAAATAAACACGGTAACCCAAAATGATGAAATAATATAATGAAAGTTAGGGTTTTCCCTAACCCAAACATAGACAAATAGGAAGTTAGGTTAATTTCCTAACTTATAGTTTCCATACAAGCATTCCATACAAGTATTTCATCCTTCAAATGAGAGATTTCCATACCTTGATCTTCTTGAACACTTCAACTGGTTTCCTTTTCTTCACTTCTTCAATTTCTTCCTTTACTTGATCAAATAGAACCTAAGACAAAAGCGAGAATCAAACCAAAATTGGCTCATTCTCTCAACCATAGCCCTAGCTTCCTTAAGCCAAAAATGAGGAATTCCCTAATTCTAGAAGACCATGTTTGGTCTTATCCTCATTTTGGACTTAAATTTCTCCTTTTTATTATTAGTCCTTCACCTTTCTTCTATTTGCAATTCATCTTATCATATTTATACTTTAACATATAATCTTTTTATCTTATGTTCATGGAGTCGTAATTGGCAAATTATAGTACTCTTAGTACTTAAATTTCGAAAATCTGAGAATTTTACTTATATTATACCCTCGACTATAATGGCTAGCATGTTATAATTTTGGTTGTTACACTTCTGGTAAGGAGGCGAGACTTGTCTCAAATGAGGCTTGATTACCAAAGGGCGTGGCGTACGAAGTATGTGACGATTATTGGAGTGGAAAAGTTCTTGGGGAACATTAACAGTGGAGGATTTGGCAGAACAAGACTTCTAGCGAGGAGCATTAGTGGATTTGATGAAAAGGTAAATTTGAGGCAATTATTCGGGAATGTCACATAAAATGAAGACTACGACATCGAGAAGCGAATGACCGATCAATTAACCTCAAAAGCGAGAACATTTAAATCCCATTTCTCTTGATGCATTTACAATTTCAACAAGCTGTCTTTTGAATTCTGTCTTGTAGTTTTGAATGTTTTCTTTCTGGCGTCACAATTACTTGAGAGTTTTACCATTTGATATTTCGTTTTGAAATTAGCGATATATGATGAGATTTGTTATCTTTCAAGTAAATTTTCAAAGATTTTTCTCGCTTGATTTTATGAACTATCGCTTTAATTAGAATCTAGCTGACATTATAGACAGATTTAATAATAATTTCAATTTAAAAATACTATAATTTTTTAGCATTGCTACGCATTCATCAATTCCCGTGCTTTTTATATCTTCTAGAGAAAATCCACGGAAATAGGCATACAGTCTCCATGCCATGAAATCATGAAAACACGTCCAACCTCATTTCAGATGCTTTGCATTTCCATGTTTCCAAAATCCAGCTTATCCCATCTACCTAACCAAATCATGTGACACGTCCAAAATGAAGAAAGAGGGTAGATGATGGATCAATAAAGTAGAACGTGGCCCCGACAGATCGACAAGCTGGGCTGGGCTGGGCTGGGTTACACTTATTATTCCCCAATATCTAATTAATTGAATAAGGGGTAGCTGAAGCCCCAACTTTTGGCTGTAGCAGTGGAAATTTTAAGTCAATACATTCAAGTTACCGGTCCCGGAATGCTTCTCATTGTCTTGAATGGAAATGAATGCGTTATGTTATAATTCAAGTATCCATTTACTCTCTCTGTCTTCAAGTATGATTCATGCACATGGAAGATATGTTTTTGTAATCGAGGAAAATGAAAGGGTTATATAACTATCTAACTTTTCATCAGATATTATTTGGTTTCAAGCTGATGATCGTGAATACCAACGAGAATACTAGACCCCGGAGGAGGTGGATTGTAATATCCTACATGAAAAATTATGTGTTCATATATGGAAACTTGAACTCAGCACCGTGGATAATTCCAATGGAATAGCAAAATCGAGAATAACTGGTGGAATGACGGAGAACTAGTGGGAAGTGCGTAGATCCAATAGTAAATGCCCTGAACAACCTGATTCGACTCATCCTCAAAATCTTGATAGAAGGCACCCCTTCTCACCTAATTGGCAGCTGGGGAATTCCTGCTCAACCACAAGTCCAAATTCCATGTGACTTATCGGTATTAATACGTGTGGCTATTATTATTATTATATTTTTTAATTCAAAAGAAAGTAAACTTGGACAAACAGGAGTGGGGGTAAATATAAGAACACGGGTACTTTCCGAAAAATAATTAAAAAATATCTTTAAAAAAATATAGTTTAAAAAATAATATTAAATATAACATAGTTTTCTTTATATCAATAAGATAATTTAAAAAGTCTCTTCAAAATACATTTTTGAATTTTTAAAATTATAAAAATTGTATTTTCAAAAAACACTTTCAGTATTAATTCAAAATATTTAAAATTATAAAAGTGTTTTTTCAAAATATATTTTTTGTGTAAAATTTTTCTAATTTTTAGAAAATATATCTTGAAATATACTTTTAAAAAGTGTCCCTAGAAAATTTACTTTTAAAAAGTATCTTTTAAAAATACTTTTTTAAAAATTGTCTCTTGAAAATATATTTTTAAAAATTATATCTTCAAAAAATGCTTTTAAAAACATGTATTTTCAAAAAACACCTGTCATACGTACTAAAAATTACGTTACATTAAGGGATTTTTTTTTTCACGTGAGCCCAATGTTATGGTCGTGGTGTATCGTCTTTGACGTTTCCTTTTCGGCTTCTTGAGTTATGTTTATCCTCAATTTTCCTTCCTAACCTGGCTGCTACCTAATTGTTTCAACGGCTTTTCTCCATACCCAAAATTCAGTGAACTTCACTTCACTTCACTGTGTTCAGTCCATCCGTTCCGTTCCAATCTGGGGATCCTAATGTCCTGTTTCAGTTTCACCGCAACAAGAGACTGGTGCTACCGTTCCATCTTCACCAAATCGGGTCTCCGATCCACCATCACAGATCTCGGCGACGGCACCGTCATCCACTGTTGGGTCCCTAAGACCCGCAAAGAATCCAAACCCAATCTGCTCCTCATCCATGGCTTCGGGGCTAACGCAATGTGGCAGTGGGGCGACCTCATCCCCTACCTGGTCCCCTACTTCAATCTCTACGTTCCAGATCTCCTCTTCTTTGGGTATTCCTACACCACCAGACCTGAGCGGACCGAGTCGTTCCAGGCTCACTGCCTGATGCGAGTGATGGAAGCCAAGTCGGTCAAGAAGATGAGTTTGGTCGGACTTAGTTACGGTGGTTTTGTGGGCTACAGCATGGCGACGCAGTTTAAAGATGCGGTAGAGAAAGTAGTGATATGCTGCGCCGGGGTCTGCTTGGAGGAGAAGGATTTGGAAAAAGGTTTGTTTAAGGTATCGCATATAGAAGAAGCCGCCAGTATATTGCTGCCCCAGACGCCTGAGAAGCTGAGGGAATTGATTAGTTACAGTTTCTACAAGCCTCCAAGAGGCTTACCTTCTTGCTTGCTCAGTGATTTCATTCAAGTAAGTTTGTCTGGAAATTACATTTACTCTTTGGTGTTTTCTTCTTTTCAGAACAGTTCAAAATATCGTCTCCGACTGTCACAAAATTTGATCAGCCTGAGAGATTCAAATCCAAGTTTGTTATTATTATTATCATCATCATTGCTGTGATTGGTTATTTGATGTATTTATTTTCTAATACAGACGTAAGACTGGCAGGTAATGTGCACAGAATTCGTAGAAGAGAAGAAAGATTTGATCCGAACTATTCCTAAAGATCGGAAACTTTCAGAGCTACCCAAGATCACGCAGGTTGAATTCGGAGTCACCCAACCCAGTCTATAATCCACTAATTCTATTTATATATGGGGTAATTCATTAAAGGGATAATTATTCAATTGTCATGCAGCCTACCTTAATAATTTGGGGAGATCAAGATAAAGTATTCCCGGTGGAACTGGCTTCCAGATTGAAAAGGTAAAAACTTGTATCACTGTAGAGTATTATAGCCTGCCTAGAAGCCCTCAAAAATACGAAACCCGGCTCAATGCAAGCCTCGATTGTTTCTCGGTATTTTGAGATTTGTTGATGCTTGCAGGCATTTGGGAGAAGCGGCCCAGCTTGTGATCATCAGTAACGCAGGGCATACTTTTATTATAGAGAAGCCCAAAGAGACATTTAAGCACTTGAAATCCTTTCTCGAAATCCTTTCTCATTGATAATTGATGCGCTTCAACCTCCCTGGCAACTGGCAACTGGCAACTGGCAAGCCACAAATTAACACTTGAGGACTGCCTGCCTGATACATTGTAGAGAATCTTATATTTTTGTAATAAAAGTAAAACTCCATTTCACCGTTGCCATACCGTTGCAGCAACTTATTTGTCATGTTGATTGAAAAGGTTATCTTCAGATTCATAAAAATTTTTTGTCTCCACCTCCACCCATGCTATATTCCATTTATCTATTAATAATATAAAATTTATTGTGGAGAATGCAGCAAAGGGCTGGATTCACCGGAATTATACATTATTTAGCTATGAAAAAACAATGATAATACATCCTTGAAGGCCCTCAAGTACCCTGTTCCTAATATATAATCAAATAAGGAATCCTTAAAAGGAGAACTGTGAACAAAATTACTCGAAACCCCTAACAATTACTAACATAGAGAGAATGAGTGACAAACCTATTTCAATTTATTTGAAAAAATTACAACTAAAACATTGAAACCAAGATCAGGTCCCTTGATTTCAAAAATATTTGATAAAGGTATTTGAGAATTCAACAAAGGTTTGGTACCACATCAGTGAATCTTAGGTGCAAGGTCATAATTAACACATGACAGCTCCAAATTTTACAAAGCTCGTACCTAAGGCGTGTTAGAACCTTGATAAAATATTTTATCATTTTCATCAAATATTTTTTAAATCAAATGACCTAACCTGGTTTCAAGTCTCAGTCTTAATTTTTTAAATAAATTGACATGAGAACCCCATATAACATAGTTTCCCAATGAATAACACACCAAAAAAGAAAAAAAAAAAAAGCGAGACTCATATAGTTATGTAATAATAAATGATTAATTAAAAATTAATCCAATCATGTTTTTGTAGCCTAAATCAAACAAGCAGGAAAAATTAAGTGTAAAAGAACAAACTGACAACCCATATTACTCGAGTTCACAATAAGGCAGCTTAATACTGAATAGAAAAATACAGCACCATCACCAAATGTAACAGATTCAGGTATTGTTAAATCCAGAAGACCAAGAAAAATAGGGCATAATGAGAGTCTATATGCATCTGCTCCATACATACAAACCAATAGCTGCCAATTCCTGTACTACTACTACTAAGAAAGATTAAACATCCCCAAGCTCCATTCCTCCGTCCTTCCACAAGCTCACTGTCTCAAAGAATCACCTCTTTTGTCCCACACCTAACTCTGCAAATCTCATTCATACAGGCATTTGGTAAGTTAATAAGAAAACAGAGAGAACTGGAGCAGGGTTTTAAAACTTCACATAGAATGGGATCATAAACCATCAATGATTGTCCATTATATTAAAAAGGTGGAAGTAAACAATGCCAACGAGTCCACATTAGTGTGACCTATAACTATCATCTATTTTGCTTAGAATTGAACCAGCAATTTCATATTTTGAGCCTTCTCTCAACATAGCGAAGGCCAAACATATACCCTAGAAAAGACTATAGTTTCTTACCTCTACTTGAGGTTCATCAGCTTTAGATGTCTCACCTGCCAAATCAAATCACAAATTTACAAGAAGAAAACATCAGCTGGCTGTGGTTTATGGGTAGGAGGTAAAAGCTCAGTGGAATTCTAAAAAGTACCAATAAACCACATAAAAACCCATACAAATGATGAATGCATCATTCTGAACGAGGTCAGAAGTGCCCTCACCCCATTAATCTGCATGAACTTGTATAGAGAGGTTTCATAGGAAAAGAGGTTTCAAGTTCCATTATCAAATAACATATTAAAAAGCAGATGACATAATTAAATGAGAACATGCCTTCTGAAGTAAATTGAGCAAAAGAAACTAACATCATTAGAAAATAGCATCCAGCAAGACAACTCTAAGACACGAATCAGAAATATAAGCATGCATATACTTTATGTTCATTCCGGTTAAAAAATGAATTTGACCCAAATTGCAATGCCAATACAAAGGGATTTATTTTGCCTCCATTGAAACCATCCAAACTAGCACCCTCAGGTTGTATCAGCCATCAAAATGTAGAGCTTTTCTTCTGTATGTATCTTGCTCAGTTCAGATGCCTTTTGGATGTAGATGTATGTATATCATGATTCATGATAGTTATCTTGGATTGAAACATTTGACATTTTTTTCAACAACAATTTAATAAAATATATGAAAATAAAAACAAAAATAAAGGGTGCACAGCTTCTCATTCAATGAGCACAGAAGAATGGTTCTACAAGTAAAGGTTCAATTACATTACCTACTATCATATTGAATTGGTACCATTGTTCATAAGGTCCTGCAAGATCCTTTTCAATGGACTAAGGCACCCTTTCCATTGTACCTCTTACTTAATAAACAGTTGCATTACTAAAACAGAACCCAAATAAAATTATGTTCTCTAGACTTGTATTCTATCCATGTTTTTCAGAAGTTTTAGGAAAAGATACTGCTTAAACTTTTCTTAGGTATAGTATAAACTATGAAGCACCCAAAAAACAATTATTATTTAAGAAATCAATAGAATTCAAATAGTTTCATCTAGTGAATACAAGGCTCACAACCGGAGAAAGATATTCACAGCAATTACCTCCCTCTTCTGGCAGATCTGAGGTCCATAATGTGAGATTATCCCTAAGAAGCTGCATAATAAGGGTACTATCCTTGTATGATTCTTCATTCAGGCTATCAAGTTCTGCAATAGCCTCATCAAAAGCTTGTTTTGCAAGGTGGCAAGCCCTGTGCAACACAAATTTAAAACAAAACAAAACCTTAACAACTAAATAAAGTGGAGGAAAACCTCTAGACCTCCATTCTTAAATCTTGATGTAAGAACACAGAAGTAACCAAAAACAAGAGGTCCAAATAAGAGAGTATTATCAACCTCTCTGGGGAGTTCAAAATTTCATAGTAAAAGACAGAAAAGTTCAAAGCCAGGCCAAGTCTGATTGGATGAGTAGGGGGCAGATCTGAGGAAGCCGTACTGGAGGCAGCCTGCAACATAAAAAATTAATTGAACTAGCACCCTGCTTCTGAACAAAAGAATTTGAATATTAAAGAAGGGTACAAAATAAAAAACAATGACAAAGGGAGGTAAGATGAACTTCAACAAAGGAATTAGACGCTAAAGGACAGTAAAGGACCTCATAGGCCTTAAGTGACTGATCAGCTGCTTCTTTACGATCATTTCCTACTTTAAATTCAGCTAAATATCGGTAGTAATCTCCTTTCCTGTCATGAGGGAAAAAGGGAAACAAAATATCACAAGCCAAATCAGTTTCAGAACAAAAATATATGAGATGGCAGGATCACAACAACTTAGTAACCGGAATCCGGGTTAAAGTTTAATCTGATGAAGGAAATAAAGGGGAAGAAGAGATGACAGACTCATTCTCGCTGATTTAACTATTATAAGTATCATGTTTGAAGTAACTGCCATGACATAACTTAATAACCCAAACAGCTCAAACCCAAGTTTGCAAATCCTCATCATAGAAGACTTCCACAGACATATTAATATGTATTCATCTTCAAAATGGTCCTACTGCTCTGGATTTGGCTACATGGTTTCTCAGTTCCAACATTCTATGAAGAAAAAAAATCAATTGTTGGTTTCCAAGACTTCTAAAGCCCATACATGTTCAAATGCATATTTTATTTATTATCCCATCTCATTATCAAGATTGCTCATTGTTTGAAATACCCCAATAATCAAAATCTAATAAACAAAAGGAAAAGAAGAGTTGAACATCCCTCACATCTTATAGTAGAAAACGGTCGATTCCCCTGTTGAGGATGATGGAATGAGGTGGTTATCAATAACAGACAATATGTCATTGCAGATTTTTGACAGCTCATCTTCAACCCTCTGCCTGTAATCCTTTATCCTTCTTGCATTTTGTTCATTTCCCCTGGTCTCCTCCTTCTGTTCAATAGAAGACAATATCCTCCATGATGCCCTTCTTGCCCCAATAACATTTTTATATCCAACAGATACAAGATTCCTCTCCTCCACCGTCAGTTCCACATCCAATTTAGCAACTTTCTTCATTGCTTCAACCATCTCTGAAAAAAGGGAGAAATAACAAAACCAATCATCAAATTCAACAAGAAATGAAGTAAACTCATTGAGAAAACATGAAAATTCAAAAATTCGCTCCTGCAAGGTAGATGGGGAATACAAAGGTGTGGTTAGGTGCTGCAAACCAGAAAAAATCCAATTTTATTTCCATAGATGATGCAACTGAAGGTCTAGAATTGCATTACCACATTTGACAAAGCAATACCATAGCATCCCAAAGTGACTAAAAATCATCAATCATCATAAACACAGAAAGTTGTACCGACCCATCTCAAATGCTGTGCCCAAAAAATGGTCATCAGAGAATATAAACAATAATAATTAAGTAATGGATAACTTGTATTTCATGAGTAATCGAATCTCTCCAATATTTTTGCATGGAATGAGTTAGCAAGAATAATATAGTCGATCTTCAGTTTGATAGTATTTACAATTAAACGTAGCAATCTGTTTAGCACCTTTTAAGAATCAAACAGTAATTCACAACAAACAAATTTATGCTTTCCTTCAATGGCTATTTCAACCTCTTCCTGCAACACCTACCAAATTGTGTGTTAGTGTTCATGTATGGATAATGGACAGATTCCATTTTCAAACAAAATCCGAATCCTTCACCTCCGGCCACTCCGTTACAGCTCCACAAACCATGGAAAGAATTATGGTCATAAACTAATTAGTTAAAGGGAAAAAATAACTGATAGGAAAACAGGTTACAACAGTTAAGAGAGCATTCAGACACAAATCTGAAAGTAGACACGCAAATCAAAGATAAAAGCCCAATCTCAGCCAAAAATATGAAGCCAATAAAAAATGTCGGGGCAGAAGATACCTTTTTGGAAATAAATGAAATTCAATTCCCAAAAGTATTACCTCCTGACGCATATCCAGTAGGTTTTTTTTTTTTCCTTCATTCTCTACTATGAAATAAAACACGGATCAAGCAAAATACCACAGCAATTGATTGACAAAAACCTTGAAGATAGTCCAGGGTTACCGGAAAGTTCTCTTTCATGTAGAGGTCAGGTAAGTAATAATAATCACACCACAGTATACAATCAAGTTCGCCAACTAAATCAAGAGCAAAAAAAAATCTACATATGGTTTCCAATTCTTCAAACAAAAAGTGAATACCCCACCAAAAAAAAAAAAAATACAAGGAGAATCAGAAAAAGGCTGATGGGGATGATGAGGATAGGAAAGCAAGAAAGCGTACCATCGTATCTCTCAGCTTGCTCAGCAAGCCTGGCCAAGTAGACCTGTTTCTCTCTTTCCTCCATCGCCATCTCTGTGTCTCCTCTGCAAGACTTGGGGTTGTAAGCTTGGTAACTGCTATAAGAGATGGAGTCGTTGAGTGTAGGCCGTCGGATTGAAGATTTAGGGGTTTTACGCAGTAGGATCGACGGTTAAAATTTCAGGACTGGCTTAAATTTGTCTTGAATTGTGTGAATCCCTGAAAAATGGTTGGTTGGCATAATCCGAGCCGCGTGTTGTGAGGATATGGAAGCAGACTGGCCGTTGGATTGGATATGAATCACATGGCCGTGACGTTGACTGACATTACACTGACAATTGTTTGATTCCACGATTAGGCCTCAAATGAAATGTGACACACGAGCCTTCCTTTATGTCCAGTTCCTTTATGTACAATTCCCTCCACTGTCCAATAGAATCCCATCCATTTATATATGAAACCTTTTCTAAAATCTAAATATAGCACGACAAAAATGTTTCTCCTTGTTGATGCAATACCTGTATAAAAAGTTTTGTTTTTAAAGGATGTGCATGTTTTTCCTTGGTAAGAAAAAACTATTATATATTTTTTAATTAAATAAAATTTAATTTTGTCACAGCTCACATGCTCACGCCTATCCATCCTCTGTACCCGTAGAAGCCAAAAAAGTAGGCAAATGGAGAAAATTGAACAAAAAAAAAAAATTCATCCAACATTACTTCGTTTGTTGAAACTTCGTTTGTTGAACTAAACATCAACATCACGACGTCAACGAGAGGCAAACAAAGCCTTCCACAAGTCTCTGGTCACAAATTAATTGTGGCACATTTTTATTTCATCAGTTTTAGATGGTAAAAGTAAAATCATACCCTAATAAGTTATATTGACAGGAATGAGAAATGGTTAACCACTTACTACATGGAATAATAGCCTTTATCCAGGAATCATTTTCCCCTGCACATCACAAAACATGTAATAACCCTCCCCCTAAACCCCACACATAAAACACCATGCGGGGTTGTCAAATACAACACCAACACCAACCATTCTATAGAACAAACTCCTCCTCGACAGACATTACAGATATTGCAACCAAACCTTGGGAAGATCCAAATGTCAGTCCTGCCATTGGGGGAAAAAAATCAGCCGCCTATCCTTCCTGTCTTGTCTCTCACTTATTAGCCACCGCCGCCGCCCGGCTGGTGCTCCCATCCCCAATTGAAACCGAGGCCAGGGACTTGGAAGCCCACACTCTGGCATTCATTGCTCCCTCCTGCAGATTGCTTCTCTTGCAAGGTTCTTTCAGTAAATCAAATAATTGTATTGCTCGATTCAGATAGGTAAGAGGATACTCCCACAAACTCCACAGGCCTCCCAAGTTCATGTATCGGAGGTACCTTCTCCAGGTACATTGAGCACACACTAGCAAAGCTGGCAAAATGAAGTACAGCAACCTCAAAACCACAAATGTTATAGCCAATGCCAGATATGTTTCCTGCTGAAGCAAGTTCTCTGGAGATCTTGCCCATGTGAATGGACAGCTTTCCTGCTCACTATTATCATGTTTTGCATGATGTAATGGACTCCCCATTTTGTTCAGTGATGCTCTTTCCAATGGCTCAGTCTTCATACCTGTAAGCATGCAGCACTATGACCAATAAATTTTTCATTGCAGGGAATATTTTCTTTAATAAGATTCCATGAAGCAGATAATATATGTGCATCAAATTGGAATTATTGACAGGAACCGCACTAAAGGTGCATTATCCCAAATGTTCATACAGAAGCAACTACATAGATATGACCACATATCCCACCTACCCCATCCCACCTTTTCTACAGTGTATCTGAGAACATTCATCTTTTCTTCCATCTATAGCTACATTGATTCCTACACATGCAATATCTATGAAACCATCAAGCCATAGTTTTAAAAGGGGCAAGGCACAAAAGTCTCTTGTAGCTTAAGCATAGGGTGAAGTGTAGTTTCGTGCCTTAATGAAGTGAAATGTGACTCTGGATGCACATCAATTTTATAAAATATGATTCAAATTCAATTAATAAAAAATTTAAAATTCCTAACACTTGAAAGAAACATTTAATAAAAAATGTAAAAAAAAATTACATAAATTTCAATGTATAATTACTAATTTCAAGGATATAAGTATTTAGAAAGGAAATTAAAGTCTACAAGGCACATGTTTTGGAAAGTGTGGCAATGTAACTAGGGAGTGGTTGCGCCTTGACCCTAGACTCGCTTTTTAGAACTATGCAACAGACGATGGCAAAAGCCAACAAATAATAATTTGAAAAACGCTTGCAAAAACACATGTATTATCTACAAAAGGAAAACAATGTGTGCGAGAACATATTCCATTTCAATGAAAACCACTCCCTTCAATAACTTACAAAAGTAATTAGAGATGACCAAGATATTAAATGATTTCTCATCAATAAAGCACGTGTCAAGTGTGTCCTTTTGTCAATAAAGATGGTGATATCCTCAATATATTAGTAGAAATTATTGACTAGAAAATAAGAAGCAGCTCCTCTACAGAAATTATTGGCATAATTGGAGAAGATTAAGATATTAAATGACTTCTAACACCATTGTCCTGGTCCACAAGATCAACATCAAACAGATAACATTCAAAAGAGAAGTCATACCAGTAACATCACCATAGAAAGCGATGAAGGAACCAAGAGTCCGGGACCCATGATAACGTACACGCATAGTAGAATTGAGAAGGAAAAGAGTAGGAAATCCATGAACTCCATATTTTGAGAGTATGCTGTACAAATACACATAATATTATTCTCAAAAGCAACATTCATCTAATGCATGTCTAAAAGAAGGATTGGCTTCCTACCTTGGTCTGACAGCTGACTCTTCAATTGCAAAGTGGGGAATGGAGGGATACAAGGAAGAAAGAATGGAAAAGGTTGGTCTACAAGCCCTAGAGAAAGGACACCAAGATGCATAGAACAGAACAGCCACATATTCATGAGTGTTCTTGTGAACCATATCCAGTGCGTTTTGCAGTGAAACCTCATCTCCCTTCATACCAACAGAATGTAAACAATTAGTTTTCTATTTTGAAATGCAGCAAGAGGAGAAAAAAGAAACACACACACACACATCTGTAACTTAATCAAGTTTTCCTCTATGCAACCAGAAAAGTTAAAAATATTATAATTATTGACACCAAACCTTTGAACAAAATATCATAAAACAAGGACATATATAGTGTTGCAATATTCATCAGAAAAATATAAAACCAAATCAAGTGCTCTTCCGATTCCCATCTCAGTTCCTCAAAAACAAGAATATGCCACACAAGCAATAACCTATTTAGTTCCGCCATCAATTTGTTTAACTAACAATGAAATATGGGCCTAAAGAATTCCCATGGATTAAACGCAAGTCAATAGAGATTTTGGTTGCAACAATGATACAGACAGTCATAACAATCTTGAATGTTTGTAAATGTTGTTCAGAAACCCAAATGGTAAAAAAGTCATAGAAACAGCAGAGCAACCCAAAAAGAAAGAATGATATTAAGGGTGCCTCTACCATTGGAAGCATGAAATTAACTAAAGGGGTATTAGACAACAAATTAACATTACAGCTTTATTATTATTATTTGATAGGCAAAAGAAGCAATTCATTAACAAAGAACCCTGAAAGTACAACCCTAAATGTATACAGGGAGTATACATGGGAAACCATAGGCCTATACCAAAAGGAAAGGGCACACAAAAGAATTCTAACAAAATAAAGATCTACATTTAACCCAGCCCGAGCATAGAAAGAACTGTTGAACGAAAGCTTCGATCTGATCTAAGAGAATGGGGAATCCTCAAAGACTACTCTATTCCTATCTTTCCAAGTAGCCCAAAGGAGACACTGTGGCACTGCCCTCCAAAAGAATCTGATACTCTTTCTAACAGGGAAGTTCACCTAGCAGCACAGGAAATCACGCACCAAGAAAGGCTGAGCCCCAATAGCACCAAAAGTAAAAAACATGGCAGCATATAGTTCCCAAATCAAGGGGCAATGAATCAAGATTTGCTCCAAACCTTCCCCGTCCTTCCCACTGAAAGGGAATTTGCTTGCAAGATGGAACCCTCTCTTCTTTAGTTGCTCCATGGTAAGAACCTTTACCCAACACACTTCCCACTCAAAGAATCCAGCTTTTGTGGGAACATACGGATTCCACAGCACTTTTACAGGGGCTTGACGAGAGAGGGCCCCCTCCAAAGACTTGAAATAAGATTTCAGTAATAAGTTGTCATTCTGATCACCTTTCCAAAAGGGTTTATCCCTTTTTAGAGGGATGATTGTTTTCCTAGCCGTTAAGCTAATGAAGAGCTGGCCCAATTCCATACCCCAATCATTAAATGGCCTTGAGAACCTTGGGTTCCAGGTTCCGAAAACTCCTGAAGTCTCCCTAACTTCTGCCACCTTTGCTCCTTTAGAACCTGCCAAGCTATAAAGGCCAGGAAAAATCACACTCAAAGGAAGATCTCCACCCCAAGCATCCTCCCCAAAACCTTATTTTGTGCCCGTCACCTAGCTCAAAGATGCAGTTCTATTTCAGCTTTATGACATCTTTATCTAGTAATGCAGTTATAAGCATTCTTCAAGCATTCCTTTCAAAAAAATTTGATAAGAGAAAGATTCATTGGGGAAAACCCAAAAGGTGTCCCAAAGCATACAGGGCGCAAGCTAAGGGCACCTCAGGGCCTATACCAAAAGAATCAAAAAAGCACAGCCTGCCCGGCAACCCTCTAACGAAAACTTAGGGCAGATCCAACTGATGATTACAAAGAGTAGCCCAAGAACTTAAAGAGGAAACAAAAAGATTTTTCATCCTGAAGTGCGAGAACCCTTCATTTCCAAAAACAATCATGTTCCTCTCCCTCCAAGCTAACCAAAAGAGGCAAAGGGGAGGCGCAATCTCAACTTTTCTAGGCTTTTTTCTTGACACAGCTCCTTTCCACACAAGAAGGAAGTCTCTCAGCGAGTAAGGAAGAACCCAATCAACCCCCAAGAGAGAAAATTGGCGGGGTGTCCTTACTTGGTATTATTGCATCACACTCAACTGGACACTTTTCCACAAGTTTATCTAGAAAGTATAGGGCAGGCCATATATCAGCTTTGGCTGCATTCATCAAAGTGAAATCCAGATCCATAACCATAGCCAGACACATTTAAACTCTTGCACTTCTTCCTTTTGTTAATCGTTGCATTCTTTTTAGATCATTGTAAATATATTTTGTTTTTATTTATCAACCTGAATCTTTCTAATACTCTCTTTTTTTCCTGTTTTCAAAAGAATTGTTGCGGAAAATCAATTTGTAGAATTTTTTTTAATGCGCAAAAAGGGAAATGTCATTAGGAAGAAAGGGCTAAAAACTCAGCCCCAAGTAATTTATACAGGGAGTATACATAGGGAGCCACAAAGCAAACAAATAAAATAAATAAATAAAAGCAAAAAAAAAGTCTCACCAGCCCCCAAAGCTACAATCTAGCCAAATGGACCTGCTTGCTAACAACAAATGAATCAGATTTTATAACCAAACTTGCCCAAGAACAAATAGAAAACACTAATTTGTAGAAAAAATTGGTCAATAAAGCAAATCATCTTAATGAAATCCAGCACATAGTCACCCCTAATCGTATTCACATCTTGGGAAAACATGGCTTAACATTGTACAGACAATTCTTTGGCAGGTTACATGAGATGTGAGACAAACCTAAGGTTTAGCATAGACCGTGTCACAACCGAGATAAGCACTTCTGCATTAATAAAAATACTACTCCTACCACGTGTATGGTCAAGTGATGTTTGGCAAGACACAAAATTGAAATCATGATTTTTATAGATGTAGATTCTCTTCCATTATTCAATTATTTTGATTATGTAGGTTCTAGACGAGGGAGGGTCAGTTTGTTTTGGGCTTTTAGCTGATCCTTTTGAACCCTTAGACTTCTATTGTATACCCCTGCATGCTTTTACAGTGCTTTGGGATTTTTGTTATCCTTAAGTTTATCTATCCAAAAAAAAAAGAAAGTTGAAATCATGAGTTTGAATGTTTTTGTTCAGCGGAGCAATTTTTATATCACAATTTGAAAGATCTCTCTGCCCAAATTTCACAAATGCATTCCTATATCGACCAAAATTATTGGTCGAACCACCCAAGATAATATACTACCTTCTCTTTTACCCACTTAAGGTATCAAATAAAGAAATTTCTATGAGAACAACATCATTCCATCACGATGTTCTCTTTGCAATCTTAAATTTCTGATTGGAAGAAAACCTTGTCTAATCACATTCTCGTCGATTTCTTTTTTCTCCTTTTCTCCCCCAAATCACATTTACAATATCTGAATTTCAAATTAACACTGGTACCACCAGATCACAAAGGGAGAAATATAGAAAAAAGAACATCCGTAGCACCTTGAATCGTGAGAAAAAAATAATAATAAAAGCTGAAAAGAGAAGAGTTATAACCTACCTCAGTGACACCAACAAGATCAAAAGAGCCATCGCCTCCATTAACCGGACAATGGAAATCCCTAAAACCGGAGATCGAATCGGCAACCGACTCGGTGGGGCAGACGGGCGACAAGGAAACCCTAACGTGTCCGGCGCAGGTTATCCTCCCGAAGACCATCAAAAGAACGATCCCCGTCTCCAAAACCCTCGCAGCCATCAGAGACCCGACCAACTCCACCAAAAGAATATCTAAAAAAAAACCCCTAATCAAGAATTGGAAGAAGAAGAAGAAGAGGGCGAGGGTGACGATGAGGATGAGGCACGAAGGTCCGGATGGGGAGAGCGAGCCCAACGCACTTCAGCGTTGAAGCTCATGGAGAGGATAAAGGAGAAGAGAAAGCATGTTATACATAAAAAAAAATAATAATAATAATAAAAATATTTATATGTAAAAAGGAGAGGGGGCCTATGAAGATAACACTGGGGAACGGGCGATATTCTCCGAGAGAAATGGAGAAATGGTGGGGAAGGGTTCTGATTTCTGGTTCTGGTTGTGAATCGAAAGAGGAAGGTAGGAGGGGTGGGTAGGTGTGTGTTGATGATAATCCTATTTCCTCAAAGTAGTTTTCCCCTCTCCTTCCTCCCTCGGTCCCTCCTCATCCCGTTATCTCTCCTTTCTTTATTTCTAATTAAATTTCTTTTAATATATCAAAATTTTGGTTAAAAGTTCTATCTATATATATATATATATATATATATATATATACACTTTAGGTCACAGCTTCTCACGTGCTTTGACTTTCTTATTTTATTACTTTTAACATATATTGCTCCACTTTCTTGGGTTAGAATTTTTCCTTCAAAGCGGAAGATTTTTTGAAAAACAGTATTTAACAGAAGAAATATTTATGATTCAAAAAAAAAAAAAGAGAAGAAATATTTTCGTTGAACTTTATCATGTCCATGGAAATATTCGTGATGTCTGTTCCAACCAAATTGAAAAATGGTTTAAAAGCTCTTGAAGGGTTTTATACGGAAATAATGTGTTTGAAAAAAAAAAATTATTAAGTTAGTTTAAATGCTAAAATAAATATTAAACTAGTTAGACATCGTCATTGCTTCGCGACAAATCCAGAATCGGATTTACCAAAGTTCGCTTAACTCAAATACGACAATCAGATTACAAGTTCGTTAAACCACAAGAAATAGATAATCAGATTCTCCTTCAAAGTCGCTAACAAGAACAAATTATACTACCAAGACGAAGATGTAGGCATGGCTCCATTGCTAGAGCATACAAGTTGCCTTCATACCAATTGAAACTTGGGTTTGTCTAACATGCATCTCTCTACAAAGCATAATTCCTATCATTCCAATTGATCCAGCAAGTCATTGCCTCCCACTCTATTCTCTCCTTTGGCCACCGCTTGCATAACTCTCCCCGCCATTCAAGGAAAGTGTCATTGCCATGAGATAGGGCGGCCATCCCTTTATGCACCCATGCCCACTGACGGTGGTAACTAAGTGTTAGCACACTCTCCTCCGCCTGCAATAAGTTGCAATAAATGTCATGGCATGGGACAATACTCTTCTATTCCTGAAAAATCAATAAATAGAAGTTTTGTATTTACTAAATATGAAAAAAATTAATAAAATAATGATATCTTAAATAAAGAACATATAATCATAAATATTATGACTTATTAGTTAAAGAGGAAGTTAAATTCATATATAAAATAATTAATCGAAAAATCTCATGTTTAAGATAAATTAAACTAACAAAATCATAAATTTCTCTCACTCTGTATTATACAAAGAAGATTAGTAAATTAAAATAGTTCAAAAACTTTATCTAAGAGAATAAAATTTAATATAAGTTAGAAACTATTAAAGAATAATTATTAAGTTAGTCATATGGCCTTAACCAAATTTTGGTCACCAACATATTGGACAAAGGTTGTACCTAATGTACACTAAGGTTAAAATTAAATGCAAGACGATACTATAATCTAATGTATAATGTAAGGTAAGTACCTAATGTATTCTAAGGTTATACCCGATATATACTAGGTAGTCCTTGATATATACTAATGTAGTACTTAATGCATACTAAGGTTAAAATTTAATGTGTATTATGGTAGTACATAATGTATATCAAGTTTGTATATGATGTATGTTAAGGATTCGTAATGTATACTAAGGTTGTACCTAATGTATATTAAGATAATACCTAATGTATAATAAGTTGTTATCATATGTATACTAAGTTGTTATCGAATGTATATTAAGGTTGTACCCAATGTATATTCGGATAGTACCTAATGCACACTTAAAATATGCCATATCAGCTTTGTAATGCTTGTACAGAATATAGTTAAATCATAATTTTCGAAATAAACCAGAACTAAAATAAGCAATAAATTTGTAATTAATAAAATAGACAATGTAAAAGTCATAATATAAGAGGATATACTATTATGTAAAATACCATAAGTATGGTGCAAATAACGTAATTTGAGGACCTAATGGTACTGTATTTAAAATTAAATAAAAATGATAAATACTAAGTTTGGTCTTATCTTTTGGGAGCAAAAAACTAGAGAGGTCAGCAGAATAAAGAAAACGTTAAAAATCAGCAAGACATGCAGATAGAAAGGGGGAGGAAGGCTCCTCCTTGAAAATACGACATGGCGATCCATAAAGAACGAAAAATGAGAAAGAAAGAAATGAAGGGAAAGAGAGAGTCAGGCAGAGATAATTCTACATTCTCTCTAAAGCTTCCCAAATGATCGGACGGCGGCTCAGCGGAGCAAGAGCAAGAGTTCATCCTCACGATGGCGACTTCAGATAGATACCGGTCAGGGAATTTCGGCTAAACTCCGAGAGGTAAAGGGTTTTTCTTCTACTTTGTTTAATCTCGCTTCCAAGAGTCATTCAAAATGTGACATGAGTCAGGTGAGGCCGTGAGTGGTCAGAACCGGCCCCAAGACTCGATAGTGTGTCGAAATCCTGTGGACTGCTGGGCAAAATCCGAGGATTGAGTTTCTTGACAAGGCGTCTTGTGTGCCACACTAAGTGTTATGGCTAAAATGAATAACGGTATTAGTCAGGTTCTCGCCTCTAAAGGAAATCGCCTGCTGCAATTTAAACCAAGGGAAATTACCTTTTTTTTTTATCATACGCATTAACTGAACTTTAGAACTGGTTTTTAGGTGGGAAATAAAGGAATTTAAGGAGTCCTTCTGTAAATTCAGCCACATCATCAATCCTGATATTGCCTTGAATCCTCCATCTCGCACCCTCAGAGCCTGCCATAGCCTTTATCCCGACCCGCCCATCTGGCTGTGCCGCCCGACCAAAGCCGCCTGGCCAGTCACCGACCAGCCGGGTCTGGGCCAGTCACCGGCTAGGTCGCCCGACCAGGTTGGGCTCGGCTATCAACTCGCCAAGTTAGCTTAGGCCGCCTTAGGGCCAAGTCACCATTAGGTGAGGCTCCAACTCTGACGCCATAACTTCTTCGTCCGAACTCCGTTCCGGGTGTTCTTGGACTCTATGGAAAGCCCATTGAGTCAAGATTCTAACCATATTCTTATGGAGTATAGTGGGTGATCATAACCTTATTGAAATCGATGTTTTTCTAGGGCTGATGGCCTGGCCAGTGGTCAAGATACATGTGTGGCCTCCAACTTCGAACTACAGTAACTTCTTCGTCCTAACTGCTTTCGTGTTCTTAGACTCTATGGAAAGCCCTTTTGAGTCTAAAAATCCATCCATATATACTTGATGAAATTGAATGATAATAATAGCTCATAAGTATACACGGTAACCATAGTTATTCATGCATATAATGAGATATAAAACGAAAAGATACAATAAATGATTGTAAATATCGTGACATGATTACCGAATGATAATAATTATTCGAATATGATATGTAATGAATATAAAATACACACGGATCGGTTCGCTAGAACCTGATAGAGGGATATTAGATAGGCATGCTTATAGGGATATAGTTGTTTAACATAGCTTACGATATCGAGTCCCGTTTGGTCGGCGACATAGACTTTGTCTGGATCATTATAGCGGCCCGTTTGGGTCATATGCATGAGATCACCGCCTCGCAGAATGAGGCATCTTCGCACATATAGATAGAGATAACTGTTTCGTACAATGATAGTACCTTTGGTTACATACAATTCTTTCCCGTATCCACTTCTAAGATTTATGCAGGTACAAACATAAAAGAAAATGACAAGTATATGCAAATGAGATGTATATGATATATGACATGATACGAGAAGCAGTTAATCGCAATGCGATGATATGATATGCTACAAGAATAAGAAGTAAAGTGTAAGATGATACGAAAAGTATATGAAATATAATAAGAAATGAAATATGATAAGACGAATAAGTATGATATATGTAGAAATATATCTATCAATGATAAGTTCAAAACAGGAATGTTAAAGTTATGTGTAGTTGTCTAAAGTGTGATGACCCTTATTAGAGGAAATCCATATGTATTAACTCCCACAAAGCTATAAGCTTAGCACGGGTGTTTCATCCGTGTAGGTACAGGAGAAGTAGAAACGAGAAGTCCGGACACTCCATATCAACAACTAAGGCCAACACATCACTAGGTGCCCACTGGAAGACCTTATGGTCTTTTTTTTTTTGTATATGTTTTGTCTTTGAAAGCAATGTAAATATTGTAAATGTTGAACACTTCCATATACTTGTACCAGATATGCCTTTGTAATCCGTTGCTTAATATAATACAATTTAAATGTTTAACATTATTATGAATGAACAAGCTTAAAGTTCATAAGTTTATAGTAACCTAGAAAAAAAATATAATAAAAATAAATGACAGTTTAGTGGTATCAAAGCATCCCAGATCCGGTTCGGACCCGCCAATCAGGTCGGACCGAGAAGGGGTGTTATAGTTTAAGTGGTATCAAAGCCTAGGTTTAAGCGTTTCTAGAAAAGCCTAGGTTTAGGCTACTCTGGATAGAGTATATGATAGAAAAGCATGTGTTTAGTAATGTGTTGGCCCTATGTGGATGTCTTGCCAGATAGACGGATTGGCTCTCGAAGAAGCCGCGAGTGTTAACCCAAGGGAACAAGAGCACGCCGAGCTCTAGCACGACGACGAGCCCATGAGCCTCATAAGAATATCACAGACATGGCCTCGTATTGATAGATCGACCATTCCAAAGCCCAACGGACATAGTAAAGACATGGAGGCAGAGGAATTCCATGGGTCGAAAGCATGGAAGAGTCCGAGAAAGCGACTGCTAAAGTTAAAGAATTTCGAGGAAGTTAGATGCCCTCCCGATCAAAGAGTATCACGTGGCGCCTACCACGCAGAGCGAGGCATATGATTGCGGAAACTAGTTAAGTCCAAAGCATTCCAAATCCCATGACTCGAGTTCTTTGTCCAAGAGTTCGTGTAAGTGTATGTTACCGAGATGTATAGGGATTCCAAGTGGAAACAGTTCCTTAATTTGAAGCAAAGGAACTTATCGGTGGCTGAATATGAGAAAGAATTCAGTCATCTTAGCAAGTATGCACCGAAATTGGTCCTCACCAAGGCATTTAGGTGTAGGCAATTTGGGGATGGACTACATGATTCCATTAAGAGATATTTGGCACATATGGCTTCTCTCCAACAAGTAGATTTCTATCAGTTGGTCTAAGATGCAACGAAAGTAGAGAGACTAGAAACGAGCAGCAAAGAAAGATCTCAAAAGAAGAAGTTTTCTAAAGGAGCGTCGTCCTCCTCGGGGGAAAAGAGCCAGAGAGTCTCCACTAATTAGAATATAAATCACATGAGAGGTAGAAGGCAAGGGTCCAATGTAGCACCTAGTACAAGCAGAGGTTCGCTTGATAGGAGAAATCCTGCACACCCTCATTGCCATAGAAGGCATTTAGAGCTGGTAGATTGTCGACAGAGGGTGCTTCGATGTGGAAGCATTGAATATTTTATGGGAAAATTGTCCCAAAGAGTCAAGAGACAATAAGAATCCTTAGAATAACAGTAGAGGGAGGTCCGCGACACCACCGTCGACTCGAGATAAAGGTAGAGGTCGAGGGGGCTAGAGCCAGCATAGAGGACGAGGAGGCACAGTGTCAAAGACAATAGATCGCACTATACCTACAGCACTAGCACCAACATATGCTATGAAGGCTCACAGACTGGATGTTCCCGAGGTTTTAAACATATATTTTCTCTTTTGAGCATCAAACGCATGCATCGACGATTCGATCCACTATATTCATATGTATGCCTTGAGCATGTGTTTAATAAAATACCAAAGAAGGGAACAAGCAAGATATGACATGCATGGGACTACCCATTGGGTAAGGACAATATTAGTGTGAATAGTGTATACAGAATTCCCCATTGTTATATAAGTAAGAGAGTTTCGATTCGATACCCTTACCATTCCGAGAACTTGACTCTGATTCGAATGATCGTTTGTCTAAGCACCGAGCCATCATTGATTGTGGTTAAAAGACGGAGTGCTGAGATGCTCTAACCGATCGAGTGATATGGCCAAGGCATTGATCATGCAATGTCCACGATCTCTAATAGCTTAAGCTGTGAGACGGCGATGTGAAGGAAGTGAGATATTTATCGTGATACTTGACTTCAAGAGAGGTCAAGTGGATGTAGAAAGATCTCGGGCAGTAAGGGAATTTCCGATGTATTCTCAAGAGTTACCGTGCATTCCACCGAGAGTGAGGTGGACTTATCCATAGAAATCGTACAGAACAACCTTATGTCCGTGGCATCGCATTAGTGATGGCTCCAAACGAACTCCGAAAGAGTTAAAGAGTCAATTTAAGAGCTTTTGGATAAAGGGGATTTATCCGACCCAGTTGTGTCCCCTTGTGGTGCACCCGCTTTATTTGTGAAACAAGAAGATGGCACTCTGATTTGACAGCATTGATTATCTGAAAATCACAAGGTGACAAAGGAAAAACAAGTACCTATCACGGTAGAATCGAAGATCTTTTATCGCCAAAGGGAGTGTGTGTCATTTCAAAGATGTAATTCAAGGACGATATTACTTCAATTGAGAGTAAAGGAAGTAGATAAGTAAGACCAGATGAACTCCTATGGCGGCTATTATGAGTTTTTGTAATGCCATTTGGCCGACTAATGCAATCGACAACATTTATGGATTTAATGAATAAGGTATTCCGACCCTTTGTGGATCAATTTGTTGTAGTTTTTATCGATGACATCCTAGTGTATTCTAAGGATGGCCAGAACATGAAAAGTTATCCGAGAACTGCCTGAGACGTTAAGAGAAAAGAGGTTATATGCTACACTCAACAAACACTGACTTTACTAGTGCGAAGTTTCATCCTAGCCATATCAGGTCTCGCGAGGGTATAAGAGTCGACCCTACAAAGATTGGAGGTCATAGAATTGAATCGCTCGAAGTGTGACCAAAGTGAGAAGTTTCTTAGGTCTAGCGAGATTATTATAGAAGATTTGTAAAAGGATTTTCTGTCATAGCTTCTCCGCTCACCAAGTTACTTAGGAAATGAGTAAAGTTTGAGTAGTCAGATAAATGTCAGAATAGTTTTGAACAGTTGAAAGAAATGCTAGTTGAAGTACCAGTATTAACGCAGCCTACCTCAAGTAAAGAGTATACTCGATAGGATGTTTTAGAATCGGTCCGTTTGTGTTAATGCAAGATGGGAAAGTAAGGGCTTATGCAATCTGCGCAATAAGACACATGAACAAAATTATCCCACTCATGACTTAGAGTTGGTTACAGTAGTGTTTGCTTTGAAAATATGGCAACACTACTTATATGGGGAAAAGTGTAGAATGTACAAAGATCACAAGAGTCTCAAATATTTGTTAATGTAGAAAGAACTTAATTTGAGACAACGGAGGTGGTTGGAGTTGTTCAAAGATTATGACTGCATCATAGACTACCACCCCGGAAAGGCTAATGTAGTGGAAGCCAATGCTTTGGTTTCGAAAAACAATGGTGGCGCTGATGTCACTTCAACACAAAGGAATGGAGAATAAGATCTCGATGGAGCTATATTAGCTCAATTAAAAGCTCAACCTATTTAAAAGCAAATGATTGGGTAGATGCTCGTAAGAATGACGAAGAGCCATGTAAAAGTTGGCAATGGTTAGAGATGGTGACGACCTAGTTTCTTTCATGAAAGAAGTGGGAAGTATGTATTTCCGCACGTATTATGTGTGCCGATGATAAAGAGCTAAAGAAAAGTAATTATTCAAGCCCATAATCATCGTATATACCATGCATCCCGAGGTAAAAATGTATCGTGGATTTAAAACAACATTATTGGTAGAAATGAATGAAAAGAGATGTGACAGAGTATGTGTCTAAATGTTTGACGTGTCAACAAGTTAAAGCTGAACACCAAGTTTCAATAGGTCTGTTGAATCCCTTTCCAATTCCTCAATGGAAGTGGAATAACATTTCCATGGATTTTGTGTCGGGTTTTCCCCTCATGCAAAAAAACATGACTCTGTCTAGGTGATTGTTAATAGGCTCACAAAGTCGACCCATTTTATACCAGTCGGGATTTACTATTCTATGGATCGACTAGCTGAGTTATATGTGGATGAGATTATGCGATTGCATGGTGTGCTGTTGTCTATTATGTTGGATAGAGATCTGCTATTTACCTCAAGATTTTGAAGTTGAACTACAACAAATTCTTAGGGTACTGTAATATCTAATTTCAAAGACATCATTCCATCCAAACTAATGGACAAATAAAGAGATTGATTCAAGTACTTCTTATTATTAATGCCGAGGTTGTGTCATGGAATTTTCGTGAAGTCGATAGGTATATTCCATTGATGGAATTTGCCTATAACAATAGTTTTCACTAAGTATTGGTATGACACCATACAAGGCCTTGTATGGCCAGAATGTAGAACTCCTGTGTGTCATGAGTTAAATGAGCATAAAGTGATTGGTCCGTATATAGTGAAAGATATGGAAGAGAAAGTGTGTTATTTTAAAAGGTAAAAGGTGGCTAATGGATCGACAAAAATCTTATACCGATTTGAAGAGTGAGGACATTGTATATGAAGTGGGAGACAAGGTCTTCCTTGAAAGTATCGTCGTGGAGGAAAATTCTACGGCTTGGGTAAAAGGAAAATCGAGTCCGAGGTTCATAGTAATATATGAAGTTTCTCGAGAGAATCGAACCAAGGCGCATCGATCGCACTCCCTCCCAAATCGCCAAATTACAAGATGTACTTTATATGTGTTGGATGCTTCGAGATTCGCTCCGATGAGTCATACTACCAATTCTAGAGATACAAGTACAGGAGGATTTTACATATGATGAGGAGCCAAAGGCTATCTGGCTCGAGAGGTGAAACAGTTGCGGAACAAACAAGTACCGTTAGTGAAAATGCTCTGGCAACTTGTTTGTCTGTGAAGATATAGACTAAACCACTCAAATTAACACTTATACAGGAGCCTTACCATTCTCCTGTATTTATGTCAAAGTTTAAGAGAATTGTTTGAAATTGAATAAAATTGAGTTTATGTTCTGAAATTAATAATGGGATTAGTCTATGACACTACAAGTGCACAAGTCATTCAAGTAGTAAAAATTGGATGTAAGTCCAAATATCATTCCCATAGAGATTGACAAGAATTTGAAGTTCAACTACCCGAACTACTCAAGATCCATACTATTCGAACCTCTACGTGACAGCTTCTCAACAGAATTGCATAAATAATCGTTGTTTCGAAAATACATCTAAAAGTAAAAGAAAGTTGAATTTATGATAATAGAACAATAACAAAACAAAAATATCGGATCAACTCGCCTCTCGTGGAGAAAGAACACTATTACGAAGTCACGCGAAATGCCCAATTTCTCTCGCACTATCATGCATCATAATTGCTTTGTGTCGATTCGGATTCATTCCAAGATGTCTACCAATGCGCTGATTTCCATAATTCATCGACTAGAGGTCCCCTCGCTTCTCTCGAAGACAAGGGTCTAACCAGTTACTTGTGTTTAGCACAATCTTTACAAGATCTGAGTATTTTTCTTTCTCAATACTTCATACCCATTTCTTGAGACTGCAGAATTCTTGCTTCTCAAGTAAGGGTTGTTGCAAAACTTCTATAACTTGATTGATGACTCATCCTTTCAATTTAGTGGATATTTCCATTCCCTTGATTAGATCTCAGCTAACACAGGTTCAAGAGCTTTCCAACATATTAAGGTGAAATATCTGATTATTTAAATTGATAAATATTCCCCTCCAACATCAATTATGAGTGAATTGAGAATTTATCTAAGTGAACTCTCAGAGCTCAATAGTTCTTCAATGGTAGTCTATCATACCCACAAAATGAATGTTCCAAACTCTCAGGAATCTCCATCTCTATGTTACTCAGAGGGTCTCCTAAAAATCAAAGCAGGATACATACCTTGGAAGGGTATTCGATACTACTATTGGGAACATGTCCATTCAATAACACATCAACCAAATAAATTCCAATCTAGGTAATTCTCTCTCTAATTCATGCAGAAAAGACTGTAGCTAACAATAAATCCAATCTAGTGAAGTCATAGTTTCTGTAAAGAACCGCATCACAATCTATAATGGAGCATCGATCAACACACCCATAAAGGGATTTCCTGCAATGTAACGAAGAAACGACCCTGTAATTTGTCTGTATGTCATTAAATCGTAGTCATTGTAAAAGAAAATCAGAAATTAAATCCAACTTCGACACTTCTACAGAGATTACTTGTTCAGATCCAGAAAGAAAAAAAAAAGAAAAGAAACGAAAAGAAAAGAAAAGTCTACTCTACAATATACAGTGAGTCTTCCTCGTCCTCCTAGACAATGGGTTTCAGAAAAAAGGAAGCTACTTTACTAAAACTGTGTACGCCTATTTGATAACCCTTCGTAAATCGGGGTCCGATTCCAAGGCTCCGTGGATTTCCCTAAAAAATAAATGACTCCAAATTTCTATTTAGGTCGCAAAACCCGAGAACGTACGCCGCGGACATGAAACTCCGGTCCGGGTCAAGGCGTATGTCGTGGATTCCTCGTGAACCGTCGCAACGCTTCTTTCACTTGCTTTACAATTGCCGGTTCCCGACCGGCGTTTTCTCGCTGAGACTTGTTTCTTCGGGCCTGCAATTTGATTCAAGGGTCGCATACACCCTTGTCGTGATTATGTTAGTCGACAAGAATGGCACCGGGTCGACCCCCTTCTTGTTTTGGTAATAAGGCACGACTCTCTACGCGCACTGCTGCCGCGTGTTACCTCGTTGGATGTCGGCTACGTCATTTTTAATGTTACGCCTCTTTGCTTCTTAGTCATGACTTCTCTTTCCGTGCGACATCATTAAAGTTAATCTTGAGCTAACCAGACGGGATTGCCATTTCAAAGTGATGTTGATACCATGCGCTGTATCGGCAGTAGACGTGAAACAACGACCGTGTTTCTTTGTCGCGCAATTCTTGGCTGGTGACCACCGAATTTGTAATATTAAGTGACGATTTTTCCTTCCCATCGGTGCCAACCTAATTTCTCGATCTTAACAGTTTCATTTCCGTTTCTATTCACGGTCCGCGACATTGTTCTTCATACATTAAATATATTGTGACCTCGAGTTTTATGTGTCTACGACATAATTGTTTCTTCTTGCAGTACGTATGCGTGACCTCGATTCATGTGTGACATCATTCTGTTGTCGGTAGCTCATTCTTGATCCGACCTTTTCATGTTGTGACTCAAATTATTTTATCTTTCATTGTCTTGGCATGCGACATGGATTTAAATTGTGACCTAATCGTTTCTTCTCTATGTTTGAAATTTATGTAGCGACCTTAAAGCATGTTTCAGGCAGTAAGAACTTTTCTCATATCTATCCACAACCTCATTTTGCTTAGTCACAATAGTTTTAGCCTCAGTCGGCTTCTTTCATTAGTCGTGACTTAAAAATTGTGTCATGTAGAATGGGTTACCATACTATTACGACCTCCATTTTTATGTCAAATAAACACTATTTGTTGCCCATTTGATCCACAGGTCTCGGCACCTTTTTAGGTTGCAGACTTAGAAAGGGTGTGTCAGCGGCCCGAGTGGTCCTTCTTACTTTGTTTTTGTTGCGATGGCTCGAGCGTGCTGACATTTTTAACTTTTCAGCTCATTTTGTGTGCGACGCAATTCTGATCGCGACCTCAGGTGAAATAATCTCGGCTCACATTTTTATTGCAACATCAGTTTTTGTTTGCTTCCTGACAATGTCTTCTTACTATACCATTAGCGTGCTCTTGTCAGGGTTGCTTAAATGTATGTCACGTTTGAGTTCAGTTTGCATTCCTCAGTTGGGCCACCACCTTATGTTGTATAACCTTAGGTACACAGTATAGACCCATAGCTAGTCATCAATATGTTTGATTGCAGCCTGTGATGCTCTGTTGCAACCAAAAATTGTCTTTCAGTACAGGTGTGTGAAGACCTCAGAATCAGTGTGACGTAATAATTGCTTCATGACCTTTTACTGTCTCAATGACTTCTCGCGCGTATATAACATCTTTCATTAAATATAATTATATGAAACACAGTTGTGAGCCTCGATTCTGTCATTGACCTCACCTTGGCCATTAAATTTGCTTTCACTTACAGATCCTTGTTGGAAATTCTCATTTATGTTTGTGAAATTTTCTTAACAAATATAAATTAGGTTAACCATTACCTTGTTTTTATAAAAAGCAGTAATTACTGTTGTAATAAATTCAAAAATGGACTAAAGATTCAATGATTTTTTATTAATGAGTTCACCCGAACTTAAAATTTTTGCTTATCCGATAAAAAGAAAGAAAGATTTGTTTTGTCCTCGAACAATTTGAACTCTTTAAAGATGATTACATTCTACAGTTGATCTTTCTTATTCCACCACTTTGACTTGAGCAAAGGTGCGGTATCATTTCAAACTTTTGGTTTCAATTAAGAAAAATGAATGTTTCAACTTCTATTACAAATAAAGCGATAGATATTGTGAAAAATAGTTTAAGTGATGATCTTGTTCACGCTTGAGTGTGTGGCGGTCTTCTTTTCTTTTCTTCTTCTTGTTGAATTAGATTAAATCTTCTAGGGATTTCCAACCCAGAAAACTAGTCAAAGTCCCATAGGCTTGCTTTTTCATGTGATCTCCATAATGTAAAGATAAAGTTCAGCAGCTAAGTCAAAGGAAATTCTTTTAGGCTTATAATGTTAGCTTAGGTAATTGGGTGACATTAAAGATGCAAAAGAGAACTGCAATTACCTAGATTCCATATTCTTTGTATAATGGTCTTCAAATAACACTTTTATTATCATCATGAAATTTCCTGACTTATTTTTCGGCACATATCTTGGATATTTGTGGCTCCTTTGGTTGCCACTTTCAACTTATCGACTCAGTTCATTTTCTTGGAGACTCTTTGGTTCTGTTGTGAAAAAATTGGAATAATACAATGTTTTGTCTTAGCAGGCTTCCTATCTCCAGAAGATTTTGAACAATAACATATCACATCTGGGTTGGCATTAGGGTATTAGGTGTTGAAACACCCTACGAGCTTAATTGTTCGAGAGAGATGAGCCCTGAGACAAATTTATTCCTTGTTCAACTGTGCTTTTCTACAGTTCTTTAATTTATTTTCCTCATCGTCATGCTACTCAAGAAAGTATGTTTACGACTTGTTCCTTTACGCACGATAAACATTCTTGATAGAAAGCGGTATTGGGTTCTTTGTTGAAGGATTATTGTAAGGGAGGGATTTCGGGTTTTTAATTGCTGCTATTTGAAGAAATTAGGCATTTTTGGCTCAAAGCATGGAACTAGAGTGTATGCCTTCGCATATAATGAGGGTAGGTTTGAAAAGGTTCAAACTTCCAAAGATGGCCTCTATCACTTCTTGTTTGTTGTTTTGCAGTTTGTGCTCAAGCCGACTAATCTAACAAGTTCTGGGTTTGTATGCCATGGAGTTGTGTGAGATAATCGAGAAGATGTTTCTAATCCTCTCAAAGTTTAGTTTTCTTGACCATATTGCATTGTTTTCAGATTTGTGCGACTTCTTTGTTTACACATACGGCCGATCATCTTATTTGTTCTTCAGGTGTATACTTTTTCCAGTGCACACGAATTTAAGCCCGATTCAAACTAAAAGCGCAGCTTCTTATTTCATTTCACTGACTTTATCTTATTCTCACCCTGGTGTTTATTACGGATTTAAACATTGGTCATTGTGTCATTGTACAAATAAGGCTTGAACCATAGGTCATTTCTTGCGGACTCCAAAGCAATGATAAGCACAAACAGCACAATTCACTTATCGAATCCATCATACAAATATAATCACTATTTATGATCAGATTCAATGAGCATTTCATTAGTATAGTTTTGGTTGCAACACTATTGAAAGTAACAAACCCAAATCATCCGGTCTCAGAACAATTCACAAGACACTTTTAATGAACTTTTAAGACTATATTAATGATGTTGAAGAAATCTGATGGGAAAAATATAGTGTGCTATCTCACTCCCTCCGCCTCTTATAAGTTTTTGTTATGATGTTGGGAGGGATCTAAATCAAACTTGCTAAACATGGGGAAAATTTGGAGAAAGTTATATATGGTCTTTTCTTTTCTGAGCGTGTGGGTTCTACTTGCAGCCGATTAGGTGTAATTTGTTAAATTCTGTAGAGACTGGTCAAGGTGTCTTGTTTCAAGCCCATCTGATTCATTTGTTCTTTCCGGCTGGGAATCCTGACCCGGCATGTCGATAAATTTTTGTTGATCAGTCAGGCTCTCATGCAGTTTTCTTCTACTTAACATCATTTCTCAGTTCATATCTCATCATGTCGACTTCCCGAACTCTTAAATTGCTCCTTATACAGGTCATGAAGGCTTGAATCTTCTTTAGCATGTTACCCTCCATCTCAAACCTACTCTTTTCCTCGAGATGGTAAGCACTTCTTCATCTCTTCGTGGTTGTTGTAGAAGGCTTCCAAACTGGCCTTCATCTTTTTTCCTTGTTCTTCCTCTCTCATTTTCATCTATTCTCTCCATTCTTCCTCTCTCTATCACCCAAGTGCACCTTTCGAATAATTGTTCTTTCCTCCTGGTCGACCACGAGAACTCTTCTGCGAGATTGCTCACTGTTTTTCCCATTTTAAGTTTCCCTTTCTTCCATATCTTTCTTCATTGTCCTCGACATTTCCATGATTTACATTCCCTTCTCACTCTTTTGGAGCTTTCTTCTTGCTTTCGGGAAATTCTCGTCTTTGGGGTAAGGAATGGCAGCTCGATCAGATAATTAAGTGCATTTCTTCTCTACCTTTCAGGGTTACAACTGCAGGAATATTGTGGTTTTCATTTCCACCATTACCATTCTCCTCAAGCGGGCTCTTCTGCTTCCACCAATCTTTTTCGTTTTGTTTCCCAGTACATGCGGTGGGCGGAGGAGTGTCTAACGAGGTAGGTTCTTAACTTCATCCCATGATCCTCTCACCCAGCGAAGATGCATAGTACGCTGATTGTTTGTTGGGTGAGGATTGAATCCCTCTTTGTTGCTTAAGTGGTGTCTCGATCGACCCCTCAGTTCAAGGCGACATTCATTTTATAGCCCTTGGCTGTGGGATGATTTTCCTCTTTGTTCTCTACTACACGAGAGATCTTTAGTTGGGAGGAAAACTAAGATAGGAAGTAGGGCAAACCTTAGGCTTCCTCGGTGGGGCTACATTGACATCGCGTGGTGAGGGTTCTTCCTTGTGGCTTCCCACTTCCTTGGCCCAGGTGGAGGTCGATGCGTCTTATCATGATCGGGGTTTTCTACCCAGTTCTTAAATTTGAATAAAATTAGCCCAAGTTCCTTTAGTTGATCTCATTCTGTGATTCTTTTATTGCCCAAGGGTACCAGGACTCCTCGCACGTAAGTGTGATATTCTCTCATCCCGCCCTTATTTGCGTGAGATTCACGTATAGTGGGGAATCGGCGCGCGTGTGCACGAAGCTCCTCCCGACCTCTCTTTTCTATAATCTTGAAAAATGGGAGATTAACCCCCTGAAAACCTCTTCCTTGGTGAAGCCCTTGTCAGCGAAGCACCTTAGTCCATATATCCTTAGCTTTGCGAGAGACAAAGTCTTTGTCTTGTACACTCTCCTTCTTGGGTTTGTTCTGCATACCCTCTTGTCTTTTGCAGCCCTTTCTTCCTCAGCTAGTTCCTCCGTTGCATTTGGTTTGCAGTTGCATTTGTCATAGTCTCGGCCCGAGGTTCGGTCAGACCTCCTCCTCCATGTGATGTTCACTCATGAGCTCATAAATTATTCTGTTAAGATACGGAACAGGGATTTGGTTTTCTGCCATGGGTGAGAATTTGGAATTAGGCAGTTTTGGGTTTGGTAGTCGAAGTGAAAAGTGACGGTTTTTGGAAGATGCCGAGGTAGAATGAAGTTTGAGGAAGATTAGTTTTGTTCGGTTTGTTTGATGGGTTCGATGTCATTATTGTCTCATGGAATATCGCAACCTTAAAGCATGAGTGCAAACATTAACGAGTCTTAAATAGTACACTCATTTAATGTAGACACTCGTCAGAAGAGTTAAAACCTATATTTATTAGGATTTAGTCATTTTTGGTTGCAACCTTTTTAGGTCTGTCGCAACTAGAGATATGGTCTTGACAAATAAATTGATGTTGCGACCTATTTCTCTCTTTCTTCAGTTTTTTCTTTTTCTTTTTCTGGTCGCGACCTAAATCTCAATGTCACGACATTGTGCCTTATCTCAGTCTTTTTAAAACTCCACATTTATCGTTACCAGTTAATATTCTGACCTTCTTTGGTCTTTTGCGACCTTAAAGCCTAAGTCACAACGCTAATTTCTAACAATAATTGTCACGACCAATAACTTGATGTCGCGACCTGAAATTTCTTATTCTCTTGTTTTCAATTCAAACCGGGTGACACGGAAAATTTTAAGTCTTCGAGAGCAGTTCAGTTCATACTGGTGAATCGATAAACTGTGATTCAGCGAAATAAAAATAATCGACCTTGACGCCGAAATATCGTAGGATCATCTTGAAACCTTAGATTCACGAGTGAATTTGGAATTCCAATTCCCCCAAACTTCATTCATGCATTCTTATTAAAGACAAGTTTAAGGAATTAGAATTACTCCCCTTTGTGGTCTTGTGTGCATATTGGCAGCTATAAATATAGACTATCTCTGATTGTGCCCTTCTTGTGCTGGGTTTTGAATTATCACTTGGACTTCTTTGTATGAGTTTTTGTTTCAACAATTTTCTTCCACTCAGAACTAGGAATCAATCATATTTCTTCCAAGATACGGCTTTAATCGCTAACCATTCACTTTAAACTCTTCTCCATTACTGGTTTTTAATGTAGCATGAGGTTGTAATTCCGCTCTTGTATAAGGTCCACTCCATTTTGATTTCAGTTTCCCTGGAAAAAGCTTTAGTCTGGAGTTAAATAACAGGACCTGATCTCCTGCCTTAAATTCCCTCCTCAAAATCTTCCCGATTAAATATCCGTTTCTTTAATGCACATCCTTGTAAGTGCAGCACATTATCATAAGCTTCATTTCTCAGCTCTTCCAATTCATTTACCTGAAGCAGTCTTTCTTCCTTAGTAGCTTTGAATTCAAAATTCAACTTCTTGATGGCCCACATAGCTTTGTATTCCAATTCAAGAGGTAGGTGACAAGGTTTAAAACTGGTACATATGGAACATTCGATGGGTTTTATATGCGATCTGTAGGCCCACAATGCATCATTAAGGCGCAAAGACCAATCTCTTATCACTGAATCACGGTGCCTCCCAAGGAATTTTCTTTATCTCCTATTGGAAATTGGCTTGTTTGTTTGAGGATGATGGCCAAACTCATTATGTGTTTTATTCATTTTTGTTCATGAGTTTCTCGAACACCTTGTTTGCGAATGGCTCCCTCATCGTAATAATTGTCCTGGGTGTCCCAAATCTGCTCAAGATACTTCTTTGTAAGAATCCCACAACTGTATTAGCATCATTCTTGGGACAAGTTGTTGCTTCCACCCATTTGAATACATAATCCACAGCTAGGAGTATGTATATATTTCTAAAAGAAGATGGAAAAGGCCACAATGAAATACATTCCCCATACATCAAATAATTGCACCACCGGGGATACCATGCGGGGGCATTTCTGCCTTTCTTTGATATTTCCCATTCTTTGTACTTGATCTAAAGTTTACTATTCAAAACAATCCTTGAAAATAGTAGGCGATAAAAGCACGATTAAGAGGATTTTGTGGGCTGTTTTGTCTCTCTAAAAATTAATCCTATAGGTATGCATGGTGATGAGCTTAAAAAGTCATCTATTTTTAGTCCATTTTTGCAATTTTTCATATCAAAGGGAACAATTACTTTGCATAAATACTGAAGAAACTGCATTGTTATTAGCGGGTAGAATGGAAGAAAGAAGAAAAAGCGTAGAAAAATACGAGAAATAAGTGGAATAAAAGTGCGGTCGATTGGCGGAAGCGGAAATGAAAGACGCTGGTCATTGATGCGAGTTTTGGGGGTTACACAGTCGATCTATTGGTCGCGACATCGAAGAATTGGAAGGAAATCGATCACGGTCGCGACATGGATCATAGATATTGAGTCCACATTTGAGGCCTTTCGTGAGAAGGCTGCAGCATGGTAGGTCGCGGCGTGAGATCGAAGTCATTGACGCATCGAAGAACCCGCGGTTGAAGCTGCGAGTCATGAATCGAAGTCGCGACAAGATGCGATGTCGCGACATCGAGAGCAATCGATTGAGACTTGTGGAGGCGAAGTGATGCCGCGTGAGTTGATGTCGCGGCGGCGGAGCGTCAAAGGAAAGATCTGAGTGAAACGGGTGGAGCATGCGATATCAGTTGATGTCCGCGACAACATATTGATGGCGACATCATGAGCTTTCGATTGAAACACGCGGATCCTTTGCTTAGTTGGTATGCGGCGAGAGATTGATGTCGCGACATCTGAGACAAGTTAGATCTTTGCGAGAAGGCGGGAGGCGGCGTGCGGCGTGAGATCAGTGGCGACGAAGCGACCGAGTTGAAATATACAAAGGCGTGGCCCGGAATGTCGACAAAGGAGATTGTTGTCGTGACACACGGGAACAACAGGTTAAGGCCCGGAGAACTAAGTCGATGTGCGACAAGAGATCGATGTGGCGACATGGGAACGCCGGTTGAAAGTTGAAAAGAAATGGCTAACATTTACGACGAGAGATCGATGTGGCGACATCGAAGATTCCACGTGTGACTGAGTTTTATTTAGTTGATGTCGCGACCGGAGATCGAAGTCGCGACACGAGAACTGCTCAGTTGAAGGATAAAGCTCTATAAAGTAATGCCGTGACAAGAGAATGACGTTGCGACATCAGGAGGCGACATGTGAAACTTCACGAGAAAGAAATGGCGATGTCGTGACGGTGATGTCAGCGACATCACTAATGATATCGATTCAAAATGTATAGACAAAAGCTAAGCTCGCGGCGGTAGGGTAGTCGCGACATGAGTGATATCTGCGACAAGGAATTTGGTATGACGAGCGGTGACTTGGGCACGGATACTAAATCGCGAAGTACATGCAGGATTAGGAGCTGGCCCGAAAAACCACATAAATATCGACTATCCGAGAAGAGAAAAGAAGTAACTTGGCGGCCGGGCGAGAGGAATACGGATAAGTGAAGGCTCATTTTTCTTTATTTTTAGTTTCTTTTCTTTCCTTTCTTTTATTTTCTACTAAACCTTGGATAGATTAGATTAGATTTATGCGTTCTGGATTTTCTTGTATTTACGGATCACGGATGTTATCGTTTGAGCTGAAGGCCCGAATGGGAGTCGATTTCTTTTTAATTACTACAGAATGTTTGAAGTTCGAGACAAATTTGCAGATTGATTATTTCGGTTTCAAATTACGGAGTTATTCTTATGATCGGAGAATCTTTTGTATCAGTGTAGTCGGTAATTGAGAATCCGGCTTCCATTAGTGAGAGCGTTATAGTCGATTTATCTTTCTGTAGTCGTTTCAGCCCGACTGGTAATTTCGAGTTAATGAATTTACTTACGGTTTGGGTTTGTGTCTTGGGATCTGAATGCTCCCGGTTTCTTATACGGATTAAGATTTGCGTCATTGCTCGATCTCGGAGGTCCTGAGTGACACGGGGAAGACATTCACGAGGTAATGTACATTTCTTTTAGAAGAGGGTATCTTGACACGCTGTAGGGATCTTTTGAGCTTTGTAAGTTCACTTAGATAAATCCTCTTCTCACTTGAAATCGAAACGAGTTGAGCAGGTTATCTATTAAACAACAAAGAGTTCACCTCGATTCGGATAGTTAGGCTGATCAGGTGTTAGGCGAGATCTAATCGAGGAAAGGGTGATCCTATTAATTTCGAGGAGGAGCAATACAGGATTGTATATCGCTTGTGACCGATAACTTGGGAGCTAAGGTTTACAGTCCATAAAGCGGGTATGAAGTATTCTGAAAGAGAAAATGCCGGATTAAGGGAAGTGCAAGAAATAGTTATCGTTCCTGTAATTCGAGAATCGGGAAGAATTAGATAATGAAATGTGGAGTGTGGAGGAATCGGTACTAACACTTTGAACTGATTTTGAAACTTGGAGATAATCAAAGAAATTTTATCGGTATTAACTACATAAGTTGATAGTTCACTATAAGCCCATTTCTATTGATCGTCTTCGAGGATAACTATTCAGTATTCATTTCTTTTATTAGAAATTCATTATTCTTTATTCTTTATATTCCAATTTAGTTGATTGTTCATTTATTTTCCTTGTATTAGTATAATTTTCCAGCTCCTTAAGAATTTGGATCCACTATCATTTTATGGTCGAAATGGTAATGGAGCTTGATAGAGGGTAGTTGATTTAAAATTCTTGAGATCTCTACATGGGATCGATATACGGACTTAAATCCGTTTTATTACTTAATAGGCACATTGCACTTGCGGAATATCAACTACCAGGCCAAACTTTGAAATGATTTACTCCTGGGAGATATTTAGTTTATATAGTATAATATCAACAAGTTTATGGGCGCGGATTCTTGAGGATTAGATAATAGTCATGGTAATAGTGTCATAAATTTGTATGTGTTCTTTGATCTATTAACAAGTTTTATGGCGCGGATTTAAGTGATTAGATAATAGTCCTTGGCCAATAGTGTCATAAGATTTGTATGTGTGTTTTGGTTCGAATCAACAAGTTTTTATGGCGCCGTTCTTGCAGGATAGATAGTAGTCCTTTGGTGATGACGTCATAATCTTGCATGCATAACCTGCAACATAAATGTCTGTGAGCATGTTTTGGTCTCGACAAGTTTTTATGGCGCCGTTCTTAGGATCGAAAAGAATTTAATAAATCAATATTCAGATGAAAGAAGGAAATACTAATTTGGACATTTTAAAAAAAAAAAAAAAAACAAAAATAGATTTTCAAGCGGTGGTTCATTTTGGCCACTAACCTTTAACGAAACACATTGAATATATTTGATGATTTGGCTAATCCTATTAATGGGAGTGTGTTTTGCTTTGAGAGAAAAACTTTGATGCATAGGAAGCGAAGCGATCGATTCCGGTGATGCGAGATTAAGAAAACACTTGTGACTTGAAGGAAAGACAAGGAAGCGAAGAACACCACCATGACGGATGAAAGATTAAATGGTGCATTGACCCGAGAATTTGCGTGAAGTACACCAGGCGCGAGATACCATGGAGGACCTGCGGAAATCATTCATCAACGAGTATTTAGTAGTGGGAACTGACCCGTGATAGATGCTAACACAATTTTGAGCTCAAAGCGATACGATCACTAGGGTTGACCAGAACCAATTCACGGGACATCCGAGACCCGATGAACACTTGGGACGATTTTTGAGGATAGCCAACACGGGTTAAGATTGAATGGTGTAGGCGAAAGTTATTAAGGCTGCCCGGTGTTCCCATTCCTTAAAGTATAAATGAAATATGGTTTGACTCACTACAGAGATGGATACATTTAATACATGGGAAGAGCTAATGAAACGCTTATTTTAAGCGATTCCTTCCCCCATTTCTCCTTTCTAAACAAAAAATTAGAGCTTGACTATTTTCAAGCTAGGGAAAAATGAGGGTATGTATATTGTTGGAATGAGTTTGCTAGATGCAACAGGACCTTCTTACGAATCCTCGAGAGAAGCGACGAACTAAAGGAGTGGCATGATTAAAGGCGAGCAGGTTGTCGGCTATAGAAGCCAAAATTTAGATGCATTGATACATTGGATGGTAAAGAAGAAGATCATTAGAAACTAAAAATGAAGCAGAGTTGTGGAAAGAATGATGATTTTACAAAAAGAAGAACCTCTGAAATCACATTTTAGGACAGCTGATATAACATGGAAAAAAGGGGAGTTTCTCATTCTTGTCTCTGTCTTTTATTTTACTTGCATTTCATTTGACATAATTGTTAGGATTTTATATTTGATATAGCATGATTGCAAGTTTGGGGGAATGTTTATCATGTTGGATTTTAGGATTTTTTGGTTGTTAGGAATTTTAGGAATGTGTTGAATGTTTAACTATTGAACATGAGACAAAATAGAAATTGTCAAATTCTTGCATGATAAAAATAAATTGAGTGGTAGTCGTTTTGAGCGAAATTGAATAAATTTGATCTTGCTGTGAATTAGATTGTTTTTGTTTTGGGACTGCTGCTTGGTTTGAGAGGGTTAACAGAATGTTGGGTATGAAGAATAAAAAAGTGGACAAGAAAGCCAAACCGATGAAATTTAGTCATAATCAATTATAAGAAGGGAAGATTCCTCGTCGTGTGACTCAAATTTTCAGGTCACAACATAAAACCAAGTAATGACCTCCAAAGAAATAATGTCTGATGATCAATCAATAGTTAATATGTTGACTTTAAAGACAAAGGTTCCGACATTGAACCTTGTCTAGTCTCGCTTAAAATCCATGAAACTACAATTCACCCAAATTTTACAATTTTGCGAGAATAAATGGTCATGTCGCGTAAACGTAAACTTATCTCTGATTCCAACCAAATTGTGGAATATTCCCTGGCCTAAGGAGCATAACTGTAGGAAGGTTAAGAATTCAAGAAAAACGTATCAAAATTCCCAATGAAAAAGCCACAAATCTTAATTGAATTATAAGAAGAGCATAAATCGAAGAATCTCATTTAATCTTTCCCATAGAAAATTGAAGGAAATAATAAATAACTTTGTTCTTCCTAAGAGACAAAGAACTCACCATAAAAGGACGGAGGAACAAAGGAAGAGAAACAAGCAAAAGAATGAAGAGAAGGGAGGATGAGAGCAAAAAGGAGTCCAAGGATTGCAAACACTGCTTATGGATCGAACAGAGCCTAAACAAACCAATTCCATTCTTTTATTTCATAAAATCGCGGTGTCATCCGTAAGAGCGGTTGATGGGAAGGAACATGGATTAGTTAGAATCCATCAACAAAGCAAAGCTCCAGTTAGAGTGTAAAGCGAGAAGCAATAATTTGTTCACCACCAGCAATGTTCTAACTGTTCTTCGAGGAGCTCAAGGTCTGGTGAACCAAATTTTGAAGAGGGAGCTGCAAACTTCTGGATAAGATATAGGATTTTTGAGCAGGAATTAGAGAGTTTTTCTCAAACTTAGTTACAAAAATGTTTGTAAATGAAGCAGATTATACAATATCGAAATATTTTGATATTTGAATAAAAATTTCGCTATCACAAATTGGTTGATCACATGTTTGAATTTTGTTTCAGACTAGTTTATTTTCTCAGTTAGGAATCGAATTAATAATTTCGTTTGCTCACAATTGTTCGGAAAGAATAGAGGCATGAAATAAAGAAACTGGAATTGTGAGTATATACTGCTCGTTTAGATTCGGCTTTAGTTACAAAATTGAGAAATCGGGTTGTTGCCGGCGGAACAAAAAATGCTCGTTAAAATAATGTAAATGTATGCAAGAATAAATTCAAGTCTTGAAGAAATAATACACATCTGGCCAACAACACCTATGAAACTTTGATCGAAATTAGGAACATTTTTCTAGGAAATTCGTAATTCGAGTCACAAACCCAGAACTCGCTTTGATTATCGACGAGATAAACTTGTGAAAACAACTACCGTAGAAATGATCGAGGCCATCATCGCGCCTGAGCCTTTATAAGCCTACCCTCAAAATATTTATGATACTTAGTTCCCGATTGGAGCTGGAAGTGTTTTATTTCTTCAATAAACAAAGAAATTAAAACTCGGAATTCTCTCAGAATAAACTCACAGCAAAGAAAGAACCTAAATCATTCGGGGCTTTCTAGTTCATAAAAGTTTAGTATAAAGAAAGAAACAAGTTTGGGGGAATATTATTCCCCAAAATTTTGAAAGAAAGGGATCGAAGAAGTAAAAGGCAGAGATTAGTGAAATAAAGAATAAGTTTTGTCTTGTGGCCTACACCTCAACCATTAAGCTCGTAGGGGTGCTGTAACACCTAAGTGACTTAGTCGCTAACCGGTATGGGAGCTGATAGAGCCCAAAGTTTTCTAAGAGTACAGAAAGACTAAGAAGACAAAACATTGCACTATTCCAAATCTCAAAAAAAAAAAAAAAAGATATTATAGTTGAAATTCCATAAAAGAATTCAAAAAAGAGGAATTAGACTAAGATTGAGAAGAATCAGAAAGGAACAAAGAAGAAAGAGGAAGAAAGATGAAGAAAGATGAAGGCAACAATGAAGAAACAAGATGGAAACTGGGTAAACCTAAGCCCAATATTACAAGCTTGAAAGACCTCATTGATTCTGAAGGTTGAAGTTACCTACATTAGTGGAGATCAATAAGAAAAACAAGCATATGGGACTTCAATAAACAGTTAAGAAAACTTCCAGAAGATTTACCAAATTCAATCAAGTTATATTATCATCTATCCAATATTAACAAGACTTGATAAATAAACTGCAGAATACATTAGTTTATCAAGAAATTCTCAGGATAGAAGATACCATGCTTTGTTTTAGTAAGTGTGCCAGAAAACTAAAATTTGAAATAACAGTTATACCTTTTAATTCTAGATTAGAAGGGTGGAATAATAAAAACCGCAAAAACGTAACGTAAAATGTCCTTTTTGTTTTCGAGGACAAACAAATCTTTTCTTTCGCTTGAGACAAGCAAAATTTTAAGTTCGGGGAGTTTGACGAGCTTAAAAGTCATCTATTTTTAGTCCATTTTTCTCGCTTAATTTTCATATCAAAAGAGACAATTACTAAGATAAATATGAAGAAACTCACCCATTTGTTACTAGCGTGCGTAATGGAAGAGTTAAGAAAAGCAAGAGAAAAATGCGTAAATAAGCGGAATAAAAGTGCACCAATCGCGTATGTAAAATGAAAAGAATCGTCGAATATTGATGCGCTTTGGGGTTACACACCAATATGAGGTCGCGACATCGTAAAATCAAGGAAACTGGCGTTGTGTCGCGACATGGGATAACAAGATATTGAGGTCACGCACCGAGACCGCCATAAGAGAAAGCCGCAAAAGCACAGCTCGAGGTCACGCGAGATCGGTCGTGACATCGAACCACGCTTCAAAAGCTACAGAGTCAAGAATCGGGTCGAAGAAGATACCGGCGTCGCGAAGATCGTAGAACAATCACCGAGACTCAGGAGGCATGAAGGATGTCGCTGATAAGGATTGATAGTCGACAAGAAGAGTAATCAAAGGAAAGATACAAGTGGCGCCAAGATCGAAAGACGCAGCAATCGTCATGTCACGACAACATATTGATGTCGCGACATCATGAGGAAACAGTTGAAACCTGCATATCCTTTAGTGATGTCACGACAAGAGACGACGCTCATCTAAAGACAAGTTGAATGTCAGCAGAAGACAGAGCCGACGCCAGCGACGTGATCAAGGTCGCGACTCTCCAAGAGCCGACCGCTTGAAATATACAAAGGGCGTGACTAGATGTCACGACAAGAGATCGTTGGTCGCGGACACCAAGAACAAATCCGCTGAAGGCCCTGTAGAATTAAGTCGATGTCGCGACAAGAGATCGATGTCGCGACATCAGGAACCTTCAGATGAAAGTTGAAAAGAAATGAACTGCTGTTACGACAAGAGATCGATGTCGCGACATCAGAAGATTCCATTGACAGCTGAGTTTTATTTAGTTGATGTCGCGACCGGAGATCGAAGTCGCCGACACGAACCGCCACTTGAAGGATAAAGCTCTATAGCAATGCCGTGACAAGAGAATGACGCCATACATCGAGCAATATGTGAAGCTTCATGTAAGAAGTAAAGTCGATGTCGCGGATAAGAGAATGATACGCGACATCACTAATGACCGCTTCAAGATCGTATAGACAAGAAGCTGCTCGCGACGCGGAGATCGAGGTCATGATGATGATGATGTCGCTGGTTAAGGAATTGAGGTCGCTACCTGAACAAAGGATCAGGGGCTCCTGACATTCTAAAATCCACACAGTTACATCGGGATTGTACCAACCTAAAACCCTATAAATACGTGTAAATATCCGTAAGAGAAAAGTGTCACGCCGCGCATTCAGAGGTCCGGATACCAAGGTCATTTTCTTATTTTTAGCTTTCTTTCTTTCCTTTTCTTTTTATTTTTCTTTAATATGGATAGATTAGATTGATTATCGCCTGTTTTCAGATTTCGGATCCGATGTTATCGTTTGAGCCGGGGTTTAACGCAGAATTCAATTTCTTTTTCAAATTACTACCCGAATGTTCAAGTTCGTGAAGCAAATCTCCGAATTCATTACTCTTGCGCTTCAACTGCAGTTATTCTTATGATCGCAGGAACGTCAGACGTGTATCTGGGCACCGAGGAATCCAAATTCTTCCATTAAGTGGGAACGTTATAGTCGACTTATCTTTTCCCCGTAGTCGCTTCCAAAGAACTGCGACTTCGCTAACAGAATTTGGTATTTCGTTTTGGGCTTATTGTCTCTGGGATTTGAATATCGGGCTTATACCTGCGAAGATTTGCAATTAATGCTTCGATCTCAAGGAGGTCCTCGAGGACACAAGGAAGACATTCCCGAGAGTAATGTACATTTCTTTTGAAGGCATACTCGACTGCTATTTAGGATCTTTTCAGCTTTGTGTTCACTTAGATAAATCCTCTTCTCACTTGAAATTCAAGAACTTAGTCGAATTCCAGTTATCTATTTAAACAAGCAAAGAGTTCACCAATCCGACACAGCCAATCCCGTGTTAGCCGAGATCTAATCAAGGAAAGGGTGATCTGGCCTTGACCTCGAGGAGGAGCAACTGAAGTCAGATATCCTCGCTGATCGATAACTCGGGAGCCAGGTTTCCATACCATAAACGGGTACGAAGTATTGCAAAAGAAAAATACCCAGATTAAGGAAGCCCTTTAAAAGTACATCTCTGCTCCTCGTAATTTAATCGTATGAATTGATAATGAAATGTGGAGTGTGGAGAGATCCAGCTGCACTACAACACTTTGGACAGATTTTGAAACTTGAGATAATCAAGAAATACTGTGAGATAATCATACAAATAAATTCCAATCTAGGTAATTCTCTCTCTAATTCATACAGAAAAGACTGTAACTAATAATAAATCCAATCTATGGTCATGTTTCTGAATGAGAATCAGATCACACCTACAATGGAGTATTGATCAAATACACCCATAGTGATTGCAATGTACTGAGAAGAAACGAATTCCAGAATTTGTCGAGATTTCATTAAATTCAGGCAGTCATTGTAAAAGAAAATCATAAATTAAATCCTACTTCGACACTTCTACAGAGATCACTTGTTCAGATCCAGAAAGAAAAGAAAAGAAAAGAAAAGCCTACTCTACAATATATAGTGAGTCTTCCTCATCCTCCCAGACAATGGGTTTCAGAAGAACGGAAGCTACTTTATTAAAACTGTGTACGCCTATTTATAACCTTTCAAAAATCAATTCGATTCCAAGGCTCTAGTGGATTTCCCCAAAATAAATGGCCTGAAATTTCTCGTTTAGGTCGCTAATTCGAGAACGATGTCGCGACATGAAATCCTAGTCCGCCCACAAGCTCGTCGTGACCTCAAGGAACCGCCCAATGTTCTTCGTTTTATTCTTACAATTGCCGAGCTCCGACTGATGTTTCGCCGCGACTCGTTTCTTTCGGGGCCAGAATTTGATTAGTGGTCGCGTATACGAATTCTTTGTCGCGATTATGTTAGTCGACAAAGCAAAGGGAGACTCGCCAGCGACCCTTCTTGTTTCCGTGAATTGCGTGTCATGACCTCACCCGAAGGTCGCGACCTCGACTCTCTACCTTTACTACATTTCGCGCCACGACTCGACAGATGTCGCGCACATCATCATACTCACTTCGCTTCTACCGTAGCTTCTTCAAGTCATGATATCATTCAGCTGTCTTAAGCCTAAAGCAAGTCGCGAACTCAAAATTGTCAATCATGCGGTTTTCTTGTCGCAGCGGACATTAGGTCGCACTCAAGTAATTTTTAATCATCGCGACCCTATCGCGACCTCAAATTTATGTCGCGACCATTTTTTCCTTCCCATCCAGTCAACCTCATTTCGCCTCAACAATTTCCCATTCAACTTCTATTTCGTCACACCGGAATCGTTTCTTCCTTTGTTGAAATATATACCGCGACCAATTTTATGTCACGACATAATTGTTTTATCGTTAACAGATTTATGTCGTGGACTTCGATTTCACGCCGCGACATCATTTCGTTGTCACCGTCATTCTGGTCACACCCTTCATGTTGTGACTTAAAATTGTTTGTCTTTCATCATCTCTGCCGCGACATGGATTTGGGGTCGACCTAATCGCTTCTTTCTCCTTATCAAAGTCTCTGGCGTCGTGACCTTAAAAGCATGTTGCGACATCATTTCTCCTTATCCTGTCAAAACCTCATTTCTTAGTCACAATAGTTTCTTCTCAATTCAGCTTCTTTCATTGGTCGTGACTTAAAAAGTGTGTCGCGACTGAATGGTTGCCTTTCTGTGTCGCGACCTCATTTTTATGTCACGACAACCTTTCTGTTGTTAGCCATTTTGATCCCTGGTCTCGGCTTCTTTTTCAGGTTGCGACTTAGAAAGTGTGTCGCGATTAAGTAGTGGTCCTTCTTACTTTGTTTTTTTTGCAGTGGCTCAAACTTAATCGCAACATGTTTTAACTGTTCAGCTCATTTTTATGTCGCGACATGAATTCCTGGTCGCGACCTTGATTGGTGTCCTCAACTCACATTTTTATTGCAACATCAATTTTCTGTTGCTACCAACAATGTCTTCTTTCTGTGTCGCAATGCTCTTGTCCCAGTTGCTTAAATGTATGTCGCGACATGAATTCCTGGTCGCGACCTCAATTGGAGCCACCAACTTATATTTTTGTCGCAACCTTAAATTGCCTTGTATAGACCTTGTAAGCTTAGTCATCAACCCTTCGTAGTCGCGACCTCAATTATCTGTTGCAACCAGAGTTGTCTTCCTTTGGTGTCGCAACCTCGGAATGGTGTCGTGACATGAAATTCTTCCTTAAAGCCCCTTTTTCTGTCTAAGCAACTTCTCTTGTCGCAAATGTTCATTCAAAGATAGTATGACTTCCGGCTTTCTTTTCTTCTTTCCGCGACCGATTCTCTGTCGCGACCTCACCTTGGCCATTGAATTGCTTTCACTTTTAATTCTTTCTGGAAATTCTCATTTCTGCTGTAAATTTCTGCAAAATATAAATTTGGTAAATAGTACATATTTCTGCATAAAAACAAGCCATTATATTGTAATAAAGATCAGAAAAATAGACTAAAAATTCAATGAGTTTTTTACTCATCACAACACCATGGTAGGGAAAAAGCTACTTGGGAGCCAGAAACAACTATGAAAGCGCAATATCCTCGTAACTCTTTCACTACAGTAAAATTCCCCAAGGACGTAGCTCTTTAAGTGGGGGAGAGTTATAATACCCCAAAATATGCCCTCGCTTTTATAACATGTTTAAGGTGTATTATAAGTTAAATCATAATTTTCGAAATAAAATCGAAACCCGAAAAATAAGAAAGGTAAATTTGTAATTTTAAACAGATACCAAAAGTCATAATATAAGAAGAGGATATGCTATTATAGAAATACCATATGGTAAAGAATGTAATTTAGGACCTAATGGTAAACAGAGAAAAGTAAAATAAAGGATAAGACCAAGTTTATTTTATCTGGGAGCAAGAACTTAGAGAAGCGGAATAAAGAAATAAAGAAAAGGAAGAAAAATCTCAAGGAAAAGGCATGTGGTGCATGTAGGAAAGGGAAGAAGTTTCCTTTGAAAATAATGACAAGGGTGATTCAGAATAAAAGGAAAAGGATAAAGAAAGAAAAGGAAGCTGGAAAGAGAGCTGTGTAGAGAGAGACACCTGACGCCTCTAAGTTTCGCGATCGGACCTACTGCCAGCAGAGTAAGAGGAAGAGTTCATCCTCACTACAAGGGCTTCGCATAGAGACCGGTTGTGGAGTTTCAAACAAACTCCGAGGAGGTGCGGGTTTTTCTTCTACTTGGTTTAACTTGTCTAAGGGCCATCTAAATGGTATCGGGTTTTTGAGGCCAATGAGTGGTCAGGTGAACCGGCCCCAAGACTTCGGGACAAGCAGTCGAACTTAGATTGTTTTCTGATAGTCCGAGGACTGGCTGGATAGTCCATTATGTTATGGATAAATTTGAATAATCTAGTATTGGTTGTGTTCCTTGGCTCCTAAAGGAAATGTCTGGTTGCAATTTGAACCAAGGGAAATTACCCTTTTTTTTTTTTTTTTTTATCATATGCATTAATCAGACCTTAGAACTGGTTTTTGGGTGAAAAATAAAGGGAATTTGGTAGTGAGTCCTTCAAGTAAATGGTAGCCACATCAGTGAACTTGATGTTAGACTTTTTAATTTCTCCATTCGGACCTCTGTAGCCCAAGTTATGGTCCTTTTATCTTGAATAGTCTAATCGGCCAAGTTAGCTCAGCCAGGTCAGCTCGGCTAGGTGAGGCCTCTAATTTCGGATGACCATAACTTCTTCGTCCGAACTCCATTTCAGGTGTTCTTGGACTCTATGGAAAGACCATTGAGTCAAAATTCTAGCCATATTACTATGGAGTATAGTGGGTGATCATAACCTTACTGAAATCGATGTTTTGCCAGGGCTACTGGTCGGCTAGGGCTGGCTATACATGTGTGGCCTCCAACTTCGGATGGTCATAGCTTCTTCGTCCGAACTCCATTTCGGGTGCTCTTAGACTCTATGGAAAGCCCTTTGAGTCTAGAATCCATCCATATATATCTTGATAAAATTGGAATGATAATAAATAGCTCATAAGCTTACATGGTAACCATAGTTATTCATGCATATAATGAGATATGAAAAATGCGAAGATACGAATAAATGATTGTAAATATCGCATATGATTACCAGATGACAATAATTATTCGGGAATATGAGATATGTACTGAACATAAAATACACATAGATTGTCTGCTTAGAACCTAGTAGAGGGATAGATAGGCATTCCTATAGGGATACAGTTGCTGCAACATACAATTTACAAATATTGAGGCCCCGTTTGGGTCGATAACATAAATCCCATTTGGATCATTATAGCGGCTCCGTTTGGGTCATACAGATAAAGATCACTGTCTCGTATAGTGATAGTACCTTTGGGTACATACAGATAGAGATCACTGTCTCGTACAATGATAGTACCTTCGGGTACATATAATTCTTTCCCGTATCCACTTCTAAGGTTTATGCAGGCATGAAACATAAAAGAAAATGACAAGTATAAACAAATGAGATGTATATGATATATGACATGATACGAGAAGCATAGCACTGCAATGTGATGATAGTATACGTTATAAGAACAAGAAGTAAAGTGTAAGATGACATGAAAAGTATATGAAATATAATAAGAAATGAAATATGATAAGACGAATAAGTATGATATATGTAGAAATATATCTATAAATGATGTATTCAAAAGCGAGGAATGTTAAAAATTTATATGTGGTTATGCAAGTGTGATGACCGCATTAGAATTCGTCTAGCAAGTATTAACTCCACTAAGCTATAAACAGCACGGGTGTTCATCCCGTGTAAATACGGGAGAAATGTGACTTAAGTCAGGACACTCACATATGGCTTAACCAAAGCCAACACATCCGCTAAGGTGCCCACTGGAAGACCTTTTGGTATTTTTTTTTTTTTGTATATGTTTTGTCTTTGAAAGAAATGTAAATATTGTAAATGTTGAACACTTCCATATATAGAGCTTGTATATATTTTGTAATCCGGCGCTCTGAGAATATAGTCTGAGTTAAATGTTAACATTATTGTAAACAAGCAAAAGTTCCATAGAAGTTTATAGTAACCTAGAAAAAAAACATAATAAAAATAAATGACAATTTAGTGGTATTAGAGCATCTCGGATCCGGTTCGGACCCGCTAATCAGGTCGGACCGAGAAGGGGTGTTACACCTAATGTGTATGATTAGGTTATACCTCATATATACTATGGTTTTACATAATGTATATTAAGGTAGTACCTGATATATATTAAGTTAGTACCTAATGTGTATACTGAGTTTGTACTGGATGTATACTAAGTTTGTACCTAATGTATACTAAGGTGTCAAGGAGCCATGTCATTTGATTTGTTTTTGTACATACCTAATAAGCATAAGGAGCTCAATGAAACAGGGCTGGGAAAGCAACCCCAAACAAAGTTTAAGGGATGTATACAACAAGTGCCCCAAGACCAATACAAAAGAAACAAAAAACACACTTTCATAAGCTAAGATCTTGCTTCCAAAAAACACCGGCTTTACGATTATCGAGAATCATAAAGACTAACCACACTATTAGATTAAGACCTCCATGCATAAACCAAATCATATAAATATATGAAAACATTGTATATAAATATCAATATATAAAAATATCAACTTATATCAATGAGTCCCACAAGATGGCGTCTTTATATTTCTCTTAGGGTGATTGCACAGAATACCATGACCTATTGGGTAATAGGAGTCTCATGGAATCTCGAATGGCGATGGGTTGATGGAGGCGGGGGGCTAATGGAGTACGAGAAAGTCGAGGGCTAATGGAGCCGAGGAGCGAGGGGCGATGGATGAAGGACTCGACGTATACGTGGAGGACGAGGTCGCCTAGTTGAAAGTGGACCCAGACTAGTGCAAGGCAAGGGATGGTGTCATCCCTTAGATGGGAGGAGATATAAGGATGATAAAAAGATTAGGATGAGAGGAAGGTGACCTCTTGCTATGGATCTTTGGCTCACGGCGGCACGAGATATGGTAAAGATGTGCAAGTGTCTAGGGGTACGGAAGGTGATGTGTAAGTGTTTGGGGGTATGGAAGGTGATGTGTAAGTGTGTGGAGGTATGGAAGGTGATGTGTCAATGTGTGAGGGTATAAAAATCTCGGGTGAGGGGTAAGTATGGGGGGGTATTAAAGTAGGCAAAGTCGGCTCAGGTGTACCACAACCGCCCTCACCATCTCGACCACGACCTCGGCGATCAACTTTCCCTCTCCCTCTCCATCTACCTCAAATGGGCTACATACTTACTGAAGTGGATGACGCGGTGTGGATTAGTCGTGTATAGATGCCTCTTGATCGTAGCCGGCGATGCGATGCTCTTCTTCAATCTGGTGTAACAATGATTGAGCAATATGATGTAAGTCGTACACCAAACCGGTGGTAGCATAGCGCGAGCGACTATCTATGTCAACCATGGCAGATATCTGAGTGGACCAAACAAAGAATTATAAATACGTAATCTATTGATTCAAATTTGGAAAACACTTTAGAAACACAGAACTCTAACCTACGAGCACAGGTAGTCTTAGAAATTTGTAGTAAATGGAATCCTCATATCATCCCTATGCAGTGGTGGTGTCATAAAACATCGTGTAATACGACGATACCACTGCATATATGGATCATGGAAGTCCATCATACCCACCATAGGGGGTGTAGTGATGATCCTACCCGCTTGCATATCCCATAAGGCAATGTATGGAGCATGATACGTCGCCCAATCTCTTTGGTATTGTCCATGTGCATCCACTCTATGTAACTATTGCTCATAAGAGTAAGATGGAGGTATCTCCTGGTGCAGCCCAAATTGGCATAAGACTCGCTCTGGACGATGCCACTCAACAGTCTCGAAACATATAAGCAATGACATAGTCCATGGGGATCCTCTAAGATCGACTAAGCAAATATCGAGTGGTCAGCCAACTCTCAATGTGGTACCATAAGACCTACACATTTACACTTGACGTCAAAAACTTTTATGTCAATATGAATGAAATTACTATAGAACCATATACTTTTACATATATAATTACCTAATCAAGAGTTTGTGCATATAGCTGATCTCTATATAGGAGGAGTACACCGGATGGGTTATGCACCCATGTCAAAGGTACTCTCCACCTATACCCCAATGGAAGAGCTGGCTTTGGCTTTGGCTCAACGGCATGCTCCACTGGTAATCCATCATCGAGGGCCTTAACTAGGTCTCCATCGACGACATCGGCATCGTCATCATGTAAGGCATGAAATTTGGTAGTGTGGATATGTGCCCGATCCACCCAAAATCGGAGTCGCCCCACATGAAGTCTCTCCAAGACCATAGCTGAATATAAAATAAGCAAGTAAGCAACCCTAATATGATGTGTTGTGTATATGAATTTGTATGTACTAATAAAAATTTTTTACATACTTGTATCAGTGTAATACAACTGCTAATACTGCGTCTGATCAGTGGCTCAGCGGGAACTCGCGATATGTATATTGCAAATCTTGCACCACCCCAACTATAAGTCGCGGTATGTGTCAAATCTCGTTGTAGTGGGAGAAAGCGCGATGACGTGCTTTCCTTCTTGTCCGCCAAACAAAAGCGGGATCCCGTCATATTTCAGGATGCAAAACCACACGCTACGCCTTCAAGTGACCTCATACGCATCCAGGTGTTGGTAGGATAACTAGTCACATAACCACGGATGGAATCGCGGATCCTCACAGAGCATCGTGGGTGGGGTGACACCAAGCATCTCAGCAAAACTCCGCCCGTGGCTTTATATCGGTATTCTTGGTTCGATCAATACGGAGGCCAAGGATGATAGCAACATCCTGTAATGTGATCATCATCTCTTCGACGAGCACATGAAACTTGTGTGTCTCGAGCTACCATCTCTCGAAGAGACAAGTGATAAGTGGCCAATCGATCATGATGTGGCCCAAGTGGTATATACCGTAGAATCCTGCGCGGATCACGTTTGGACAAATACGTGGAACCATCCTCCACATACTGATGAAGGCTTTCATCTGCTGGTAGTGGAGTACCTCTGGAATTATAAATGTAGGAAACCAAGTTTATTATTGATTATATATAAATTACATGGTACAACTAGAAATAATAATTGATAAGTAAAAAAATACATACCTGCTCTATATGTACTAAGTGGGACCTGTGTCTGTCTTACAATACCAAGACAGATGGATCCAATGGATCTGCATCATGAAGCCCTCTGAACGCCATATCTATAACCTAGATGTCTAAAAGGCAATATAAATATTAATAAAACACATTGGAGAGACTGTATCAACATAATTAAAGCAAGTACTAATTACAACGACAATAAATTAAAATAGACACATACATTACCGATGTCATACAAGTATTTCTTGAGGCAGTTCTATTCTTACAAGACCGCGATTGTGACCGGTTGTTTGCACAACCCATGTGATAGTTGTTTTTCCCTCCACCGCGTCCATTTCATTATGCAGTAGGGTTGATTTGGGGCGTCCGCGCCTATACGTTTCATTGAATGTGGTGAGTATAATCGTAGGATAATACTTAAATGTCACTCATATCGTTGAATATTGGATAAATAAGCTTGCCCATGTATCATAAAATGCGACTACTTGCCCGATTAGTAGCCTTGCGCAAAAACCGAAAATCAACACATCGATGCTGACATGCTGGTATGATATGGCTACATGGAAATCCATATATCAGTGTCTTTCCACATGTGCAAATTTTGTCATGTAAGTTGAGGCGATGCATTCGACCTTTCCTTGACTTGACATGAAATCGGCCTTGTACGTGATCGTAAAGAACAATTTCCATCGAACCAGCCTTAACAACACGACCCTAAATCTGAGCATCAACATATGGAGTGAATTGCTCATCAGATGCTAATCTATTAGCAACTAGTTCCCTTCTTGCAACAAAGTAACTGTTAAGGCGAAAGAAGGTCAAACGTGTCTATGTAGTAAATGGTAAGCTCACGAGCTCTTTAAAATATGTTAATACCTCAGACATGTTGGTTGTCATTATCCTGCATGTTGAGCCTCCATCCTTGTGAAAGAGCCCATAATTTGAGTTGCCTCTAACCATTGTTGTAGTCAGCATTAATTCTCCCAATTGTAGTCATATGCTTGGCTGAATTTGGGTGCAGTATAGCTAAAGTGCTCTGCATACCAAATTCTTCAAGAGTTTATCTTTGAACCGGGTCATAAAATTGCTTACAAGATGACGCATGCAAATCCTGTGATAGGCAGATGGTGCAGCCTAACTAAGATGAGGATCGGTCATTGCTACCATAATACGGATGTACAGCCGGATATAAACGCAAATTCGGTCTGTTTGAGTACTCATTTACGTGCATGCAAAGGAGCCATCTGACTATCATTATTCTCACCTTTGTAATATATTGATGGAAACAACTGATTATTTATGTCACAACCCCATAGCAATCAATAACGTGCCTTTTTACTTCCCATATAAATGTGTACCATCAATACTCATTATGGGGCGACAATGTTCGAACCCTTCAATAGATGGCTTGAATGACCAGAATACGAATTGGAATATCTCAGTGTTTGGCATATTAATGTCACATGTTTTCCAAATTACAACACATCCAGGATTTGATTGCTTTATTGTCAAGAACAAACGTGGAGGCTATGCCATATGGCGAGAGAAATCACCAAATAACTATCTAATTGCTTTATGCTTTCCATGAACACCTTTTTGTGATATTTCCTTATCCCCATTTCTCCATCACACTTGCTTAAATAACGATTAAGTGATCGATGTGGTGTGCCTTAATTATTACCTTTATATGAAGCGGCAGCAAGTTTAAGTCGATTCAGTGATGGTCTGGATTCAACAAGGATTATTTTAAATATAAGGCCCTTTATATTTTTTAATAACAAATAAGCAAGTATCTTTCCACAGCATTGCATGAAGCTTTCCATGGACATGACATTCTTTACCTTCTTTACTAAAGCAATTCATTTTTGAGGATGCAACAACGACAAACTCTTGGTGTGCTTTAATTGAGTAAATCTTTGCAGCCTCTTGCAAATCAGATTTAAATTAAAAATTTGCCAACTACAAATTCTCACTGAATACTTGGTAGTATGTTGCCCATGAGTCGACCACTTGTGACAATACCCGGGTTTTCAACATGTTAAAATTGAGCGTTGGTGGTAGAAGTGATAATGAATATAGGGGATGACTCATCTAATGTCTCGGCATACGGTTATTTGATACATCACCGCGATGGTAGCGCGAACATATATCCCTTGCTCATTCTCAAGAAAACTTGGTTAAAAGTTTGGAAGGATGATGCATCCATCGCTTCAACGTCACTTTGTCTCATTACATTCATCATCAACATCTTCATCATATTCCTCATGCAACTTCTTCATAAAGCGCGATAGCCTTCATCATCTCCCAAAAACTCCGGTATCGATGCTTTGGACCGCTACTAAGTCCTTAACCATAGTCAAGTGCAGCATTGTAATTGTAGCGAACCCGATAAATCTACATGGCCCACCCGCAGTTGATTAACTTGTTCCTTGACTCAATTAACTTCAATATACGAGTTCAATTTCCTCGATGGTAGTTGTGTTAACTAAGTTCAACATTCGGTACACACTCTTGTCATCCAGTATTGGAAAAGGTTGGAACTATTTCCACTTTTGGGGATACTACGATTGGATAATTTGAACCTTTGTTTGTCAATTGTTGTCCTTGAGTATATCATATTAGTCAATTGTTCAAAAGTGCATTCAATCGGTACATCCAAAGGCACAATAACAACTTTTCTCCCCTCATATTTCACATATGTTTCAGTCCTCAATATTTGTCCATTGTAATAACATACCACGGTAATAGTTGAAACATACATAATTGACCTGTACAAAATGGTCTCAAATGAATTAAATAATATGAGAGGTCATTTTCTTGATGTCACATCAACTTTATCATAAAGAAAACAATCAGGTTCTAAAAAATAAAAATATGACATTTCAAATTGTCCTCAATTTCAAATGTAGGGTTTACGGTTTAGGGTTTATGGTTTAGGGTTTAGGGTTTAGGGTTTAGGGTTTATGGTTTGGGGTTTGGGGTTTTATGGTTTAGGGTTTAGGGTTTAGGGTTTGGGGTTTATGGTTAGGGGTTTTACGGTTTTGGGTTTTGGGTTTTGGGTTTTGGGTTTTAAGTATTAAGGTTTTAAGGTTTTAAGGTTTTAAGGTTTTAAGGTTTTAGGGTTTTAGGGTTTTAGGGTTTTAGGGTTTTAGGGTTTAGGGTTTGAGGTTTGGGGTTTATGGTTAGGGATTTTACGGTTTGGGGTTTAGGGTTTAGGGTTTTAGGTATTAAGGTTTTAAGGTTTTGGGGTTTTGGGGTTTGGGGGTTTTAGGGTTTAGGGTTTGAGGTTTTGGGGTTTTAGGGTTTTAGTGTTTTATGGTTTTATGATTTAGGATTTTAGGGTTTGAAGTTTTAGGGTTAAAGGTTTAGGGTTTAGAGTTTTAGGGTTTTAGGGTTAGGGGTTAGGGATTTTGGGTTTACGGTTTATTTTGGGTTAAGGGTTTTATGATTGAGATACACCACTAAAAAATCACGCCAAACATTGAGAAAAGACATAACAATTCAAGGAAAAAATGAATGAATTATGAATTATGTGTGTGTTTGTGTGTATCTACCTATGTATCTATATATATAGAGCATGTACAGTGATCTTTTTTTGTAAGCCTTTTATTTCTCATTGCTTTACTAACTTGAGAAGAATCCATAAATTTACCATAAGTCTACTCTCAAGATATATGAAGAATAATTTCAAGTGTCATTTATAAGGCTACTAAGATTGTTGATATATTTACAAGGATCTTGTTAATAATGGCATGTTAGAGGAAGGAGAAGAGAGTTTGGGAAAGCAAACAAATATATTTTTGTTTGGAAAATATTTTTAAATTTTATTAATGAAAAACATTTTTAAAAGCTTGGATTTTCGAATGGGTACTAATATTTTTTTTTTTCATTTTTGTAAAGCAATTTTTATAAGTATGCATAGGAGTCCCCGGTTAAGGCATTCTGCATATATTGATTATTTCATTTTATAGTTTTCCATAGGCATTGAGAACTAATAAATAAAACTAAAATAAAATTATGTAGAGGAACAAAGGTTGTTTTTCAGGCCTATGTACTTGTTTTGTTTGATCTACTTGTTTGGATTCACTTTGGCTGTGATGCTACTTTTATTATTATTGGAAAATTCGAATATGAGATTTTTCGAGGAAAGTTAGAGCATTTAGAATCTACCCCAATATTACACAATTAAAGACTACCTCCGGTATAATATTAGTTCGGTATTGCTAATCCTAATCCACGGGGCTCGACCATGGCACAACCGAGAGAATTTGGTTTTATTATTTAATTTTGATTTTTAATGGAACCTCTTGAAGACATTCTATTTGATAAACACTTCCTCCTGGACACACCTTGAAGGCAGGCCACCCTTGGCAGGCTTGGGTTCCTATATTAGCAACCAAGACGGTGATATGGGAAAGCCCTTAGTTTTTGGTGACTTATTATACTTTGCTCTAAATCATTATTAGGTCTTTTGTCTGCATGGGTTTTGAATCATTGGCTCAACTTGTTACTAACTTCCAAGTTTATAATCTCTTAATCTTACAAATTGTTCCTACTTCCCCATTCCCTTTTCCTAGAGTAACTTGAGAAGCCATCGAAGAATATGCAAAAAATGCAAATCTTAAATTATTCCCTTCTAATATATTCAGAGCTGTTATGCAAAAATAGATTTATTAAAAGAAGGTATAGTAAACCATTAGATTAAATGGTACAATAGAAAGTTAAATTCTTGGTTTAGGAGTTTCCACAAACTAGGGGCATTAATCTTTGAAAAACTTAGCACCTATTTCCTGTATGAACTTGGTTTAGATCCAATTGTCTCTGGTACTAAGCCTAGATTGCCCATATTTTCAGTTTGATGGAACAATGCTTTTGCATGGTGATCTTCCATATTCCTTGGCATTAAAATAACATGGGTTGGTGAGGTAATTTTGTGTGGCAAAGGAAGTTTGGTTGAATTTGTTCAAAGAAACTTGAGTTCAAGGATGCCAACCTGGAGGCTGACTCCTTTTGCTAATCTATCAATGGTGGAAATGTTAAGATACTAATCTCTCACTGAATCTGTCAATGCCTAGGGTGTGAGGGTGATTAATCGGATGTGCATTATTGTACTTCTTGTCACATAAGCTGACTATCTTATAGCCATTGAAGTCTAGTTCTAGTGAGGGAGTTATGCATTCAAAGCTCTAGATATTTCCATATGAGAGTGGAAACTTATTCTATTAGAGTTCTATCTTTGTATCACACCTCCATGTGTTTTAACCTTGTAATTTAGCCAACTGATGGACATTCGGTGGTATGAATATGAATTGTTGAAGAGTTTTAAGCAGTAATCATTGGGTTTTATGGAATCCAATGGTTAAGAATTTTCTGGAGTCAAACATGGAAGTTTAATTGCCTATGAATTTGTATTATAATATTTTCTCAAGGGGATAAAGGTGGAAATTTAGTTTGTCACTTGCTTGTTTGTATTGTGTGGTAGCTTCTTAGTAATAGAGTTAGCATGCAAGCTGGAACAGATTTAAAAAAATCTATGGGAAAATAAAATAGATTTGTTAAAAAGTCTATGAAATAGAATTTTGACCTAAAAGAACTGGTAATATCATACTAAGGGAAAAAGAAAAGCAAAGAAAATATATATTCTGCTTAACATGTCAATAGATTCTAAAAAGAACCAGCATTAGGATCTGATGAAGTTAATGGCTAAGAAACAAAGCTTCTAAAAAAGGTGTTCTTCACAAGCACATTTGGATTTTCTTTGCCTTCAAATTTTCTTCTTTCCTTCTCCTTTCAAATGCACCAAATCATGCCCAAAGGAGCAAGACTCAACAACCTCCTTGTCCTTATCCCAGAAAAACTACCATTCTAACCCAATAGCAACTCCCTCAAAGACATAAAGAGCACCTAAACAATCCAAAAATAGAAGATAAAGAACCCATAAACTCTTTGATAATAATAGGATTTTCTGATTTCTTATTCTCTTTAAGAGACAATATAGATTGGAAAAGGACCCCTTTCTTGCTAAATGATCTGAAACAAGCATTGCAGGATAAAAAAGAAACAAAAAAAAGGTGAGAAATGACATCATTTTTTGTTCATTCCTTAGGTCATTTATTCCCCTTTTTTTCCAAATATGTTTGTTTCCTTAGAAATTGATCAAACACGAAGATCACAAATCACAACATCAAACTCCAAATTCCACCACAAAATAAATCAAAAACAGAAAACACTAGACCACAAAAAGAATCAATAGCCGGCTACGATTAGAATAAACTTGAATCAAATAGCAGAAACCAAATATGTTGATGAAGATTCCAAGCAACAATGGCACGGCGGAGCAGCGAAGTAGAGGAGCAGAGGGGAGAAGAAAAATAGGAAAAATAAGAAACCCTAGCGAGATGAATATAAAGGGTAATTGTCGCCGTCGATGACAGCGGCATATGGCAATTTTTTAATGACAATTACCGTTGTTATGGTCAGCGGTTTTGGCATCTTTTATGATTTCCAATTTCCGTTGTCATAGACAGCGACATTACAAACTAGTTTAGTCTTTATTTTGGCATCCAAACTAACTTAATAATTTTTTTTTCCAAACACATTATTTTAGTCTAAAACTCGCTCTTGAAAGGATGTTAAGTTTAACCTGGTCTAATTTACATAAATGTTTTATTAACAAAATCTTTATTCTTATGTCATCTTGTTAAATGGTCAAGATTGTTACAAGAAATATTGTTAAAACAAAAACTTATTTCATGAATGAAAAGGCCTTGGGTTGCATGTTTAATGCTAATGATTAGGGCATTTATGAGCATCTTTCCACCTTTTTTTACGTTACATGCTCTTTCATTTGTTTGTATATTAATTACCCCATTATGTTTGCTCATATTATTGTAATGCATACTGTGTAAGTCAGTATAAAACGTAGGCCCATACGTGCAAGTATACGCGTCGAGTTTACATAATATAGTGGCTAGTCAAGTGTCGTTCCCACGAAGAGAAGGGTGTTGAATACTATAATCGACTCTAAGGTATTATTTGGATCTCAAACTTGAGTGAATTACTGTTAATATAATGACACTTTGATCCTAAACAAGTTGTTAGTTCAATTAACGAAGACTAGGGTTTTGCCTTTTCTTGCCATATTCAATGGATTATCATTTGTGTAAAATATGTTACTCAGTATATTAACAGATGTACGCTGGCGGGTTGGTCATGCCTACGAAATATCCTCTCTCGAGGTATATTCGCCTATTTCGCCAATAGGGTTGATCGCATCTCTACTTCACCCCTCAACTCCGAGATGCTAAAATGATTAAACCCTAATTTCCATATTTGGAACCAGGAGATCTCTACTCTTCGATTGTGTGAGTGTCACTGCTGCTCGGGATCGAGACCTTTATCTCTCGATCTCTGTTCGGCGAAAGCAAGTTGGTGTTGGCCCAAACACCCGACGCATGTAAGTAATTAACGGGAAATAGAGCAAATTGATATGAGGATCTATAGATATCTTGAATAAAGCTGAATTAAAAACTAATCCATATGAATATAAAGAATACGAAAAACCACAAATAAAGTTAGAACATCATTTTGCTCATTAATCATTTGGTTTTAATCAATAGGAGTTTGAGAAGAAAATACAAGTCTGAAGGATTACCACAGTCTCTGTTAATCTTCCTCTATCGTCTTCTACATCTGCATTTTGTTCCTCCTTTTTTTTTTTCTTTTCTCATTCTTTTTGTTATATCTGAAAAATTATCGTTGGGAGAGTCCCGGTGAAGTCGCGACGTTGGAAGATGTAGGCTACACGTCATACGACCTCAATGTCACAACGTTAGGACGTCACGACGTTTGAGGCTAGGCTCTCCTCCAATCTCCTTCTTCAAATCTCCACACAACTTCAAATGCGCCTTTTGCACAGAAATGCACAAAAGCTAGAAATTATCGGATATCTGACGATAAACACACTTATTACTAGATGAAATGAACCGAAAACGCGGGTATATGATGAGTGTTTTGGGCACTCATCACACCCCAAAACTTAGCTTCTTTCTTGTCCCCAAGCAAGAAACAAACTCATAACACTATTACACATGGAAATTTGACACACCAAAATGCCTGCGACATGAGTGTGATATACAGGACTCCAACACGGAGAGTCAAAATGAACCAAATCTGCAATCCAAGCCTTTATCATCTAAAATCCCTAGATCCTTAGAGTTGTGCAACTTTCTAGGGAACGTAGCTAATCAAGGTCGGGTTAACCAAGAAACTCAACCCCCCACATTTTCAATGACCTTTCCCCTTAAGTCTATGTGTAATTGTTTCCTGATCTCCAAGATATACCTCAGTTGTAGTACCCCCAAACTTGAAGTCCACACACCCATTTGAAAGACTCTAACCATAGAAGGATAAGAACACACCCCTTTTTATTTACATACTACCTAAGCATGAAAGAACTCTAGTGCCTATAAGTTTTGGCGGAGTGTGTCCTTGCTTATAAGCGAGGATTCATTGGTGACTTCCTACCGGAGTTGGTTAAGAGTGCAGACACTTAGTTCCCCCTTGAACTTCACCACAGACATTGACTAAACCTAAAGGCCTTAGGCGTAGAATGAATTAAATGTCCTTTGTCCCATGTAGCGAGCAGTGAACTCAATGGCTCCCGGCCAGTTGGCTTAGGGCATTAGGCTTTGAAAGGCCCCTCGGACTGTGCCCGAGATTTCGATTGGACAATCCCACTCACATATGTCTTTTCTTTTTCTCTTTTTTTTTTCTTTTTTTTTTTTCATTTTTATTTGGGACTCAATGGAAATCCTATTTTCAAAGGTGTCCTATCACTTAGGTGTTTAGAAACCCTCAAGGCTCGTGGAATTCTTGTGAGCAAGGTTCGAAGCCTTGGTATACCCTAGAGATTGCTTGTGTGTGTGAAAAAGACTACTTGGAGTAAAAGCTGTGAAAACCTGAGGGTGGGTAAACTAAGTCACCCGACCTTTCCCAGCACACTATTCAGTTAATGTGCTGCTGAGGTTCATTTTCATTCTCTGCTCGATCTTTTTGAAAATTTTTGAATCAAATTAACCTCCCATTTGCGAGCGTGACATCCACTCACACACAATACCTAAAACACGCCTATAACATGCAAATGCTGTGAAAACAACCTAAAACACGTGAAAAAGTAAAAGTCGAATATAAGAACAGAAATACCTACACTTTGAACACAAAATACCTAAAACACCCTAAACACCCAGACAAACTAAAACAAAAAACCAGAAATAAATAGGAAACATGGAAATAAACATGGAAATAGACAAACTAAAACATGAAACACAGAAATAAACACAAAAAAGACCCGATCACCCACATCCCCCAAACAAAAGCGGATAGTGTCCTCAAAGTCAATAGAATAGCAAGAGAGGGTGGAGTGAACTCCCCTGGTGATTGCTCAGATCACTACAGTGGTGGTGGAGGTGGCATGTGAAAGGTGAGGAGCTGGGTAAGCTGCTCCTGGATGGACTGTTGGTTGCTTAGGATGGTCGATTGGTTGCTCATGATTGTGTGCATGTCGGCTCTGAGTGCATCCATATCCTGGATGATGGTGACCTGGTGCTCCTGGGTCTCATCCCAGTACGCATCAAATCGAGCGGTGAGGTCTTGTACCTGGTCCTCCAGTGTAGTGGAAGGACTGACCGGGTCCTCCTCCTGAGATGGCTATGGTGGTAGAGGTTAGGTGGATGATTGTCCAGCCTCTCCCTAGGCACCTATTGGGATCCCAAACCTAGACTGGTATGCTTTAAGGTCATCCTCATCGGAGGGCTCATTACCCGAGTCGTACACCTCCTCTAGCCTTGGTACACCCGGTTTGTCTTTCTTAACCATGATCGCCTTGATCCCCGGGTGTATCGAGCCTCATTATACCTCTAAGGGCACGACTTGCTTGCATAGGCATTAGATAAGGAAGGGGTGTCGAGATTCATCTTCATGTTGTTATAGAGGATTGCATCCTCTATAACATGCAGGTATCAAATGGAATGTTACCGGATTATGGCACATGATTGAGGCGGGGCCACTCAGAAAGTCATTGCTGTTAGTCGTCGGGATGAGACGCGATGTGATCAAGTGATTCCATACCTTGGGAATGTAGGCCATGTGTTTGGCCTTGAAGTGTACAGCGTGCCCTTCACTGTTCAATTTCCACTCACCCTGCCTGTTGGTCAACATCCTAAGGGCCTCGGGATAGTTGGGATTCTCATGGAGCCTATCATAAGCCTCAGGGTTAACCGATTCTAGGTTATAGTATCGATTGATAGACCGCCTTTGAAGTCTACCAACCTGCCTTGCAGAACCCTTTTAGTATGTGGGATACGAGATTGGCGTAGAACTCTCGTACCACACTTGTGGCAACTGGTCTAGAAGGTTGGCACAATGCCCTCCATCCCTTGTTCACAATGGTTTTGCGAAAGAAATCATCGAGGTGGTGAAACCCCTTCTCCTTGATGAAGGACCTATTCTTCAAGATGAGTACAAATTTCTCGGCCATGCTCTCATTGAAAAATTTCTCATGATCGTACTCATGGTTGAAAAATAACTTAGGTTGAAGCTCTTACCCGACTCGGTTCTACTTTTTGCTCGACAGCTGAATAACTAGATAGGGGTAGGGTTGGATGATACGCTAGGCCAAATCAACTCTCTAGTTGGCCTCCTAACACCTATTTTGGTTCACTACTGCCCAGTGCAAAAAGAATCATGAAACTCAGCAGGCAAGAACAAAACCCCGCATGATGCACTAAAGGTAGAGATGGGGTGTTCTAGAGCCTTTCAGAAACCAAAGGGTTCTATTAACAACACATAGTGTTCTTTCTCTAACCTGAGCAACCCGGGAAAATTCCAATACAAATTGGATCTAGCCCTAAACTTACCCGAAAACCAGATTGTAAGAAGGATCTCCAAATGAAGGTGAACACTAGTGATTTTGGATCTAGGAACGTGCTTAGGGCTTTGGGGGTTTTCTAAGGTCAGCTGGGACAAGCTTGGATGGGTTTGGCTGGAGCACCTGCAAAAAGTGGAGCAAACAGGTGAGGGTTCGTGTTGCATATGGGGAGAATATGAACCAGTTCATAAAAATAGGGCAACGTCGCGACGTTCAGGCCAACATCGTGACGTTCCCGAGAGTTAAATTGTCAACATCACGACGTTGCAGAATATGAGGCTTCCAACATCGTGACGTTGTAGAGGTTTCAATTTTCAACTTCGTGACGTTAGGATCCAACGTCGTGAAGTTTCAGAGAGTCTTTCAAATATCAGACCAGCTTGCGGCGTTAAGACCGCGGCGTCTCGGCTGTCGCCAAACGTTGAAAACTTTAACGTTTTGAAAAACAAATTTCTAAGGTTAAGAGCACTCCCCTTTTTAGATGCTAATCTTTGCCCAACTCTAGCTTTGATTTCCCAAGCTACTACACGCATAAGCTACGGTCTCTAAGAAAATTTTCATCGCTAACATAAACAACATATGCTAAGCTAAAGTAATGAATGAAAAACTTGAAAATGCTTGGGTTGCCTCCCAAGTAGCGCTTTGTTTAATGTCATTAGCTTGACTTCCCTTAATCTCAATGGTCCCAATACTACGTGACTGCACGAACTCCCTACGACACTATTTTCGGTGTGCTCAGATTTATGGCCTGCTTGCTTGCATGAAACTCACCCCCAAAAGTACGGCTTCAATCATTGTGCGTTAACTTGAAAGCTCCATTTCTCTAGGTGCATAATTTTTGCTCCTCCATACGGAAAAACCTGAGTCACAATAAATGGTCCCGACCACCTTGACTTTAATTTCCCCAGGAAGAGCTTGAGTCAGGAGTTAAGTAGAAGGACCCGTTGACCTGGCTCAAACTCTTTCCTTACAATATGCTTATCGTGCTAGGCTTTCGTCTTTTCTTTATATATCTTCGTGTTCTCGTACGCCTCATTGTGGAACTCTTCTAATTCACTGAGCTGCAATATGCGTTTCATGCCGGCCATCTTACTATTCATATTCAACTGCCTAGTTGCCCAATATGCTCTATGTTCCAATTCCACAATCAAGTGGCACGCTTTCCCAAACACTAGCCTGAATGGCGACATTCCTAATGGTGTCTTGAACGCTATTCTATATGCCCAGAGCGCATCATCTATCTTTTTTGTCTAATCTTTCTTCGAGCTATTGACCGTTTTCTCTAAGATAGATTTGATTTCTCTATTTGACACTTTTGCTTGGCCATTAGTCTATGGGTGATATGCAAGTGCGGTCCGATGCTAGACACCATATTTTCTCAACACGTTGTCAATAAGTTTGTTACAAAAATGTGTTCCTCCATCTATGATCAATGCCCTTGGAGTTCTGAACTGGGTGAATAAATGATTGCGGAGAAAGCTTGCTACCACTTTAGCATCATTAGTTCGGGTAGGTATGGCTCTCCACGATGAAACGTAATCTACCGACGTGAGAATGTATAGGTTGCTGAAAGATGAAGAAAGGACCCATAAAATCCATCCCCGCATATCAAACAGCCTCTACTCTAAAATGGCTGCAGTGCGCTCATCTCGTTTTGATATGCTCCCCATTCTTTGGCATTTATCATAGGTGGACACAAACTGGTGTGCATCTTTGAATAAGGTGGGCCAATAGAATCCCGACAAGCACTCAGTAAATTTTTCTGTTCTATTCCCCCAAAGTGCCCCCACATGCCAGAGTGCAAGTAATGACTTCTGATACTTTCCATTTCCTCCTAGACATCTTCTTATCAATTGACGGCACAATGCTTATAGCCAGGATGGGCTCCTCCCAAAGAGGTAAGGTTTCAACTATGTTAAAAATCTCTCTTCTCACGATAACTAAACTCTGGGAGCACTCTGCCACTAAGTAGTTCACAAATCCGCTTAAACCAAAGTAATCGCTCTTTTGTCTTCAATCGCTAAGAGTCGCTCATTGGGGAAGTCATCATTGATTCGCATTTCTTACTCCTACTCTTCAATCGTGGAAGTGATGGCCCACTACTAGATTTTCAATCCCTTTCTTATCTTTACTTTCAGTCAAAACTCCTCATAGCAAGAATACCTAATCTTATAAGTCTTGCCAAGGCCCTTCTTAGTCATCGTGCACTTTATGGTCGAATGGTCTATAGCACTATTACCCTGTTACCAATCAAGTACAATTGGAACTTGCCAAATGCAAACACAATAGCCAAAAGTTCTTTTTCAGTTGTTGCATAGTTTAGTTGCACATCAATCAATGTCCGGCTTGCATAATAGATAACCTGAAATGTTCTTTCCCTTTTTTACCCTAGTACGCCCTATCACAGAAGTCGCCGCATCACACATTAGTTCGTACAGACTACCAAAGGTTACCAATAGGGCGCTGATACTCAATTTCTTCAAACAAGAACGCTGGACATCATCATCGGACTCAAAGGGCGCTCCTTGAAATTGCGACTCGGGCTTAGGCTTGAAGGTTTGGGAGAAATCCTTATGAATCTCCCGGTAACCATTTGACTCAGAAAGCTCCTTATTCCTTTCATTGAAGACGGGGCAGCTTCTCTATTGTTTCAATTCGCTTTATCTACCCCGATTCCTGCTTCTAAAATCCGGTCCCAAGATAATGCCTTTCACCATGAAGTGGCACTTTTCCCGCCTTCCAACACAAGGTTAGTTTCAATATCTTACTCGCCTGCCTCCAGCTCTCCGTGACAATTATCAAAGGACTTCCCTAAGACAGAGAAATCATCCATGAATACCTCAATTGTTCTCTCGACCATGTCTGAGAATATAGCCATCATGCAAATTCTGGAACGCGTTCTAGACGTTATGCATAACCTAAAGGGCATTCACCTAGTGCCAAACGCACTATTACGGCAGCACGTAAATGTTGTTTTCTCTTGGTCCTTCGGTGATATAGTGATCTGATTATAACCCGAATACCCGTCTAAGAAACAGTAATACTCATGCCTCACCAATCGGTCTAGCATCTGATCCAGGAACAAAAGTGGAAAATGATCTTTTATGGTTGCCTTATTTAATTTCCGGTAGTCTATGCAGATTCTCCACCTTGTAACCAGGGAAAAAAATTTCGGATTTTTTGGCCGATATTTCGCCGAAAAATTGGTTTTCGATAAGCATGGAAAAGAAAACTGCAAGGAAAATTCGACCACTTAAAATTTGTTAAAAAACCGGATAATCTGGGTGATTTTTCTATGGGATATACTCCACGCAGATCGCATGCGCCGGAGGCGCTGCTTTAGAGGAAAAAGGCTGTGCATTTATACCGCCGATAAATGAATTTTATCACCGATTTATCGCCATTTTTGTTGCTTTTCTAAAAAATCCGTGAAATCCTAGCCCTCATATTGTTTTTTTATATTTTCTGTCCAACTGGTCTCATTTCGCCGAAGCCTTTTAAAAAGAATCCAACTGGCCATATTTTTTATCCCAATCCGCTGATTTTAAATCTAAAGCTTGATCTAACGTCCGTAATGATTTATGCAATGATATATGATGATCCAACTACGTATTTGAACAAAAATCAAATCTCAACTATAGAAATAAATCATGAACGGTTTGACAACTAACTACTTATTTGACCAAAAATCTTATAAATGTTCCCTTAAAATCATACACTTCATTACAAACTCATCCATCCAACATCTAACTCCATTTCACTCTCAAATAATTTTTCTTTGTTCTTTATCCTAATTTCTTTTTGGAAGATCTTTTGTGAATTAAGGTATGTTTCTTTGTTCATTAATTTTGTTTTTATGCGCATATTTTATTTAGTTTTATTTGGGTGTTGAAATAGTTTATAATAAATAGTTTTATACTATAGTTTTATTTTAGTTTAATTTGATAGTAATAAATTAGATTAGATATAATGTTTGAAACTTAGACATTACACATCCTACTATTAAATAATTATAATTATGTAATGTTAGAAATTTAGACTATTTTGTCTGCACATCTAAATGTAATATTATTTTAGTTCATCAAATGAGTTATTAGTACCAATATAATTTTACAATTAATTATACTAACTAATATAATTTCTTTAGTTATTTATCTATATTATATTACTTACATGCATATTTTATTTTTAATGTTTCTAGTTTGTTTTGGTGTTGAAGTAGTCTATAATAAATATTTCATACTATAGTTTTATTATAGTTTAATTTGATAGTAATAAATTAAATTATATATAATGTTTGGAAACTAGACATTACAAATCCTACTATTAAATAAATTTTTATAATTATGTAATGTTAGAAATTGCATCATTTTATTTACATATCTAAATAATATTATTTTAGTTCATCAACATATTTAGTAACTAATATAATTTTAGTTAATTAATTATATTACTAACTATACTTCTTTAGTTAATTAATTATATTATATTACTTACATGGTTTTATTTTTAATGTTTTCAGTTTGTTTTGTGTTGCTTTTAGTCATAATAAATATTTCTTTATACTATAGTTTTATTATAGTTTAATTTTGATAGCAATAAATTAGATTATATATAATGTTTGGAAACTTAGACATTACACATCCTACTATTAAATAATTATAATTATGTAATGTTAGAAATTTCTAGATCATTTTATTTCTACATATCTAAATAATATTATTTTAGTTCATCAACATATTAGTAACTAATATAATTTTTAGTTAATTAATTATATTATATTACTTACATGCATATTTTATTTTTAATGTTTCTTAGTTTGTTTTGGTGTTGAAGTAGTCTATAATAAATATTTTTATACTATAGTTTTATTATAGTTTAATTTGATAGTAATAAATTAGATTAGATATAATGTTTGAAACTTAGACATTACACATCCTACTATTAAATAATTATAGTAATTATGTAATGTTAGAAATTTAGATCATTTTATTTTACATATCTAAATAATATTATTTTAGTTCATCAACATATCACTAACTAATATAATTTTTAGTTAATTAATTATATTACACCAATATAATTCTTTGCTAATTAATTATATTATATTACTTATACATATTTTATTTTTAATGTATTCTTAGTTTGTTTTGTGTTGAAGTAGTCTATAATAAATATTTTTATACTATAAGGTTATAGGTTTAATTTGATAATATACTTTAGTTACCACTATATTAGTTATTTAGTTAATAGTTATTTTAATTAAAACATATTATAATTAATTTTTAGTTATTAATTAACTATATTATATTAGAAATTTGAAACATATTAGTTACATGCATATTTTTATTTTTAATGTATCTAATTTATTTTGGTGTTGAAGTAGTTTATATAATAAATATTTCTATACTATAGTTTTTATTATAGTTTAAATTGATAATATAATTTTTAGTTACTCAATTATATTAGTTATTTAGTTAATAGTTATTTTAATTAAAACATATTAGGTACTAAGTTTTAGTTAATTAACTATATTATATAGAAGTTTGAAATATTACTTTACATGCACATTCATTTTAATGCATCTTAGTTTTAATGTATCTTAGTTTTAAAAATCACATGTGTTTATAGGATGGCCAATGAAGAGCCGAGATCCTCATATGGAGGTATTGCACACTCGACTCCGATAAAACAACACAATGCAATTATTGTGCTCAAGCATGTGCGGTGGAATTACCCGCTTAAAGTTTCCATCCGTCACATACCTGATCCCCATTCAAACAATACTAAGAAGTGTCCAAATGTGAGCCACTAAGTAAACAAGAAATGAAGCAAACTTTTAGAACAAAAGAGTAGCAAAAGCTTAAAAGCTCGGCTCATATGGAAGAAATTCAGCTGGAATTTCACAGGCACACGTCGGGAGGAAAACATCACACTCTCTTTGATGATGAGGAGGAGGAGGAGGAGGTTGAGGTGATGAGGATGTGTATATGTATCCGCCAATATGCACCTTACTGAGCTAGATGAATATCGAGAAGCAAGACATGTAATTTCAAAGCTAGTGAATGGAACCGAGAACAGGCCATAGATTTATGAGAGGCAAAAGAAAATAGGTAATCTTATACCTAATTCATTTTTTCACATAATTGCAGTACACAAATTGAATTGGTCATTATTTTGGGCCAATTGCACAAGAAGTCTTCACAACTAGGCGTGATCCATCAAGACGTATACAAGGCTCACAGTGTTCGCATAATAGATTCATCACCGCCAATGCACCATCATTATACAAGTCTCCGGCTACAAACAAAAAGCCTAAAAAAATATGTTCAAAGGTGGTTCAATCAAGGAAACAATGAGACGGCTTAATTAGTAAGTTTTTCATATATATGAAATGTTCCACCTCAAAAGCTTTATCGCACCATTTTAACATGATTTTCAGCACACAGCAAGGGCTGGTTTAATTGTATAATATGTTTTAATAGTGACATTATTATTCAAATTATTATTACAAATTTCTAAATCAACAACTAACTTTCTTTAATTATTATATATGGGGATGTGGCATCGGAACCACCATCTCCATACGAAATCAAAGCAAATGCTTGAAACGGAGTATAAAGAAATGGAAGATTATGTCAACATACAAAGGAGAAATGGGGAGACATATGGGATGTACAATTATGTGCGATGGATGGACCGCCAACTAAATTGAGCATTATTAATTTCATGGTTCATTAAAGGAAGCACAATTTTCTTAAATCGTTGATGCTAATAACAAATAAAGACAACAAAGATATATGGTCATTAATGATTATTCAGATGAGTTTATAAAGAACGCGTTGAAAATTGTAATTAGATAATGATGAAGAAATATTAACTGTGATTGGACTTCCATAAAAAGATAATACATTGATTTAATGTTTGAAGACATCGTAAAGGGATAGTGTTGCTCGCTTGATCAGAATGGTCGAAAGATAACCAACTTCATTTACAATCATGGCTGGTTGCTTGCAAAACGTACTGTGTCCGTGGTGAGATACCAGGCGTCCCGGAGCAACAAGACGGTAACAAACTATATTGTCTTCTACGCCTCTCTCGAAAAAGAGGGTTGATTTTAAGAAAATATTTATTAGTAATGAATGGGCATCTCACAAGCTTAGCTTCGAACTCAAGTCGACACGAGGTTGAAAGACTCATGTTTGATCATGTATATTATGGGGAGAAGGAGAAGCTAGTGTCCATCTATGAGGCACTATATACAAGGCTTCTCGCATTGTTGATTCGTGGTGTCATCCAAACTATGCCATTTGCTCACGTAGTTGATTCGGTTGATGAAGCGACAAATTTAGATCTAGACCAAAGCAAGAGTAAGAAACATATCGCGCAGATCACTGGGACAGAACCCTAAGCATCCTCTTCATGCAAAGAAGAACTAATTACTACATCCTCTTCGCCGATATTCACATTTAATAATATTATGTTTATATTATTATCACATACTAATTCCCAATAACTATTGCAAAGATACTATCTAAATCCAAAATTTCAATATGCACTGAGTCGGTCAGAACCCCGAGCTACTTCAAGTCAGTTCATGAAGCTTTTTCTAAATTAGATCTCACGCCAAGGCCTTTGTAATTTTGGAAATTAGGTAAATTATTGAGTTTCTAATTCTAATTAATTGATTCAATTTATTCAATTGATTTTTTATATTAGATTGTTTGACATTGTGAATTCATAGCTTATACTATTCCGTGATGCAAAAAAGGGATTTGGTGATCGGGCAACAATAGCGTCAAAATCAAAAATGGTTCCTGGTGAGTGTTAAATTCTCATTATAAGTAAATTTTATAACTATTTTATTATTATATATTGAATATAAGTACTTTATTGCGCTTGAATAGTGGTTTTGTATGGAAATCACGCTCCAACATTGGGTGACTTTGCCTAGCGTCTTTTCAAGAAACCGAGATCATCTTCACCAGGAAATAAATTGGAGCACATTTGCTCTAATTCATACCAAACAAAGAAATCGGCTTGCTTATCCTAGGCTCCAACAATTGGTTTTTTGTTATTACAACATGAAACTAAAGATCCGTGATATGGAGGCTGAGACCGATAAAGTTGTCGAAAATAATTTTCTCGATTTACTTGAAATTTCCAAATTGAAGTTTGGTGAGGAAGACGAATCAACTATTTCAATGGGTTAGACCTCCATTTAGATGATGAAGATGGAAACTCGATCCACGAATTGTCGCACATGTTCGAGAACGTGTTGATGTCGAGCGTTTTATCCAAGAAGTTCATAGTGACGCTTTTAGTCAAGACACGACCTATTTCAACCCAATACATTTCGACCCTTTGATTCATAAGTTGAAATCATAGTAGTAGACCAAGTTTTGTTGGTACTTCTACTACAGGTTATGATGGCTCAAGAGGAGAGGGAATCAATGATGGTAGTGATACTGGAAATGATGGTGGAGATATTGAAAATCCACAACAAAATCAATATTCATTGAGCACATTCACTAGTGAATATGATTTCACACATGCTACACAAGTTGAAGACCACGGTTCTAGGAGAGCCGGTCCAGGTATTGGAGCCATTGGAAAGCCATATAGAGGAAGACAACGAAGGATGACACCATACAATAAGGATTCGTTTTCGGCCAGTTTTGAGTCCATGAGTATTGGAACTCAATTCAATGATTCATCAAATGAGGGCAACATATTTCCTCCTTATACAATGAGTTATGGTCAGCCTTCTTCACATCCTTCAGTTCTATCGGGTGAAGAATATGGAATGATTAATTCATCCTCATGATCCACATATATGCCATTCCAAATTCCATATATCAAATGCAAGAAGGATTTCAAACGAGCATGTGGGTGAACCCCGACCTCCTATCCACAGAGAGGTCAGGCAGGAGTGATTCGTACACTTAGTAGTGATCCCAATCAACAAAATTTGTTTCCTATTTTTCTCCTGATCGCTAGTGAGAGTCAAGCTACCGCGTATACGCTCGCTTCAGGGTCGAACACGGGGATGGGTTTTCATCCCACAAATGATTCGTATCATGTTTGAAAATGGTGAGACTTTTGTTTGGATTTTCGGATTTTCATTAAAAAGTGTTGGAGTTGGTGTCACTGGGCTAATTGAAATAGCTTGAAATGAAATGTGAAATGGTAACCTTGAAGGCTTGGGTCACTAGCTTGATAAAATGGGGTTATTAAGATGTCCTCAGGTTATTTCCTCGCATTAGGGCAAATGACATATAGTCAAGGCCAAAACCGGATCTTTGTTTAGCTATAAAATATAACCCTAAAAATACTCCTCCTATTTGAGTCCAATCATATAATCGAGCATTCAATGTTCCAATCAATTTGAAAAACTCCAGCATTTAACCTCATTTCAATGGCTCATAAATGACATCTGGTAAAGAATGTCACAGCATCTACCTTTAAGAATGCACCGAACCCCAAAAGATGACAAGTATTGACCAAAGGAAAGACATTAAATAGCATTAAACCCTAGTTTGAAAGTTTGAGCCATAAATGCAAGACTAAGCTGATTGTAAAGCATGAGGACACCGCCAAAACCAACAATAACCAAGCTAGTAACCTCCTCTTCAAGGCTTTCGAGGCTTACCTAAGCATCCTCGAGTCATCATCCTCAAGGTGTGTTTGGAAGCCAAGAAAATGAGAGAAAGAAGAGAGAGAAGAGGAGCAAAATATAACCTAAAACCAAAAGCCAAGTGGAAGTTTCTGATAAAAATAAAATTAGGTTACAAAAGTTATAAGTGCGGCTTATATAGCAACCCACTGCGGTGAAATACCAAAATGCCTAAAATATATGATTACAATAGGGACAAATGGTACTAAACAAAACGAGGTCGCTTGGGAATAAAAACACAGGGAATTATTTCGGCGATAAAAGGAATTTCGCTATCATAGTTTAAATGCAGGCATAGCGAATTCAAATTTTCAAGAGTGCACGCGAACTTTCGCTATGATAGCGAAATTCGCTAGCTTAGCTTAAAATGTGTATAGCCAAAATTTCGCAGATTTAAGTAAATTTTCACTAGGGCGGTGGCCTTCAAGAATCTCGCGAAATTTTCGCATCTATGTAAATTTTCGCAATGCATAGCTTAAAACTGCTTGCCTCTCACGCTTCCGTTACTCGCATTCCTTTCATCATTTCCACTCTGACACTTCTTCATTTTCGTTGATGAAATCACCGTGAATCTCAACATTCACAAAGATCAACACGACATCAAACTTGAAATTATTGGTCAGAGGCTCGTAAAACCTGCAAATTACCAAAAACAAACTCGAAACTAATCGGGTACTAAGTGGACTCCGCACATGTCAATCGTTCAATTCATATGATTAGTGTGCAAAAGCACTCAAACCTATCTTAAATAGGATTCAAAATAAAGACTTTTTGGGCACTAATCAAGGAGTCAATGTATTTATGGCGGCATGTTCGAAGTTATAACTCAATATTATTGCAACACCATGTCTTCGGGTATGAATACCGGCTTCATCAAGATGGAATCCCTTCGGCCAAATAATGTAATGGAGCCACATCGGTCTTCATTTTGGTTGTAAATGACTATTACATGTAATGATAAATTATAATGAATATCATCTTCAACAAGTGTATATTTTCTTATTTATGCATTTTTTATAATTCAACAAAGTATTTCTATGAATTTCAAAGTATTTTTGTCAATTTTTTCATTACCGATATTTTTGTCAAAATATTTTCCCATATTTCCGATATTTCCGTAAAATCCAAGTACCGATATATCCGTAATTACTGATATTTTGTTCCTTGCTTGTAACTGTTCAAGAAGGTAGAAGTGCATTATTCTCAGTCCTTACCACTGTGATCCCTCCCTTTTTTGGGACAACTTGTACTGGGCTTACCCACGAACTGTCTGAGATGGGTGATCACCCTGCATCGAACCTCAATACCTCTTCACTACTTCCTTCACAGTTGAGTCTCCTCTCCGAGCCCCACCGGTTGTGCTCAGGCTCATCCTCTTAATAGATCCGATGCATACACATGGAGGGGTGGATCCCTTTCAAATTAGTTAGAGACCACCCGATAGCATCCTTATGATCTCTAAGCACTTCGTGCTTTTCTTCTTCCACTACCGGGCCGAGATGCTGATATGATCAGAATAATTTCTAAATATACCTCAGCGCTGACATGTTAGGTGTAATAAAAGCTAAATTGAATTTTTGAAAATAAACGAGAGATTCGAATAGTACTAAAATCAAGGGTAAAGTGGTACTCACCACCCGAGAACCCAAATGTTAATATAAGAAGAGCATATATCCAAGAGGAATTAAGAGAACAATGCGTAAATAGAAGGCTAAGAAGGATTTAGAAATGCAAATTGAGAAGAATAGTAAATTGCCGGAATGGTTCAAGGAAGCCTAGAGTACCCTAGATCTCTGGATGATCTAAACATCAAGGCTGCTGAATTGGGCTCATGAAATCTAGTGATCTTTAAAAGCCACAAATTCCTCTCGGTATTAACTAATATTTTACAATTCTTGAGTGATAAGCTCGCCATTTTCGTGGACTAGGGATTTACTAAAATTCCTAAGTCAGAAATAGTTCGCTAAGTTCATTTAAATAAAGTGAATCGAAAGAAATAAAATTTTCGAAGTGTAAATAGACCCGAATAAGGTAATATGAGATATGTATTCAAATAATAAGAAGAATAATAATAATAATAACATAAAATAAGAATTTAAAAAAAAAAGAAAAAGATAAAATCAAGTTGAAGGACGAACGTGAGAGATGAGCGTGTGACAAAGAAATTTTCTTTTATTTTTATTTCTTTCGCTTCTCTCTTCGATATACCTGAAGCTTCACCGCCGGAATTGGCCGTCAAGAACGAAAGTTCATTTACTGGCGAGGGCTATGCGTGATACCAAAACATGGATTTCGCCGAATCTGGCGGCAGTTCTTAAAATCATAAGTTTCGTGATTTGTCGATTTACTACAGTTTCGACGATCGTAATTAGCCTACCAAGAGACAAGCCGATCCACGCATCGCGAAAGGCGCTGCAGAACAAAATCTTCGTGAGTTTTCACAACCTAATGGCAGCAAATTTTTCCTCACTTGAAATATTTTTAGCCTAAAAGCCATGTAATGGCATAGGTTGTTTCGGGACCGGAATAGGCCGTGTGATTTAGTCCCAAGATTTTGGGACTGAATATTGGAAATTTTTTAGACTGGATTTCAGGCAGTCCCGGACTGTATTGAAGGATATAAATTAGATAAAGAATAAGAATATATATGAATATATGATATGATATGAATAGATTAATAATATGAATATAGGAATATATGAAATGAATATATGATATAAATACATGAGGTTAGAAGTATACAGACATTGCCACCACATGCTAGAAATGCACAAATGATAGGAAAATAGTTACATGCATGGTAAAGAATTATGAATACAGTAAATTGAAGTTGAAAGATATATGAAAAATGCAAATATATGATTGTAAATATCGCATATGATTGTAAATATCGCATATGATTACCGAATAACAATAATTATTCGGGAATATGAGATATGTATTTAAACATAAAATACTATTACGGGATTGGTTCCTAGAACCCGGTAGAGGACAGATAGGCAGATGCCATAGTGGGATAGCTGCTTGCAAGATACGCATGTATATCGAGCCTATTGGTCGATGACATGGGATCCCGCTCGATCATTATAGCGCCCTGCAAAGTCAGCGCGCATAGAGATCATTGTCTGCACAAAGGATAGTACCTTCTGGGTACATACAGCTATTTCCGTATCCGCTTCTAAGGTATTGCGCATGAAACCTAAAAGAAAATGACAAGTATATGCAAATGAAATGTATAGAATATATGACATGATACGAGAAGCATAAAGACTGCTTATGCTATGATAGTATATACAATAACAAGAAGTAAAGTACAAGATGACAAGATATGAAAAGCACATAGCAGCATGAAAAGTATATGAACAAGTACGATATGAAAGAGAAAAGTATATGAACAAGTAGATATATGAATAAGAAATAAAGTGTCAATGACACGAAATGTATATGAGAGATAATATGAAAGTACAGTATATGAAAATCATAGGCAACTATAGTATATGACAGTACAAAGTGAAATGAAAGTATATGACAAAATATGCAAGTACATGAAATCACATTGCTATTGAATGACAAACAGGACGAGGTTCCCTCTCGAACTGGTCGTGAACGCTAATTTATAGTCGTAGTGAAACACAAAATGCGAGGTTAGACAATACAAGATCGTATAAGAAAATATATGATAAAACAATATGTAAGAAATGAATAGTATAGCATGGGCGTGTAGCCACTACATGAAAGGAGACATGATATAGGTACAGGATAAGAAATGATATATGTAATAGTACATAGAATGTAATAAGTCATAGAACTGAAAGATGAAAATACTAGAAATGTGATAAAAAGATATATAAACATTTGAATAAGCTTCAGACACCAATGTTATTTGTCAGCCCACGTATATGTTTTCCACTAAGCTGGTGCTTTAGCACTGGTTTAATCTGTGTGAGGTACATGTTTATAAGATATTAGACATCCACATCAAACATCACATGCCATCTCAAAGATAGGTGCTCACCCAGACCGCCCAATTTACTTTATATGTATAGTTTTGGTAATATGAAAATTGTAATAGTACAAGTAAAGTGGACTCTAAGATATGCATAGTTGAGGCAATTTAATGCCATATGGTGGTATGTATAATGTATATGTAAAAGAATTTTTTGTTATTACAGAATGTGTATATGAATGAGAAAACAGGGGATAAAGTACAAAGACTGAAAGAAGTTGAAGAGTCCCAATACAAAGTGCATACTGGCTGACACTCTTCTGGGTGCCTGGGCTGGAGGTAACTAATGATATTAACTCTAAGGTCGAGGATTCCCTTTAGATAACGCTCATACCTGCACTAGGAGTGGCTTTCATCTAACCTGTGTGTCCTCAACCGGCGTAATCAAGTCCGAGTGTTCTCTCTCCTAATGGCTCATACTTCCTTCTCGTTCGATTGAAGAAATCCATCCACCCTGCTGCCACTCTTCGCCTCACTTTCAGTTCTCCTAGCACTTCAGCACAAGGCTAGGCTCCAAAGGTCCGCCAACACTTTGCCAGGCACAAGTAGCCTCCACTGCCTCATCATAAAACATGCATCGCCTTCTAGATGCCTCACCGCATTTAACATCAATCACTTCATCGCCCACTAAGCCACCTTCCCCTATATCACTCCACAGCTTCCTGCCAAGATGCACCCTTCCCCCGCTGCTGTTGCAGTCGGTATGCCTAAGATGATGGGTATCTTCTTATCTTCTCCCTCCATAACACTATAAAATCAGCTAGAAGATAACTTGTCTACCTTTGCACATCTTTCTCACTACCCCGAGATGTTTCAATGATCATCTGGCTGCACTAGTAAGTGAATCGAGTAGGCCTAATCTCACCTAAAACTGATATTGATGAAGTTGACAACACGTTCCCAAGTCACATGTGTTGCCTTCAAGACAGTTCCCTATCTTACAGGATTGTGGAAGTTACTGATCCTTCAACCCTCTGTGGCAATTTCTCTGAGTATAAAGAGATCATACTCCCTAAGAAGATTCATCGTCTCAAATTTTGATAACCTTCTTTTCTGACAAGATATTCTTTCATAAATTTTATATGAATAAGACCTGTTTTTAATGATAAAAGTAATGAACATGTTGATATGCAGCTTAACACTTCAATGAATTTGGTAAACTGCGATCTTACTTATTCTTCCTCAAACACCGGGATATGAGACTCAGTGCAAGGTTCAGCTTGAACCCACATTTCTAGTCTCTTTCATCCATCTTTACTGATCTCTTGGGGGCCGCCCCCCTGCATCTGATCTTTCGAGCTAAATTGGTCCACTACCTCAGTTTCCTCTTAACTTACTACTAGTGGCACCCCGCAGAAGCTAGCTCTCACCACTCTTACGGATAGCCTCACTGATGTTCTCACCTTCCACCCCTCAGTCGACTTCCAAACATTTGGCAAAGAACCTTGCTACCTCTCACTAATAGATCGGGCTTATCGGTCTATTTGCACTCCGTTTCAATCAGGCCGCCTCGATTATCAGGGCTTGGGTCAGACTGATTCTTCGCGGTCGCTTTTGTTTCATTCATACAAGGCTGTATGAGAGGTAGAATCTTCCGAGCTAAGATCTTCCAAATCCACTTTTTTTCTCGAACATGGTTTGTCACTGGGGAGGTGTATTACCATTCGATTGTTCCTCCATCCATGGTTCCTCCGATTGTTCCGCCATCTTTGAAATTTTTCTAGTGATTTATTCCCGATTCTAATAGTGTTACCCCATACCGACCTTTATTGTCACCCTCGTTAAATCTTGACACAACTCGTGGCTCGTTTCATCACAGTATGGCCCAATTGTACTTAGAGTATTGTGTTGCCTTTACATGATTCAGATATCTCCTCTCCAAGGGTACTCGACAGACAGCACCTCGCGCTTCAGGTTGCGAGTCAGGCGACATGATCACAAATCACTCAATCCCATGTTCGCACCTCCCACTACCTTCCTCGCATCATCCTCTCCTTAGTAACATTGGTTGCCAGTAGCCATATCCTCAGGGATCTGACAGCGCTTGATCCGAGTCTTCATCAAGGTGCTCTTGATCAGTATCTATTACCTGTCTTATGTGAGCCACTCTAAACTATGTAATGTGACACTCTCAAATATACCTTTGTATGAAGTTATCGGACTTGTTTAGGGTATTTTGTAAGTATAATTTGATTGTTTCAGTGAGTTAAATGCGAATCCACTGGAACAAGCAGTAATCTCTGAAAGTCACAAAACTTATGATATACCAATTTGTCCAAAAGTGTGCCAAAAAAGACATGATTAAGAAAGATCGGAAATAAACAGAATGTAAAGGAAAATTTCTGACTATAAATAGAAGGAATTATGGGCTTAAAAGCAAATAGCTGAAATGCCAACCCAAAATGGTTTATTTGAGGGCCAAACATGGCCTTAGCAATATGGGTTTTAAAAAGACCAAAGTTGGTCTCATTTTGAAGGGGGAGAAAAAACTCGGAAGGATAGAGGAGAAGAGAAGAGGAAGAGGAACAAGAAAGAGCATATGCCAAGCTCCAAAAAGGTATGGAACTACTAACCTTGAAATATGGAACTTGGATTTAGTATGTGGACTTGCTTTTGCTGGTTAATGGTTATTTGTTGTACTAAAACTTTGTGGTTTGTTAGGATTTAATTACCAAAGATGTATTGGAAATTGTGGTTAGCAAAATTTCTTAATGGCACAAGAAAATAGGGAATCTTCCTTCAGTAAGCGATTCATGGTTAAACTGTGGTAATGAGTTAGGGCTTAGAGTAAAACCTTACTAATATTCACATGTTTTAAGGAGATGTCATAAATCCATATTAGAAGGGTTTTTAAGTTGTAAACATGAAAGAATTTTGAAGAAAGATATCTAATTGAAAGATGAATTGTGTAGAAAAAGAGTTTACAGAATTTGAAATATTTGAGTATAAGTATAGTAGAGTTGATCGGGCTGAATGATATGGAAAATGTAGAGAAACACACATTCTGGTATATTTCGGTGACTTGTACTGGTATTAATTCTTGAAAGTGCAAATGTACACTTTGTTTCTCTTGTCATTAGGGTCAAGTAAAATTTATATTTAGGTGCACTGGTACACGCCGCCTCGTTCCCGCCACCAGTTTTATTTTTGCCATAACTTGCTCATTTCTTATCCGATTTATGGATTCAAGTGGCTACGTAAATAGACTTTCACAGAGAACAAAACTTAAAGAACAGGTATCGCCAATTTATCCTATGGCCTAAAAATTCACTCAAAGTGGGGTCATGTGTCAAATTCGTTCCGGGCTGAACATAGATAGTCCGTTGTTTCAGACGCAATTTGAGTTTCTGGGTGTTCGAACAAGATTCCAGCTGAATAGAACCCCAGAACCTTGTATCTTTAAAATAGTACAATGAACTAGAGTCAAACATGAAGCGCGACTTGAAACAAATGAACTGTTCTAGTGTAAATCCGGGTAAATCAATGGTTTGAAAGGAAATGCCATAACTTTAGTTTGGATCCCATTACTGATTCCACTTCCTACAAAGTAGATTCATAGAGGAATAGAACATATAATGAGGTGTGATTCCACATACATCATACTAAGAATAGAAGTGCCATATAAAATAGGTAATGAAACAAGGAAATAGAAAATGAAGATTCTAAAGATGTTCAAGAAACATGAAAATGATTATGGAAATGAAAATGAAAATGAAATTGAAATACAGATTTGTGAACATGAAAATATGTTTCAAAGAAACATTATTAATGGTTATAGATACAGATTATTATCATTATTATAAACTTTAAATAGATAACAATGATAGAAGTATAGTACGAATGAGTATACATCAATGAATTTATGAATGAGTATTTATGAATGAGTATACATGAATGAGTATACGTGAATGAATATGAATGAGTATTTATGAATGAGCATATTTGAATAAGTATACGTAAAATGAATCCTATGAATGAGTATTATGAATGAAAAATGGATGGAGTGTGTATGAATATATAATGAATGCGATATCGCAAATGAATTTATAGAATTAGAAAGAACATGTAATGAAATGGATGAGTGTATGAATTATATACGTTAATATATAACAAATGAAATTATGAATGAGTATACTGAATAAGTATACGTAAATGAATTTATGAATGGCATATGAATGAGTATGCGCTTTAGAATGAAAATGTGAATGAGTTTATGAAATAATGTATTGTTAGATTGAGTATATTCTTGAAAAGATAATAGAAAGTATTTGGTGAAATTGAAATGATATTTGAAACCGAATGCGAATATGAATGATGATAAAGACGGATCTATTAAACGGAACCGCCATAATAATTAATTGATATATCGAACGAACCGCCCGACGGATACCAATCGCATCCGGCCGCCAGCACCCCAAATTTTCCAATGTCCCACTTGGCGGATGCGAATCGCGTTAACGATCCGCTCGCGACGCGCGCATCGGGGCAATGTCCGCGATTCACCAACCGGATCCGCCTTGATGGGCGTGATGACATTTAATCGATATTACGCTGTTTCCGATGCACCAAACGTGCATCCGCCGATGCGGAGAGAACTGACAGCGATATTTTGACATGTCGCGATACCAAACATCCGCCATGATGGGAGCAAACCGGACAAGTGATACCACGCGGCCTGGGATGCACCAAACGGTATCCACATTGATGGGGAGAACCACACCACACCACCTTTCGATGCACCAAACGCATCCGCTATGATGGAGAACCGAATAAGTAATATCACATGTTCGGTGCACCAAACAAATAACCATACTATGATGGGAGACCGAATTGTAAAATGTGTAGGCACATTACCAAATGATGATAAGAGCAGATTCATTAAACTAATCCACAGAAATGTGAATTAAGAGGTCAAAGTGAAATAACCAATGACAGTGTAAATGGGATTTTTATGTATGCTTAAATCTCATAAATTGAATTGTGAATTGGATTATTGCATTGAAAATGCATGTCGTGATATTATAAATGATGTGTAAATGAAAGAAGTAAATTAGTAGCATGAGTTTATGGGGGATATATGGCATTATTTTGTAATGTATGTTATTAAAGTGTGAAGAGTCTTTTGAAATTGTAATGGTCATGGGATTGCCCGAAAAGAAGTGCCGCTTAATTAAAAACCGAAATAGAATAATGATAAACAACATGTTTTGGGAGATACTGAATTGCTCTGAGTAAACCTGCCTCCAAATTTAATCCGCCAACCGGTCAAGCCTGGGGATTCAAGTCGCGACACTTTTAAAAATAAAAATTTAATAAGACGAAATAAATATTTTGATTGAAAACGCCTGAGCGTTCCGGCCTACACTGATCCACAACCGCCAGTCGGGGATTCGGTCACACTTTAAAATGAAAATTTAACAAAACGAAAAACTAAAAAGGATTTGAACTGGCATCCCGATCATGAACGTAATTTTAGCAGTTGACAATGGCTTCTCGGGCCATGATAACGATAAGAGTCAATATGAATTGGTATTATTTGATCGACCTAATATGTATTTAATATGACTTGTTATGTCGATTTTACCATTAAAAGATAAGTTTACTCGGAATACATCTAATATGACATATGTAGAAGATATGGAATCTCGAAAAATTAAAAGATATAGATACAGGAAGTAATAATTAACAAGATAATGATAAGGGAATCAAAAGGAAAAATCTACATGTATAAATGAGATGAGTTAGAAGTCACACAAGAACATTTCTATATATGCAAGTAAAAAAGGATAGTGATGTATGGGACACAGCATATCGTTATCGTCATGTTCCCATCATAAAGTTTAGCACGGAAGTGTTCAATCCGTAGGTACCAAGAGGAGATAAAGAGGACAGACATTCCACACTAGCAAGCAAATCTCGTAGATAGGTGCTCACCAAGACACTGCCCGCGCATCTCTCTATGTTTGTTTTAGATATGAATTTGTATAAGAAACAGACTAGTGTATATGTGAGCAACTTTAATGGATACCGTGGTGTTCATTAGTAAATGTAAATGACGGTTGGTTATAAAAACATTACTGTATAAAACAAAGTAAGAAGTCCCAAAGATATGAGCCGCACTCAAACCGCTTTGATTCGCGAATCGCAGACCCAGAATCGCGATAAAGAAAGGTGTGGACTGCAATCCACTAGTCAAACGGCGATGTGCACCTTGCACGCTCAGGAATCTCCCAGCCCGCCCGCAAGTTCTTTGCTCCAATTCATTCGTTGTTCAAACGTGAAATAACTTCGCACTAATTGTGCAATCTTTTGGTGCGGAAACCACTACATAAGAATTTCAGACCAAATCATCTCCATGAGATAATAATCCGCATTCATTTAACTATTAGCCTACTACTCCAATGAGAGCGTGAACAATCTCGCCAACGCTTCTTCACTAAATTTTTATCGTATTTACCATGTCGTGATACTTCAATGAAGCATTAACGCGGTTCTATTCTCACTGCATCATGGAACTCAATGCTCAAGATTTTATAGTGGTTAGCCTTTTCAAATTTGTGTAATTGTTCGCTTGAATAGTGGTCTTCGCATGGCATCAACAACCGCAGGCGGTAAAGCCTAACTCTAGCAACATAAATGGATCATCCGTCAGATAAACGCCCAGGGCATAATTCACCATTATTCCCATTGGCGAATTTTTGTCGCCGTTAAGTTTCGCCCGATTTTACCTTCATTGCACTTCGCAGACGCTAGATCACTTGCGTGCTTTTTGTTCCCTTCATAATCGGTAAAGGTTTTTCCGTTCGTGGATCAATGTGGCGGTTCAATCTCAACTGGCCGCATACACACACAAAGACCTTCAATGCAATCACACGCACAACTGGCAGAGACTAAATTATTAAAGCACTAGATCACCAAAATAAAAAAATAAATAAAATATTTTTCCAAAATAATATTCAACCAAGGCGACACACATCAACACGAAACTTCTCTTTAGCAACCCACACTCAAAACTTGATCGCTAGGGTATAGTAAAAGATTCGTGCCATAGCAGACGATCCAAATCAATGAAAATTTATATCCGGCTCCTTCCTATCATTGTGAGTAAAGCTATCAAGAAGAGATAGCTGTTCTAGGGTCTAACATGTGGATGGGCTTTTCTTTATACAAATGATTTGCAAGAAGTCAAAAAATGGTGAATTTGGTTTAGATTTTAAGGTGGTGTAAAACAAAGGAGGTTTTGGGGTTTAAAACTCGAAAATAAAAAACAAGTTAAAATGTAAAATGTAACTCCTCAAGTGTTAGTCACTGGGTCGAATTCTATGGCAACTAAGGTTTCAGGTCCTTCTCAAGGGCTGAGGAGGATGACATATAGTCATCTCCGAACCGGATCTTCATTTAGCTATAAAACTATAACCCTTAATAATTATCCTTGAAAAATGGTACTCACCGAGCACGTTGGTCTCCAACAGGAAACAACTCTCCTCGACCCACCTTACAAGGGATCATAAATGATAACTAACAAACATCAATGGATCTAACATTAAGCATCCAATGAGCCTAAAATACTGGCACAACCATTCAAGGTGAATCCAAGGGATTTAAACCTACAATTAAAGGGAAACACAAAACCGCCGCTGAGTACTGAAAACTATGGAACTCTAGCCCGTCGCCGATCTCACACTCCAACAAATTCCTTCCTCTTCAAGGAGAAGGGGTTTAGCCAACCATCCTCGAGTTGTCATCCTCAAGGGGGGTGTTTGGCAACCGAGAAAGTGAAAGAAAATCAGAAAGTGAAGCGTATTAATGAAAACGGGGAGAGCCGAAAGCTTCTCCCAAAAAAAAATTTATCACAGTAAGGATTGATCGACATGTGGCTTGACTGAGGCTTATATACGCCGCAGCCAAGTGAAATACAAAGAAACCAAAACCAAAAAGCTGGCTACTAAGGGATAATATCGAAGAAACAAAAATTGTAACAAAAAATCCGAGGCATCAAAAAGCAGTGGAACAAAGGTCAGCTGATGAACAAAGTACTCGCAGGAAAAGCATTCTCTGCACCTCCATTTTCTGTTTTTGCTATTCTTTCCTCTGGTCTTGATCTGCAATGCTGAGTTTGACTCGAATTCTTCGTGTTTGGATCGACTCAACAATTTTGGCATAATTAGCTTGCAAAGATTGCAAAATTTGCCACAAAATGCAATCAGTAGAATAATAGGGACCTTAATGTGCAAATCGGGTTAGTTAGAATGATTAGTACACAAAAAGCACTCAAAACCTATAATAAATAGGGTTCAAAATAGCACTTTTTGAGCACTAATCAGTGTGTAAGTTAGTATAAAACGTAGGCCTATACTCGTAAGTATACGCGTCGAGTTTACATAATATAGTGGCTAATCAAGTGTTGTTCCCACGAAGAGAAGTATGTTGAATATTAGAATCGGCTCTAAGGTATTATCCGGATCTCAAACTTGAGTGAATTACTGCTAATATAATGAAACTTTGATCCTAAACGAGTTGTTAGTTCAATTAATGAAGACTAAGGTTTTTCCTTTTCTTGTCATATTCAATGGATCATCATTTGTGTAAAATATGTTAGTTAGTATATTAACCGATGTACGCTGGCGGGTTGATCGTGCCTACGAAATATCCTCTCTCGAGGTTTATTCGCCTATTTCACAAGGATCGTGACCGCTTACCCCAACTTCAAGACGCTTAAATGATTAAACCCCACTTCACATTCATCCGAGATTTTACTCCGATCAATCGATGTCACTTCAACCCTCGGATCCTCGGGAACCTTTTATCTCTCAATCTTAGATTCCCTACAGCAAGTTGAGGTCACAAACACCAAACGTAGGGTAATTAATGCGAATAAAGCCGACACGTATCTTATAGATATCAATAAACCTAATTAAAAACTAATTCATATGAATATAACAAGAATACATAAAACTTAGAACAAAGAACATCATTTTGCCTATTACAAATATTTGGTTTTAATCAATAGGAGTTTGAGAAAGAAAATACAAGTACAAAGGATTACACGATCTCTTTAATCTTCCCTTCGCCTCCGTCTCACTCGTTCCTTCTTTTTTTTTTTTTTTTTTCTTTCGTCTTTGGTTATATCTCGAAAAATTTAGCCGAGAGTCCCACGACGTTGCGACGTTGAGACTAAGCTCTCCTCCAATCTCCTTTTTCAAATCTCCACACAGCTTCCAAATGACGCATTTTTCACCTGAAATGCACAAAAAGTCGATTATCAGATATATGACGATAAACGCACTTATTACTAGATGAAATGAATTGAAAACACGATCAAACGCGGGTATATGATGAGTGTTTTAGGCACTCATCACATACACGATTTTTCCCTCTTCCCCATGTCCGAGGTGTCTGTTTGAGCATGGGGCTTTTTGACGCCCGAGGTCACTATTGCTACCTAATCACTATGTTCAACGAAGCCAGCCCCATGTCCCGGGCAAATCTCGGTCTATGTCTCCGATGTTTGTGTTTGTGCGGGTTAGGCTCGTCTTTTCGAGGAATTTGCCTCACACATGTCTTTGAGGCCCCTTTATTCCTTAGTGAGTGATGACCTGTCCCACTCACTAACACCTTCCCCCTGCCCTAGCCTTGTCCTGCAGTTGAGGTTGGGAAATGACGATAAATTTTTGGCGCATGGTTACCTACCCAAACATTAGGGCAACTTCATCGAGTCCCATGCACCATCATTGCACTATCGTTCACACTTGGCAGTTTCGGATTCTCCCCCAGCTTTATCAATCCATATAAATCATTAACCGCACCCCTCGATCGTCGATCCGCTCGTCCGCTCAAATAGTCCATCCTTCTCCTCCCTTGTGATTTGTTTGTTGTGCCATTCTGCCTCCCCCTCTGCTAAGCCTCTAGTTCTCTGCTTCTCCCGCCTTCGTTTGTTGTCTACACTGTGGAATCAAAGAAAGCTTGCTGTAAGTTTCAAATCCTGATTCTCTTCTTCCTTTACATTTTGTTTTGCCTCTCGTCTTTTTTTTCTTTTTTTTTTGGGCCTGATGAATTCCTCGTTTGTCCCACAGGAGCCTTTGTTAAAATAATGACTCGGAGGAACTCTTCAGGATGCTAAAAAGCGCGCTTTCTCTCAGATAATTCTTGGGTGAAGAACCACCCGCCTAGTACGTCATCGAGAGTTTCTCTCACACAAATCTAGCGGCATTGCAGCTCAATGGGTAGGAAACCTTGTGCATATGCGTTTTTGGAGAAGTTGCCCCATTAAGTCGATGCCTTCCTTCTTCGGGATCGAGTTCATTCTGACACGACACGAAATCCACATTAGTGAGGGTTGAGGTTTATCTTTAGTTGATTCACGATTCCTCCACTACACGGGATCCTCCTGTTTATGTTCATGTAGATATCATTGGGTTCTCTCGGGTGTGTATTGAGCAGGCTCGACCTTAGCTCAAACTTGGAAAGTGATGTTTGCTATTCTTTGGCGACCTGTTCGGCTAATACTACCTCGTGGCCGATGCCCAACCACTTCACCTAGTGACTAACCTGTCGAACACCAATAAGAACAAACCTCAAGGTAACGTGCTGGTGTTTAACACTTGGGTCTATGCTAGGGATCTTATGTCGAGGAAGTTCCCAATCCCAACCTCACCTTCAGCAGATCAGTATTGAAGCCACCATTTACTTGGTGACCTTGTTCTCCCATTTTGAATCCCTGCTCTAACAACTGCTCATGTTTACATAAGTACTCTAGGTCGAGGAAAACTGGTGGACAACCTAAACGCCAACCAATTCAACGCCTTAGCCACAGTTCTTAGCCTCCCGAGCTCAGAAAGAGATTTCAAACTCTTGTTGTCTCCCTCCAATCTCCAGTGTGTTTTGCCATCAGATTTTGGCTATCTAGCAATGGCTCGCTTACACTTTGAAGTGGGTTCTGTGATCCACAAGTAAAGCAGAACGCTGCATCGTCGGCTTCTTACTAACATCGGGACTACGGTTAAAACTTGAGAGTTGTATGCACTTCGAGGATATGGCGCTGGTGACGATTCCCACCTGCACTCCTCCGCCGCCAATCCCCAAGAGGGTGCAAGAAGTTTAGGAGGATCTGGCCGAACTCCCCGCCGACCGACTCACCATGTTACCAAAAAGTCAAGGTGATGCTGGGAATCAAATCAAAAGGTCCTTAACTTGAGGCTTATGTGTGCGGTCGACTTAAAGGCATGCTAATAGCGCAAACTTCAAGATACACCGCCGACATGAATCTCACCGCTAAGGTCCGGAAGACTCAACCACACAAACCTAAAGCCAAGAATGCCTTTATGAGGCCAAGAAACCGTGACAAGCTTAAGTGAGCTCAAGTCGACTATCACCAAGCCGCCTGCGGTTATACGACGAGCACAGACCCGGGTTACAGAGCGCAGCAATCGGCGGGTCAGAGCCGAGCAGATTTGATTTGAGACCCTGGCGTCTTCGAGTAGCCCAATAATCAGCTCCTGCATCTACGACGGCGCCTTCCGCGGTCGTTTTAGTTACGCGCCAACGACCGCAAACGGAGGCTTGAGCCCGAATTTCACCTCGGGACTGCAGAGGAAGTTCAATCCTTCGTGCCCCTTCGGGCGCGTGCGATCCCGAACCGAAACGGCTCAACCGTGATCTAGTCGTGACTATTCGAGGAGGCTCGCCTCCTAATAAAAATTCCTAACCAACCTTATGGTCCGGCTTCACCGCATATTTCAACAGAACGAATAATCATTATTTTGTCCTCATGTTTCTCGGCACGTAGGTGACTTTCCTTTTGTGCTTTTTACCTATAGACGTTTATGCCTGAGAGCTACCACTAGATTCGAGCTTCGCCCTCCTTCAAGTTACTTTTATCGCAACCCTGGATTGTCTGAGTACTGTGATAATCACTGAGTTCAGTCAGAGACTTCCTGCATTGCTCATCCTGGGAGTGACAATCTCAAGATGGTAGCCCGAACACAAGGCTCACCTCAAGGAGACCATCTCAAGGAGGTAGCCTGAAAAATAGGCTTGTCTCAGGGAGACCATCTCAAGGAGGTAGCCCAAACACCATGGATTAAAATTGAAATGTCATTGAGGATATATCAGCCGATATATCGAGCATCGCTTCTCACCAAACGAAATACAAACAATAGCTCGTAGTCTAAATTTCGTATTAGGTTGGTAATATCACGATATTTGTTAAGGCAATATATCGACGATAAATTTCGATTTTTCTACAGATTTTCCACATAAAAATTGCAGAAAATAAAAAATGAAAACGAGATTAATCAAAAAGATGATAAATAGCGAAAAGGAAGAGAGGAAAGAAAAAGTTGTGTATGGTAGAATATGGGAATACGAGATAGTTGTCGCTCAAAGGTTAGGATTGGGAGAAAAAAGAAAAAAGATGGAGAAACTGGAAAGCAATCAATGCATCTACTACATATATTATGTTTCATAAACAATATATTATGATGTTTAGAGTTTAAGATAATGTTCGTGAGATATGTTAGTAAACGTATATACAAGATTAAATATTTTGAAAGAAGATAATGGGTTGATGGGCTAAAAGGCCCAAAGAATTTTTTTTTTTGAAAAGAAAAAGGGCCAGCATTTTTAAAAAAAATTAGATTAGAGTATTATACTTCAATTTATTTATCCATTTGTGTTTACACATAATTCTTTTTTAAAATTGAGAAAGTTTATAATTTTTCATATATATTATGAAAATCTAATTTCTTACTTGATATTTAAAATATAGAATATTAGAACATAAAAACAGGTTAAAAGCCCACAATTACTAAAAATCATTATTTTTATGTGGTATTAAGATGATTTTTATTTGATTTAATATATTTATTTAAGATTATTTTTTGCTAACTTAATAATATTACTTTTAAGATTATTTATTTATTATATTTTAATAATATCAATAAATTATTTTTAGTTATACTAAAAAATTTAAAATATCTCTTTATTTAGCAAAAACACTTAATTTAAATAAAACTAAAAATAGAAACCCAAACAAAAATTTTGATTTAAATACTATTGCCAAGTAATCTCTATTGTCTTTAAGAAGTTAATTTTTATTTATTTATGTCATTTTTATATTTTTCAAGTATATTTGTTAATTTTTATTTTAATGATATTCATATAAAAATATTCACTGATATATCTCTGATATATCTATACAATTCAACTACCGATATATTCGTCGATACCAATATTTTGATCCTTGTCGAACACTAGGCTCTCCTCAAGAAGACCATCTCAAGGAGGTAGCCTGAACACTAGGCTCACCTCAGAGAGACCATCTCAAGGAGGTAGCCCGAACACTAGGCTCACCTCAAGGAGACCATCTCAAGGAGGTTGCTTGAGTGGAGGCTCATCTCATGAAGACCTTCTCACTTGAGTACGAGGCTCGGTGATCAGAGTTTATAGTGTGAGCGACTTCGCAAAAAAATAAAACTTTTCATTTTCATATAACATCGCATACAACGCAAAATGCTACTATAAATACTTTTTTAAATAGAGGGCGTTTCTGTGGTCGAGGGCCCATCCTTCCTCTCGGCGCATCGTATTCTATAGGTGCCCTGCATCCTTCATCCATAATACGGAAAGGACCTTCCCACTTGATTTCGCTTTTCTTCCTTGAAGGTTTATCCTTTTCTTATTGAATTACTTGAGTTGGATGAGAGCCTCTCCACTCCATCGAAAGCAGCTCGATGCCGTACTCAACCATTTGACTATGTCTGCTCCTTTCCCCTACCATCCAAGGATTGAGCGAGTTCGACAAGGTTGAACATGCGAGATCTACTCAAACTCAATGCATCCGCGCCTCAAAGGCTAGACATATGGTGTCTCCCAGAGCCTGGAGCGATCTGGCAGCCTAAAGGGCCACCGATAAATATCCACCATTTTCCCTTCATCATTGCCAAGCGCTGTTCGCGACCTTTGCTCCGCCATCGATTCGAGTAGCTATCAGATGAGCAAGAACATTCTTTATTTCATACTCAATGCAAAATTGCTGGAACATCTTGCTAATGAACTGTGACTCGTTATCTAAGACAAGCAAATGAGGAACCCCAAATTTAGTAATTAATTATATTTTTTGCACAACCGAATGAGCTCAGCCGTGCTGACCTAGGCATGTCTCTACTTCCGCCCACTCAGAAGTAATCAATAGTAATCCACATGAACTTTTACCGTCCTGTGGCCAGCGCGCAGGACCCACAACGTCTATCCCCCACTTGTAGAAAGACCACGAACTTGTCACGGAATGGAGTGTCTCGACTAGAACATGGATGACGTTGCTAAACCGTTGGCACACTACACTTTGATGGACGAATCGCTTCTTCTGGGATTTACTTCATTGTCAACTACAGACAACCGTAGTTGTAAATTCTGTTACAAACGTCACTCCAATGTGCGTCTCCCACGAGCCTTGGTGAACCTACTCCATGAGGCGCTCGGCCTCCTTTCTGGGCAAGCACCTCAAGTACGGCCCCGAGAAGGAGTGCTTATACAGCTCCCCATTCAAGATCGAAAATTCTTGCGTTACTCAGCCTTCACCTGGTGCAGCCTCGGCTCGGGCCTCTGCACTCACCTAGGTATTTTATGATGGGGTCATCCAAAATTGTTTCTGATCGTGGTCTATGCATGACAAAATTATACTTCCGTGGATGGGACGATTGCGCATAACACTCAAGCCCATGTTGCACGAGTACCCCACAATGGCCGCCAAGTTAGCTAGGGGATCTGTGATTCGATTCTCAATCCTGGGGACGTGTGTTATCTAGACACGCCCAAACCCAACCAATGGGGATTTGGCTATCTGTAGATATTGCTCCATCCTTTATTCTTAACTTCGTATTTCCCCCACAACTGTGAGACCACCAGTTGTGAGTCACACCAAAGCTCTATGACTGCTATTGAAAGACTCTTCACCACTCTTAGACCTAAAATAACCGCTTCGTACTTAGCCTCGTTATTAGAAACTGCGAGGTCAAGCTTGATCACATGCGTGATAGCTGGCCCGTCGAGTGTCCTTAGGACTATTCCACGCCTCCACCTTGGGCCCAAGACAATCCATCCGTCTCCAGCACCCATTTTTCGACTCCAACTCCCTAGGAATGCGCATATGAATTTTCCACAATGAAGTCGGCTAGAGCCTGCCTAGAGTTTGCCCCTTGATTGTTGTTCTCGACCGATATTCTATGTCAAACTCGCTCAACTCTACTACCCACTTCAGAAACCTCCCTGACGCGTCGGGTTTGTGACGTATGGCCCTGATGGGCGAACCCGTGATCACTACTATGGTGTGAGCCTGGAAGTATGGCTAGAGTTTCTTTGCTACCATTCGGAGCATAAGTGCAACCCGCTCTAAGTCTGAATACCTGGTCTTAACCTTAGTGAGGGCCTTGTTGACGAAATAAACTGGTCTTTGCCTTTTATCAAAATTTAACCTCACCAAAGTCACGCTTACCACCGTCGCCGAAGCAAACAAGTATAGATAGAGCTCTTCCCTATCGACCGACTGGGAAAGCGACATAGGGGAAGCAATTGTACTCTTTAATCACCTGAAGTGCCTCCACGCATTCGTGCCCCTAGCCTTTCACATTAGCCCCTTTTAATGATTTGAAGAAAGGACGCAATCGGTCTGAGTACTATGAGATAAACCTGTTCAAGGCCTCAAGTCGTCCTACGAGAGCTTATATTTCCTTCTTGGTCGTCAGAGGCTGCATCTGAGTAATAGCTTGAACCTATCCCGGTGCCATCTCTATCCCTCTTTAGCAAACTAGGAATCCCAAAAAATTGCTCGAACTTACTGCAAACGCGCACTTGGTGGGGTTCAACCGCCTATGCTGTCGCAGCAAACAGAACGCCTCTCGTAGGTGAGCCAGGTGATCCCTTTGTGATATGGACTTAACCAAGATGTCCCTTCGCGATCTAGACTTAACCAAGATGACATCGATGTAAACCTCCACAGTTCTACCCAGTAGGGGCTTTACAACCAGAGACATCATACGCTGATAGGTAGCCCCGACGTTCTTTAACATAAATGGCATCACCTTATAACAATACATGTCGTGGTTTCAAAGTTGTATTTAGCTTGTCAAGCGGTACATCGGGATCTGGTTATAGCCCGAGTTGGCGTTTAGGAAGGACAAAAACTCGTGACCGGCTGTTGCATCCACGACCTGATTGATCTGGGGCAGGGGAAAGGTGTCTTTCGGGCAGGCATCATTCAAATTGGTATAATCCACGCACGCTCGCCACTTTCCATTCTTTTTTGGCACGACAACCAAGTTGGAAAGCCACTCCAGATACTGGATCTCTCTAATGAAGTCGACCTCTAAGAGCTTATCAACCTCCTGCTTTATCACCTCTTGCCTTAATAGTTGGAATCCTTGAACCTTTGCGAAACTGGCCTGCAACTATCCTGCACACTCAGACGATGCTTGCCCAATTCGAGCAAAACTCCCAACATATTAGCATGAGACCAAGTGAAAACATAAGTGAACTCATAGAGGAGCAACAACATGGAGGCGACCTCTTCTATGGCAAGCTATGTCCCCAATCTTACCTGCTCGGGCCTGTTAGGGGCGTACAGGGGGTGCGTTTGCAACGGCTCAACGATTCTTACTTCCCCATATGCAGCCGATTGAGCCTCGAGCATTCGCTGCTATTTGGTCTGCACGTCATCGCTTGACTAGTCAAGTGCACTGCTGTCCATTTTTCAATGGAACCAGAGCAGTGACTAAACTTGTCGAGATTGGTAAGACGATTTCTCCAAGCGACTGAGTCTGCTTGCCATTAAATCCGACCAGGACCATTCCCGGGTTACGCAAGCTGTCGGGTTTGTACTCGAGTTGAATCAGGGCGAGCAAGTACAAGAGGTCGGCCGCAGTCCCCGGGTCTTCCAACATGCTCTTCATTAAATGTCGTTCGACTTCCAGGGTTAGGAAAAGAGCGTCATCATGGGGCTGAGTCAACTGCCGCAGGGACGACTTGGAAAAGGTGAGCATCCTATCTATGGGTCGGGCACTTTCTAGAGCGAAACTATAGGTAACGCTTGCCACAAAGATCCCTGCATGTGGCTATCCTCGAGATTGAGCCAGCTTAGGGGTTGCAAATATTGTGTCAATTACCGGGCGTTGGCTGACCGAGGGCAGCAACTGTGATCCTTTGGGGCCGAGCTTTCCACGTACTCCTAGAGATGCCCCTTACTAACAAGATAGTTCAGTAAATGCCGGAGGCAAAAGCAAGAGTTCGTCTTATGCCGGAAATCCTTGTGGTATTCGCAAAACCGAGACTTGTCTCTCCCCTCAAGGTCGTCGGATAACATAGCCACTCGAGAGCAAAGTGGCCGGATGATAGGAAGAAGGCGTGCGGGCGAAATTGTGAATCTGCCTCGCGTCGATGTCCAGAATTCCGGCGTCCAGAGTCCTAGCGAGCATGAACCTAGATACCATCGGTCCGCTCCTGCTTCGTGTCTCTATTTTGGCGACTTCTCTTGCCCTTTCCTTTGCCCTTCTACAGCCCCGACTATCGGAGGTACTGGCCACCGTTCTCTTCGTTGCTTCGACGTCGTCCTCAAGAATGGCGTATTGATTGCCTCTTTGGAATAGTTCATTAATCAAGGCCGGTAGTTGCAGAGAGAGAGTCGAAAAACTACGTATTTGGGTGAATAGCCTATAACGCAGTGTCAAGACTTATCGAGTCCAACTGAAGCAAAGAGGACTCGACAGCCGTGATGTGATAAAGGTCTCGGATCTTCCCCATCGAACATGGAACAATGGTGACACTCTGTTTCTACATGCGAGCACATGTCTTGGGAGACTAACCTCGAGACCTTAGATGAAGGTGTGGCCAGGGTTTGGCGCGGTAGTGAGGCTTAGATGGCGAGACTTATCGAGGTACGGATGAATAGCACGAGGCATCGCTTCTATACGAAGAGTCATAATCTACCGTGTGTATCGGATGGTCGAAGGGTCCTCTGGCCCATCTTACATTTGAGTATCGATACTTGAAAATGTGGCGGAGCCTCCTGATTGGGGGTGGCATGCATGAACGAGGATGTCGAGATGTCGTCCAATGTTAGAAACGTGGGGTCTAGACTCATGCAAGGTGAGGGTATCCGCTCAGCTTGTGGGAGCCCCTTGTGCCGTTGCGGATGGCGACTGGGTGGGGAGAAATTTTCTGTGGACTCGGATTGAATGGGGCTTCGCTTGCCGATAAGGACGTCCTGTCGGTTGGTGGTGGTGTCATGGTGAGGAAGGGTCAGGGCGACATTGCACAAGGTGGCGTTTTCCTCGCGCAGAGAGGCATTGGTTGTGATGAAGGAAGCTAGTTGCTGTTGGTGAGAGTCGTCTTTGCTCCCTCTGGCCGTCTTTCCACTACATGGGCGTTGTTCCATGGAAGGTTGAAACCCGGTAGGTCGCTATCGATTGAATGGATCGCTAAAACGGATCAGGGGAGCTTGTTCCCATGACGGTGCCAATGAAAGGCCTTGGCTTTTCCAAAGTAAGTGTATATATCTGTCGACATCGGCTACGTCTTAGGGCTTAGCGTGGCTAGCCGATGTCGCGCGTCGTTCTGCTGTCGTGACGTGGCCCAAATGAAATCGTCTTTGGTGATATCATACGATGCTCAGCGATCTGGATCTTATTCGCGACATCTCTTTATGGCTCTGTAGATTTGATCTGGTCGTTCCTAATGTCGCGACATCGATATCTTGTCGCGACATCTTTATCAGACTTGACCTTGGCGGCGGGTCATTAGCCAGCGACCCGATCTCTTGTCAGCGATATCAACCTTGGCTTCGCGATCTTCGCGATGGCTTTTGGTGTATTGACTTGGCCTCTTGTCGTGACATCAACTAAATGAAATTCAACTGCGAATCTTCTAATGTCGCGACAGCCGATCTCTTGTCAGCGACATCGACTTGAATTCTCACGGGCGCTGCTTGGTTGCTCTTGGTATCGCGACAACAATGCCCAATATGACATCTAGTCACGCCCTTTGCGATTTCGGTCTCTCTGATGTTCGCGACCTCGATCTCCGCGTCGCGACCTCGACTCATTTCTTTTCTGGCTTTCTCATGAGCAAGTCATGTCGCGACCTCGATATCTTGATCCATTATGGCGACTGCATCAATTTCCTTCAATTTCACGATGTCGCATTTCATAAGCTGGGCGTGAACCCCCAGCTACCCGACATTAGTTGGCAGTTGTTTTCATTTACGCCTGCTATTCTTGCATTTTACTCTGCGATTCTGCATTTTCCTTTGCATTTTCTTCTTTCTTTATAACTGTAGTAATAACATTTGTTGATTTCTTCCATCTGCGTCTTAATTATTCCTTTTTACATTAAAATCAACGAAAAATGGACTAAAAATAGATGACTTTTAAGCTCAGTAAACTCCCCCGAACAAAGTTTTGCTTATTCTCGAGCAAGAAAAGAAAAGAAAAGAATTGTTTGTCTCGAAACAAAGAAATAAGAAAAATTTTAAGGACATTTTTCTCTGATTCGTTCTGCAGTGGCATTCAATTTAATTGAAATGCAAGGTATACATAATTCTGGCCACATCTAGCTAAATCCGGTTCAAAGGTTGGTCTCTACTCTTTATACTATGCAAAACTAAAGCTGGCTGGGGTGTTTACAAACAACGCTACTCATGGGATCTGTTGAATAATAGGTGTTTCCTTTCTCATTTCATCTTAGTCATTGCTCTAAAGTCCTTCCTGATTTTGATTGTTTCTATTCTTCAAATTCCATAGGCTTGTTTTCATATTGATCTCCACTAATGTAGGTGATTTCAGCCTTCAAGATGTCCAGGTCTTTTGGGCTTATATTGTTAGGCACAGGTAATGGGTAAGATGGAAGATTTTTAGGTTAAGATTACTGAACCTTTTCTCTCTTCGCCCCTTTCTTTATTGTAGTCTCTCTAATAAACTCCACAAACTTCATGTTTGGGACATCTTTAATTTCTTCAATTCAGATTGTATGCCCTATTTCCCACTTAGTAATTCCAGGAAACTTCCTTGTTTGTCGACATTCGGGGATAATTGCAAATGTTTAACTTTTAGGCTTTCTAACACTTTTAGAACTTTGGGTTAGTAAGCTCCCATACCAGATGGCATTAGATGCTAGGTGTTAAGTACCCCTAAGAACTTAATTGTTCAAGAGAGTTAGGCCACAAGATGAAACTTATCCCTATAAGCTTTCTTTTCTATTGCATTTTACGCTCTTTGTCTTTCTTTTCATTCCTTTTGAGTTCCTCAAAATATATACTCAAAACTTCATTTCTTTCTTCCTCCTTGAATTCTGGGTAATCATAGGTTCTTTCTTGAGGATTGATGTCTTAGGATGAGTTGGGGTTTCCATTGGTCTATTTTGAAAAATAGGCTTGTTGGCTGTTGGAACTATTGTATGTATCGACATATGAATAGGGATATTAGAGAATGGCTGTTGTCGAGAATGGCACCATCAATCTCTTGTCATTTGTATCACACAGGATTCCGCCTCAATCAATAATCTAACAATTCTAGAATTTGGTTTTGAGCAGGATGTGACTAACGGGAGTACCTTGACTCATTTTGTTGTTGATGTTAAATTAATTGATATTCAACGATTCCTTGACTTATTGTTCATACCACAAACTGAAATATGTTTTGTTCCTTCTATTGTGTGCACCTCAGATGCAGGACTTATCAGTTAAACTTAATTAACTTTTGCCTTGTGTTTCAATCAAGCGTATTCATTTTTATACGCAATTTTTTCTACATTTTAGCTTATTCTAATCTAAGCGCTTCATTCTATTTAGCTCATGATATCTCGGTTTTGATAAATGCGATTCCTACTTTAATTTCTAATCATGCAACCAGCAAACAACACAACATTGATCAAAACAATTCAAATGGCACCGCAAGCAATTCCAGTTTATTTCTCCGCTTTTATTTCGATTGATTTGCAACAGGTTGGATACTACGATTATGGGATAAGGAGGGTAAGAAAGGGTCAGGCAGGGGGAAGGTCTATTTTTTTTCTTTTAAAATAGCCAGGAGCAAAGATGTTGGGGGGATCTAGGTCTAATGTACCTAAATGGGCTGGGAATTCAGGAATTTTCATTTCTCTTCTTTCCTTTCTCTTCTTGGTTTCCTTCTCCATTTGTTCTTCAATGAAAATCTCATTAGAGAGATCGACCTTTTTATTCGACTCATCTACGCCTCTTTCCCAAGCCATTCCATTGTATTCTCCATTGGAGTCATAACCTCTATAAATTTGGCAGATTGTTGTTAATCAGATCTAAGTTTTCCGGCCATTCTTGCACTTTGTGGGATTCACGTATCTTTTTGCTTCTTGTCTACATCATCGATTTATTCTCGAAATCTTTACGTAGAGACTTGTATAAAAACTTGAATCCGCTGATTTGCTCCAATTTTGCTTCACACTTTCTGTATCTCTTTCTTCTCGGTTTTAGTAGTTGAGAATCACGCTCCCAGTAGTTTGTTATAAAGCTTCATGGCGAGTTTGAGTTTATGATGGCCAGAAATTTTTTTCATCACGATTTCCTCTTCCACATTCGGCTCTTCTCCCCCTTCAACTGCATTCTCTTATTTACGTAGCTCCACCTCATGCTCCTTTTCTTTCTATTTAGCTCTTCCTCCCATTCTTTGGTCTCTTCTTTTCAATTCTTTCTCATAAGTAAGCTTTCTCACGAATTCTTTGTAGTTTCCACTTCTTCTCTCTTTCATCTATTCTTTTACGCATGGCATTTAGAGCTTCGATTCAGTTCTCTTGTACTCCCCTTGAGCTTTCTCCATGATGGAAGTTTACGTTACGCACGAGGAGGGAGGGCGCTAAGGGGATGGAGAGAGTCTATTGGGCTGCCTTCATCCACCTTCGTGTCGCAAACATGTAATCATTGTTTAGTCGGGTGAGTTCTCTGGGTGCTCTGCTCCTTGATCGGCCCAACCCTCCCGAGTCTCCTTTCACGGTTCTTGACTTAGGCTTCATCTGTTCTCCTGGCCTCCCACTTTTCTTTTGGTTTCTTAGTCCCTTCTTGGCTCCACAGTCGGAAGGGTGGGTGAAGCTCTGGGTACTTCTTGATTTGTTCCTTTCACTGACCTTGACATAGAGCGTGATTGTTCTTGGGTGAGAATAAGACCCTCTTTTGTTCCCTTCATGATGCCTCATGATAGAATTCTCTATGATATCTATATTGATCTTGTGCCCTTTGAGTATTGCATACGACAACCGGCTTCTTGTTCTCTCCTTTGTGCACACATGTTTTGTTGGGACCAAAGCGGAAGCCGGAAATAAAACCATACCTTAGCCCCTCTTGTTAAGGCTTCCTCATTCCTTGTCATGGCCTTCCTTCTTCTTGGTTTATTGCACTTTGCACCGTTAGTAGGCTTCTTGGCAATCTTCCAAACTCTTAGTTTTCAACGGTTTCTTGAATTTGGAACCATGTTTGTACCTTTGCCATACCATAGGCCCCTCGTTGATGGCCTTGGCCGTCATGAGACCGGACTCCTCCCCAACAAAAGCAGCTCCATCCTTCCTTCCTACCATATTTGAATAAACTCTTTTACCGAGTCTTTGTATATCCCTGATTTTTGGTGTCTTGTAGAGACTCTCCCATCCTCTGCTCTATCATCTCCTTGAGAGGAGTATAGTTTTGAATCTCCTCTCCACAACAAACCCCTTGTTAGCATAATACTTCTTCCACTGGGAATAAGCTTCGTCTGAGACGAAATCTTCTACTTCTTCTTCTTCTCTCCTCTTTCCCTTTCCCTTTTTTGCTCTTTCTTGAGAAGTCGCCGGAGCTTCGGGTGTTTCGAGTGGCACCTCTCACCTTGTTCTTCTACGAATCTCATCTAAGCGTTCTCCTTGGCGGGTTTCTTCTTACGATTGTTCATGTTCCCTCATAATCTACGTCTAGGTTAGGGACTAGGGTGTGAATTTCAGCCATTGGAAAAAGAGGAAAAGCTTTCAGTTTGAGCAGCTGGGGTTTTTCGGGGTTGAGATTCGGAAAGGGAAGGCAGGTGAATAGTTATGTGGGTTGGAATTAGTAGAAAGTTTCAAACGAGTTGCAATTCAAATCCAATGTTTATTAGGCTAATTAATGCTTCATTAAGACGTATCGCGACTTCAATTCCGCCTCTTTTTATTTGAGATCATTAAATTTACAAGAACTTTTGAAATGAGTAGTTGGCACTTATGCCGCTATGTCGCGACATACCTAGGATGTAATCGCGACAATGCAAATTTCACAGGAATTGTTTGATGTGGCGACATCCTTTTCCATTTTAAAACTTAATTCACTGTCGCAAATTCCTAGTGGTGTCGTGACATATACCTTCTTCCTTCAATACACCCAAGTTGCCCTTTCGGAACAGGTCACGACATCAATGTTTTGTCGCGACATAACTTATGTCGCGACATAACTTTCCTGTCACGCCCTAAGCCTTTAACTCAATGATTTCAAAAACTTTGAATTCTCTTGTTGTTCCTAACCCATTTAGACATCTCTTCAGGCATATTTTAAGCAAAGATTTAACAATTTATTCAAGTATATCTACAGAATTGGGTTAGGGAGAAGGTTACTCCCCTTTTTCTCATGTCGCGACTCCTCTACGCAGGATTCTTTAGGTATTCTGTAGTTGCCTTGCTATTCATGTCTTACTAAACACTACCGGAAGATGTTGCAATATTCGAGAAAAAATAATTAAACTGTCCCGATTTCTAAAAATTAAATCTATCCTTCTAAAAGCTCATCTGACCTAATTTATCGACAACTAAAAAGAAAAGAAATATTTCAAAATTTAAAAAATCGAATTTAAATCACTTATGGGTTGCCTCCGTTGATTTCTTTCGATTTTGAGTCCTTAAATTTGGACTTGCTGTTTGTGGTACTTCTTCTTTTTCCTCGAGAACCGGTTAGGTTCTTCAATTTCCTCTTTGTTGAGATAATGCTTTAACCTTTGTCCATTGACCTTAGTTAACCGCGATGCGGTCTCGGTGTCCTTTGCTCCAGATAGTGCAACCTGCCGTGTATAGCCCGCTCCAATTGATTTTAATTTCCACAGAAACAATTTCAGTCTAAATTCGCTTGATGAAACACATTTATTACGAACTCTTTTCTCAAAATTCTCTGATCATGCCATTTCTTTGTCTTATCTTTGTATATTCTAGCATTATCATAGGCTTCATTTCTCAGTTCTTCCAATTCAGACAGTTGGAGCAATCTTTCTTCCCTTGCAGCCTTAAAATCGAAGTTTAACTTCTTGATAGCCCACATTGCCTTGTATTCTAATTCAAGAGGTAGATGACATGGTTTGCCAAAAACAACTCTGTATGGGGACATTCGATACAGAGTGCTTGTATGCGATCTGCCAAGCCCGAAGTCGTCATCAAGTTTGGAAGACCAATCCTTCTTGCTTGAGGCTCAGTCTTTTTCAAGTATTCTTTTGATCTCACATTTGGAAATTTACCTTGTCCATTGTTGCAGGGATGATGAGGCTAAACTCATTACATACTTGATCCATGCTCATGAGTTTTGCAAATATTTTGTTGCAAAATGGGTTTCCCCATCACTAATGATGGTTACGGGGTTCAAATCTGCTCAAAAATATTCTTTTGCGAGAAACTCACAAGCGTATTAGCATCATTCCTTGGACAAACCTTTGCTTCCACCCATTTTGAGCATGACTCTTCTTTAGCCGGTATGTATAGGTTTCGAATGATGGTGAGAAAGGTCAATAAAATCTATTCCCCCCGAACATGAAATTTATCACCATAATAATACCTTTTAGGGGCATTTCGTCCTAACTGGCCCGATATTTCCAATCCTTTGGCATCTATCACACAATTTAACCCTCTTGCACAATCCACGAAGATAGTGGGCGATAAAATCCCTGATTGGAGTATCTTGTGAAATTTGTTCACCGCCGGAAAAATGTCCCCATGGTGATGCAGCATTCATTTAAAATATTGCCTTGTTCACCTTACGGCACACATCTTCTTATTATCATATCGACACCTCTTTTGAATAATAGTGGGACTATCCGAATATAATACTATTGTGATCTGAGTTTCCTCTTGTTGGTAGATGAATTACAGAAGGCATTACTCCTGAAGCGGATAATTCACAATATCATTACCATGAGTTGGAAGGAACCTTAAACAATTGCTTCATTGGGAGTTCTTATTAACATCACATTTTCTTCTTTATCACTACTTCTTACTCTTGACAGTGATGACTATCACATTGTCATCCCTTTATCCTTGATTTCCAATCGAGCTCCTGGCAGCCTGCCCACCTTATCAATCTTGGCTTAGCTTCCTTTTCGACATCAAATTATTTGATTCTTTGCATGGTCAGTGTGAATTACCACATAGGATCCTAAAATGTATTACTAAATTTTTTCCGCAAGCAAATCTTATGGCTAGCATCTCCTTTTCGGTTGTTGAGTAGTTCTCTTGTGTGCTTCATTGAAGGTCTTACTAGCATAGTATGTAATGCTGAATACTTTCTCTTTTTCTTTGCCCAACCACGACTCCCATAGCAAATCAGCATTGTTTAAATCCAGTCCCAGAATTACGGTGCGACCATTATAGGTGCTTGTACCCGATTTGATCTTGATTTCGGTAGCTTGTCTTGAGTCATCAAGAATTGAACCTTATCTTTTTTCGATGTCACATAGTGGTCTGGCTATTTTTGAAAAATTTTTTGATGAATCCTCACAGCAAAATCCAGTATGCCGAAGCTTCTTACTCTCACTGCGTAGTAGGTGGTCTGAGTTTTGATAATGGATACGCTGGAATTTGGTCAACTTCTGATCCGGCGTGAAATTTTATGCCCGAGACAATTCCATACATCACCATAAAATGGCATTTTTCCCAATTGATTAACTAGGCTTGTTTGTCTTAGCATCGTTGAAATCTGTTTCAGTTGTTTAAGCATTGATCAAAGCGGATCCATACCTACGGTAAAGTCATCCATGAAAATTCCATCTTGCTGGCAAAATAGAAATATGGACATCATACACCTGCGGAATGTAAGTGGGCATTACATAACCCAGGCATCCTTACGAAGGCAAGGTACCATAAGGGCGTGTGAATGTGGTCTTCTCTTGATCCTCGGAGTCTGATAGCAATTTGATTGTATCACGAATACCCATCGAGGAGAAAACAAAAGTAGGGTGTCCTTCTTTGTCCAACATCCCGATCAATGAAAGACAAGGAAATGATCTTTTAAGTTTGCGTATTGACTTTACGTAATCAGCCGCTACCCTCCACGTCACATCCCTTTGTTCTTGTTGGAATCGGTCGTTTTTCATTTCGATCTGATAAACCCTACTTTCTTTGGAACCATGAATTTGGGCTCGCGAGGACTATACGAGGATGGCATGAATCGCCGGCAGCTCTTTATTTAATTATCTCATCAGACACTCTTTCATCCTGGAACCGGTCTCCTGCGGTGTTCTCTGATGGTTTGAAGTCTCTTCTAGCAGCGGAATCTTATGCATGCAAATTGATGGGTGATGCCCTTGACCTCTTCAATGGACGAGCTAGCGATTCTTATGCTTCCTTAATATTTTCGACAATCTTTGTTCCTCGGCCTCACTTAGTGCGGTGAAATGATCCAGTTTTTCTTTGGTAATTACAGTAGCGTGCTAAATGACATGTGACTCTTTTAAAAACTAGCCTTACTTGCCTTTGGTTTCTTGATGAATTTCCTCCTTTTCAATTTTTCCCCCATTATTGTTTTACGTTTGCTTGAGCCCAACACGGTTTCTATAGAATGGCTAGCGTATGAGTCTCGGAATAGACATGCTTGATATCTTTAGGAATTCATCTCTTTTTCTGTTGATAAAAGCGGAGTGGTACAATCGTTTATTAACATCAGGGTTGGAAGTATAGACAAAATCAGCTACATTGCATCCTTCCTTGTCCCTGTCTATATTTTGTATACTTTTGATCAAGGTGAATCTGAAAAAGCCTTCTCTCTGACCCTGAATCAGAGCTCCTTTTTGCATGTGATCGGTGACTCCAGTGTGAATGGTCTTCCCCCGATAGCGGGGTACTTGTGAATCTTCTTCCATATCGAATGATGAAGTCTCTGCGGAAAACAAACTTCCCAGTGACCGAGTACATCTTCAATGACTCCTTCGAGGTTTACCATCGATCATGCACGTTGAAATACTTTTGATTGTGAGATGGCTCCCTGACCCCAGTTTCTTAGCGGCGAAAGGGCATCAAATTGTTAACTCTGATCACGGAGGGCTTTCACGGAATTCAATTCCTCGACAATACAAGAGGTGTGAAACTCCTTTGGGTCCTTGTCTTTGCAGTGGTTCTTCGATTCTTTGCCTTCACAGTGGCGAGTGGGAATTGCTATTCCTTCTTCTCACCCCATTTTCTTTTCTTGCTTTCGGTATGTCCTTGGAGAATTTTGCCAGTGGCATCTGAGTCACCACTTCCGATAAAAAAGGCATCGCGATCTCGGCTTACGGAAAGTTTGAGAACCTTGCAAGCCTCCTACATCTTAGTTTAACGTCTGTGGAAATGGGGCTATGAGTTTCGATCCTTGGATGTTCTTCCTGTACTCATACTTTCTTTTTCATTGTTCTTCAACACTACCAGGCTTGCTCCTTCTTTGTTCTTTATGTCTTTTTCTTTCATCCTTTCTATTTCCTTCCCACTCCTCATTTTACGACCATGCAGGTCCTTTAAGTTCTTCTTTTGTGTCACTTGGGAGGCATCTTTTCTCGGCTTTGCGGGGTTGGACGGTTGCCACACTTTGTCTCCCGGGTTCTTCAAGGATGCATTTGTAGTGAAAAATTTGAGAATTGGTAGCGGTTGCTTCGACTCTGAACTTTGCTCTGTGGAGGTTAATAGCTTCTTATTATCTGTGGAAATGCGTATCTGTTCTTGAGTGGGCCCTCCTGGGTGACATTCATTCTGTATATTTCCTTCGCGTCTTCTTTGGTTCTTAGTGGCTATTGATACCCTTGTTGAGGTTATCCACCTTGGGCCTTGAAACCTCCACCATGAAGTTCTCATGGTTCACCTGATGCGAGCAACATATGTAGAGATTAGGTTGGGGGAAACAAATCATTTCTCTATCTCCCTTCAGTATTCTCTCAATATGTGACATCTTGCTCTGACACCTCTGGCTCATTCTGCCTCTACCATAGTGATGCCCTCTCTGTTTGTCCATTCGACGTATCCATTATCTCACCAGTATTCTATCTTATCTGATCATCTGCCTCTCTTGCTCCCTTTGAAAACTCGAAAGGGAGTTTCATATTACATTGCGAGGTCTTCTCAGCTCTCTTGCCTCTTAGTACTTTTCGCTTGAATGCTCCACAACCACGAAGCATCTGATGATTCCCTTTGATATATCATTCAAAGCATGATATACGATGTCCATCTGAGTCTTCAGATCTATCCCATGCATTGGACATCTTCTCAGCAACCGTTTGAATCTTTCCCAGGCCACATATAGGCTCTCATCTTCCCCTTGCTGAAAAACAATGATTTCCCTCCTCCTTTCTGAGGTGAGTGATGGGGGGAAGAATCTGCTAAGTAGGCCCCTCTACAGCTCCTCAAGTATCAGACCATAGTAAAGATTCATACCATGTGGTACATTGTATCTCTTAGAGAGAATGGGAATAGATGTAACTTGATAACCTGGTCTCACCCCATTCGAAGCAAGCTGTGTTTGCCGTCACGAGAAATCTCCCGAGTGTTCATTAGGATCTTCGATTGGGATGACCCGATGGCTGGTGTTCTTTCGGTATAATTAGTGCTGGTTTCAATTCGAAAGTTGTTGGCATCGATGTGAATTTGTCACGATTCTTGAGTACTCATCTTGAATAATGGGGCTTCGATTCCTCCATTGTATCGATTAGGCCTTCTAGTACTTCTGTGTGCTTCATTATGATCTTGTCTTTCATCTGCCATGGTGGTGTTTTACATTTTCCTTGTCTTTCTCAAGGCTACTTGAAGTGTTTTCTACATTTCAATATCATTTGAATCAGTTGATTTGCGCTTCCTGTACATGAGAAGTTTTAAAAAGCAAAACACACTCCCATTAATAGGATTAGTCAAATCAACAAATATATTCAATGTGTTTCGTTAAAGGTTAGTGGCCAAAATGAACCACTGCTTGAAAATCTATTTTTGTTCTTTTTCTTTAAATGTCCAAATTAGTATTTCCTTCTTTCATCCCGAATATTGATTTATTAAATTCTTTCGATCACGAAGCGTGGCGCCATTAAAACTTGTTGATGAGACCCAGCTCACGTATGCTAATATATCACATCGAGTGTCAAGGACTATAACTAATCCACGACAACGATGCCATAAAACTGACTGCGTGAGACCAAATGACATATACAGTTTATAACAAGATTACGAAGAAGCTATTATCTAATCATGACATATATAAAACTTATTGACATTATACTATATAAACCAAAAAATCTCTTAGAGTAAATCATTTTCAAGTTTGGTTTGGTCGATATTACTGTAAGTGCACGAATTAGACAAGTAATAAAATGGATTTAAGTCCGGATACTCGATCCACGGAGATCTCGAATTTTAAATCAACTACCACGACTACTCCCAGTTTCCATACTATTTGGACCCTGTAGTGATAGTAGGATCCAGCATTAAGGTGGTGGAAAATTAAGCGAACAAAAGAGAGAGGAAAACTAGACAGACCAATAAAGCTGGAAGTTTAAAGAATAAAGAATATAATTAATAGAAAGAAAATAAATGGAAACGGATAGTTATCTTTTGAATTTACCAATCGAGAATCTTGTTATAGTGAGTATCAATTCTGTAGTTAACAACATTAAAATTTCTTAATCATTTCGAGGTTTAAAATACATCCCGAGGCATTTAGCGAGTGCGGGTTGGATCTCTCCACACTCCCATTTCATTATCTAATTTTGACTGATTCTCTGGAATACGAGGAGATGAGATACTACTTTTAAAAGGGATTTCCTTAATACGGGTATTTTCTTTTGCAATACTTCATACCCATTTTACGGATGTAAACCTTAGCTTCAAGTTATCGGTCGACGAGGATGTCTGACTTCCGATTTACTCTTCCTCGAAAATTAGAATAGATCACCCTCTCCTTGATTAGATCTCGGCTAACACGGGATTGGCCTCATATCAATTGAGGTGAACTCTTTGCTTGTTGAAATTATTAACTCGTTCGACTGCGTTTCTTGATTTAAGTAAGAGAAGTTGCTCTAAGTAAACTTACAAAGCTCGGCGGATCTCAAATAGCGAGGTTAATATACCTTGAAAGAAATGTTCTGCTCGGGAATGTCTTCTCTGTGTCACTCGAGAGGACCTCCTTGAAATCGAGCAATTAAACAAATCTTAAGCGGGTATAAGAGTGATATTTAGGTCAAAACATTAAACCAAAACCCGGAAGTAAATTCTGGCGAAATTCTAGTTCTTGAAGCGACTACGGGAAAGATAATTTCGACTATAACATTTACTGATATTTGGGTTCCTCAGTACAATTACTCCATCTGACCATTCCCTACGATCATAAGAATAAACTGCATTTGAAGCTGGAAAATCAAATTCCGGGTATGCAATTTCAACATTCAGGTAGTAATTTGAAAGAATTGGTTACGCATTCAGCTTTGTATCCAAGCGAGAACATCAATTCAGAGAAAATAAAAAGAAAACTAGAACGATAAATCTAATCTAATCTCTAACTTCTCCAGCATTGAAGAAAAAAAAGAAAAAAAAAGAAAGAAAAATAGAAAATAGGCCTTGATACTATCCAGTTACTCTAGATGCGTGAGGCGTCAAGCTACGTTCCTCTTCTGGATAGCTGCGTATTTATAGGGTTTTTAGGTTGGGCCTAATTCAATGCGGTCTTTGTGGAGTTTCCAAATTAGGTTGGCCCATTATTGAGAAATATTCAGTGTGACTAACTCCGCAGCCGACATCATCACATGTGACACTTCGATCTCACGTCGACATCCTTTAAAGTGATACGACCTTGACTTGTCTTTGCAGCATTGAACTGATCATTAATGATGTGCGGCATCGTTCTGCTAATCCGCGACATGGCCGTCTTACTGCTGGGCTTCCACGCATTATTGCGCGATGTCAGCGGCGTCATTCTCTTGTCGTGACATCAACTTCGTAAATGCATCTTCGGTGCGATATGCCGATGCCGATCTTCGATCTGTAACGACATCTCTTTATAACTATGGAATTTGATCTGAAATCCGTTCTAATGTCGCGACGCCGATATCTTGTCGGCGACATCACTTTATGGAGCTTGACCTTCAGCGGCGAGGTCTCGTGCTCGCGACTTGATCTCTTGTCGCAATATCAACTTATGGCTTCATGATCTTCACTTGATGGCTTTTGGTGTGGTAACTTGACCTCTTATGCGTGACATCAACCGTAAATTCAGCTTCCAACGGAATCGCCCGATGTCGCGACCTTCGATCTCTTTGTCGCGACATCGACTTAGTTCTACGGAGCCTTCAATGGTTTGCTCTTGGTGTCGCGACAACAATCTCTTGTCGCGACTTTCTAGTCACTTCGCTACTTGATTTCAGGGGTCTCTCACGATGTTGCGACCTCGATCTCACGTCGCGACCTCGGCTCCTTCTTCTGACTTTCTCGCGAGCAAGTCCTCAGCCATGGCGACCTCGTATCTTGTGATCCATGTGACCTGCATCGAGATTTCCTTGATTTCACGATGTCGCGACCTGCGGGCGTGTGAACCCCAGCGCAACATTAGTTGCTTGATTGTTTTCATTTACCTTTGCTATTCTTGCATTTTACTCTGCCCGATTCTTGCATTTTCCTTGCATTTCTTCTTTCTTTTATACTTCACCTTAAATAACAAATTTGGTGAGTTTCTTCATATCTCTGCATCTTAATTATTCCTTTTTACATTAAAATCAACAGAAAAATGGACTAAAAATAGATGACTTTTAAGCTCATCAATATCACATTTCTAGTCTCTCCCCCTTTTTACACATACTGGATGAGGGTTATATGTTTAATGCTAATGATTTAGGCATTTATGAGTGCCTTTCCACATTTTTTATGTGACATGCTCTTTCATTTGTTTGTACATTAATTATCCCATTATGCTTGCTCAAATGATTGTAACACATACGCTGTTTTTCCCTCGTCCCCATGCCCGAGGTATCTGTCCGAGCGTGGGGCCCTTTGATGCCTGAGGTCACTACTACTGCCTCATCACTTTGTTCAACCTGGCTTGGGCCTCCGTGCCTCTGGCATATCTGGCTCATGTCTCCTGTGTTTGTCCGAGTCGGGGCTCACCTTTCAACTGCCTCTACATGTGTATCGAGGGCCCCTTTATTCCTTAGCACGTGACTCGAGACTCATCCCATTCCAATGAACAAAATTTGGGTATAGATATTTGAATATTGTGAATCACTCTTGACCAAGTAGCACTTTGAAGGGATGAACGCAATGTCAAAAGAATATTTGAGACAACTACGTGATTATTACATAATATGATTAATTAAAGTTGTTGGAAGTTGTTCTATTGTGTAATAATTCATGACAGAGTTATTCTATAAGATTAAAGCTCATTTAAGATGGCAATTAGATAGTAGTCCCATCCCCTTGGATATGTTGGCTACGATGCAAGATGAATGCAACATCAATTCTACAACATTCAAATTCATGAAATCCAGTAGGAAATAAGTTCGAAAAAAATTAAGAAATAGATGAAAATGTATGATAGCCAAAGAAGGAAGCCATTAGCGTTTCAAGTAGATACAAAGTATTACTAAAACTTATACCATAAACTTGGAAAAAGATTGATAATAAGAGAGTATAACACAATTACATATAGGTTGAAGCTCTTGAATGAATTGACAATTCATTATTCTTTTAATTCATGCATTTTATTGAAGCCTCTTCATAAGGATCAAGATCCTACATGGTGCAATAAAAGCATGTACCATCAGTTATTTGAAAGCGGGTCGAGTGAGATATTTAGATCCATTTATTAAGGTAAGTAAAAGAATAGAATGATCAATCGCTAAGTTCATTGAAAGGGAATTTGGGAGGGAAATTTTACTAATAGAATGATAAAATCTTTTGGCCATTTGAAGAAGCAATACATAATTTACAAGTAAGTCGGCCTGGATTCGGCTCCTCCACCTTGTGGCGTTGGTTTGCCAACAACTTGACCATTGTAATGTGGGATTAAGGTCTTAATTATATGTTAGCATTTTACTGTAGGATATGATTTAATTAACCTAGATCACCATGTTAGAATACAAAACATAATTTTAATGGAGAGAATATGAATATTATGTACCTGATTTTGAATCCATGGAATGTCTTCTTGATGAGGAATTGATGAAGACCTGCAAAGAAAACGACCTCAAGATCTCAAGATCTTCTCCCGAATGGCCCCTTGATGACACTGGCTTAAATGAGAATGCCTCTCACTTGGTTAGAGAAAATCTTACATTCTCCCACTTGGGCGATATTATTTAAAACAAGCGTAATAGCACCTTCATGTTAGTCACAGAGATTATTCTTAATAAGTCAATCCCATCCCATGAAGTCTTGAACAGATCATGGCGGTAATTGCATGTACTCCATAAGCCAGCCAGCAGTGCAGTCAACAGCTTTCTTGATATGGTTCAGTATGGTAGTGTGTTTAAATGGACAATACCTCATAATGGTGATACTTCATGTGTTATCCATTTTTGTTAGTCAATTCTCTCTCCTTAAGTGTCTACAAAACCTAATAGTGTCACTAGAATATCCATCATGGTTCCAACGAACTGTATATGAGATTCTGTGGTAACTACTTTATGTCCTTAATGCTGAAACATGCTGTTAAAATTTGTCTAAAGAATCTTTATGCTTTGTATTAAAGAGTTTACACAATGCCTTGAGATTTTCAATTATATGTACTCGACTGATAAACCTACATTCCGTATTGAATGTAAAAGAAGTTAATCTAAATTCAATTATTACAAAAATATAATGAAGTGGATTTAATACTAAGAAACAACATAAACTTAATAAGCTCCCACTAATTTCTGATATGCAATCTTTCACTGGCAAATATTAATGACATATCGATCGAATACACAAGGGCGAAGGCCTTTGGATTATGGATGCAATCATATCATCTGTTTGATATGTGCTCACTACAACGATCACCGTTTTGAACTTTTTGCTTTATGGTTAGATATGACTTCCATGTGCTTAGACCCGCCCGAGACCTCTGTTGTTGTTAATCAACCAGCCCGGCTCGCAGAGTGTGTCACAATACAATTGTATGGAGCTTTATCCACAAAATTAAACACGGTTAACTCCTTGGCGGGTTTGAGCCAAATTGCACAGTAGTTGCTGAAAGCATACTACAAACTCCGCTTGCATGGTAGAGGATGCGGTGATTTTTGTTTCTCACTTTTCCATGATCGCACCTCACGCTGGCAAAGATATAACCGGTTGTTGACTTCTTTCATCACGGCGGTCGGCCAAAGTGCGAATCGAATACCCAACTATTTTGTAAGTCACGGAGAACATGTTTGTAAATCAACATATAATATTTTGTCCTCTTTAAGTACCTCATAACCTTCTTAGCGGCAACCCGATGATCATGTCTGGGTTTAGTGATATCTGCTAGAAGTCTGATTTGCAAACGCCAATATCAGTCTAGTGCATACTTGAGCATACATAATACTCCCAAAGTGCACTAGCATAAGGTACATTCTTCATTTGGGCTTTCTCTATATCTGAATGAGGACATTGTGATAGACTCAACTTATCACCTTTACAGACAGGAGCAATTCCTGGTTTACATAGTTGCATGTTGAATCTTTCTAAAATACGATCAACATATGCCCTCTGAGATAAACCCAATAGTCTGCAAGAACGATTCCTGTGAATCTCAATGCCTAGGACAAAAGACGCCTCACCAAGGTCCTTCATATCAAAGTTCTTTGACAACATCCGCTTTGTCTCATGCGATCAAACGAGGTCACTTCGCTACGAAGCGGATATCATCCAGAAATTATTAGGAAATAAATTTCCTCACTTGACCTTACGATTATACATTGATACTACTTTGTTATAATGAAACCGTATGAAACAACAACACTATATATAAGAACTTTAAGTACCATTGTCCCTAGAAGCTTGCTTGAGACCATAAATAGACTTTTTTTGGTCTACATACAAGTTTACAGATCATTTGCCGAAAACCGGGTTGTGTCGCGCAGACTTCTTCATTAAGGTCTCCGTTGAAGGCGGTTTAACATCCATCTGGTGTAACTCGGCTATCAAGAAATGAGCAATGTCTGTGATCACTCTGAAGAATCTTTAGAAGAGGCCAGGAGAAAGGTTGCTTCATAGTCTACTCCTTCTCTTTGAGTGAAACCTTTGGCTACCAGTCTGGCTTTAAACTTCTCAATCTTTCTTTTATGGTCCTTTTTAGTCTTATACACCCATTTGCAGCCAATGGGTCTATGACCTTGGGTAATTCAATAAGTTTGAAACTCATTGTGCACCGTAGTTGAATTTCATCTCTGTTTACATCCTAACCCACCGGTTTTGATTGAGGCGAAACAGCTTCCTCATAAGTTATTGGATCAGTCACTGAACCGATATCGTAGAGTCTTGCTCTCTCTAATATAGACTAAAATAGTCCGGTGTAAGTATGGCTGATCGTTTCTCCACAGTGGATCTCCTTCTGCCCGGAGTAGTAATTGCCATTACGCACTGAGAGCCTTGATGAACATCATTAGGAGGCTGTACCGACAACGGGATCCTAGTCTCCAACGGGTTTCAACATGGTGTGTGAGTTTCCTGAATTATATGTATGGGAGAATCAGATACCACATTTACCCGCATTGCTATCATCGCCGATGATGCGTGACGGAGTTCTTTCTTGACCCGCATTGAGCTCGAAAACTTAGGTTATCTTGTGATTCCCGCAATTCTTGCACTCCATTGGGATTATAGAACCTATAACGCCAGATGTTCGGGTAAGATACGCAAGTAACATCAGTGGTTGCAGAGTCAACTTACTTAATGTTGGATTATATAACTACTTACAGGACATCCCCAAACCTTAAGATGGTTTAAGCTAGGCTTATGCCCGATCCATGCTCTGAGGTCAATGGAGCGGCTTTTGTAGGTACCACGATTCAAAATGTCTGAAATTTGTTTTCAAAGCTTCACCTATAGAAAACCGGGTAAATTTGTCCTCTTAATCCTTACTCCTTACCATTTCCATAAGAGTACGATTGCGCCTTTCGGCTATACCATTTTGCTCAGGACTCCCAGGCATAGTAAACTGTGCCACTATCCCAGAGTCCTCTAAGTATTTGGCGAATGGCCCCTTAAGCTGTCCAGCATCGCCATGTTTGCCATAATACTCTCCACCTCGGTCAGATCTAACAACCTTTATGACTTTTCCCAATTGTTTCTCGACTTCAGTCTGAAAAATCTTGAACTTGTCAAGAGACTCAAACTTTTCTTTAATCAAGTACAAATAACCATATCGAGAATAGTCATCAATAAATGTGATGAAATAAAAATTTCTACACAAGGTTTCTTTGCAGGTCCATATCGGTGTGAATGACTTTGACAAGATTCGAACTACAGTTGCAGTTTTTCTTTTCTTATCTTGGTCATTTCTACTTCCCCTACAGCGTCCTACGCATATCTCTAAGTCGTTTTAGACGAGGCGGGATGTTAGTCTTTATCGACCTTTCTACTACATCCTTAGGAAATGTGGCCAGTCGTTATGCCATAATACATAAGACTCTTCATAGGTAGTGGTCTCTTAGAAACAACCTTTTTTGCCGTATAAGCGACGTATATGTCATTGGGAGACAAACTTAATGTATAATCCGTTAGACGTATGGCAACATGGCCTGACTATATTTGAATTAAGAAATATTGAAATAACATTACTTTTAATTTCAAGAGTAATCATATGAATCAAACGTAATCACGGAAACTAAATTCCGTCTAAGGAAGGTACATAAAATGTGTCTTTCAACATCAATTTAAACCGGAATCTAAAACTAAGATTACATCTCTCCCATGAACATGACATGACGCTTCTCGATTTGTTTCCTACCCGGTGAGCTTTGATTCATCCTTGTTTGAAAACCGCTCCAGGTTTATATGAATGCTGTATAGTAAATCACCAGCTGTGATTAGATTTGCTCCACTATCGAGCCACGAAGCTGGATGGTGCGAGATAGTTGGATTCACAAACAAGTGTTAAAGAATCATCACACAATAAGCCCACGTTTGGACATCAAGCTTTAAATTCGCGAGTCCTTCTTGTATGACCTTTCTTCCTTACAAAAGAAAGCGATCACCATCCTTTTTCAAGAATGTCTTCTTTGGACCCGTATTGTCGGATTGGCCATTGGTTTCTTGAGCACCTTTATGAGTTCGACTTTTGAAACTACTTTATTTTTCGCTTTTATGGGAATTTAGCGGCGTATAAGTGGCATCTTAACATAAGCCCAACGAGTTTATAGCCTTTTGCCCACCGCCCCTTGCTATTAAGTCATTAAGCGACCCGAGTCTCATCTTGGGAATTGTAGTTTGTCTTTATAATCCCAGAAGTCGGGTGGAAGGGTGTTTAGAGAACGATCTTGCCAATCTGACATCGGGAATGGAAGTAACCTTAGAGCTTGGAACCGTGCTTTGGGTCTATGTCTCGAGACGTAATCTAACCCAATTGTACCATCATACTTCATGTTGAAGAGCTTTTGAAGAAGAGTTCCAACCTCAGCATTAGATGAAACTCGATTTCTAGGCTCTTATGGCATATCATTTCCTTAGCGATGCGGTCAGTGGTAAAACCACTTTTCAAGTGTTCTTGTATGGATTCTTCATTGTCGATAAAAGCAAATCCTGTTGCTCCTTTCGGTAGCATAGTCAGTTTTCTACGACCGGTACTAGTGGTTGTGATATCTGAAACCTTATCCGTTGTAAGCGCCAGTGTGATTTATCTTCGGCTCCATTCGAATAGAAGTCACTCTTTCCATTTCTTGAAATTCAATCCGATGGGACTGATTGAAATGGAATTGCCGTTCCACGGAAAAATTGGTAGAAAAATAAAACAAAACAATACAATGTCGGCATCATGTGAATCTTTCATACAGAGAATTACATACATCATCACATAATCACCTTTGGGCAGAAAATATGACATGCAGTTGTACATTCTCCACATGGCCAGTGACCGCGAGAACATATTCTAATCCGTGAAATCGCGCTGGGTGTATGAACCACTAAGATCAATCATTTCCGAAGCACATGCCATACATGTATCCCTCCATGAACTAACACGAGATGCCTCCTTTGGGAGTATGATAACGTAATAAAACGGGAGACGTCATGCTTGATATGAGGCGATATTTAAGCCACGATGAGTGTCTTACTTTGGCGAGTCCTGGCCGATTGAATCCTTGAAAATCACTCATACAGGGATATAAACTTTATGTATCACATTATATATATATGCAATACCAATTATCTTTATTGATTCATTTATAGACAATGAATTTGGGCTCTACACTGATCCTTATGCGGTAACATACATGGCCAAATTCTATATGTATTTCGAAACCATAGAAATACATAAAATACGTAAAAATACCCTAATTTCTAGGCGTACATAGGGTTCTATACTCATTTTCATATCTGTAAAAGCTTCAAACATGCAAAGTGAATATACCACATTGTAGAGAATTTCAATACGAGTTTGCAGATATCAAGATTGCCCAGAAATACCCTCACACGCGCCCTCACGCGCCACCAGAAGGCTCGGCGCGTGTGGCGATGGCAGCAGCGTGATACAATTCTTTGGGTTGTTGGCCGGGTTAAGCGTTAGCCAAGATTGAGCGTTAATAGTTGACCAGATTGGCCAAATTAAGATTGATGTCGGATTGGGTCGTTGACCGGGTGGTCAATGCTCCGGTCGTGTCGTTGGCCGTTGATTGAACCGGTCGAGAGATGGCGATCATCATGGCGATCATGATCCACGTCGGCGTCCACGTCGATACCACGTCGGTCCCGCGCGTCGGCGTACCACGTCGGCCAGTATCGAAACGTCGCATTAACTGAGCCGAGATTGCTTGGTCGGGTGCGACGGTTGGCCCAGGGTCGATCAGCGGCGGAGTCATCTTGGCGTCGACATGGCGTCGATAAGCAAGTTAGAGCGGTCGCGCGTGTCATGGCGGCGCCGTCGTCTTCAATGCGCGTGGCGGCGCGTGAGGGCGCGTCCGGCCACCTCCGGCGACGTGCCACCCACCGATCTGATCGTCTCGTCGTGTAGATTCCAAATATGCAAAAAAAATTTAATTTTGGATTTGTAGAAAATCTCACGGCCCGGGCGGAATGCAGATTTGAAGAAAACCAATAAACATATTAGATTCATATGCTTTGAATTCTAATCCATGGTTAGCTCTGATACCAAGCGTAGGATATGATTTAATTAACTAGATCATAAATGTTAGAATCTGAAAACATAATTTTAATGGAGAGAATATGAATATTATATGCACGATTTACGAATCATTGGAATGTCTTCTTGATGCAGATTGATGAGACGCGCTGAGAAAACGACGCAAGTCTGAGATCTTCCCAGAATGGCCGCTTGATGGCCATTTGGAGCTAAGTGAAATCACTCGCTTGGTTAGAGAAAAATCTCAATGTATGTGAGAATGATATCGATATCCTTAGGGTTTTGGAGGGCTTGGCATGCTATATATTGAGTTAATGCAGGCATACGTTGGTACGGTGGTATCGTACCAACTACTTAGGCCATATGTTTTATTAAGAATCCTAATAATCTCACTTAATTAGACCAAACTTAATCCAGTTAGTTTTAATTAATAAAGCCCACATAAAAGGAAAATCTTACATTTACACCTACCATCAGTTCTTGTAGCATGGGAGGCAAAATTTTATATTCTAGACATGTGCATTTAGAGGGAATGCCTTGGAAAACCTTTAGAGGGAATGCCTTGGAAAACCTTTTCAAGGAAGAGAACTGACTCTCTCCTATGATTACATGAATCCGACAATGAAGGTCTCACACGCCAAAAGCATGACATGAAACTTTTGACATGGTTTATTAGGGTCTTTCCATGACAAGTTTATTTGGTTGATTTTTTTTTATAATATATTTTATGCAAACCTAATTCTAGGATTGGTAATTTGGTAGGGATTTGTAAGAAGCAGCTAAGCTAGAGGAAAATTTCCCAGTTCATTGTAAAAGTGGTGAAGGTACTCGCAGCAAATAGAAATAATTACCGTTATACAGCTGAGTTGTAGTAGTAAAGTAGATATGTTTGGTTCAGCCGACACCTGATAGTCGACATTGATAATAGATAATTGTTGTTGTTAACTAATTATAAATTGATCAATATATAATTGTTGTTGGTAACTAATTATAAATTGCTATATTTAGTAAAATAGCTGATAACTGATTAAGGTTAATTTATCTATATAGACATGATATAGATATATAAAAATAATGCAAACAACAATAAAACCATGCAATTACCTAAGCAAAACCCAAGTGAGATTCTTAAATTTTATTAGAGAAAAATAACGTAACATTACACCTTACATAAGTCAAAATATTTTTTTTTTCTATCTATTACCCTGGACTTTGTTCACCTTTATTTGATTTTGATTCCTCTATATTTTCATCAAACCAAAATATTAATAAAAACTCTAACACCCAAATTGTTTTTTTGAATAATCAAAGATCTATTATTATTATTATTATTATTATTTTAATATGATGTTATAGATTAATAATCATAATCATTGCACGTTTATTAAATATATAATTTATGATAAATAAAATTAATTATATATTTAAGTTTTTCATATTCGTTTTTTTATTTGTTTTTGTTTCTATGTCAATATATTTATAAATCATGTCATAAAATTTTTATTTCGAAGTAGAGTTTTTTTTTTATTTTTGATTTTCTTATATTAAATAACTAAAATTAAAATTAAAAAAATTAATATCAAATTAAAAATAAAATTCAAATTTGTATAATTATCACAAATAAATTAAGACAAATTTTTTATTTAAAAAATTTATCTGTATACAAATAAATTTAGACAATTTTTTTATTTAAAATATTTCTATGAAATTTAAATTTTTTTAAAAAGATAAACTTCTAGATAAAATTATTCAACCAAAAAATCTCAAAATTATAAAATAATTAGATAAATTTTATAAAAATAAAAGTTTGTTTGAAAATTTATAGGATAAAAATGGAAACTGTAAAATTTTATAGGAGTTTGAAAAAAGGCTACGATTTGTGACTTTTTCCAATAAGCTCCTGATTAGCCATAATAAGCTATCAAGAGCTTATTAGGTGTTTTCACCAAGAACCTTATAAGAGTTGATTAGGGTGAATCAACTATTAGCTCATGATTTATAGCTTTTTCCAATTAGCTTATTATCCATAATAAGCTATCACGAACTAATTAGGTGTCTTTACCAAGCACCTTATAAGAACTGATTGAAGGTGAATCAACTATCTAACTCCTAATTTCTCCAATCTGCTCAACCAAGCAAGACGTAGTCAGAATAGTTGCACTTATGCTATAGCCTATAAAGTATAAGCCTTACATACCAATAGTTGGTTTCATTGCACCACATGTTCACGTCAATTTCCTTTTATCAAAAATAAATAAATAAAAATTATTTTCTGGACAGTTGAAGAGCTTTTAGCCTCCACCCACTTTTTAAAAATCTTGCTTTATATTTGATTGCCAAAGGAACAATACTATACAGGGTAGCCATTGAAGATGTGGAGAGACTCCTGGACATATTCTAAAGGAGTAATTATATAGTTTAAAGCCGAATTTTGTTTTTGTCCAGCTACCTGAACCAAGTTTAGGTGTTGCAACTAAATTCCAAAGTTGTCCGGATAAGATCATTATTTACCAACTCATCCTGGAATTTCAGCCGAGGCTTGTCCTCCACTGACAATGTTGAACCTTCCTCCTAAATTAAAGCATTTTAACCTTTTTTCTGTCAATGCACCCATCCATGCCCAGGAGACTTTTCCAGCCCTAGGTAATTAAAATTATAAAGCCCCACGGAGACTTATTTCCAAAATCCAACCAATTCATCACTCCCTGAGAAGCTACAATTTCATTTCATTGATTGAAGTTATGGTAGTGTAGGCCGATCATAGAGAAAGTACAAATTAGTTCCAATTCTATAAAGTCGAATGGTGCAGCAATAATTGGATAAGGGATTCATTTCATTTTATTTGACATTTATTAAAATGTCTATAATTTTGTTGAGGGTCAAAACAAAGTGTTAATGTCTCTTCCATACGGTCCCCACTCCCCATCATGAAAGCGAATCCTTTTATCTTTCCCATTGTGGGTGGTCCAAATTAAAGAGAAAAACTTAATGCAGCCCTGCTTATTGAAGGGCGGAAAGAAAAAGGGGACGTACAAACCGATTGCTCATCCAAGTTGTCTTTCCTGTTCCCCTCTTCTGAGGACGGAAATGGACTTCCACAGTACATAAGAAATTTGCAACACAAATAATGTCAGTGTTCGAGATGAGAGAAATCATTTAAATGGAAACAGAAGGTAAAACAAAGGGGCAATGTGGATCAGTAAATCCCCAGCAAGAAACAAAAAAAAAAAAAAAAAAGAGCCATACCAGAACTTCAAACCTTGCCTCTTTAGCTTGGAACTAGCATACATGTGTATCTGACTTCCATCTGGAAAATATACATAATAACCTCTCAGTAGTTCTTCCTTGGGGTGTCAAATTGCAGTTGGTGGTTGATACAATGAAGATACGTATAACCATTCCATCTATGGAGGGTAATGTGTTCATTCTCAAATATGCTAGTCCCGGCAATGGCTTAGTAAAATCAACAAACCCATAGCTTCAAAACAACCTTAAACAACTGCTTGTTGATACTAAAAAATTCCCATACCTAGCTACATATCTAAGTGAAAAAAATTTGGAAGCAATTGCATGGGAAATTCATCTGAGCAATGTGATGCCTTGACTGACCAAGTGCCCTAGAACATTGACATCTTGCCATTTGCAAGATTCACTATTCATCTTGAAGATATCAGGGCTAATAGAGAATCCAGTTACGACAAAAGCAAAGAATGGACTCAAGGGACTGGTGCTGTAATGAGTAAGATGTAGAAGCTACCTCACATCTGGAATCTTTATCCACAATGACGATCAGGAATAATAGAAGCAAGTTTGGGAGAAGGAATGTTCAGAGATAAGCCATTCTAGAATAAATTGAGTTCCCCTGTGAACTTAACCTTGCAGGTTGGACACATTAAACCAACTGAACCTGTTTGCGTTGCATTGCTAACATTCTCATGATGGAACTCATTTCTGCACCAGATGCATACTGCAACAACCAGATGTCTGTCAACTACTTTGGGCAACAAAGTTCCCTTTTCAAGCCATTCAGAGGAATTGAAACCTTGATCCATCCCTGCATTATATGTCAATACTTTGGAGTCTTCAGAAAGAGAGTTTCTTTGTGCAGTCAGAGAACTGAAGTTCAGATTTTCCATGCTATCAGCGTTGAACTTCTCATTAGCACTTCCCCCCTGACCATCAAATTAAGATAAGTCAGAACTTTCATGTTGTGGATAAAAAGAACAAAAGATACCACACACTAAAAGTATGCATACATACATGTCCCTTTATGTGAGTATGCATGGAAGGAGACAATGGACGAGAAGGCAAGAGCCAAACAGGTTTTTTAAATACCAATCCACCTCAATCATTATAATGGACTCTCACCTCCATTCAACCAAGCAATTTAAGGTTTCTGGAGAAAAGCAAAACTGAAATAGCGCATACCATGCAAAACAAGCAACAAAAAGATTGCATCACAACATTTTTGCTGCAGGACAGGCATATAACCAAAAAAGAATAAAATGACAGGACAAACCAAAAATTTAGAAACTAAAAGCATTACCAACAAAACCTAGATGATGGTCAAAATAATTTAGAATCACGGAAGGAAGAGTAACTGACTAAAGCAGTGCCATTTACTAATGTCATTTTATCAAGTGCAAAAGCATTTTATCATTTTTATTGTCATAAGTGGACTCAAGAATGGCTAGTTTTGTACCTTATCAGAGATTACATCATATGTGGGAAAGCAGCCAGATGAAAGCATCATTGAAGATGAAGAATCACCTAAAGCACTCTGCAGCGTGTTTTCTTCATCAGTTCTCCACATAACCTCAGGCATGACCTCCTGACCAGGTTGGGCATGACTTCTGCCAAAACCAATCATCAGCTCTGTATTACTAGGATTTTCTACTTCCCCAAGTCTTGGAACCTCCCAGAATCTTCCAGGGTAAACCCTCTTCAAATCACTACCGATACCACATTTTTGCTCATCATCAGATGAAATAAAAAAACCACTCTCAGAACGTCCTCCCATTTTAAGCCCTGCCACTGCACTATTGCAGAACCCATTGACAGTACTTTCAGCACCAAATTTTGGCTCATTCTTAGATAGAACAGATAAATAACCTTCAGAGCGTCTTTGCTTCTGAATGCTTGTCTCAACATCCATATCCACTCCAGTGTTGTCCATGTTGCCAGAGATAATGATTAGCTCCCTATTCCTAGAGTTGCTTATTTCACCAAATTTGGGATTACCCATTGTGCCAGTAGAAAACTTATTCCAATTATTTTCAACGCCCCATATTTGTTCCTTAGAAGATGGAGTGAGAGCACCGCTTTCAGAAACTTTTTCCCGCAGGGGTTCCTCCATTGTGGGAGCAGAATCCCAATTGGTGTTATTTTTAAAACATGTTTGATCCTTCCAGGATGAAACAAGAGAACAGCTTCCAGAACTTATTCCCCACTCAACATGGGTCACAGCATCTTCACTAGGCTGAGGGTGATTGCTACCAAAGCCAAATGTTAGTCCAATATTCCCAGAGTTGTCCATTTCAACCCCAGTGCCAGTAGAAAGCCAACTGCCATTATTGTTGACATCATATGTTTGTTTATTGCCAGATAGAGTGAGTAAACCACTACCAGAACATCTTTGCTGTTTCGACTCCATTGCAAGAGGAGCTAAAACTCCACTTACATTATTAACAAAACCACATTTTTGCTCAGCCAGGAAAGGAATAGGCAAATGGCAGTCTTCAGAAACTCTTTGCTGCTCAACATTAATTGCAATATCTTTACCATGCAGAGCACAATTCTCAAAATCAATTATTGGCTCATGTTGCCCAAATTTATCCTTGCAGTCAATTTTCACCTCTGTAATTGTGCTAGTAAAAAGCCTATTCTTGGCAATTTCATCAGAATTCTGTTCTTTATCATTTGGAGTAGCCAGACCACTTTGACAACTTCTCTCCTGCCTGATTTCTTTCTTTAAGCTAGTGAAAGCACCATTCGCATTGTCTTCAGCCTCGCATGTTCGCTGATTTCCAGAAGGAGCAACAAAATGACTATCAGAAATTCTTTCCTCACTGCCACATAACTCATTATTTCCATCTGTGGAGCATTTGAGAACATTTGACTCATTGGAAGTTTTCTGAATGCTTCTATCCTTATTTGTGGACAATGCAGCTTCAGCAAGACTAGATTTACCAGCTAACATATCAGAAGCCTCATACACCTTCCCCAGTGTATCATTTTTCATATTACAATCTTTATCCTGCTCATCAACAGATTCTTCAACAAAAGTTCCATCATTTTTGGTCACCTCAAAGTTCTGTTCCATATGAAAGAAACAATTATTAAATTTATCGATATGAGTTTCTTTAATAGCATCTGCTTTTGGTTTGTTATGGGTATGACCAGAACTGATCCTATCATCGTTTTGGTCATTTGCAGTTTTTGCAATAGAATCACTGATAAGTCCACCCAAGTGAGTAGGATCACTCTTTAACAGTGATGTTTCAGCGTTCTCACAAGATGTTTTTGAGTGTATCTCAACATGGCAATTGTAACCACTCTCTTCATGGAATATCTCACGGCAGAACTGGCATTCATATTTTCCTTCTTTTGTTGTCATCTCATTGCAGATGGATGAACTGGGGTTACAGCTGTTTGCAGTCCCATTGTGAGATGATGACAGGTGGTGCAATAAATCATCCTTCTCATCAAAAGTCATGGTGCATTTATTGCATTTCAAAATTTCTCCCACTTTGACCTCCCATGAATTACCCATATTCATTATGGTGGCTTGCTTCTCATGATGAATAGGTATAGTAGTAACAGTTGATGGTGAAAAGCAAACAAGACCATCCTTACTTTTGTCGTCTTTGACGGTAAGACCAGCCACCTGTTGAGTAGAACATAATAAAAAGAAATACAAATTACACTGTTGAAAGGGGCTAAATGAGTGCTACAAACACCCGACTTACATTTACAGGAGACATTGGATGAGCAAGCTGATTGTTTTCATCATCGTGACCATCCTTTGGCTGTCTTGCACCTTGGAGTCCAGAAAAAGAGAGCAAACATGAAGAAACTTCCTTGCAGGACACAAACTGCTGCCCGTTAGGGCTGGGTAGTAATGGATAAGGGAAATTTGTGTAAGTAAAGAACCACAACAGCCAAATATAGATTGGCCGAAAATATGATTTCTATAACTAGGTAGAAACCACATAACTAATAGAACAGAAAATGCAAGAAAAGAAACTTTAACATGAATAAAGTATTTTTGTACACAAAAAACACATATATGTTGATCAATGTCTGCAAAGAAATAACTTTCCAACATGTTGCAGGCATGCCAGTACCCCATTTGATGGATCCTTCCACAAAAAGCGCAATTCAAAAATTGAGCAAGATTCCATACACTCAAGTCTCCTTTTTGAGAAAAATAACTCACCTATAATCTGTGGTATGAACAAGCATTGGACATATCTTCTACTAAATAAGTAGATACTATATAATTCAAAACACGACACCTTGACCTCCAGAAACTAGTTTAAACACTGACACATAAAGTGCAGCAACAGATTCAATGCAGCATCAAAACTAAAGCTGATGCAGATGGATTTTTAAGTTATACAAAAAAAGAGAATTTTTATTAGTTGCAATTAGAGTCAAATTAGGGTTAGTAGTTTGATTCAAATTATGATTATTAGTTAGAAAAGGGTTTTCAATTTAAATTAGGATTATCAATTAGAGTTAAATTATATCTTTTAGAATCAAATTAGGGTTTGAGCTATATTAGGTTAATAGAATTTAGTACATTTAGGATTTTCTTATAGCTTCATAAATACTCAAGGCTCATTGATGTAAGTCAAGACAAATCTTTTGGAGTAATAATATTTTATCTTTTGCAATCTTTGCAACTTTCAATGGTGAGATTCCATTGACTCTCAATGGTGAGACTCCATTGGCTTTCTAGGTGAAACTCCTAGAAGACCTTAGTAAGATTCTAAGATTTCTACCTATCCTCTTCTAGTACATTCTTTTTATTTTATTATCAAAATTTCCCTATCACATATCTTATCTATATATTTTTAATTTTACCCTTGTTCCTTTTCCCTAAACCCTAATTAATAAAAAACCCTTCTTCACCCAGTGCATTGAGGCAACCTTTCCAGGATTGTTCTACGTCAAAACATTAGGACAGGACTATGTAAATGAATCAAAATAGTGAAATTAAATAAATATGATATTCAGACCTAATTTCTCTTCCAACTGACATAGTAAATCAAAACTTATGACTTCATCATTTGACCAAACAAATGCTCAAAACCATGTCTAGAAAATGAGTGTGACCGGAATGAGGATGCCAAAGGTGAGAAGAGTGATAAGATAAGAAAAGATAAATGTCATTGCGGCTTGTGGAGGTTCTAAGTTCATGTCCCTTTTTTATTTTTCTTTTTTGGATGGGTAGGTCTTAAGTTCATGTCCCAACAACAACAGCAACAACAACTGCAACAACATCAATGATGTAAGGAAGAAGAAGAATAAAAAGAACAAAAACTAATAAATACATTAAAGAATAAAGCTGCTAAAATTACTATTATTATTATCATTCTAACCGTGATTGTTTGGGCCAGCTTGTGCATACCTCGACTAATCCCATGGGGCTCTGAAGTTAATGACCGGTAAACCTCTAGTGGCCCTAAGGGGGTTGAGCTAATGGCCATTGGGTAACCCCACCCTAGTATGCAACTCATCTTAACCGCATGAGATACACATTATGATACACAATATCATGGTTAAAGGATTCTTGACGATTATCACTTTTTTCTAAAAAAAACAAATTTGGAAAAAAAATCATTAAAAGATTATTATAATAGTAGTTCAAAAATGTACTTACAATAAATATACAATACATGACATAGGATACGATCACATGAGGACCATGGGCCCTTTTTAGTAGCTTCTAGAAATTATAAAATTTAGAAAATAATACATACATATAGACATACACACGCACATATATATTAGACATTAACAATCAAGGAAACATAGAATATATCCTAACTACATGTTACAACACATACAAGGTGCATAATATAATACACAATACAACAATAAAAAGACCTTTACTAGTTTAATAGTTTATAATAAAAATAAAATTGGGAAAAAAAAAATTATTACAGTTACCGTCTATATATTTTACTTTAAAGTTACAAATAAAAAACAAAAAGGAAAGAGAAACATGTCTTATATCTTAACTACAACTTAAAACACATAAGAAACATGAATACATGACAAGACAGACCTTCAACAATTTTTAATAGGTTTTTAAAACTAAATCAAATTTGAAAAAAAATTATTATATTAATTGTCTAACATGTATTTTAAGGTTAAAATTTGACAAATAGGGGAAAGAGGGCAGGAAATAACCTACCAAAAAAAAGGCTAGCTACATTCTTGAAAATGATATTAGGAAGTTGTTATTTGAATAATTACAATGTTCAGCAGCGGATCCAGCATAGGCTTAGGGGGGATTTGTCCCCCCTGAAATTCTTTGGGAAAAAAAATACCCCTTTGTTGTTAAGGTGATTTGAACTTAGGTCCTACACTTTGCAACCCCTCCCTAAAATCAATAAGCATTAAACCATTGAGCTATGACTACTTATGTTACTTAAGTTTGCCCCCCGATATTGAATAGCTCCGTCACTGACAATGTTGAACTTGAAATTATTGGTGAATGAACTTTTTTGCTAATTTTTTAGAGTGCATTTGTATACATTTCCAATTTTCCTATTTTTCTTAAATTAGAAAATAATGACAACTTTTATATAAAATACAATAATTCTAAGATGCTGATACTGAAAAAGGAATGCTTCCATAAGCTATTCAAAAAATTAAGTAATAAAAAATTTTCTGAAAGTGATTTGACAAAGACATAAGATAAATATATATTTTTCGTACATGATGTTCTACTTTCATATTCTAATTTTTAAAAACAAGAAATAGGAAGTGTATCCAAACAAGCAATTAGTTTTTCATTTTCAAAATGTTTTCGCCCTTTGCACCCAACGATCACAAGTTCGAATCCCCCTTAGGGCCACCGGAGGATTTACCTAACTGTTAACTTGAGGGTCTCATGGGATTTACCAAGGTGCATGCAAGCCTGAACACCCACAATTATTAAAAAAAATGTTTTCCCCTTTTACAGAAGAAAAAGGGAAATGACCATAGAAAGTTACAAACACACATCCATCAGCACAAACAAGCATTTGCACGTCAAAATGTCATAATAATTTTGTTAAGTAGACATTGTAAAACTCTACTTGTTAAGGTTTTCACATGTTTATGTTGCAGCCCTGAGGTTTGGGTCCACATGGAGAGTCCTAAGGGCCTAAGGGCCTAAGGGCTTCACCATACAAGGTTTTTCTATGTCAGCATATAATAATAATAAATTTTTTTTTGATAAATAAACGGATATATTAACCAAAAGCTATAGAGTATACACTATACAGGAAGTATAAAAGCAGCAAGGGAAAATCAAAGGCAAAGAAAAAACAAAGCCTCACCTCCCCTCAATTTAAGGCCAGCATATAATAATTATAATAATAATAATAATAATAGTAACTAAGTAACAGGAATAGTATTTGTAATCTTACTCTCTTTCATGAATTTGACTACTATAATTAATTCATCTATGTATGACTCATAGAACTCCATGCTAATAGACCTAACTAAGATCGTTTGTCATATGAAACTCGAAAAAAACTGAATCGAAGAACAGAAATATAATTCATATATGGCACAGACTTACCATCGTTCTTTCTGGTTTTTTCTTCTTTTTTTTTTGGTTCGTGATTTAAAATATCATTAGCCAGTCAAAATTCCATAACCGATGTATATTGTATGAGACAATTAATCAACAGCCTTGATCTATACGTGAATACAAATCGATCAAAATTATCAAGAAAGCAAAACCTTATGTATCTGCGACAGAACAACCAAACGCGGCCTTCTTTCCTCTTCATAGAGAGTAAAAGCTTCCAACCCTTGGGCAATATATCTCCGAATTCACTTGCTTCCACAATCTTCCTCTTCTTCCTCCTGCTTCCCCATTGCCCATTCAGACCGGTCAAGAACCCTAACAACTCTTCCTCCGTGGTCAAGCCCTCTGTCCTCCTCCTCAATTCCGGACCAAAAGGATCCTCCGCATTTGCCAAAGCTGCAACATCCACAAAGACACCATTTTGGTTTACAATCCCCATTCCTCCAACTTCACCGCTTCCACCATTCTGATAAACAGCTATCGTCTTCTCGCTCTTAGGTCGCCCTCGCTTCCTCTTCTTCCCACTGTCGGCAACGACATCAATGGGGATATTTTGCAAAATCTCGTTAGATGTTTCCTTATATTCGACTTGAACCGGGATTAGATCATCAGCATGAGTCTCGGTAGCGAACAAGCCTTTAAGGAGTCCGATAATTAGGGAGTTCTCTTCGTCGACAGGCTCAAGAGCAGCTTTCTGGTTAAGGTGGGGGGAGAATCGGGGCCTGCGGGGAATGGTGGCTGCAATATCGGGCTTACGAGGAGCGAGGCGGAGGCGGGAGTAGGTCTGTTTGCGGCTACCTGCACTTTCATTGAAGATTGAGCGGTCAATTTTGGGGATGACAACGTCGTCGCAGCGGCGGAGATCGGAGGAGTGTAAAGAAGTGAGAGAGAGAGCCTGGAGCTCAGATTGGGAAAGAAAGCGGAGATCGATGAGCGGCAACGCCTCCAGGTGGAGGCCGCCGGAGGCCGTAGAGGCGGAGGATGCCATGTACATGGAATGGCTGTTGGAGTGCCTTTTGAGAGAGGGGCCCTTTTATTTTATTTTATTTTATTTTTCTCAGTTCACGAGCCTGAGTCAATCGCAGAAAATGGAGAGGGAAGGCCAGGGTAGGGTGGGTGGGGCGGAGGGGAATTCAAGGGACTGTTTCAAAGGCCCATTTCACATCCCCACCTACCTCCATTGTTGTTGGGCTCGTGAACCTGTCTAGGCCCAATTATTCCGTATCATTTCTTCCGTAAGTCGTTTTGAGTAGAATATTATAAAAATTAAAAAAAAAAAAAAGACTAAGAACCTGTTTGGTTCAACTAATTGTGGTAGCTATAGCTCTTTAATTATAAAAATTTATAACCATAAATAAAAAATACGAGATAATTTTTTATTTAACCATAAATAATATTATTTCATAAATAAATGAATAAATTTATGATTATAAATTTATAAAATTTTTATGGTTATTTTTTATAATATTATTATGAAATAAATTTCATATTTATGGTTATTTCTAATTTCATAAATATAAATTTTTATTTATAGTTATAACCATAAATAAAAAAATATTATTATTTATAAATATAAAAATATTATTTATTTCTTATATTATGTTTTTATGGTGATAAAAATTTCATATTATTTCATATAACAATAAATATATTTTATAAATTTATATAACTGTACAAAATTTATAATATTTCATATTATTTATAATTTATAATATTATTTCATATAATAAAAATAATAAGAAATTATAAATATTTTCACCATAGATAATATTATTTCATAAAACAGTATTTATATTTTATATTATTATTTATGAATATAATATCAAATAAATTTATAACCATAAAAATATTTATATTATTTCATATAATTTATAGTTTGTAAAACTTCTAAAAATCCTAAAATTACTTAAATATGAAGATAATAAAAAAAAAAAGTAAATATGATATTTTAATAAAAGCGAATAATGATAATAAATAAAAAAAGGAAAATCTGAAATTTTAATAAAAGCAGATCAAAAAAAGCTAGGACCAATTACAAGTTGTTTACCCCTAATTAACTATTGGTTTACAAGTTAAAACTACATACATTTTAAGTTTAAAAATCTTATTAGAAACCTATTAGATATTATTTTTAATTTGAAAATATAAATGTATTTCCTTTAGTTGGTACTTGGCAGAATGGAATATACTAGAATGTTAGGATATCATATTTCATTTAATAAGAAATCTATTTTAATGATATCATTTTTAATAGGATATAATTTTTTTTTTAATATTACATCCAATGAGGTCATAAAATAGTACAGAAAATTCAATATATTATGTTTATATTTAGTTTGTAAGATAAAAGTAAAAATAAGATAAATTGGATTCGTTTTTCAGTATTTGATATTTATTTAAAGGTTGTTTGGGACGCAAAAATGAAAATAGAAATCTATTTATTCTCTCTTTCATTTCATATTTAGAGTTTTTTTTTTTTTTTTGAATGAATATTTAAATAAATTTTATAAAATAGGAATTAAATAAAAATGATCCTACGGTATTCACAAAAAATGATTCTTCTATAAATTAAATCTCATTTATCGATAATATAAAATAACCTAAAATTGCTTTCGTATTATATATATATTGGGCTTAAGTTTTTACTCCGTTTGGGTTCCAATAGTTTTTATTTGGGTTTTGCACATTTGAGTTGAGCCTAATTAAATTGATCGGATTTGAACCTATAATATTTTGTTGGGCCTCTGTTTATGTATTATTGGGTATAGTCTATTTCTACACTGGCTACAGCCTTTGTTTGTTTTTGGGCTCTCTCAATTTGGGCTTTATGTTTTATTTTATATGTGGCCCAATCCTTGTGCTTTTTGTAGCTGAACATGGATGGGGCAGTGGATGACTTGTATACGCCACTTTTACATCCTTCCGGTTGTATGGATGTTTTTTTTTTTTTTTTTCTTTTTGAAAATAAAATTTTTACTTATTCAAAATAGTAATATATCACATCTCAATATAAAAACCAAAGTGTGAAAAATATTAGATAATGATGCAATATCTAAGTTAATAACAAAAATAAATGACTTAAGACCTATACAATTGATAATCATAATATGCTTAGAACATCTAAGATTTCAGATATAATGAAACATACTGACGAATATGAATTTGAGATGATTTATCTATCTAAACGAAACAACATTGCCTTCTTAATCACTCACAAGAATACTAATGTACAAATCAACCGTCGTATATCACAATATATGTCGCAACAAATCGAAATCAAAAACACAAAAAAAACGAAGGAAAGTAAAAAAAAAAAAAAATTCAAATCAAGTGAAAGAAACTTTTTTTTTTTTAGAGAAAAAGCCTAGATCTGAGTTGACGAACAATGTGATAAGTGATTTCAAGCCAAATAAGGCAAAAAAAAACCACACCCCTACCCCTCCAAAAGATGAAAATAACGAACAAAAAGAACTAGGAATTATAGAGAATAGGAAGAATGAAGAGCATTAAGTAAAAGTCAAATTATAATTTTAGATAATGTCTATGGATGTTAAGCACCTCTTTAGTGACTTTAAAAATCAGTTATTGAAAACTTTTTTTTTAACATGATTGTTTTGGTCAATTTGTATATACCTCGATTAATTCACTAAAATCCTGAAATGATCTATCGAGTAAACCTATAATGATCGTAAAGGAACTCGAACTAATGACAATTGATAAACCCTAAACCTTAGACCAATTGAATTTCCTCAAAGGATTTCAGTTATTGAAAACTATTGATAATATTTTATCTAACAAAATTTCAAATATTATCATCAAAGTATGTTTAAAAGAACCCTTAGATCAACTATTTTTATTCTTAATGTGATGATTAATATAAAAACCCCTTAAGAATTTCATTTAATTCTATATAAAGTTCTTTTGTTCTATTATTATTCTAGAGTTTCTTAGTTTGATCGCAAATAAGGTTGTAGTTATTTGAATGATGACATAAATTAATGTTACAAATTTGTAAATATTGTGAGACAAACTATTTAAAAATAAATCATTTAAAGATTTGGAGGGACAAAAATCTATGGCAGCTCACATCATGCATGTACAATTGCGTCCGAATTTGCAAAACCATGTAATGTCATCATCAACCAAATTAAGCCAAACCTAGGCTTTCGGTTTTGCGACACTTTGCCTATCTTTTCCTTCACGGATTTTCTTCTTTCCTTTGCTGGTCATTGAGGTCTCAAAATGACTAGACAATATTGTAATTCACTAATATCACCTCAAAATAATGCCAAAATAAATCATATTTGATTTAGCATGTCCTCACATCCAACAAATAATATTTACACCGTTGAATTTAAATGATTATAAGCGGTAATAAAATTAATCTCTAATCCTAATATAGATGTTTATTTATTTGATCTTGTAAAGGATGTATGCTTATTAAATTCAATAAACTTATAAAAACATTATAAAATTATAAGGTTATATTCGATTCCTATAAAATCGAAGGGAAAAATAAATAAATATAGTTGAATTTAATATTAATAATAATATTATTATTATTATTTCAAACTCAATTTATTTATTTTATCCTTGTTAAAATAATAATTAAAAATTTAAAAAAAATAAAAGTTTTGAACCAATTTTATTTATATTTATTATTATTATTTTGAAAAAATTTCATTAAACAATCAAGTATGTTTTTTCTTTCATTTTTATTTTCTTGAGAACCAAACACAATCTCATAGGTATTATTAGTGGCAGACCTAAAAAATGAAGTCACATTTTTTTAAGGGACATTAGAGTACAATAACTAGGCAATTTGACTCCAAACCTAGGTTAGGACTTTGACTCAAAATTTTACCTCTAGGCAGTTAGTCGGTGGTCTCGGGTTTAATAATATTTCGTGTCGAATACATTAAATCATGAAAAACCTGAAAACATTTTTTTCGTGACATGTATTATTAAACGGTCACTCAGAGTTGAATCAAGAAATACAATAGGCTTAAACTTTAGGAAAATTAGGTGGGTTCCTCAGAAAAAGATAAAAATATGGGTCGAATTCAACAAGTCAAAATCAGCACATAACCTCAACTTCTATGGATGCATTAAATCATAGAAAAGGAAAAGAACAAAGGAGCATAATGGTAAAATTCACCAAATTCAATCAATCAGAAACAAGAGATAGGCTAAGATATGTGGAAATGAATTTTCAACCACATGATGAGAGCTACTGTGACATTGTTGTCATTTCATTTCCAAAAGAAAAGGAATCTGATACCATTTATATTGGATGGCAGAGGGCAGGTACGACTTGGTGGCTAACAATGTCTGGTTAAAATATGGCAGATGTGAGAGATGTGCCCAATTGTGAATTGCGTGCGATTAAAAAAAAACTGTACATTTTGTTGGGATACCATGTGAGATGGGCCGGGGGAGGGGGTGTTTTGTAGGGCTATAATTGCTTTCCACGGTTTGTTTTTATTTTAGAATAGATCCTAACTTTTGCAAGTGGTTGAAGATATGGAGCTAACGGAAGGTATGGGATTTGATGCTCATGAGTCATGTGTCATGCCTTTATATCCCTACAAATTTAAAATTAAACTTACAACGACAAAAAAAATCACATTATTGTGGGTGCAATTTTGAGATTTGCTCTATATATTTTTGATAAAGAGGTCTTTATGTATTATTGATGAAATCATGTATAAAATGAACATCTTTAGTTACTTTTCAAGATGCCTAAGATTTGTGGTCAAAATTTCTCGCGTGAGATTTATGCATTTGTTATTTTATTGATAAAACTATTTTTGTGAATGAAACTATGATAACAAAAACATTTATTTTTTGATGCACGAATGTCTTAACCATCATATTTTAATTTAGCGGTGAGTCGAAAAATCAAATAATTCCATTTTCCTTATTTTTCATCAATCAAAATCAAGATAAATCGGACAAACAATTCAAGGAGAGAAAAAAAAGTATTTGTTAGGCCATTTTTCGGCTTATGCCAAAAGCTTTATGGTTTGCAAAAATGTTATAAAATTAAAAAAGCGCACAAACATTGCTTATGATGCAAAGTAATAAAGTGGTTCGATTAGAACCGTTATCGTTCATGAGTTTCATGAATTTTCAAGGGGATTGGTACCTAACTACCCAGTTAATTTGAGCTTATAAATGATTTGATCGTGAAATTACCAAACTAATCTAAAATAAAACTAAAAAAAAACAATTAATGTCCTATTAAAATCTGAAGCAGAAAGCGGTAAGATCTGAGAAAAATGAGCATGACAATCGGGGGTTGATTACCGTCTGTGATGTTTGTCATATTGCCTTTTAAAGCCCCAGTGGATTTGATCATGACTTGAATTGGTCATAGGAATTAGTACAAGGATCCTACTCTGCGTGTTTCAGCATGTTTCTCGTATTAACTTCTTTATTCGCGATTCATCCTTAGTTCTTGTGTGATCTTTTCGATGACATTTTCCTGGACTGTGGGCACTATTGTGTTCTTCTGACTAAAGCAATCCGGACCTAAGCTTCCGGAGTTGGTCACTTATTCTTACGATCCTTGCTTATTGTACTTAATGTCCCCTCCTAGTGCAATCCACCTAGTACTAGACTTTTCTAATTTCTTAGGTCTCTTTAACTAGGTTTTTAGCATTCCAAGTGATTAAATTTCACCTTAAGAGAATTAGAGCCAGATTTAAGGGCTTAGTTCCCACGTCACCAAGAATACCCTTGTAAAAATGATCAAATATCCAATTCTCAACAAGGTTTTATCAATTAAAACCATAATCATTCATAGATTTAACACTAAATACAACAAATCAAGCATATACCAACCAATCAATCAAAGATTAGACAAACATTAACACCACATTTGATAATCAATCCTATAGATATTTAGCCTAACATTTTAGCTATCAAGATCCACAAATTCATATCTAAGATGTTTTGAAATCGTAAATTAAAGAAGAGAGAAAGATAGAAATACAAAACAAAGCAATAAGCCTGAATGATTGCAAACCTCAACCCAAGTCGAAATATTTGATCTATAAGGTTAGCTTGCAAGAGTTTCAACACTACAAACTTAAAATCCCACATAACAAAGTTGGATCTACTAAAATTGGAAAACTAAACCTAAAGGTGGAACAAAACTCTCAAGAGAGAAGGAACCCTAAAGGAGAGCCTCTCTTTATTAATTTTTGAACCCTAAATCCAAAAGAAGAATGTCATATATATACACCTCGAAAACTAAGCAAAAAATGGGCCCAAAAATGGAAAACAAAATTGGGCTGCGTCGCATGGTCGCGACTGTGAGTGACTTACGATCACAACCTTACCAAGAAACTAGTTCCACAATTTCAACAAGATAGCTTCACGGTCGCGACCTCATCGAGAGCGTGCTTCACAGTCTGCAACAAGTCGCGACCTTGTCGAGGGCTTGATTCTACTTAGTCTTACGGTCGCAACCTTTGAGATATCATTTGCACAGGTGGTCTTCTTTTGTTGCACGGTTGCAACCGTGGGTATTTTTTTTTTAGCCTATCTTCCTTATTTCTTTTTTTACTTACTTTTTGTCTTCTTTTCTTCATTTTTGTAAAATACACAACTATAAGGGGTTAGACATGAAAATAACTAAAATGAGTGCTTAGTTAGCATTAAAATCATGATTTATGCTATATTTTGAACTAAATAATGCTAACCTAAAGTACCCTTAATAGTATTGTTTTAAAATGAGAGAAAACCATTATCTCAATTGTTATACAGGATTAGTTCATTTTTTGAAAATTTGCCCTCGTTTAGCCTCTTAATATTGGGTTGGGTTCAACACCAAAAAAAAATATTGGGTTGGGTTAGGTTAGGTTAACCCACTTTTTTTTTACAATTATTTACTTGAAATTACAATAATGTAATAATTTGTTACCAAGAGGTTTCGAACTTTAGTTCATTCCCTCCTTATGCTTGGTTTAGTGTTTTAAATCAATTGAACTATGGCTTATCTAGGGTTAGATTAATCCACTTGAACACCTAATCCAACTCCAAAATGAGTAAAAGTTTTGTACTCACCAATGACATTAATTGTAGTTGCGTAGACAACTTTCAATATCTTAATATTTTGTAAAAATTTGGAAAAATGTACCTTGTTACTTGTAGAAGTTGGCCTAATGACAAGTTGCTACTATAATAATATATCCAATGTGAAAAGTTGATTTAATTCTATAATAATGTAGGTAGTATCCTAAATAAGATGAGCAAATGGGCTGGAGTAAGGTAAAACATCGCACTCTGTAAGTGCTGTGAAAATAAATAAATAAATAACAAAGGCAAATGTAGCCATGAATTCGAAACGGAAGGCTTGGGGAACAGTAAGGTCAAGTGGAGGAGCCGTCGAGAAGGGAAATATCCCGTACAGTGAGAAATTAAGAAAGGGAGTCAAATGAGGACAGTCCATTATGGGAAGTCCTAGTAGGCATCTTTATTGCTTATCAAGAAGAAAAGCTTTAACCTAACTAGGAGTGCCCTCTTTTCTTCTCTTTTTTTTTTTTCTGCTCGCCCTTTGTTTAAGCCTTACACAAAGATGAGTGATTTTTATCCATCTTTTATCATTTTTTTTTTCAATAAAGTAATTTTTTCATATAGATATAAGTTTTTTTTTATTTTATTTATTTGGCATTTTATCACCATTTATCAAGGCATACTTCCTGCTATGCATTGCTACGCACGCGATCGTCTACTCGATACGATAATATGTTATTTATATAATAAAATATATTCGATTTGACAGAGACTTTAAATCACGATGATCAATAAACTGCATAACTGAAATCATATATATTTTAATTATTATAATATTATCAAATATATTGGCTTTAAGGTTATTTTTTATGCTATTAATCTAAATATTGTATCATTTTTTAAATTTTTAACAAATTTGATTATATGTTTTTATAGAATGTATTATTAGTTTGAAATTTGAATCAATAAAATTATTATTATTATTTTTTTAAAAGGGAGTCAAATAGTGGTATTAATTAGGATATTCAGAGGAGAAGCACGGTGGGGCAGCACAAAAGAAGGTTTAGTATAAAATAAGAAGAGTTTAGGGGTCAAAATGACCCTTTTAAAAATAAATATTAATTTTAAGCTTTTTTTTTCCAATCTATTATCCAATCTAGTATTCTTAAAGACATTTAGAAGAAATTTGGGATACAGGAAATATAGGGTTGAGTCCTAACGAAAACAAATTTATAAGGAATATAATATTATGATGTAATAATTATAAAAAAAAAAAAACATTTAGGAGAGATGTTCAATTTTTTTTTAATCTAAGTTAAAAATCGGTAATTATCAACTAGGTTTTCACTTTTTAACTAAAGCTAAAATGGGTAATTGTATCATTGATTCTAATATTTGGAGGCCAGGTTTTCCAAGAATGTCTTTGAAGATTATTGTGTTCTTCATTTAACCGATTTTGTACGTTGCTTTTAACTTTCACCAAAAAAAATAAAAAAAAGGCTATAATCGGCAATGACGGCTTTAGTATAAGAATAAACATGTAGAAGACAATTACGACTTTAACATAAAAATAAAACTGCAATTTTTTAAGGGTTAGATTGAAGATATGTTTACAAAAAACTGTTAAAAGCAATATTTTATTAAAAAGCAAGGGACCCAAAACTCGAATTGGAAAGATGATTATAATATGGTTTAGGGCAAAGCCGTGTTATATGCGCGTATGTCGTAACCTGATGTTGCTATCTATTTCTACTCTCTTCTGGGCATTTCTATTCCATATCCCCACCCCCAGAACATTACTCACTCACTACTCTCTACACCCCCATACCAAATCTCACCTCCACCCACAAACTCTCTATTTCTACCCTCTTCTGGGTATTCCTAAGTTCTAAGTTCTAAGTTCTAAGTTCTAACTCAAACCAAACCACCTCCACCCACAATCTCTCTCTCTCTCTCTCTCTCCTTCTCAATCTGGCAGACGTCAACTTCTTCAGGTATGTAATCTTATACATTATGAAACACCCTTTTGGTTTTCTGAAATTGTTTTTTTTTTTTTTTGGATGAATTTTGTCTGAATAAATATCTGAAACCGAGGAGTTTTGAGACTGGCAATGGGGGATCTATGAGCTATTATTACCTTTTGGTCAGGGAAAAGTCTGAGAAGGATTGGCTGGGTTTTTTGGAATTTTCTTGAGATTGGGTTTTCTTTTGTTTGGTATTGATTGATTATGCCTCGCATATGCAGGTTTGTGAATTATTGTGGAGGTTCTGGTGAGAAGTTGCAGTGTATATCACTCTGGCCGACACTCTAGCGTTATCTTCTGCAGCCGGACCACGACTCCATTCTTGGAAGCCGGGTGTTCAGCCATCTTCCGGTTGGTCTCGCTTACCGGTTTGGCGACTTCCTATTGACTATGGCTAAGGCTGATTTTTTGATTCAGGCATCAATAAAAATGTGATCTCTCTGCCATTTGAGAGTCTTTGTTGACTTAAGAAGGTTCTTTATTCTTCCATTCGAGATGTGAGCATCAGTACCACTGGATTGAACAAAAAAGAAAAAGGGTAAAAAAGAAAGAAAAAAAATTGCGGATAAAAGAGTGGATTTGTAGATTTTGAGTTTGTCACTTGTTTGCAATGGTAATCTTCAATTGTTTGTCGGCACTGGTCAGGAAGAAGAAGAAGAAGAAAGATGAGGTGAGAATCAGATGGGTTTTCAATTATGTATGGGTTTCACCGATTGACTTTGCTAATTTCTTGTATCTGCTGCCTATCATTTCAGGGAGACCAGGAATCTTCAAAAACTGTTGATAACAATAAGGGACTTAGAACCGTGCAAGTGAAGCTGGAACACCCTTTGATATCTTCCAAACCAGAGGAATTGAACACAACTTCTTTTAGCGTCTCAGTACCTTTTGATATCAAGGGGAATTCGACATGTAAGGTCAAGGTAATGAGCCATGAGAGTCCCATTGAAGGTGAAGCGGTGGAGGTGGCTTATGAAGGAGAAGATGAGCACGAAGAGAACTCCTCCATCAAGAGGGAATTTTCCGATTTTGATCTCCAAGCCCATGTAGCTAATGCAGGCGAAGAGGAATTTCAATCGAGACACAGAAACATGAAGTCTTCTGATTCATTTGATATTGAAGTTAATGGAAAATTTGAGGACAAAGCCGAGAAGGATGCTGGGAAGAGCGGTGATATCATACAGAATAATGGACATGTCAGACCGGCATACCTGGTTGCAGATTTCTGGGTCACCCAAGCTTTAAGCGCTCCCTTGTCTGAATCTAGAGTCATATGGAGAGGCTCACAGCTATGGCTGATATGCTCTTCCAAGTCCATTCTTAAAATCAATGATGGATGTGGCAATTCTTCCTGATAATCCAGGTGCCCATACTGTACTATTTGTTTGAGCGATAATAGTGATACAGCCAGCGCCTTCAAGCCAAGTTTTGCCTTCAAGGAGCAGAAGATTGTGGTGGAAGTTGTTCCTTTGGAGCCACAGGAATCTCCACAAACCATGGGCAACAAAGCCACTCCCGCTTCCCACCACTGCTCCTTTCAATCAGCGGGGGGGTTATTGTTCGGATACCATTGAACCAAACCGAGGTCTGCAGTCGAGCGAGCTGGAATCACCTGGATCATTCACCGGCAACAACCACCAAAATGACAACCAGAGCTGGGATGGGTTTCATGGTAGAACTTCTGGTTTATGGCCCCAGAATCACTGGGTTGCTTTCTCTGGAGAATCATCACCCTTTGCAAGAGTGGATGAATGGGTGAAAGATCTGGAAGCCCAACCCCCGTTTCCAGTTGACAATGATGACAACATTGTAGAAGATATAACCTTCCCGCCATCTCCTGAGACAGGTAGATCACCGGGTAGAAGTACAACACACCTGACCCGGCATCCAAATACCAATCTTTCAGAAGAAATGGTACATGCCAATAGTGTTATCCAGTCTCTGAATTCTTCATCAACTGTGGCTCACATCTCTGGTATTGGTTTAAAAGTCATTCCCTCTATATCACACTTCTCCAGTCTACGATCAGTCAACTTATCAAGCAATTACATAGGTATGTGCTTTTAGTCCTGAAAATAATTCTCAGCTGTTATGAAATATGGATGGCCCCAACTGAACTGCTTTACTTTGTTGTTGTTCTTCTTCATCAATGTGCAGTCCATATTACACCTGGATCACTGCCCAAGGGCCTTCACATCCTCAATTTGTCAAGAAACAAGATCAGCACCATTGAAGGACTGAGAGAATTAACCCGACTACGGGTGCTTGATCTCAGTTACAACCGGATATCTCGAATTGGGCATGGTAATCATATCATCTTCAGTGAACTCTTGTTTATTTTATAGATGAATATTTCCAAGAACAAACTCCATTTTAAACTTTAAGATATGTAGAATTCTAAATGGGGACTCTGAATGACAATGGTGTCAGGATTGTCAAATTGTACGCTTATCAAGGAGCTCTATATTGCCGGTAACAAGATAAGTGATGTTGAAGGTTTACATCGACTCTTGAAGTTGACAGTCTTGGACCTTAGCTTCAACAAGATAACCACCACAAAAGCGCTGGGCCAACTTGTGGCTAATTACAACTCCCTGCTGGCGCTGAACCTTCTGGGAAATCCAATCCAAAGCAACATCAGTGAGGACCAGATCCGCAAGGCAGTTGGCAGTCTACTCCCGAGGTTAGCTTACCTCAACAAGCAGCCGATAAAACCACAAAGAGCACGAGAGGTGGCCACAGATAGCGTTGCCAAAGCGGCGCTTGGGTATAGCGGCCAGAGCTCGCACCGGCGGTCAGGGAAGAGGGTGAGCCAAGGTGGTTCACTTGTCTCCAGTGGCCATAGGAGCAGTGCTAGTGTTAGGCATAAGAGCAAGAGCAGCAGGTCAAAGAGCAGAACTACCCACTACAACTCACCCCTCAGGATTAGCTCATCTGCACTTGCATCAACGTCTCGCTAGTCTTCTGTCTTTACAGTTGCAAGAGAAAATCTTAAGGCCAAGTTTCTGGAATTATGCATCCCCATCAGTCTCGAGGCATGTTGTTTGAGTCTCTTTTTTATTCTTCCTTCCTATCTTATTTTCATTATCCATTAAGCTAGTTTGCTGAAGCTAGCCACTTACTAGCTTCGGTAGATAGCTCAGTTTGAGTTTTTCATTGAATACCAAAAATTTCTGCAAATCTGGCTTGATTTCGTGTCCGGTGAAATGGTATCTGCAGTGTCATGACCAGGTCACGGCCATGGCCCGCTATGATCTCCATGTGATCGTTGCATTTTTTTTTTTATAAATAATGAGGTGGCCTCAATTGAATTATGTTGGTCCCCAATCAGTCCCCTTCAAAGCCTGGTTCAAGAGTGGGTCCTTGTAATCACGAATCAAAAATCTTGTCCCCCTTTTTATCCATTTTGCGATTTATATGAGATTTACTTTTTTCACAATGTTTGAATCCATACAAAATAGAGTTCCTTTTTCAACACAATATTCGAATCCGTACAAAACAGAGTTCCTTTTTCTCTTTTCCTTTCCGCATTTGAAAATGGAGGAATCATATTAGAAAGCATAAGCTTGTAATAGGTTGTACAATAAACTAAACTGCAGAGGATGGTTTCAACTGCAAAAAAGGATTACTTAGAATAGCGAAGGGTAACAGGAACGGGAAACTCCTGTTGGGTGCCAGCAAGCAAGCTGCAAAATAATGGATTCATAGCGGAATGGCATTAAGTGATACACCTGCTCTGCACCCCTGTCCCACGCGATACACCCCCATATCTGTTGCATTCATGGGGGAATCAGGAATGTTGTCCACCCCGCTATTAAATTAAGGCAGAGAAATGAAAAAAAGAAAGCTGGCAGGAAGACTCCCAACGGAAAGAAACTGCACCTCTGGTGACTTTGAGGTTAACAGAATCATCTTACTTTGCTTTCATACAGGTACGCAAGCCTACAAGCGAAAGGGAAAGGAAGGAAAGCATCTCGTTCCTGTAAACCATAACTCAATATTACTAAGCAAGATTTTCATCCCTAAGAGTGTAACGCAAAAGGCAATTACGAATTGATTTTTTTTTTTTCTAAATACAATCAAGTGTTATTTTGGTCAGCGTGCAAAGCTACATATTCAAGACCGGTCTCAACAAAAGACCAACAAGTTAAAAACGCTATCTGCCCCCTCTTCATTTACAAGTGCAACCACCGAAGTAAAAATCTAGTCTTATTTGAATATGGAGATCAAAATAAGTTCATCATTGGATGACAAGATAAGGGGGATTTAAAAGAGACCCAAGATTTTGTGAAGCTACCCACATTTCATTTCTCCATGAAAAAGAGGCTTAGAGATAGGCACCCAAATTGTCAATTTGACGATATAATTACCTTCATGAAATGTTTTCACCTGGGTGGCCAATTTTGAGCAATTATCAATAAACAATAAATCCTAGATGATATCTAGAGATAGGCGTCCAAATTGACAATTGAACAATATAATTGCCCCACATGAGATGTTTTCACCTGGGTGGCCAATTTTGAGCAATTATCAATAAACAATAAATCCTAGATGATATCTAGAGATAGGCGTCCAAATTGACAATTGAACAATATAATTGCCCCACATGAGATGTTTTCACCTGGGCAACCAATTTTGAGCAATTATCATTAAATCCTGAAATTCTTCTTTCTTTAGAGGGTCCCCGACACTCATGAGATGGCCCATGGAAGTGGAGATCATTCTTTTTCTGTACTCAACAAGCACAAGAAAGCACTGGCATGAAAAAAGCTCTTTCAAATTCGATATCCAAATCCATCATACAGTTACCGGGAAACATGTATACAAAAAATAGAGGATCAATGGTCTTTTATTTTCCCTCAAACTATGCATTTATGCATCACTAAATTATGGCCAGACAAGTATGGGGCATTCCACATCCCATGAAAATAAAATGGAATGTAATCATATTGGCACATGGCACATGGCACATGGCACATTAAGGTATAAACCTGTCACCCAAATGGGGCAAGCAAACAAAATTGACAATCACCGTAGATATATCATCTACTTCAAAAGATATCATGAATAAACAATTCCTTCCCATCTTTAGTGGGACCTGCCATGTTCTATATTCTGCCTTAGTGATAGATTTAGACCAAAGTTGGGTGCAATATAACAAGGAAAAGAAAATAATCAAATTAAATAAATGAAAACCAAGATGTAAATTAATAAAATCGAATTAGAGACTAAACCATAAAGCAAATAGAAGCAGCCACTAATCTAGGGAAGTTTTGGGTGACAATAAAAGTGACAGCACAAATCTGTAAATCTATGTGAAGAGAGAAAAATAGAGAATCCCTAATTTTATTATTTCCACAGAAAATAAGTCTAGTCTCTACATTACATATCTGACGATATATAGCATACACTCATAGTGACTCACAATACAAGAAGACACAGCGAAAAGATCAGATAATATCTAACACTTCTCAAGTTCTGAAAGATATATGTCATACGCACTGCCTCGTTTACAACGATTTAATTCCAGACTGGCAGATTTAAGAAACATGTTCACTACCGATCATTCAATCGACAAACTAAAGAGTACCATACATCCCGATGAGATCTTCTCTCTAAATGAAGTGGCAATAATCCTCAATGTTTGGTCCTTTCATGGAAGATCGATTATGCATGGTGTTATACCCTGTTGTCGCAGATGAGCTTCCATCCTGCTCATCCTTTCCAAATCCCAACCCCGAGGCGCCTCAACCATACACCACATGTCACAGTGGTCATAGCTCGACACTTGGCTTCAACGCTTGCATCTAGCCACCGCATGTTGTTTCTACTCTTCCGTGATATTAGGTTACCACCAATGAAACACAAGATCCTGGTGAACGTCTATCCGAGCCAAATTTAACTGCAGATCCCCAGAACTAATAACCCGGGTGTGACCTCTATTCTCGTATTAAATACACCTCGACCGGTGTACTTTTAATATATCAAGAATGCTGACAAGATCCCAATGGTTATCAGCACGCGACCGGGGAGTGAATCGAATAACAACACTCACCTGAAGGAAATGTCCGCGAGCATTTCCAGGGAGATAATCTGCTTTACCTACCTGCCGATATCTCCCAGATCTCCGAAAAGACTTCGTCCCTTGCATGTTTGACATTGCATCCATATGAGCGCCAACTGGCGCCCAATATACCCAAGCTTTCCAAGATGCTCCAAAGCATACTTCCGCTTAGGAGAGGATCACACCGTAACTGATCGAGCTATCTCAATTCCCGTGCATCAGCTCCCCAAGTCTTTAGTTTGAAAGTGGGTGAAAAGATGTCGCTTGGGCCTCAATACCATCCTAATCATCGCCTGTGAACACGATGTCATCCACATAAACAACCGATAAATACAACGCCCGAAGAGTTATGATACTGTGAATCGAATGGTCTCAACAGATCGCGGCTACGCCAAATTTTGAACAATTAACTAAAACTACAAACCACAGCCGAGAGATTGTTTCAAGCCATATGTAGAGCTACAACCCGCACACTGTCCACTCCTCGAGCAACAAAACCGTGTGGTTGCTCCATAAAAACTTCCTACGGCATCACCATGGATAAGACATTTTAATATCCAACCCAAAAGCTCGCCAGAACACATAAAGCAGCCCATGGAGAGAAGCAGACGATGTACAATCTTGGCACCCGGGAGAAGGTGTCACCACAATCGAACCATAAACATCCTCAAGAACTGCTAAGCGATCAACCCGACTACATCAGACTAACCTTAATCACAGATTCAACGACAACTAACTGAAACTTACTAACTCCGGCAAAACAACAAGATCCCAAGTGCCGTTGAGGCAGAGCAATGCATTTCATCTACCACGCTTGGCTGGCCACTCGTGATGGGAAAGTGCCTCATTGGTATTCTGTGAAGAGAAACAAAGGAAATAGTAGAAACAAATGCAAGAGTAGGTAGAAGATAATCGATGGTAACTCAAAATTGTAAATAGGATGAGGATTTCGCAAGAGCGATTACCTTTCCAAGAAGAATGGTAAGCCACAAGAATAAAGAGCTGGGTGAGAAGTCAAGGGAGAGGAAGTGAGTCGTGGGCCTCAAAGAGGCGGAAAGGAACAACGGCACAGTTGGACGACGATGATAGTTTCCAACCGGATTTGGTAAGACATCATCAACCCAGTATGAGATGATAGGAAGTGGGTAAGACTTCAATAACCCGGAAGAGACTTTGAGGAGGAGAAGAAAGGAGTCCTCAAAGAAGGTGATATCACGAGAGAAAGTACCGATGAGTCCAGGGGAATAACAACGATAACCTTCAAGCTCCGGAGTAGCCTAGAAGATGCATTTCATGCTCAATAAAGCTTGCCTGTCTCTAGAGCGGTATACGAATAAAGCGCAAGCATAACAACCAAAACACGGCGAGGAAGGAAATAAAGAGGTTGGTCAGGGAAAAGAAGGGAATGAGGAATCTGAGCATGTAATACAGATGAGGGCGTACAATTAATCAAATAACAAGCTGTAAGAACAGTGTCCCCCCAAAAACGAAAAGGAACATGATAGTGGAGGAGGAGAGTACGAGCTGTCTCAATAAGATGACAATTCTTACGTTTAGCTACCCCATTTTGTTGAGGAGTATGAGCACAAGAAGACTGATGAAGGATCCATGTCAGACATAAACGAAATAAAGGGTGCATAAAATATTCTCGCATTGATATCATCACGAACATTACCTAATAGAAATATCGAACCCGTAAGAATTTCAAAGATAAAATTTCTTAAATAAAATAACTTAATAGTTTTCATTAAAAATAACCAAGTACATCGAGAATAGTCATCAATGAAAGTGACAAAACACCGAAAAGTCTAGCAGAACACGCAAATCGGCTGCCGACCCCAAACATCAGTGTGGACAAGGTCAAAAGGAGATGTCGTCATTTATTCAAACATGAACGAGACACGAGTATGCTCCTAAGTCGACAGACTCACACCACGCAAAGTTGACGCCAAGAAGCCGGAAAACGAGGACCATCTCTCCTCAACTTAGAAAGACTAGCGGCCTGCACGACTGATGAGGATGAGCATCGTAGGGAAACTCCAAACCGCAGGAGATGGATTGCGAGAAGTAGTGAGAGGGCCCCGAGACTCACGCTCCGATGCCAATCGCCTCCTCGCATCCGGTCCCGTAAGGTCACAAATTGACTTAAAAATAACTAATGCTTAAGAGTACGAGCTGATTTTACCGATCAAATAAGACAAAGTGACACTGCGAGTATGTGGCTGACGTGGTCATATGCAGTGGGCGAGAGGATGTTAGCTAAACCAATACCTTTAGCCACGCTTGAGAACCATTGGGCTTAAGGTGTACAGAGGTAAAGTAGGGAAGATAAAGAAGAGGTAAGAGAAAAGATCTTTATTACTGTGAATGTGGATCTAAGCACTGCAGAGTTCAGAACTGTGGTCCATAAGACACAGCAGTGCAAAGAGGCATTACTCTGCTCGGCAATAAGAATGTAGCCGATTTCCTTTGGTCATTGATATCAAGATAGTGATCATAATTACACTGGGCCGCAGAGGAATATTCCGGGTACGCGCGCGATCTCTCACACTCGCCGGGGTCGCTGAATCGTAATCGAAGATCACACGCGGTGCGTTATGGAGGTCAGCCCATGCAACTCATAACAACGTATCACGTGTGACCTGCTTATCGGGCACAGGGTGGCAATGATGACGCTGGTCCCGACCGGAACCACTCGCCTCCTCGGCGTTGCACAGAAACCCACGGGGCAGACCCTAAAGGGCCATCGATGGCAAAGTCCGTGTGGAGGAGATACGAGGAGTAGCAAACACATCATCCAAGGATTCGACCGATGGACTCCGCCAAGAATCCGATCTCGAGGGTCTCAAGATCCTGACGGAGCCATCGATATAAGGACCATGAAGAACTTGTCAACCCGCTTGTCGGGTCGCCCCAACGTCACTAGTGGCAGGTTAATGCCGTGGAACTCCTCCCTTAAGAGAGGCACTGCCACACACTAGATAAATCCATGTCTCTGTCATGATATTAACAGCGTAAGCCACCTTATAAAGACGCGGACATCATTCGCAGATGTAGCCTACCGATTCCAAAACTTGTAATACGCCTCCTCAGCTCTCAAGACGTACAAAATTTTGGATCAACCGACCGCCTATAATACGCTATATAGTCACAGATCTATTTTCTTCCAAAGGCACCTTGTCAACACTAGGTAGCATCCTCCTGTAATAAGATGATCCCTGATGACCTCAGACTCATGAACCAGAATCCACGAAATGCACTAGAGAGAAAGAAGTTGATCTAACACTCATTTATATGCAAACAGATAAAGGAGCTTTTGGAGAATGCACACTGACTGAAATTACACACTGCTGATGAAAGAGGCCCATAGGAGGCTTAATCACGCCAGGCTTAAATCACACTGAACCTGAAATCACTACCGTGGAACCCAAGATTTAAGAAAAAGAGGACCCAAAACCGTAGAGAAGACGACCGACAGAGGGCCATGAGGCAAAATGGGCCAAAAGGTGGATACGAGGGCTCGGTGACCTTAGGATAGAACACTGGAGACTACACGGACGACCAGGTGTGGAGTCCCACACCGAGAAAAGGAGCTTTCACGCCGCCAGCATGCCACTACGCGCCGCAGGACTCGCAAGTCGCCTGAGGAAGGTCGCGCGCGGACTACAGCCGGTCGCTGCCACGGCGTAGACTCCGCCTCGTGTGCCTCGGGAATCGTGGCTCCGGGCCGAGAAGAGCTCCCTGAAAGTCGCGGCGCAGCTGATCACGAGGCCGGCCAAGTGATCACGACGAGAAGGAGATCCGGCCACGAAGGAGATCTAATGAAACACGATCACCGAAAAAGTAAATTTAGCTTTCCTTCGCTCGATACCATGTGAAGTAGTACAGAATCCTACCTATTATTTCACGTAAAATAAGTCTAGTCTCTAAGCATTATGTATCGACTTATATATATACACACCTGCTGTGGACTCACAATATAGTAAGATAATAAAGGAAAAGATCGACAATATCTAGCCAAATCTACATGTTGAGTTCTCGTCTCGAGACTTGTCTGCCAGAAAAGTTAGTGAGGGTGTTTATGTTAGGTTCTAGGTTTAAGTCCCAATGGGCACAAATAAATTACCAACCGAAAGAAAAAGGGAAAAGAACACAGAATCATTTTTTCTATCTACTCCTGAAAAGGAGGGGACCATTTTGGTTTTATTTAAATTGAAAATCTGAGACAATAATATGAAGAATACATGTTCCTGTGGCCAGCCCTATAACACCTCAGGATTATGCAATGTGAATACATCTTTAAACAAAGGTTTTAAGCCAAAAATTAGATTTGAGACTACCTGACATTTTCTCCTGATAGCAAATAGATACTAAGATTAAGGGCACTTAACAAGAGATAAATTGTTGACTTAATGCAGCAATGACATGCAATTTAAAATATCTTTTACAAATAGGATACAAAATGTTAAGCACTAATCCAGGATATGTTACATATGTAGAAAGGAGAGTTGGGAGTTTCCAAGGAGCACTAGATGCACTTGCTAATAGTTAAAAGTTAAAAGCACTTTCTAAAATAGATGTTTGGAAACGTTTCAAAAAATCACTCTAAAATTTTGGATTAGCACTTAGTAGGTATTTTAATTTTTGCTATGTATCTTTGTTTTTTCTTTTTTCTTTTCTTGATAGGTAAATTTTTGCCCCCTTTGGGACTTGAACCTAGAACGTTTCAAAAATCCTCCCTATCCCTTTACCATTTGAGCTATGCCTCAAGGCTTTACACTTCCCAAACTTTTTTAGTTCATATCGAAAATACTAATTGATTCTCCAGAAAAGCATTTTTAATAGAAATGCTACTAGCAGAAATGATACAGGCAGGAGACACTTGCATGAGACCTCTCCCAAATGGGCCCTTAGGTTCCTTGTCAGCCAGGCATTCTTCCTCATATTTATGTTTAATGTCTACAATATCAACTACCACATACTTGATGCACTTCTCTTTATAAGTAAAATGGCACACCAACTTTGATCAATGTAAAATATTATGCCCCTTGGGTTGTGGAACCGACTCATGAAGACTGAACCTATCATGCTATGGGATAACACCATCTACAAAATATATCCAGTTCTTCCAAGGAATTGCAACTGACCTGGAAATAGACACACTGATATCTGACGGAAGAAACCATTCACTAACCTTCAGACTGTCCTCAAGTTGCAACAAGAACATCCACAATTTGCCCATTGGATTTTGATCAGAAGCCTGCAAAGTATATAATCATTTTAGCTGTTCCCAATATTGCATTTTGATCCAAGGTCTTGATATCCTTCTGTTCTTGTTAATATTTTTTAATTTCACAGCCAGAAAGTAAAGAACTTCTATATGGCACACATAATTAGAATGAATGCTAAATACTATGGTGAAAACTTGAAATAAACAATGAGTTTTTAGGGTTTTTTTTTTTTTTTTTTTTTTGGGATAGGCAAATGAGTAATTATATTATAAGTGCCTATAAGGAGCCGCACTGACCTACAAAATAAACAAGGAATATTTTGCAACATTCTCCCATCTGCGAATTACACATTGAGAATAGACAAACAATCTGCAAGGAAAGGCATAAGATGAATGCAAATTTATCCCTTCAGGACGGATTCTTGAGTAGCAAAGTATTCTTACAGCATGCATCTGGTTTACTGTCTACATCACCTCTTGTATGTGTCTAGGAATAACTAATGAAACTAGAGCCTAGAGTCTCAGCATTCGGTTCAAATATCAAGAAGGCCATGAGTTTAGAAGAGGTGTCCAGAACAAGCAATTATCAGGAACTCTGTTATGATCTAGAAAGCAATCAAGCACTAAGTTTCTCAGCTAATTGGAACCAATGGTGATGGCACTAGCTGCACTATGCATCACTTGTGAAGTAATGGCCAAATATTATCCTATATGGCTCCATAAGGCCCACACTATTCAGTTATTAATAGAAGAACTTGGCTGAATATTCTCAATTCTCACAACAACCACTTGATTGCTTGATATATCTGGATTGATGAGAGACATGAATTTTAGTCACTCAATACCTTCATACTGTTTCATATTTTTAATGAGTGGAATACCAAGTGAAGAGCATTTTCAGCATGATGCAATAAGAAATGTCATTAGGAAGAATATAGTGCCCCTTCTAAGGTGTATTGCAGTAAACTATCTGAACAACTGAACGGGGAACATAAGTTATCAAAAGATGCAATTCAACAACAGGAAATAACATCCACAAGGAATAAGAAGTTGAGAACCAAGAAAATCAATCAACTGAAACTTGAAATGAATAAAGTAAAGATCAAGCACTGCAAATGGATATTTAAACTTTAAACTTGCTCCAAGCAGCAATATATAACTTCACATTATAAAGAAAGGAGACAATAATAATAATACTAATAATAATAATAACAATAATAGTGATATGCCTAAGCTTACCTTAAACATGTACAACAAAATTTGCTGCCAATCTATCCTTTAACTTTTCTCATTGCTCTAATTTTCTTTTTCTTCCTATGAACTGTCGTCAGGAATCAAGTCCCAAGTATAGCTTGACAAATAACAAGACATGCAGACTGTTAACCTCTACTTTTTGTTTCTTATACCAGAATCAGACTCCATATCTTGCATTTCAGCATATTTGTAAAGCTTCTCATTGAAGACCACCTGTGGATCCTTATTCATCAAGGCTCCATTTTCATCGTATGCATCTTTCAAGAAAACAGCCCAATTCATCTCCGTCCCAGCCAAATAGAAAGTCCTGGGCTGCTTTAGAAGCATCTGATAGGCATGCTTAGTCAAACTGAACTCTTCTTTGAACTCCACGATATGATGTATAGAAGCCCTCTTCTCCAATGTCAAGTTCAAGAACTCATGCAACACCCCAACCCTATACTTCTCTGCCTGCAAAGTCCAAAGATCTAACCCTGATCCGTCAGAGTAAGGCGAGACTAGCGGGAGCGTGTTCAACAAATTCAACTTCCTGACATCATCCACGTCCAAGTCCAAGTCCTTCCCATGTTTCACCGGAAACTTAAATGCCTTCTTAACTCGATCCTCGTCAATCATAAAGTCCCTCTCCAACGCACTCACAGCTAACAATGGATCCCAATTCACTAGTTCAAGCACTCTCCTCCCATTATCTTCAACCCCGATCTTGAAATAATTCGGATACTTGGAAACCCGGTCCCTGAAATCATCCGGAATCCCAAACAATGCTCTACAGTGATGAATCTTACTCAATGGAATCCGCTTCTTGGCAGACATCATTAGCAATTTCCGCACGGTAGTAACCCTTTCTGTCTCCATAGATTCCATAATGGACTTCTCTTCCTCTAGCAGGTCCTCCATGAACTCAGTAAAACCAAACCACATTTTCCCATCGGTGTGGCGATAAGTCTCAAAAATCAAGGGGTGGCGCTGGATGGAGCGGAGGACTTTGCGACCGCGGGGAAAGCCTAGCTCACGGTGGAGTTTGCCGGCGTCGTCCAAGCGGAGGACGTGATCGGGCTGTTTGGAGAGAAAATTTTTTGATCTGGTGAGGAATCTGAAGAAGGAGTCGCGTTGGACAAGTAATTCAAAGTGGGGGAGGCGATTGGGTTCCGACTGAACGAGTTTGGTTCTGGGACTCTCTTTGTTTTTACTCTTTTTCTTGTGCTTTTTGGGGGTTTTGGTGGGAAGGAAAGAGGTGGAGAAGGAGGAGATTAAGGGTTTAGGCGTAGAGGAGATGATGGGAGGGAGTAGGGTTTTGCACAGGCAGACTTTGGGTTTGGGGCTTTGGGTGAGGCGGCGCCACCACCACGCCATTGAGTTTCAACTTATGATTTCTTTTCACCTTCCTCTCCTTCCAAGTTCCATTTCCATCATCTAGTTTCTCGATTTCTCAGACCGGCCGGCAATCTCTGAGCCGATAGTCTGAGCGGCTTTGGCCCCACTCAGGCCCAGATGCCCAAACTTTATCCCAAGTCACACAGACAGCCACAAAGAGGAAGGTAAACTCATTTAATTACGCGTGCTCACTCCTGGATTCATTTTTATGTACAGATTTTCATAAAAATACCTTTCTTTTCTTCTTCAAATAAAAAAGATTTTATTTTTATTTTTATCTAGCATGAATTATTTTTTAAGAAACAACATGAGAAATATTATTTTCACAAATTTTAGGGTTATTTAATATCTTTTAATTAAATATTTAATAATAATAGTAATAATAGACTTGCCCCAAGAAAGCAATTAATTTTGTTTTAGAAGGATGCAAGTCAAAATACATAAAGATCTAACATTTTTCTGCATAAATTCTTCACTAAACTCAAAACACTCCACTGTTTCCAATAATACAAACCTGTAAGAATATCTCTCAAATAGCTATCTAAAAATCAAGATATGATCTAAAACTGTTATTCTATTTGTTTTCCATTTCTTTTTAGATTTAGCCTGAAAGTTTCTTGGGGATAGAAAGATTTTCAAGAAATGTGGTATCTTAAAGTTTTATCTATTCCAATTTTACTCCCTTTCTCTTCCCTTATCAATTACATCACGCATCTTCAATTCATTTATATCACCCACATAATATATAAATTTCATCATACAGAAATCACCTTCCATCCTTCACAAATACTCATCATATGTTTAATAGCTTCATGATATTTAAAGTAAATATCATAGAATCCTATTCACTGAAGAATACTTGCTTCATTATCGCTCCAATTGGCTTGTTCGATTTTTCAATTTAAAGATCTAAGTATTTAGCTTTTACTCCACTCGAGATGCTCTAAGTCTTGGAAATCCTACAGCTATAAGGTTAAACTTGCGCTTTCCATACTAAGCTAAGATCGGAATGATCTTATTAGCTATTCAGTTAAGTGGTGTGCTTTGACTAAAAAAATATTAACCGAAACTCTCTTGATTCAATTTTATTAGTTTTTTTTTTAAATGAAAAATAATTTTATGATTCAAACATGCAAATTGCAATAGATCGATAAATCTAAGATACAAATTATTAAAAATTATAAATGATGAAACAATATCTAGGTTAATAACATAATAAATTGATATAAAACCTATAAATTTGATAATATAATGATTAAAATATTTACGACTTCAGTTCCTCAACATATTGACGACTACACCTGATATTTCCGACAGACCGAACTGGCTACCTATTTAAATAGTCACATAAAAACATCGTGAATGAAACAATTACTGTAACAAATCGACGATAAACCAAACACCACAATAAAACAAAGACAACACAAAAAATAAGATAAGACCTAAATATTAATGAAAAAATAAATTTATTAAGCAAGAAAATAAAAGAAAGAGACGTAGATTGATGATTTCGGGCCAAAAATTGTCAAAAATTATCCATCCTTTAAAAAAGAACAAAATGAAAGAAAAGGAGATGAGGTGTGACGCCCCAACTCGTACACCTGTCAAGCGAGGGGTGTCATTTTTTTGTCCCGCTTACTATAAACTTATAAACTTTGCTCTGTTATTCATATAATGTTAAATATATAACTGTATTATATCTGTTAATGGACATAAAATATGGTTACAAGCTCCATATATGGAAGTGTTTAACATTTACAAATATTTACATTGCTTTACAAAAAGAAATAAAATATATATACATTAGACTAAATGGTCTTTCAAAGGATACCTAGATGTGTTGACTTTAATTGTCGATGCAGTCATTTGTCTCCGATTTCCTCTTCTATACCTTACAAGGATGAACAAACATCTCTGTTTATAGCTGAAGGGGAATAATACCTATGAACGACCCCTAATAAAGATCATCTCACTATAGATACATGCACATATACTCAAGACAAATATAACATTTCAGATATATACTCTATCCATTTCTCATATCTACTTTTACATAACAGGTTTCATATACTTTTCGTGTCATCTTACACTTTATTTATCATTAACATATATCATCCTAATATAAAGAAATATATTTCCTCATATCACGCCATATATCATATGGCACTTATCGCGATACTTGTCATTCGCTTTTATGTTTCATGCCCGATAAATCTTAGAAGTGATACGAAAGAACCCGTATGCACTGAAGGTACTATCACCGCACGGTGATGCCGATCTCATCCGTATGACAATTAACTGTGGTCGCCATAATGATCAAACGGATCTATGTCATCACCCAAACGCTCGAGACTGAACCTGATGTCAGCAGCGAATCAGATTCCCTTAGCAGCGCCTATCTATCCAAACTACCCATCATAAGCGCGCACAATCGCTTTATTATACTTTCTGAATATCCTTTTATGATAAAGGAGATCTGCCATACATAAATAACTATTGATATCTTTATACTTAACAGATATTCATTATCAAAATATCTCTTATAAGTTATTTAACCGCATTTTTCATACATAAAAAAATTATTCAGGTCATTCGACTTTTTAATTGGGGAGACATGGTCTAAACATTCAAATCGCTTCCTAGACAATTTCCAGAACAACCTAATCATTCTATTTAAAAAATTTCCTCGGTAATATTAGAGGATGTACTCAATTACAATTTCTTCACGAAAGTCGTTTCTCCCCGAGCATTCAGGATTGCATGTAAATTTGAATCACCTCTAATCTTGAATCAATATAACCTGCTATGATTTAAAGAACCTGGAACATCTAAATCAGCTGGATCGTTTGGTATGTATTTCACTGAATTCAACGTCTCTACTTTGGACGTAATTTTCAGTCCAATGAGCACCAAATTCGATATACTTATTTCAAGTTAATATTTGTGATTCTGTGGTCACTTAATTTTGGGAATTTGAATCAATTAATTCCATGATAAAATCAACTGGCTTAATTTAAATACCAAAATCGCTTCCAAAATCCTTCTAAACTGTATTAGAATTGAACTGCACTGACTCCAAAATGCAGCTTCACTTTGACGACTTTTCTGGGTATCCTAGGGTCTAAATTTTCATATACCTATTTCAGGGAGATTTGTTCTTCTAGAAGTTTACTTTAGCCAGAAATTTGAATAACTCAATTTGGATGAGTGATGACCAACTTATGACAAAAAAAAAGAATATGGGTTTAAAAAAACGGACAACATCTCCCCTAAAACCCAATTTTTTCTCTATATAATTTTTTCCTCCATTGAAGACCACAACCAAACAAAACAACCATTTCAAACAAGAATTCTACACAAAAAGAGGTATTCCAAACCTCTAAACAAGTATCCTTATACATATCCATACAAAAATCCATAAAAAAAATCCATACAAACAATTCCATACCTTGATTCCTCTTCCCTTCATCATCATCTTCTTCTTCTTCTTTCTTCTTCTCCTTCTCTTTTCTTCTCCTCTCTTCAGCCTTTATTCCTATTGTCTTTATCAAATTAAAATATCATAATGAGATATTATTTTAACTCTTTATCTCTTAATTGGAGTTAAGGCCAAGGTTCGCTTAACTCATTTTTTGAATTCTTCTTTTCCAATTTTTTACTTGTGTCCTCATCTCTATTATTCATTAATAACTGTCTAATTTCCATTTCTGCATACAATTTTCTATTCTTATGTCATTCGTCCTTAATTGGCAATTTACCAATTTACTCCTCGACTTCTTGTATTAATTTCGAGTTTTGCTTATTTTATTTTAGCATGATTTTATTCTAAAATATACATTTACTTTTATTCTACCCAAAAAAGATGCTATAAATCACAGCAAGATAATTGTGTATTACAACTCTCCCCCTTAAAAAGAATTCCCTGTCCTTAAATTTATACTTGAATTGAAGAGTTGTAGATCAAGGCCTCATAGTCAGCTCCGTCTCAAGTACTTCTTCTCTCGTCTATGGTGCTGCCAGAGGCACTTCTACTTAACCAGATTTGTTTGTTCCAACCTGTCACTCTCGATCTAGAATACCTCAGTTCCCATCATACACAAATCCTCCAGATCAGACCCTTGCACCGTATGTGTGACTTATCAATCCAGATTTCGCAAAGATAGATACATGGAACACATCATGCAATCCTGCCAACTTCGAGGGAGTGCAATCCACACACCGTCCAATTCTCTTCAAAACTCATACGGGCTAATAAACCTTACTTACCTTCCTTTCTCTCCCAAATATAAGCACCTTCCTCCATGAGATACCTTTTAAGAACACTTTACTACCCACTCTATCTAATGTCCTTCCTCACGAATAACCTAAATTTTGATTCAGATCTTTACTATGTCCGATCAACTACTTTATGCTCATTCAATTTTGTCTGAACACTATTAGAGTTCCTACATCTCCTACTTTGCTACAAAGCCTCATATGGTGCCATGTCAATGCTTGATTGATAATTGTTGTTATAGACAAATTCTATCAATGGAATATACCTATCCTAATTTCCAGTGAATTCCATTACACATCCCCGAAGCATATCTTCGAGCACTTGAATCAACCTCTCATCACCGCTCCATTTGTCTCGCACGGAGGTCAGATCAATTCACTGCACTCCAAGGTCGACCGTGAGTTCCTCCAGACCTCGAGGTAAATCTCATCCTATCCGACAATGCATAATGACACACCATGCAATCGCACAATCTCATCCACATAACTCAAAATTAATCTATCCATGTAATACTAATCCCGATCGTATAAACGAAATGACTTTGTGAGCTTATCAACAATCACCTGTGACAGAGTCATGTTTTTGTCATGCGAGGGAAAACCTGACATAAAACTATGGGAATGTTGTCCACTTCATTGAGGAATTGAAGAGGATTCAAATAGACCTGTAGAACTTGCGGTTCAACTTAACTTGCTGACACGTCAAACACTTAAACACGTACCTGGGTTACATCCTTTCATTTATTTCCACCAAAAATTGTTGTTTCAAATCTGGTACACATCTTATTACCCAGGACGCATGGTAAATACTGTATTATGAGCTTCAAATAACAACTTTTCTTCGCCTCTTTATCATTCTGGGCACACATGGGGCCTGGGTCCTAGAAATACTAAACTTCCATCTTCTTTACTAAAAACCCGCTCATACCATCTCCGACTCATTTGTACTCTTTTTCTACATCTCTCTTCATCATTTTCCAGCATATATAATCATTTGCTTTAACACAAAGGTCAGGCTTGTGTAATTGCTTAATATAGCTCATCATCCTACTAGTCTCAAATTCATCAGGCAGCGAATAGTGCTCGCCATCGTCTTCTACTTAAGGCATCCGCTACCACATTAGCTTTTCCCAGTGGTGGGTAGTAAATTTATGCCATAATTTTGGAACAATCCCTGAGAACCACCCTCCATCAAGCCTCAAATTTAATTTTCTTTTAGTCAGAATACTTGAACTTTATGATTCATGTAATTTACATTTTCCCCATATAAATAAGTGTCTTATATGAAAAAGCAACACTAATGCAATGCACTCTAGGTCAAGGAGCGGATAATTCCTGTTCACGTGGCTCAATCCACCTGGATGCATAAGCCACTACTTTCCATCTCAGACACATCCCAAACCAATGTCAAGCATCACCCAGATATGGTGTACTTTTCCGAGTAGGTCACAGCCAATACCAGCGCTCAACCAGATTTCAACTCTGTTCAAAACTATTCGACATTTATCCTACCCACTCAAACTTTACTCCCTTTCCCGAGTAATTCTCCTAGTGAGCCGAGAAGCTGGCCGATAGAGAATACCTTCACAAATTCCTCTATAATATCCTCATAGCCCAAGAAACTCACTTTGTGAATACTCTCGGCCCTCTAATTCACTACAACACCCCTAAAGCATGGTCAACTTTATACCCTCAACAGACGCACACGCCGGCCTAGAAATGAAACTCCTTAGCCAAAATCACATTTGCTAAGCTTAACATACAACTTTTCTCTCCTTAAAGTCCGTGAAACTATTTTCAAATGCTGCTCATGCTCCCCGGGCCGGCCTCGGGAATATACCAATATATCATCAATAAAGTCCACACAAACCGACTAAATAGTGGTCGAACACTCTATTCATCAAACTATGAATGCACGCATTAAATAATCTAAATGGCATTACCAAGAACTCATAATGGCTATATCGAAGTTCGACCTGGTCTTCATGACATCGACATCTTTCACTGAACATAGCACCCCAACTTAAAGCCCATATCTTCATGAAGACACCCACTTTAATCGATCAAAGAGATCTCTCAAATTCCTCAAGAATGGGTATTTTTTCGTGAAGGTCACCTCATTGATTTGCCTGATAATCAATGCACATCCGTAGGTTTACATATTTCTTTTCACGACAAAATACAAAAGACTCGTGGGAAACACTAGGTCGATAAACCCCTTTATCCAAGCTCTTAGCTGAACTTTTAACTTCTTCAACTCATTGAGTTTCATATCCCCAGGAGGAGTTCTAGAAGTGCAGTGGAGTCGTTCCTTAAAATCTCAACAGATAAATCCTAATTTCTCAGAGAGGCATACCAGTAATCCCTTAGGAACACATCCTAAGATCTTCACAAACTTAACATTTTCCAATTCTATTCAATTTTTGTGTGTTAAGCAATGCTTCGTATGGGCTTCACAACTTTCCTTAATCACAAGTCAGATAATGGAATTACATTTGACACAAACAGATTAGGATACCATGTACTACTCTAATGTGTCATAACATTTAAGCTTCATCGTTTATTATCACACCAACTATGTAATCATGTTCGATAACCAATCCATTCCCTAAAATTAAATTAAATCATGAAATTCAAAAGCAAATAGATCAAGCAGGTAACTCTATCATGAGTCATTAGACAGCTTGTTATACACTCCGCTGACTCTAAAGACTATGCCCCAAGCGTAATAAGTAATAAAACATATCATATGGTAATTGCCTCATCGATGACATTCTATCAAAACACATGTTCTACGTATATAAGAAATGGAGTAGAGCCGTATTCAATGTGCCACGCATCTCAATATCACAAAGAGAGAAAATTACCAAAGAATCACTCAGAGCATCCTAATCCTCACGGCCTCATAAAGATAAGCTCGTGGTTTGGCTCGAGAGTATTGTGATTCATCCAACGCCTCTCGATGCGACCGCATCACCACGCCCCCATAGCCGACCTCAAATAATTCGACCCCTACCTCGATCCCGAGTCATGTGGTGCAACATCTCCCTCCACACCACCTCAAACTCCTATTATCCCCCACTTGCAGGACACCACCATCAAGTGTTCAGTGCTTCCATATCTGAAACATCCTCCTATCAATAATCTACACACGCTCAAATGTCGTCTATGGCAATGAGGGCATTATGGGAATTCTCCTTGTCCAGTTGAAACACCTATACCAGAACTAGGTACCACTATACTCGCTTTCTACCTCTCAGAGCCAAACCCCCTCAGATCGATCACTGGGATCATCAGTTTTCTTTTACCAGAGATAAGAAGCTCCTCTAGAAAGCTTCCCTTCCAAATTTTCTCTACTCCGCTCGCATTCTCCACTTTCATTGTCGCTTGAACCAACTAATAGACATTTACTTGCAGAGGCCACATAGCGCCTAAATATCTTTTATGGACTCATTTAGTCCATCCTCAAACCCGCCTACAACTAAATGTCTCAGGACTGATTCAAAAAGGCACTTACTAAGACGGCCGAATTCCTTCCTCACATACCAGCCATCGATAAGTTCCTTGCGCTTGGGGATTCAAAGAACTGCCTCACTTGCCCCCATATATCAGACATATTCGCCTCAACTCTGACGAAAAACTGGCAGTGGATCCGAAGCCCTGACCCTCAACACTAGCTTCCACTCAATCATAAGCACCTACTTCGCAATAGAGAAACCGTACATGTCACTCTTCGATCGAGGGTATCCTACCTTCTACTCATTCTTCAGCCTTCCAACTGCATCCAAATTATCGACTTCTTCCATGTTCGACCCATGAATCTTCACCATATGTCTTCACTACATCTATCTGAGTCACAGTCATTAATCTTGAACACCCGAGCCATGTCCCGAGATATCCTCGCAAAGCTTCATTTGTCTTACCGCATGATTCTCACTTTGAGAGACTCATGATCCAAGCAAGCAACCTCGATCTCTGCCACATCAATCGCTTCTTCAACTGATTTTAGAGATTTGATCATCTGATATAAAACATGTGCTGACATCCACATCAAACAACACATTACTAAACACATGCTTTATCATATACTTTATCTCCGTGAGTCGCCAACCTCGGGCTCCGATACCTCACTAAACCGTGACGCCCAACCTTCGCAAGACACTGTCAAGCGAGGTGTCATTTTATTTGAATTTTTTCTATTCTTTTTACTTATAAACTTATAAACTTGCTCATCATTCATATAATGTTAAATATGTAACTTGTAATATATTTGTAGAGCAAATATTGCGTAATATATACAAGTTCCATATATGGTTATTCAACATTTACAATATTTACATCAAGCATAAAGGAAACAAAAATATATATGTTATTAATTCAAATGGTCTTTTAAAGGTACTTGAAGGATGTGTCGACTTCAATCGTTGATACGCTGTCCCGTCTCGTTTTTCCGTACCTACACGAATGAAATACCCGCAAGCGTTTTTATAGCTTGAGCGGAATATTACTCAAGTGACGTAATTTCTAATAAGATCATCTCATTATAAATACATGCATATACTTATGACAAATATAACATTTGCATATACTTATCCATTTCGATATCTACTTTTTATAAATAGCTATTCTTATCATATTTCAAGTATACTTTCGTGTCATCTTACACTTTATTTATCGTTTCAGAACTATATACTATCATCACATAAAGAGTCATGGCGCTTCTCATATCAGCGTAATATATCATATACATCTTATTTCATGTGATACTTGTTACTTTTGCTTTATGTTTCATAGTCTCAGATAAACCTTAGAAGTGATACTTGAAAGAACTCCGTATGCACTCCGACAAGATTATCACCGTACGCATAAAATGATCTCTATCTCTATGACTCCAAACTGGGTCGCATAATGATCAAAACGGATCTATGTCATCAACCCAAACGGCTTCGGCATTCGTGAACCGTATGTCGCAAAGAACTGTGATTCCTAGCAAGACGCCATCTATCCACCATCTGGCCAAGTAGGCAATCGCCTTTATTTTTTTCTTAAGAATCTTTAGGTATCGTAAAAGATATCTCATATACATGAATAACTATTGATATAATGATACTTACGGAAGATATTCATTATCAAATAATTCCTTATAAAGATTTAACTCGTATTTTTTCATATAAAAATGATAATGCGCCATTTGGACTTTTAATTTGTAGATACTTGGCCTAAACATCTCCAAATCGCTTCCTAGACAATTTCACACAACTTAATCGTTGGCCCTATATTTAAAATTTTCTCGAGAACATTAGACAAAATTAATTATAATTTGTTCATGAAAGCTGTTTCTTGATGTCTATCTTGTGGCAGAATTTAAATCACTTCATTTGGACCAGTATAACTCAAGTTATGATTTAAACAACCGGAATTACTCCAGTTCAAGGGACTGTTTTGAGGTAGATTTCGGGGACCAAATTGTTTCATTACTTTGACGAATTTTCAAGGTCCAATGGGGTCCAAATTTAGATATACTTATTTCAAGAATATTTCTACTCCTAGAAGTATAGTTTACCCAGAAATTTGAATCACTCAATTTGGATGAATGAAACTCAACTTATGGCCAAAATACCAAAACTGATCCGAAATCCAAAACTGTATCAGAATTGAACCATAATTGACCCGAAACAGAGCTTTACTTTGACGAATTTTCTGGGTATCCCAGGGTCCAAATTTTCATACACCTATTTCAGAGAGATTTGTTCTTCTAGAAATTTAGTTTACCCAAAAATTTGAATCACTCAATTTGGATGAGCCACGATCAGTTATGCAAACACGGTTTAAAAAACTGACAACATCTCCCCTAAAACCCAATTTTTTCTCTATACAAAATTTTCCTCCATTGAGGACCACAACCAAACCAAACAACCATTTCAAACAAGAATTCTACACAAAAAGAGGTATTCCAAACCTCCAAAAAAAATATCCTTATACATATCCATACAAAAATCCATACAAACAATTCCATACCTTGATTTCTCTTCCCTTCTTCGTCTTCTTCTTCTTCTTCTCCTTCTCTTTTCTTCTCCTCTCTTCACCTTATCCGGTTTGCCCTATCACCCAAAGACCAAATGAGATATTATTTTAACCTTATCCTCAATTTGGAGTTAAGGCCACAGTCTGGGCTTAACTCATTTTTGAATTCTTTTCAATTTTTACTTAAAGTCCCTCATCTCATTATTCGCACATTAACTTATTCAATTTCCTACTTAAGATATAAATCTTCTATTCTTATGTCATTTGGGTCCTTAATTGAAATTTACCAATTTAATTCCTCGACTTTTGTCTTAATTCTAAGGTTTTGCTTATTTTATTTTTAAGATGATTTATTCTAAAAAAATATACATTTACTTCTTATTCTACCCAAAATACGTTATAAACTCACAAAGATAATTCAGATTATATAAGGGCGCCTGTGGTTTTCATTTATTTTAATGGGGCTAAACACTCATCGATAATATAGTAAACTATCCTTATTAGTGTGACACCCCGACCTGGGGGTCCCGTTGACCACCGTCAACCTGCGGAAACCTGTGTGTCTCATATCATGAGACTCATACGAGTAAAAATGACCACGTCGGGCCCATACATCCATACTCATCAAAATATAACCAACTATATTACAACAGTTTGTAGAGTTAATTACACTCTTATACAACATGCATCAATCATAATGTTTCATACATGTTTTACAAAAAATATATATATAAAGCCACATGTTGGCTTTCTTATCAAAAGCGGTCACTTATGAGTACCGCCTTTTGAATACTTCTAAGATTCGAAAGTAATCCCACGACAGTACGAAGAATGCCTAAGAAATGATATTTTCCTAAGTAATGGGTTACTTCCACCTAAGTGCTCATGCAATGAAAAACACACACATTCATGAATCTTGCGGATTCTTACTCAAATGTCTGACATTGTCCAATCCTCATGTCTCGAGTCCTCACCGACTCCTCACACACGCTTTATGTCATGTATGAAAACGCTTCCAAACAAAAATATTTGTTTTATTCCAGGCAAACCTCCATGTATATCGGACAATCCTCCGAGGTGATTTTGTTGATTAACTTCCTCCTAAAAACAATCTCACGGGCCCTCCTACATGAATTGTCAACGATTTCAACACAATTCTTCGAACAACTTTCCGATATAATTTTTATCAAGCTTTGATAACTCTCCAATTCTATTTCTCGTCACGCACTCACTTCATCGCTCTAGGGTGCCCCTATGCATATGAAATGCATTATGCCATTTCTAAACAATACATGTTAATATATCAAGCATGCATATATTAACAAAAATTAACACACAACAACATGTTATTCATTCATAGCAATAACACATAAAATTAGCTCACATGAGCTAATAAACAATTCGGTAGTCCATCTTGGACCCACCCAAGGAATTACACAAACAACACACAAGGTCACATGAACAGTCCAACCCACGATTATTCGTGTCCCGACCACCAAGGGTTCCTCCGCCGTCCGAAATCTTTGGGAGGCCCGAAAAATGGCCATCTAGGCCTCAAGATATCATCATCCATTCAAATGACTAAAGCAAATAGAAGAAAACCCCTACCTCCCGAAGTTGCTGAAAACTCCACAATACCGGTACCTACGCGTAGCTTTTGCAGTGGGGATCAACTTTGCCTCTTGTCTCGTTGGAATTTGAAGGATCGATCATGGGGAAATTTAGAGAGAAGGTAGAGTCTCTCTCTCTAAACTCTCTTCCTTTCTCTTTCCTCTTTCTTTTCTCTCTCTATTTTCCCTCCCAAACCGTTTGGGAGAAGATAGGAGTCAACTTGGTGTCATCTCACTTGCCAAGTGTCAAGCTCCCATTGGCTCCTTAGATTACACCTTATCCCATTATCCATCTACTAGTTGGATTTTCGTCAAATCATAGTTGCCACATGTCTCTCATAGGTCCCATTTGAGCTCATGTTTGACTCATTTTACCGCATGACCGCACGTGGAACCTCTTGAACCGCTCTGTGTGCGAGTGTCGACATCACTCTCGGTGCACTCCAACGTGGAAATTTTTGACTATCTCGAGATTTGACGAAATTGGCAATGTTGCTTGATTTCGCGAGAGGATTCCAACGGTGAAATCCGTTTCGTCACCTGAGATCTAGAAAAATTATGGATTTTGACTGAAATTACTATTTTATCTTTTTTTTTTTTTTCTTCAAAAATTAGAAGTATAAGTCTTTACATTCTCGCCATTTAAAATAATTTTGTGTGAAATTACACCTTGTCCAGAAATAGATCACATGCATATGCAACGTGCACTATGTCATGCATGTAACTAGTCACTTAATCATTTAAACGACTAAATTGTGTACCTTCATCCCTAAACAAGAAGGGATAGGTGGCCCGCATCGTGTCTTCACGCTCCCACGTTGCCTCCTCCACTCCAGATCTTGCCCGGTACTTTGGCTAGCCTCATGGTCTTCGTCGTAAAACCGCAGTCCAGGCTATCCATAATCGCCTTGGTCCCTCCTCGAGAGGTCTCATGCGTGTCAGCTTCTCGATCTCTCCCGATCTATTACATGGCTGGATCTAGGTGTATCTAGAACATGTAGACATGGAATACCTCATGGACACGACATCTTTGGCGGTATGTCAGTCACCTTTCTGATGGCCACCATCTCGAGTATCTGGGAACTGTCGCCTCGGCGATAGCTTCCTAAACTGCCAGAACGACCACTCCTCTCCTTAAGCATCACCTTCGAAGACATGATCGTAACCTCAAACTCTAGAAATTCGGCGTCGCACGCCAGCTATAAGCTCTTACGTCGGCTGCGAGCCAGCGAGAAGACGTTGTTGTATCAAACTCACCTTCTCCGAGGTGTCTCTAATCAGATTCAGACCAGTGATGGAGCTCTCTCCCACCTCGGTCCAACATATCGATGATCTGCATGGCCTCCCATATAACGCCTCATAGGGTGCTATTTGTATACTCGCATGGTAACCGTTGTTGTAGGCGAATTCCACTAGACGAGTCACTCTTCCTAGCGCGCCCACTGATCCAGGCACTGCATCTTTAAAAAAAATGGCCGCCCTCCTAACACCTCATGGTCCTCTCATTGACCATGCGTACGTAGGTGGAAGGTTTATTACTCATGGTCGGTAGGTGTCTCCGCAACCTTTTGGAAACTCTTTACGAAAGTGTCTGTAAACCTCGGGTCTGCAATAAGGCCTTATGGATCTTGGCACTCCATGTGAGCCGACGATCTCAAATATCTGACGGTAGAATTCCTCGGTGTGAAGGTCATCCATGCCCGGTAGAAAATGCGACTTTATAGGCGATTACACTATCACCCACACCGCGTCATGCCACCGCGATGCCCATGGCAAGTGGGTCACAAAATCCATCGTGACGTGCTCCTTCCCGCTTTCGAGAAGAAGCTACTTCAGTGGTTGGAGTAGTCACGGTTGGCCACGGTGCTCAACCTTAACTGGCGACATGAGGCGTCGTGAATGAGTCACTGCGTGTCTGCCATCCGCTCAATGAAATCTTGCGATAGAGATCACGGTACATCTTCCTTGCCGCGGATGCACGACAAATCGGGAGCAGTGGAACTTCCCAGGACCTCCTCTCTCGGTCGTCAGGCGGGGAACCCTTGCCCATCCTCTACTCATACGAGAACTACCATACGTGGATGGTTAAACCCTCGATCACTGTACATGGTATTGCCACGTCACGATGGACACTATCTCGCCAGCGTCTGTCGGGGACTCAATTACTTTGCTTTTGATAGAGCGATTAGCAGCTAGTAAACTCCCCCGAGTACCTGGCTTGCTCGTGCTGTAGTGAGCCGTCCCATAGTCTCGGCGTCTGCCACTCCCGAGAAGCTATCGGCGATACCGTGACTTACGGTACGGTGGTGGACTACCACATTGCCTTACTAGGATGGTAATGCAAAGTGAAGTCATAATCCTACAGAACTCCCGAGTCCATCTGCGTTGCCTCATATTGAGTCCATTGCGTGAAAAATATACTTAGACTTTTGTGGTGCGAGTACATCTTAAGCGCTTCCATATGATGAGTGGCCAAATCTTCAAAGGCGAATATGCATTTTTATGACTCCATGTCGTGTGTGGGGTAATTCGCTCATGGGTTCTTCAGCGGCGGGAACCATAAGCTATCGCTGCGCGGGGCTTGCATCAAAAGCATCCTAGTCTCAGTGTAGGGCATCACAATACAACGTATTACCACTTTGTCCTCTCTTTGGAACTATCGAGGAATGAGAGTGAAGTAAGCCTTCTCTTTAACTCTTGGAATGCTTTCTCGCACCGATCATTCCACTCAAACTTGACCTCCTTTCGGGTCAGTTTCGTCATAGGTACTGCTAGTCGGGAAAAGTCCTCGATTAACCTCCTATAGTACCCAGCCAATCCTAAGAAACTATGTATCTCGAAGATTGACTTCGGCCTCTCCCAACTCATCACAACCTCAACCTTCTCAGGGTCTACTGACACTCTTAAAGTTGACACTATGTGCCCCAAAAATGTCACCTCAGTAAGCCAAAACTTGCACTTACTGAACTTGGTATACAACTGATGGTCTCTTAACAGCTGTAGAACAATGCTCAAATGATACTCATGCTCCCTCTCTGACTGGGAATAGATCAGGATGTCATCTATAAAGACTACTACAAACTGATCTAGATAGGGTTGGAACACCCTATGCATGAGATCCATGAATGTTGCTGACGCATTCGTCATTCCGAAGGGCATCACCGTAAACTCAAAGTGCCCATAGCAGCGTCTTGAGCCCATTTGTCTTAGGATATGTCTCCTAACCCTTAGTTGATGGTAACTGGTGAAGGTTTATCTTAGGTAGACTCGGCTCCTACCGACTAATCAAACAAAGTCATCAATCCTCGGTGAATCTGGAGTTATGTGATGGCTAACCTATTCAATTGTCAGTAGTCGATGCATAGTCGAAGGGTCCTGTCCTTCTTCTTTGCAAACAAAACCAGAGTGCCCCATGGTGAAGTGCTTGGTCTAATGAATCCCTTGTCTAGTAATTCCTGTATTTGGACCTTGAGTTCCTGCAAATTAACTGGTGCCATCCTATGCGGAGTCATAGAGATGGGTGACGTGCCAGGGTGTAACTCAATACAAAAGTCCACATCCCTCTGCGGAGGTAATCCTGATAGCTCGTTCCGAAAAAGGTCCTCGTACTTGCACACTACCTGAGGTAGATCCAAGTCTGATCCCACCTCGTCCTCTAGGGTAAGGCTATTTAGCCAACCCACCAACTGTCCACTACCATTTGGAATCGTACACGGTCTGGGGCAAAACATCGTGTTTGTCCCCACTGGCTTGTCGCTGCAATCTTGTCCTATGTAAGCGGTAGCCCTCCTCGCTCCTGTCGATGAAGCTTTGTATGCGGATTAGCGATCCATCCTAAGGATGACGTCGAACTATGACATGTCCATGACCCTCGGGTCCACTGTAGGCAAAATCCCGAGAGATCTCTGCTTCCTTGACCTCGACATATCGGATATATGCTCCTTTAGTCCATGGGAGAACTCGCCTCCTTGAGCTCTGGGTCTCAACCTCCCAAGTGACTCTCGCGCCGCCGTCTGTGATAAATGAATGCGATGCACCATAATCCAAATAATACTCTTGCCCGTATGCGAGATAGCAAAAGCGTACCACCATGTATGGTAGTGGATTCGGCTCGGCCAATGGTGTGATGGCGTGAACCAGCCCTGTGCCCCAGTGGGTCCGTCCTCTACCTCGGCCTGATCGAGCTACGGCCTGCACGTGTAGCAGGAGGCACCTGTGCAACTCCTTGGGACTGCTACTGGCTCCTCTGACCCATGCTAGGGTGTGGAGGAATAAACTGTATCCTCTCATGTCCAGTGTTTGGGACTCTGTTGTCCGAAAACCACTGGGATCCACTGTCTCTAGGGCAATCCTTCCTCATATGTCCCGGGATGTGCTTAATGGAAACATACCATCGTCACACATGGTAGCAGCCACCTTACAATCCTTGACCACTGATACTTAGCGGCTGGAACCACGTGAACTAGAAGCCCTCTGCTTCTTTCCCAAACTGGAAGAAGACTGAATCTCATTCCTCTTGCCACTAGCACCTGCATCCCGAGTGCTCGAGTGCATCTCCATCTCCTCTCTATGGTCATGGTAGTCCCGAACATAAGTCGTATCCTTGTAGATGGAGTCTAAATCCTGCCCAGAGATAGACTGATCTCGGCCCATTCTCTTGGTGTATCTGTGGCCACGTAATTGTCGACAAGCGGGCTGACTCGATGGAACCTAGCCCACACCACTCTATCACAGTCCACATGGCTCCTGCTTGACTCCTAAGAACTCTGAGCCTTCGCATATCTAGTGGCGAAAAATGCTTGCCCGTAGAAACTCATGGAACTGCCCCAGTCATTGCCTCTGAAATGCAGGAGTGCTATCCCGATCCACCACACTTGGGACTTGCCTTTTAGTTGAAACACAGCTAGTCTGATCCTGGCCACATCTGAGGTAATGTCTATGGCCTCCAACACCTTCTCAATCCGCCTGAACTAATGGTCTGCCACTATCGAATCTCCTCCCCCTGTGAATATCGGAGGATGATGTGCCCTGAAACTCTGGAGGTTACTCGGACCTCCCTGGCTATCAATTACTTGGCACGTGCGATGGCGTAATTTGCAATCCCTATGGCACTCCAACAAAGGCCTTTGTTGATTGGCTAGGTGGTTCTTGACTAGCACCTCGTGGACGACCTCTACATCCCTGTCCTTGACTAGCCAAATGGTAAGTTGAGTTTCAATGAAGTACCTCAAAGGGTGTAAATATAGCCCCGAGACACTATTCACACACCGATTTTTTTATTTTTTTTTCCATGTACCACATCAATGCATTCATAGGTAATGTAAGATAAACATTCCATATATTAAGTCATACACAAACAAAAATTTTATTTTATTTTATTATTATTATTATTTTGAAACCACATGAGAACGTGTTCTGAACAATGTTCATGAGCAGTCCCGTGAGCGATTATTTAAATAATGCAACGCCTGGCTGGGTCGTGTGCACAATGTGCACACTCCAAATCTAGTCGCTCGCGCACTGCGCCTAGGTCGTAGCACATTCTGTATTTGTGTGCTTAGATGACTATCGCAGCGTCTTGTCTGTATTTTTAACTGCGCTTGCCTTGTTGTGACAGCCCAGTCGCAACCTCGAAAGAGCCACCACCCGTGTCTAGACACAAAACCATGTCGCGACATCAAATTTCCCGATCGATTGTCGCGACACAAATTTCTCCCGACCAGGTGTCCACGTAGCGTGTGCGACCTTTACTTAAGCCCTCTGCATGACCCGAAGCATCTAGCTAGCCTATCTCGGTCAGCGACCTAAAGCATGTCATGACACAGGGCTTCCTTGACTTATTCAACCTATGCGTGTCTGGGCTTGTCGCAATAAGCCCGGGCTACCTAACCTCTTTACTTTTTAAATGCGCGACCTGAATCGATGTCACAACACACCGGCCATCGGCCCATGTCGGCGACCTCAAATCGATCTTCGCTGACCCAAACGCTCGGCCCTTCCACGCCGTATCGCGACGCCACTTCCCGTCTTATGTTTCGAGGCCATTCAATCCTTATCGCTGGCCGAGATTGTCTCTGTTCGCGACCCGAACTCGCCCGACACACTTTGGCCTTGTTGCGACGAAAATGGTGTCACAGCCAGGGATGACTGGTCTAACCTCGGTATTAATCGCGACACAAAGTGGAATTATGTAGCGAGCTGAGGCGAAAATCCATGTCGCGCGCCTTAGCGCGTCGTGGCGCGCTCGTATTGTCGTCTTGTTCTTTGTCTTGGCGTACGTTGCACACACCACGCCCTTCATGTCGTGACACCACCTGTTGTGTCGCGACCAAGAACCAAAAATAGGCAGTAGCCCCTCCGTTTGGTCCCCTACAACCCTCTTTTTCTATTCTACTCACTGTAAACCACAGAAAAAAAAATTTCCTCAATATATATATATATATATATATATATATATAATGCAAATCCTCCGATAGCCTCACCTTTACTTCTAAGATGCAGTAGCCTAACAACTGCTATTTATATAATTCTCAAATTTAAGAGTTTAATTACAACCCTTTTTTTTTTTTTTTCCTTTCTGGACCATTCAGCCCATAATTCCTTAAACCAAATCTTTCTCAAACCTTAGGGCTTATATTTTCTCGACCCTAATGTTCAACATTTTCCTATATGCTATTTACCAAGTATACAATCACACAAAATCACACAACAATCATTAGAATGCACAATGAATGCATGATCTAACCCGTGCCTATCGAGTCCTAGGTAATCGTTTACCTAACTCCCTGATACTAAGCTATACTAAGTTGTGATGCTCTTATACCTTAATGACCATGGTCTAAGCCCAAGTCCCTCAAGCCCTGGTACTCGTGTACCTATGCTCTGATACCAGCGTGACTCCCAGGCAGGGTCAGATTGACCGCCGTCGACACAACGAGGCTTTGTGTGTCTCATATCATGAGACTCATCCCATGATAAAAATGACCACGTCGGGCTTTATACATCCATACTCATCAAAATATAACCAACTATATTCACAACTTGATTTGTAAAGTTATTACTCTTATACAACATGCATTGATCATAATGTTTCATACATGTTTTACAATATATATATATATATATATATATATATATATATAAAGCCACATGTCGGCTTTCTTCTTAAAAGCGTGACCTCACAGTGAGGCGCGATCTTCACAATACTCCTTATCTGAAAGGAATCCGCAGCGGGGTGAGCAATTCCCGATAGTGATATTTTTCTACATGGGTTAGTCTACCTAAGTGCTCATCACGATGAAAACACACACGCCAGTGAATTCATGATTCCTACTTTCAGAATGTCTACATGTCGATCCATGTCTCGAGTCCTCACCGACTCCCTCACACATGCTTATGCGATGTATGAAAACCGTTTCCAAACAAAAATATTTGTTTTATTTGTGGGCAACCCTCCGATATAGATACGTTGGACAATCATCCGAGTTGAATTTGTTGGATAACTCTCAGAAACAATTCATGGGCCCCTCCGACGTGAATTGTTGGACGATTTCCCAAGCACATTCATGAACAACTTTCCGATATAATTTTATTGTTTTGGAAAACCCTCCAATTTATTTCATGTCATGCACTCACACCTTTTATTCTAGGGTGCCCCAGTGCATATGAAATGCATTATGCCATTTCCATACAACACATGTTAATAAATCAAGCATGCATATATTAACAAAAATTAACACACAACAACATGTTATTCATTCATAAACGATAACACATAAATTAGCTCACATGGGTTAATAAGCAATTCGATAGTCATCTTGGACCCACGAATTACACAAATAGCACCTGGCGGCTACGAGTCACGTGAGCGATTGACCCACGGTCTCGGGTCATGACCCACCTGAGGATTTCCTCGCCGTCCCGATCTTTGGGATTGAAAACATGGCCATCGAGCCTCGAAGATATCCCAATCTATTCAAATGACTCTTAGCGAAGAATAAAGCTAGTGAAGAAAATCCACACTGCCTCACGAGTTCTTTGAAACTCCACAATCTGGGGTACTACGTCGTAGCTTTGCGGTGGGGATCAACTTTGCCTCTTTAATACGGCCGGAATTTGTGGTTGTTAGATCAGAATTTAGAGAAGGTAGGAGTCTCTCTCTCTCTAAACTCTCTTCCTTTCTCTTTCCTCTTTCTTTTCTCTCTCTATTTTCCCTCCCAAACCGTTCAAGAGAAGATAGGAGTCAACTTGGTGTCCTCTCACTTGCCAAGTGTCAAGCTCTCATTGGCTCCTTAGATTACACTTTATCCCCTTATCCATCTACTATGGATTTTCATCCAATCACAAGTTGCCACATGTCTCTCATAAGTTATTTGAAATGCATGTTTGACTCATTACGCACGCATGACACGTGGCACCTCTTGAGCCACTCACAATGTGCCAAGTGTCCTGCACCATTCCTGGTGCCTCGAAAAACATGAAATTCTTACTATCTCGGAATTCGACGAAATTCGACGAAATTCGACGTGGTAGAAAGATTTCGCGAGAGGATTCCAACGGTGAAGTCCGTTTCGTTATCCGAGATCTAGAAAAATTCCGAATTTTGACTGAAATTACCATTTTATCTTTTTATTCAGAAAATTAGAATTTTCTAGGGTCTTGCAACCAGACCCCTTCCCTTCCTATGTCATACATTTTTAAAACATTGAACGTTTAACCACATGATCTACCATGTGAGCTAGGCATGATGAGCTTCAAGTATTATAATTCATGATGGGCTTCAACTTGTCATTTTTAGAGTTTTTGACTGATATAATGTGTATGAAAAAAAATCATTAAATTAGTTTGAAAGTTAAAGTAATGGCCAGTAAATCACAATCTTGTATCATGGGCCAGTGATGGATTATCTTAAGGACGCGACTATGATTAGCAATGTGACGCCCCTAACCCGACACTCGGTGTCAAGCGAGGGTGTCATCATTTTTTTTTTTTTTTATTTTTGTATAAACTTATAACCTTTAAGCTTGTTCAATCATATAATGTTAAACACTTAACTTGTACTATATCCTGTAGCAGCGGATTACAAAATATATACAAGCTCCATATATGGAAGTGTTTAACATTTACAATATTTACATTCTTCGTTTGTTTTTACAAGCAGCCAAAAGGATATTACATAAAATAGACCCGAAAAGTCTTCAAGTGGGCACTGGTGATCATTGGCCTTTTCTTCATAGATGTGGATTGTCCTGTCCTCTGGTTTCCTCTTCTGTACCTACACGGATGAAAACACCTGTGTTAAGTTTTATGCTTAGTGGGAATAAATACATATGGACGACCTGTAGCACGGATCATCACACTTCTTTACACATGCATATACTTATGGAAAATATAACATTTACATATATTTATCCATTTCTCATATCTACTTTTTCATAACATGTTTCATTCTTATCATATTTCATATACTTTTCATGTCATCTTTCACTTTTCATATCATCGCATAGCAGTGCTATGCTTCTCATATCATATCATACGCTTTACATATACTTATCATTTTCTTTTATTTTTCATGCCTGCAAAAACCTTAGAAGTGGATACGGGGGAAATAAGCGTATGTGCAGAAGAGTCTTATCCTTTGTATGAGGCCGGTGATCTCTATCTGCAATATATGACCCAAGCGGGACCGCTATAATCCCGAAGCGGGATCATGTCATCGACCCAACGGGGCCTCGATGTCTTTGTAAAGCTACGTATCTTTGTATAGCTGTATCCTTAGGCATGTATCTATCAACTTCACCCGGTCTTAAGCAGGCAATCATTTTTATTATGTTTTCTTAACAATTTTTCAGGTATTAGAAAAATATATCTCATATACATGAATACCTACTGATATCATGTATACTTATGAGATATTCATTTTTAAATAATCTCTTATAAACATTTAACTATACTTTTTCATATAACACAATTATATATGTATTATCTTTAACTTTCATAACACATGTTATCATAATCATATTACTATGATGCATTAATTAATATAATAATACATTTATATAATCGTTATACAATTTTAGTTTCTATAACCAATTCTACCTGAACAGTTCTAGGCAGCTCCTAAGTCCATTTTTGGACCCTACTTTCTTCATAAAAGTTATTCTCCCTGATGTCTAGTTTGTACAGAAATTCAAATCACCTCATTTGGACCAGTATAACTCAAGTTATGATTTAAACAACCGGAATCACTCCAGTTCATTAAACTGTTTTGAGACAAATTTCAGGGACCGAATTGTTCCCTTATCTTGACGAATTTTCTAGGTCCAATGGGGTCTAAATTTGGATATACTTATTTTAGGAAGATTTGTTATCCTAGAAGTCTAGTTTATCCAGAAATTTGAATAACTCAATTTGGATGAGTGAAACTCAACTTATGACCTAAATACCAAAACTGCTTCGAAATCCAAAATTGTATCAGAATTGTAACAGAATTGACTCGAAAGCAGGCTTCGCTTTGTAGTGCACGGGTATACAGGGTCCAAATTTACGCCACCTATTTCAGGGAGATTTGTTTTTCTAGAAGTCTAGTTTATCTAAAATTTGAATCACTCAATTTGGATTAGTGATGGCCAAGTTATAGCCTAAATACCAAAACTGCTCTGAAATCCAAAACCGTATTAGAATTGTAGCAAATTGACCGAAACTTGATTTCACTTTGTGTAATTTTAGGTACCACAGGGTCCCAAATTTGCATACACCTATTTCAAAGGAGATTTGTTTTTCTAGAAGTCTAGTTTGCCCAGAATTTGGATCACTCAATTTGGATTAGTGACGGGGGTGTGACAGAAAACAAAAACATGGGTTGAAAAAAAACGGACAGCATCTCCTCTAAAACCCAACATTTTCTCTATACAAATCTTTCCTCTATTGAGGACCACAACCAAACCAACAAGGATTCTACACAAACAAAGAGGTATTCCAAACCTCCAACCAAGTATCCATAAAAAAATCCATACAAACAAGTCTATACAAATCTCATACAAGTTGCATATTATAATTCATAGAAAACCATACAAATCCATACCATTCCATACATATCTTTTATCATTTAGTTTTTTTTTTACCCAACCCAACTCTCATAAAATCTAGGGTTAGGAGAGAAATTCCTAACAAAACCCTAGAAAGATCAAATGCCAAACAAGAAATCCTTACATCCAAGGTAGTTCCATACAACCCAAAACATGTATCCATACAAAGTTCCTTACCTTTTTGGCCTTCCTTTCTTCTTTCTTCTGTTCTTCTTCTTCTTCTCCTCTCTTTCTCTCTCTATGGGTTACTCTCCAATTTGGGGAAAAATGTTTCACTTAGTAGACCAAATGTGGTCTTATCCCTAAATTTGGTCCTTAGGCCATGTTTGACCCATCGCAATAATGCATTATTGCCTTTAACTTTCTCTTATTTGCTAAATCTCATAACTCCTTCTATTTGCATTTCATTTCAAGCTTTTTATACCTTGACCTCTAGACATCCTCATTAATGACCGCGGGTCTTCAAGTGGTAATTTACCCGATTTCTTTCTTGGTTAGCACATGCGAATTCACGGTTTTGCTTATTTTATTTTATTTTTTCGAATGTTTTTATTCTGGAAAAATATACATTTACTATTATTATACCCAAAACATGTTATAAAACTGTCAGGGTATAATTTGATGTTAACTTTCCCCCTTAAAAGAATTTCGTCCTCGAAATTCATGCACAATCGAAGGCTGCGAGTGCTGCGCTCTCATAGTTATACGGCTCCCAAGTAGCTTCTTCTCTGCCATGGTGTTGCCAGAGCACTTTCACTAACGGTACTTGTTTGTTCCGCAACTATTTCACCTCTCGATCCAGAATAGCCTTTGGTTCCTCATCATATGACAAATTCTCCTATACTTGTATCTCTTTCACTGTTAGTATGTGCGACTCATCAGAACGGTATTTCCACAGCATAGACACATGGAACACATCATGAAACTTGGCTAACTCACAGAGGGAGTGTAGCCGATCGCCGATCAGATTCTCTTTGCAAAGAGCTTCATATGGGCGATGAACCTCGGACTCGACTTCCTTTCTTCCCCGAATCTAGCACGCTTCCTCCATGGAGATACCTTTAAGAACACTTTATCACCCACTTCATATTCAATGTCCTTCGCTTTCAAATCGGCATATGATGAGACGTGACTTTTGCCGCCGATCAGCGCGGCGCTAACCTTTGCTTGCGAATAACGAACTTTATACGTAGTCTGGACGATCCCTTTATGTTCATTCAATTCTGTCCAACACACAGGAGTTCTACATTTTCGGCCATACAAAGCCTCATACGGTGTCATACCAATGCTGGATTGATAACTATTGTTTTAGGCAAATTCCATCAATGGAATATACCTATCCCAACTTCCAGTGAATTCCATTACACATCCTCGAAGCATATCTTTGAGCACTTGAATCAACCTCTTGGACTGTCCATCTGTCTGCGGATGGAATGCTGTACTGAAATTTAGCCTCGTACCTAAGGCTGACTGTAGTTCCTTCCAGAATCTCGAGGTAAATCGCGGATCTCTATCCGAAACAATAGACAACGACAGACCATGCAATCATACAATGTCATCCACATATAACTCAGCTAGTCTATCCCTAGAATAGTCAATCCTGATTGGTATAAAATGGGCCAACTTTGTGAGGTTATCAACAATCATCCAGACAGAGTCATGTTTTTGTTGCGTGAGGGGAAAACCCGACACAATTTTCATGGTAATGTTATCCCACTTCCATTGAGGAATTGGAAGAGGATTCAACAGACTTGTAGGAGCTTGGTGTTCAGCTTTAACTTGCTGACACGTCAAACACTTAGACACGTACTCTGTTACATCTCTTTTCATTCATTTCCACCAGTACTGCTGTTTCAAATCCTGGTACATCTTATTACCTCCAGGATGCATGGTAAATACTGTATTATGAGCTTCAAATAACAACTTTTTCTTGAGCTCTTTATCATCTGGCACACATAGTCTGTCCTGGAAATACAAACTTCCATCTTATTTTATTGAAAACCTAGTCTTGTCATCATCTCTAACCATCTGTACCTTTTTTTGCATCTCTTCATCATTTTTCTGAGCATCTATAATCATTTGCTTCAACACAGGTTGTGCTTGTAATTGAGCTAATATAGCTCCATCATCTGTTAGTCTCCATTCACTGTGTTGAAGTGACAAAGTTGCCATTGCCTTTCTACTTAAGGCATTTGCTACCACATTAGCTTTTCCGGGGTGGTAGTCAATTATACAGTCATAATCTTTGAATAACTCTAACACTCATTATCACCGATTTAATTCTCTGAGTTAGCAAATACTTGAGACTCTTATGATCTGTGTAAATTCTACATTTTCCCCATATAAATAGTGTCGCCATATTTTCAAAGCAAACACTATCGCAACCAACTCTAGGTCATGAGTGGGATAATTTTGTTCATGTGGCTTCAAGCGCACGGATCACGAAGCCACTACTTTCTATCTTGCATTAACACATCCCAAACCAATGCTTGAAGCATCACTGTATAAGGTGTACTCTTTTCCCGAGGTAGGTTGCGTCAATACTGGTGCTTCAACCAACATTTCTTTCAACTGTTCAAAAATATTTTGACATTTATTTGACCACTCAAACTTTACTCCTTTCCTGAGTAATTTAGTGGCCAGACTATAATGAGAATCCTTTACCGTCTTCTATAATATCACCACGCTGGGCCCGAGAAACTTCTCAGCCGGTAACGCCGGTACATTTCCAATTACGCCACAGGCGATCTTAGCAGGGTAAACTCATACTTTTTTACTCAACCTTACACAATATGGCCTAGGAATGAAACTTCCTTTAGCCAAAAATCACATTTGCTAAGCTTAGCATACAACTTTTTCTCTCTTAAAATCTGTAGGACTATTTTCAAATGTTGCTCATGCTCCTACTCATCTCTAGAATATACCAATATATCATCAATAAAGACCACGACAAACTGATCTAAATAGGGTCGAAACACCCTATTCATGAAATCCATGAATGCTGCTGGTGCATTAGTCAACCCAAATAGCATTACCATGAACTCATAATGGCCATATCGAGTTCTAAATGCTGTCTTCGGCACATCGACATCTTTCACTCTTAGCTAATAGTACCCTGATCGCAAGTCTATCTTTGAGAAGACACCCACCCCTTTTAACTGATCAAAGAGATCTTCAATTCTCGGCAATGGTATTTTTTTTTTTACTGTCACCTTATTGATTTGCCGATAATCAATGCACATCTATAGGGTGTCATCTTTCTTTTTCACGAACAAAATAGGTGCACCTCAAGGAGAAACACTAGGTCGGATAAACCCTTTATCGAGAAGCTCTTGTAGTTGAATCTTTAGCTCTTTCAACTCAGTTGGAGCCATCCTGTATGGTGCCTTAGAAGTAGGAGCTGTTCCCGATAAAATCTCAAAAGATAAATCCACTTCTTTTCTGGTGGAATGCCGGGTAACTCTTCGGGAACACATCCGGAGGAAAATCTTTCCTGGCAGAATATTTTCGATTGGCTAACATCTTTAGAGAGTTAAGCACCAAAGCGAGCTTCACAGCCTTTCCTCGCAATCGTCGGGCTTGCATAGGCGAAATTACATTTGACACGGCTCAGAGATTGGATACCATGTACCTATTACCTCTGGCGGTCGAGAACATTTTAAACCTTCTTGTTTTCTTATCACAATCAACTATAGCCCGATGTTTGGATAACCAATCCATTCCCAAAATTAAATCAAACTCATGAAACGGTAAAGCAAGTAGATCAGCTAAACTCTCTATCATGAGTCATTAGGTGACAATTCTTATACACTCGGTTGACTCTGGCACTATGCCCCAGGGGACTAGTAACAAGCATATCATATGGTAATTGCTCTATTGATGGCATTTTATCAAACACAGGTTCGGTACAGATATACAAATGAGTAGAGCGGGAATTACATCAAAGCATGCATACCGATATCATAAGAGAGAAAATACGGTAATCGCCGAAGCATCCTAATCCTCCGCGGCAAGCCATAGCATAAGCTCGTCTTGAAATTTAACAAGCATAGGGCCCGATCCTTGTCTCGACCTTTGTACCTCCACATCCCTTATTCTAAATCGGGCCACCTCGACCCCTTCCTCGATCCCGAGTAGAAGGTGGTGCAACAGATCTCCCTCTGCCACTACCTTGCAAACTCCTATTATCCCCTGACTCTCGAGGACAATTCTCCATCAAGTGTTCAGTGCTTCCACATCTAAAACATCCTCCTATCAATAGTTTACACAAGCCCAAATGTCATCTATGGCAATGAGGGCACTCTGGGACTTCTCCTTGTCCAGTTGAAACACCTCTACGAGGCCCAGGTACCCTTTGTGTGCTTCCTGTCTTCCTACCTCTTGTGGCCAAGACTATCTTGGCTCGGTTAGGACTCTCTAGCTCTTTGCAGGAGGGAAGAAACCATCTAGAAATACTTTTCTAGATCTGAAGTCTTTCTCTACTACTTGCCTCATATTTCTCCACTTTCATTGCCTCTTTAACCAACTGATAGAAATTTACTTGTTGGAGTACTGTCACAAGCGTCAGATATCTTTTTATGGACTCATTTAGTCCTTCCTCAAACTGCCTACACCGAAATGTCTCGGTGAGGACTGATTCAGGTCCGTACTTGCTAAGATGGCTAAATTCTTTTTCATATTTCGCCACTGATAAGTTTCTTTGATTTAGATTTATGAACTGATTCCACATGGTCTCCCTGTACATATCAGATACATATTTAGCCCTGAACTCTTGGACGAAAACTCCCATGGTATGGGATCTGGAATCCTCGGACTCCTCAACACTAACTTCCACCAATCGGAAGCAACGCCTTGCAACGGAGCGCACATGTCACTTTTGATCGGAGGGAATCTCACCTTCTGCCCATTCTTTGCGGCTTTTCGACCATAATTGACTTTATCGGACTCTTCCATGTTTGACCATAGATTCCTCGACTCCATGTCTTCTTACCATATATGCTTCGAGCTTACGGAGCTATCAATCTCTCAACTTTGACCATGTCCTGAGAATATCCTCAACAAAGCTTCATTTAGTTATCTTTGAGACATGACTCTCCGCCGACATATTGAGATCAGACGGGCATATGATCTCACAGGTTAACACTTTCAACTGCTTCTTCAGCTGAATTTGGAGGACGATCCATCTATACAAAACATAAGGACATCCACATCAGTCAACACATTACTAAACACATGTTTTTCTATCATATATTCTATTCCAGAAGTCGCTGGCTTCCAGGCTACGATACCTTAAGCGCGACGCTGACCACACTAGGTGTCAAGCGAGGGTGTCATCATTTTTTTATTATTATTATTATTATTTTTTGTATAAACTTATAACCTTTAAGCTTGTTCAATCATATGATGTTAAACGCCTTGTATATCCTGTAGCGACGGATTACAAAATATCTGACTCCGTATCGGTGACATTACAATATTTACATTGCTTCATTTGTTTACAAACAACAAAAAGGATATTGCATATACAAAATAGACCAAAAAGTCTTCAAGTGGGCACCTAGTGATGTGGTGACGGTAGCAGCGGTGTGTAAAATGCGCTATGCGCATGAGGTATGCGCGTGCCCAGTAATATAGTGTACTCACACGGTATGAATGTGATCCACGAGGTGGTGTATTGACTACAAAGGTTCGGATTTTTCGATAATATCTGAAGAGATGATTTTAGGAAAGAAGGTGAATATGTGAAATTCCACTGAGTTTTAGATTCTAATGAATTCTTGGTATTGAAGGCTAGGGTTATATCTTCCCCTGTCACTTTTAATGGATTATTTCTTGAATGTATTATTGATGTATTTACAATTTGTCGATGGCGAGTGATCTTACTTACGAGATACCCTCTCTCGAGGTATATTCGCCTATCTGAATAGAGTTAAGTATATCTCTATCTCAACTCGTATTCGAGGATGCTTAAGATTCTAACCCCGAATGCCGCACCTTCGGGATCGGGAATATCTCTATTCTGAATCGTGAAAATTTTATACCCCGGATCACTGAATAACATCATCTCTCGAGATCTAGGCTACTCTAGTGTGATTATGCCCAATGTTGGCTGAACATCACCACTGTTAAACCACGAGATAAACGAATCACGAACAAATTGATAAATGGCCCGAATAAAAAATAAAAAGATTAAAGAAACTTTAATCCATCAACACGTGACAGGGTTCAACATAACCGAATAAATCTAGAACATCTTGGCGAAAGATCCAAATGTTTAGTATTAAAAACATAATTCTAATATCAAAAATAAGCAGTACAAATCAGGGCACTTCCACAGAAGTCAGGTATCACTCTGCTCACGGAATTAGTGCGCGCCGTTAAATGCGCCTCCCGATCCCGCCGAGTTTGCGGCCGCTGTTTTGGCACTAATGATGAGGCGGATCGTCTTGACGTCAGCGACGTACCGCGTCGCGGCGTTGAAGCGTCGACGTTTCCACTTGTTGACCGTTGACCCGAAGCGTCGCCGTGGCGGTGGGCGTCACGGCGATGGAACGTCGCGACGTGACCAACTGCTTTCTTTGCCCGCGGTCCCATTGCGCTCCCGAAAATGCTTCGGCGCTCTTTTCGGCTCCGATCGCGCGCATCCCGACCGGACACGGATCAGGAGTCTAGCCACAAAAACTATAAAATTACTATATAAAATAAACGTGAAAATGAAGGCCAAGCCCAGAGTATAATATGAGTGTTTGGCACTCATCACACCCCCGAACTTAGTTTCTTGCTTGTCCTCGAGCAGGCGACTCTAACGGGTTTTTACACGACATAATGCTAACACTAGAGCAGTGTTGCACATCTTTGAAAATAGGGATCAATTTGGGTGAGCTCACTGCTTGCATTTGTGTTGCTCGAAATTCCTGAAAATGCATACGAGATATTTGGCTTTGGGAAAATTCGGTTGAAATAGGTAGAAGTGGTAGTGCATCGAAATCCATGATATTCAATAGCCTTTCCCAATGCCCTATGTGCTTATAATGAATGACCTCAGATTATATGCTAGGTTCAGAGCACCCCAGGCTTGTTTCAACTCACTATTTGGAAGAAGCTAACTAGAAAGGATAGAAACGCACCCGTTTATTCGTGACCAAATACACAGAAATTTCTATGTACCTAAAATAAATGGAAGAAAACCTGGTGCCATGAGAAGTTTTAGTAGGAGTGTTCTGTGCGGGGGATCCGTGGTGACTCCCCACCGATTGGTTAAGGGCACGGACATTAAGTTCCTTCAAACTTCACCCCCGAACCTTCGACCCAAACCAAAGGCCTAAGGTTGAAAAATCCATCTTAAATCCCATGTAGCGGGCGGTGGGGAAGTCAATGACTCCCGACCCGAGTTGGCTTAGAGACGTGAAACTGAAAGGCCCCTCGGTTGTGCGGGATTCCGTTAGCTAATCCGCTTATTCTTATGCGAGATATCTATTTTTTTCATTTTCTTTCTTTCACCTTTTCTATTGTTTTTGTATTTTCTCTTTTGTTTGGGGCTCGATGGCAATTCTCTTTTTATTGGGTGTCCCATCACTTAAATGGTTCGAGTCTCCCAAGGTTAGTCGAACTACAGTAGTTGGTCTCGGCACCTATGCATACTCTGAAGGTCATTAGTGTGTGAGTGTGATAGGGTTCTTGAGAACTGGTGTCTTGACTACTCAGGATTGGTTCACTAACCCTTTCCATCTATTCAACCTAATTACCGAGCATCAAAGCATTGTATGCATTTGAACATCCATGTGTCGTGGTCGGTCAAAGTGATCCTCGTTGCAACATAGCACCTGAGCACGCAATTATTACATATAAGATTGACTAACCTGAAAGCATAAACGAACTACACATGACTCAGGTAAGCTGAACTAAACATGAACTAAATAGAAACACAACTATCTTTGAGAACAAAATAAAGCACTAGCAAAAACAAAAGCACTATAAAAAACACTAAAAACAAAACAAAACAAAACAAAACAAAAACGCGATCCCGCGCCCAGACAAAATATCGGTGTCTAGCGGCAGAATAAATAGTGAGGTGAAGGGGGCTCACGGTGATCAACTGCGGTGTGGTGGTGGTGGAGGCGTGAAAGGTAGGAGGCTGGGCGTGCGGGCTGCGGGACTCACTGGCTGTGGCGGGGAATGCAGCGGCTGATTGGCGGGGCCGGTCTTGTATACGGCCACGGAGGCCTCCGGATCACGTGAGACAAGGACGGTGCTCCTGGGTCGTCGAGAATCGTCAGCGCTCGGTGAGGAACGCGGGTCCTCAAGGTGCGGGAAGGGCCCGGAGAGGTACCGAAGCGAGAGCTCTTTGGGGTGGTGGTGGAAGTGCGGTGTTTGGGACGGTGATAGCCCGATGTCTCCTGCAGGGATCGCCAGGATCCATAAGCGAGCAGATCTCATAAACCGATCTTCGTAGGGCTCATGACGTCATTGTTACACTTCTCGGTCGCGGGACACAGAGGTATCCAGCAGCCGGATATTGCCTTGATAGGATAAACCGAGGCCTCATTGTCGTCTAGGGGCACCCCGGCTTGTTTGCACAAGCCAAAGATCAGGAAGGGGTGTCCCAGGTTCATCTTCGCGTCCCGGTTATGGAGGATGGCATCCTCTATAACCTGCCCAACATCGAAAGGTATGTCCTGTAAGATGGCATAGTTGAGCAGGGCGCGCTTGGCAGTCACTTCACACACATTCGTCGTCGGAATGAGACGCGAAGTGATGAAGTGATGATGCGAATAGGGATGAAGGCCGTCTTGGCCTTGAAATTGTAGCATGACGCACTATTGATTTTCCGCTCACCCAGGCCATTGGTCAATGCAGCGTGCTAACCTCGGGGTGGTCGGGTCTTTCATGGAGCGGTCGAATGCCTCACGAGAAGGGACATGCTCGAGATTTGTAATAACTATTGATTGACTCCGCGCTGGGAGTCGACCAATATGCCGCACCACGACTTTCTTTAACACATAGAGGCCCGAGATTGGCGTAGAACTCGCGCACCACACTCATCGCTGCTGGATGAGGTGGTTGGCACAAAGCACGCCAACCCTTAGCCGCAATGGTCTTGCGGAAGAAATCATCGGGGTGGTGAAACCCCTTCTCCTTGATGAATGATCGGTTTTTGCAAATGGTGCCAAACCGATCAGCGGCACTCGCATTCACAAACCGCATGGTATCGTAAAGTAGGAGTGGTCCTCAGCGGCGGCTCCGGCAGCGGTCGAAATTTTTATCTTGCCGAGACATATTGACCTAGGCGACACGTGGTCGTGGCACCCAGAAGTGGGCACTAACGGCTTAAACCAAAGCAAAATACAGTGTGCAACTAAAAGAACCAAAACTACTAAGTGTGCTAAAAAGCCGTATGATTCCAAACTAGAATAGACCTAGCAAAACCCTAAAATAGAGAGACCCTAGACCAGCGAGAATGCCTAAGGCTGGGCCCGAAACGCAAGCGTGGTGGAAATGCCTGAGGACCGGAGCTAATGTGTGAGGGCTTTGCCGGGATGCCTGACGGTCGGAAGAGCGATATCTGAGGAAAAACTCAGGCCGGCGTGGGGCTTCCGGTAGGGCTAGTGAGTGATGTAGGTAAACAAGATGGCTGGGTTTCGAACAATGGAGTGGGCGAGGTGAGATCTAAAATGGCGGTCTTGGCTTTAAAGCGAGTGACGTCGGCGTGCGAGCGACGTCAGCGGCGTGATGAAAATTGAAATTAACAACGTCGCGGCGGTCCCCAGACTTAACGTCGGCGTGACGAGAGTCATGAAAATCCCGTCGGCGGCGTGGCGGAGATGATACAATTTGGCGTCGCGGCGTTCAGGATCACCGGTCGCGGCGTGACGAGGTCAATTGGCGTCGCTGACGTGAAACGCGTCAGCGGCGTGACGAAGGATCTGATTTGATGTTGCGGCGTGGGAGGTCCGTCAGCGGCAGTGTTTGAAGAAGGTATGGATCATTAATAAATTTGTGCACGACTGATGATCTCTTGTTCCCGGAAAACCCTCTCCACTCGTACTTGTGACTTTATGGACTTGTAATGCACCTCTTGAACGAATCTTCCCACTAGCTGCATTCGCGGGTTTTGAAATTAAATAAACAAGTAGAAACACAGATTACGGAGCGAAACCACATATTCTTTGAAAATAAACAATAGAAATTGGAACTAAGAAAAGGAAAAGTTTGCAGAAACACTTGGGTTGCCTCCCAAGAAGCGCTATGTTTAATGTCGTGGCTCTCGGCGACCACTGAGTCATAATGTGCTCTGGGAACCCAGAACTCGTATGATCTCATACTAAATCTCGTCACTTTCTTTGTCAAATGAATAGTTGTTTATCTGTGGGGACACTACTCTCCATATCTGACTGTCGTTGGGTGGTAGCTGTAAGTAATATGCCTTTCACGGGGATGTGCCCAACTTCTGCCCCACGTGTGGGCAGTCGCGTAAAAAGAGCGGACCATCGTGACTTCAATTTCCACGGGAAAAAGCTTTTGGGCGAGTGGGCCGAAGAACTGTTGCATCAGGCCGTGAACTCCTTTACGGTGATGTGTTTGTCGTGCGGGCTTTGTCTTTTCCGCCCACCGTCTGGCGTTTTCATAAGCCGTTTATGAATTCATCCCGATTCAACGAGTTGGAGCAGTCGTTTCTAGCCAGCCAATGTACTATCCATGTTTAAGCGTCGCGGTGGCCCGATAGGCTCGTCTCCAATTCCTTTGGAAGATGACACGCTTTACCATAAGCGATTACGACGTTGACATACCGAAAAGAGGTTTTAAATCGCATGCGGTATGCCCAGAGTGCATCATCCATCTTTTTAGACCAATCCTTCCTGGAGCCGTTAACTGTCTTCTCGAGAATGTATTTTATTTCTCGATTGATACCTCTGCTTGTTCATTTGACTGCGGGTGGTATGCAAGAGATGTACGATGACGTACCCCATACTTTTGCAAAACCTTATCAATTACCTTATTGCAGAAATGGGTACCATTATGCGTGATCAAAACTCGAGTTCAGCATTGAGAATATGTTAGCTGCGCGGAATTGAGCCACAACCTTGCATCATTGGTGCGTGTAGGAATCGCTTCTACCCCACTTTGAGACTATAGTCTTGCCAACAAGATGTACAAGTTCTTTGTATGATGCGGGAAATGGTCCCATAAATCTATCCCCATAAATCAAACAATTCTACCTCGAAATGGGATGCATGGGTGGCTCGTCCTTTCTAGAGATGTTCCCGTTCGTTGACATTTGTCCGCAGTGGAAAGCGAATTGATGAGCACATCTTTAAACAAGGAAGGCCCGATAAAGCAGTTGAAGCACCTTAGCTGCTGTTCTCTGACCACCAAAGTGTCCACCACACGGTAGAGTGTGACAATGGTTTAGAATGCTATGCATTTCATCTTCGGGCACACATCTCCTTATGACCTGATCAGCGCAGTGTCTGTAAAGAATTGGCTCCTCCCAATAGTAGTGTTTTAGGTGTGAGAAAAACCTCTTTTACCTGGCCCGATAGTTAAGTCGGGAGGGCTACTTTAGCGCCTACCAAATAATTCACATAATGTCTGCGAACCATGCAGGCGCCCTCTTTTCCTCGATAGCCTTTAAGAGTTTCTCAATGCGGGGAAATTCATCGTTCCTTTGGGACATCATCTACGGCCCCTTCCCGGTCGTGAAAGATGGTACCACACTAGGTTTCGGTGCCTTTCTTGTCACTAATTTCCACATCGAATTCTTTGCAACAAGAGAACCCACGGAGTGTCGGGGTTTGCATCTTTCTTGGTCATCAGTGCCCAATAGCGGAGATGATCAGTGTGCACCCACGACCTTGTTACCAATCAAATATGGCCTGAACTTGTCAAAAGCAAACACAATGGCCAACAGTTCTTTCTCTGTAGTGGCATAATTCAGCTGAGCATCATTCAAGGTTCTACTAGCATAATAGATTACACGAAGATTTCCTCTAGTTTGCTTTGAAGCGCCCCAATCGCGAAGTCGGCGTCGCACATGAGTTCAAACGGAAAAGACCAATCACGGTGCCACAACAATGCGGGTGAAACCGCTTATCCTTCAACGCGAGAATGCATGCAAACATTGCGAATCAAACTCAAATGGGATCCCTTGGACTGTGGGTTAGAGCCGGCGATTTTGCAATACGCGAAAATCCTTGATGAGCGCGCTTTATAGAATCGGCGTGGCCTAGAAAACTTCGAATCCCTTTTACTGACGAGGGTGGAGGTAGCTTCTCGATTGCTTCAATCTTCGCCCTATCTACCTCTATCCCTCTTGCTGAGATCCGATGTCCAAGGACAATACCCTCTTATACCATGAAATGGCACTTTTCATTGATTAGTCATAAGTTGGTCTCTTCACGTCTTGCCCGGTCACGACTCTCAAGTTCTCTACTTGAGTTATCAAATGAATTTCCCATTCATGAAAATCGTCCATAAAGATCTCAATTGTCTTCTACCGTAATAGAGAAATATGGCCATCATACATCGTTGAAAAATTGCACGGTGCATTGCATAGTCAAAGGGCATCCGCCCGAATCTGAATGTACCATAAGGATGATGAATGTTGTCTTCTCGATCTTCGGGAGCTATGAGCCCAGTTGTGCAGGAATATCCATCCAAAAAGCAATAATATTCATAGCAGGCTGTCGTCGAGCATCGATCCCCGAAGCGGCAATGGAAAGTGATCTCCGCACCAGTGGCCTTGTTCGACCGAATGTCGATAAATTCTCACTTTCGATGCTTGTTCTAGATGGCGTTAAGATGTTGTTTTTGATCCACGATGGCAAGTTGTTCCTCCCTTTTCGGCACTACGAAGCCCCGGGCTTACCCATGCCTTTATGCGAAATGGGATAAATTACCCAGTGTCTAGCCATTTTAGAACTTCTTCACGGATGACCTCCTTGGTTGTAGGATTTAACCTCCTACGCCTTCCCTTTGAAGGTTTATGTCCCTCTTCATGAACATCTGATGCATGCACATAGAAGGGCGAATCCCTTTTAGATCGGCTAGAGACCATCCCAGGAATTGCATGTTTGTGATCTCGAGACCTCAATACTTCTCTTCCTCTGGTACGAGTCAAAGATCTTGAGATAATCACGGGTAGCGTGATTCTACCTCAAGGTAGCTGCATACTTCAAATGGTAGGTAGAGGTTTTGTTCCATCTTGGGCGGTTGCTTTCGATCGATGGGATGTGATTCACTCCTTCGCCTAGAGATTCAAAGTATTTCCATCTATTGTGTCCGAAAAAGTCCATCCATTTAACATATTCATACGCCTCTTTGCTCGGGTTCTACCGGACTCATTCTCCGCAAACTAGTCTCCCGAAAATTCGTGAGACCACTTTGGCTGAACCATATAGCCTCGACCATTTCGGCCGGCAAGTATCACTTTACTGGCTGGGTGTCTCACTTCTTGAACCGTTGAACTACTTCCTCTTCTTGTGCACTCGGTTTCGATTCGCCCCTACGTACGCCCGATCATTGCCACCGCCGATTGAAATCGTCATTTGAATTAGCACGGTATTTCTTTATCTTCCTCCGTGTCAGCTTGAATCTGGCTGGAAAGATAAACTTGTCAACCTTAACTAAGACATCTTGTTATCCCTCGGATGCTTCAAAGGTCGTACGCAAGGCGAAGTGGCGTAGTCGGGCGGGCTTCTCCCCCAATCCCAAAGCTTGAAAATGGATAAGGGCATAAGATTAATCTTGGCACCCAGATGCATAGGGCTCTCTGAAGATAGCATTTCCCGATGGTCACTGAGGATAGTAAAGCTGCTTGGGTCCTTGAGCTTTCGCGGCGCTTCCTCCCGAGATAGCCTTTGCATTCTCCAGTTAAGTTCCTTTGTTTGAAATCAGCTAATCTTCTCTTATGGACGAATCAAATCTTTCATGAATTTTACATAGCTGGGCATCTGCTCTAGGGCATCGACAAATGGGATATTGATATCACGGCTTTTTGAACACATCCATGAATTTCGTAGATTGCTTATCCGATTTATGCTTCTAGCGAGACGGCGTAGATGCGGAGGCGGGTATCGCGGCCTTTGCGTCGATGAGTTCTCGATATTTGACTCTCCCCAAAGAATTTGTTCTTTATCTGCATCATCTTTTTGCTCTGGCTGAATGACCTTCTCAGTCTCTAACTGTTCTACGACTGGGGGTTGTAACTGTATTTCCAATTCTTTCCCACTTCTCAGCATGACTGCTTTAACATGCTCATTCCATCTTCTTGGAGTTGACCTCAGTGCTGATGAGAGCACAGTTGCCTTCCACAGTCGATAAATTTTCCATTTGTATTTGTGCCTCCAAACTTCGAATTTTGTCTTTGCTTGATTGTTCAAGAAGCGGGTTGCTAACTGCTTGCATGTTTACTTTAGTCTCATTCATAAAGGCGAGAATGGGAAGTTGGCACGCTCACGTCGCAGCTTGTTCTAAATCGACTTTTCTCGGAGAATTTGGTTCGCTGGATTCGGTTCGATAACGTATTGTTACGATTGTCGCCACCCATATCGCCCAGTTATTCGGCTATTCTGGTTCTGATTATTACGCCACCCCTGGCCCTGATTCTGATAACTGTTTCCCCCATACGGTCCTTCTTTATTTGTGATTGATTCGATTAAACCTGGACACGTCGCGGGCTTGCTTATCTTGTAGGGTTCCTGCGGCCCGACATTTTCACCGTCTTTGTTGTGCGGTCCACCACGAAGCCACATAACTCCCATGGGTTGGTTTTGGATTACTTTGCGGTTCCTTCTTTGTCTATTTAGCTGTTTGGTCATTTTGTGCCACATGATTCACAGTTGTTGAGGACCTTATTATGCATTGCACCACCAGCGTTTCTTGGTGTAGCCTTCTCTCTAGGCCAACGATTAGTGTTAGTCGCGACATCTTCTAAGATTTCATAAGCAGTGCGTGGTTTCTTCATCGGTGCTCCTCCGGTGAAGCATCAATAATTGTTCTAGTTGCATTTCTCAGACCATTATAGAAGGTGTGGACTTGCATCCATCTGGTCAGTCGGTGGTGTGGAGATTTCCGCAATAATTCGTGAAATCTGTCCCATGCTTCTGCTAGGTTCTCCCCCTCTAATTGTCAGCGTATTGATCTCTTTGCTGGCCGGGTGCAATTTTCGAAGTGGGAAGAACGGTCGAGAATTTTTGCATAAGTCATTCGAGGTAATGGAATGCGGTGGTGGCGGTTAGCCAATGTTTAGCTCTATCCCAGGGTGAAGAGGTGGGAACAACCGTAACCTTAGAGCTTCTTGATAACCCCATTGTATTTGATAGTATCGCAAACCGAGGAAGTTGGTCAAATGCATGTTCGGGTTCTCATGGGAATTAGTCCATGGAATAGATGTTACGAAGCATACGTACGTGGCCCGGCTTCAGTCGAAATTGTTTGCTTGAATAGGTGGCGGTCGATGCATTTGTGCGAACAACCGATTGGTGGTAAAAGCAGAACTCATCTAGTAGTATGAAGGTCATGCAATTTGTATAAGCGGTCTGGGTGCTTGATTCCTTCCATGATTCCATTTCGGCCTCTACGTGGTTCGATTACGTTCCAATGCGAATCTTGTTCTTCGGTGTTTTCCATGACTATTGGATTCTAATGCGTTCCGTTCTCTGTTCTCGGCGCGGTCACAATGCGAGAAGTCTCTACAGTTGAGGATCAAGCGGGTGTTGGTTAACCCGGTCTCGATATCGCATGTACTTCTTTTGAAACCTATCTTTGTGATAACTTACCACGAACTTGACAAAACGAATTACCCGGCACTTGTAAAGATAGAATCAGCAGTAAAGAAAATTTAGGAGTAATATCTATTTGCTTAATTCTCTATATCAATTAAACTGTCCGACAACGTGTAAAAACATAATGTTTGGCGTGGTGTGTAAAATGTACGCTATGTGCGCAAGTGTCTGCGTCGCCCCAAGTAATATAATTGTACTCACGATGCGGTGTCGATCCACGGGGCAGTGTATTGACTACAAAGGTTCGGCTTTTTCGATAATATCTGAAGAGATGATTTTAGGAAAGAAGGTGAATATGTGAAATTCGACTGAGTTTTAGATTCTAATGAATTCTTGGTATTGAAGGCTAGAGTTATATCTCCCCCTGTCACTTTTAATGGGTTATTTCTTCAAGATATTATTATTCAATGTATTTACAATTTGTCAATGGCGAGGTGATCTTACTTACGAGATACCCTCTCTCGAGGTATATTCGCCTATCTTGTGAATAGAGTTGAGTATATCTATCTCAACTGATGCGAATGCTTAAGCGTTCTAACTTTGAAATGCCACCTTCCCGGGATCGGAATATCTCATTACCAGAATCGGCGAAATTTGCTTTCTGAATCCACACGAGAATAACCTGTCTCTCGAGATCTCGGCTCTCAGTGTGATTATGTGTTGGCGAGACATCACCATATAATTAAACCACGAATGAAGCGGATACGAACAAATTGATAACTAAGCGAGATAAAATAAGATCCAAACTTTAATCCATCAACACGTGACCAGGGGTTCAACATAGCCACAGAAATAAATCTAGAACATCTTCGAGGCGAAAAGATCCAATGTTTAGTATTAAAAACATAATTCTAATATCGAAAATAAGAAAGCGGTACAAATCCAGGGCACTTCCTCATGATCTGTGTCACTCTGCTGCGGAATTGGTACGCGCCGTTCGTGCGCCCTCCCGATCCCTTGGTTGCCGAGCCACATTTTGCTTTTAATGATGAGGCGGATCTCGTCGCGGCGATCAGCGACATTGCAAAGCGTCGCTGACGTTGAGGCAGCTCCCGCTGACGTTGAGGCGTTGCGGCGTTTCCATGTTGACTTGCATTGTTGGCCCGAAGCGTGCGTGGCGTTGGCGTCCTTATGGGGGCGTCGCTGGCGTTGGGCGTCGACGTAGCGGCCACTCTTGCCTTGGTCCCATTGCTCCAAAAATGCTTCCAGAAATTTGCTCTTTTCGCTCGATGTACTGCATCGAACGGACACGGTCGAGTCTAGCCACAAAACTAGCAAAAAATTACTATAAAATAAACGTGAAAATGAAAGACCGACGCGAGTATAATATGAGTGTTTTAGGCACTCATCACGTGGCCTTTGACTGCTGAAGTGGATTATCCTGTCCTCTAGTTTCCTCTTCTGTACCTACACGGATGAAAACATCTGTGCTAAGTTTTACGCTTAGTAGGAATAAATACATATGGACGACCCGTAGCACGGATCATCACACTTCTATTTTTTGACTTAAAAATGCAAGTTAAAACCCAAAAATAAAATGAGTACAATTGAAAATGATACCAAATGATCTCGTATCAAGCCATATGGTACAGCAATAGAAGATAACAACCTTTTTTTTCAAATATTATCAGTTGGACCAAACAGTTTTTAAGTAAAACCTGAAATATTAGTCGATTTCTTTGAGCCTAAATTAAAGTAACTCGATTGTTATTTTTGAAATAATATTCGTGGGTTCATATTCTACTAAGTGAGGAGAATACGGTATATTCATTTGCTCAAATCGAGTAAGAAATGAACGAGAAAATAGCTTCCAAGTGACCCTCTCAAAAGGTGTTGCTCGGACTTTCGCTTAGTTGTGTCCGTCTACGAAAAGGTGTTGCTTCGACTTTCAGCTTAAGTTGTGTCCTGCTCATGAAAGGTGTTGCCTGACTTTCATTTGAGTTGTGCTCCTTTTCATTTTGAGTTGTGTCTTTTCATTTTGAGTTGCGTTTGTGATGGTGACCGGTCGGTGTCACCAAGAGGTCTATAAATACTCAAACGATCGCCACTCTTTCATACAAACGATCTCAGCCATTTTCATTCAAGAACAAAGGCACTAAGACAACCTTAGTGCATTATTTTTTCGCATTTAAGGCAAGACATTCTGAGAGCACAACATAGTTTAATCCGGACAGATCGAGTGATACTATTTGTGTAGCATCATCAGATCCCTGAGGCGCATTTGCAGATTCCATAAGCACCAAGAGCAATAATCATCTTCCTTAAAGACATAGTGTCAAACACTATCTGATCTACCTAAAGTTCTATCACAGTTCCATTCACGTTAGTATCTTAGTTTCCGTATGTGACGCCTCAAAACCTCGGGTCCGCTGACGTCTGTCAACCTGTGGACACAGCCAGGCTCGTTACCCGATGCCACTTTCAAAATCTAGTGTATTCCCTTTATACCGGAGTTTACCCAAACATCACGCATCGATAAACCAATCCCAAACAGTCCAATATAATCCCAAGGATAACAACATGGATAAAAACGGCCTCTGGGGCCCATACAACAATATCCATTAACATATCAACCATGTCCCATAGTTCTAAGAGTTAGTAAATGACTCTTATACAACACATATATTAAATTATGTACCTAATACATGTGAAGAAACCATCAAAGCCACACTCGGCTTTCTTCAAAACTCAGCCTCTAGGACGAGCCGTCCCCTCGCACGCTTCCCGCACTCGTAGAAAATAAAGCCGGGGATCCTGACGACTGGGTGAGCCAGCTCGCAGGAGAATCGCCTCAAATGGGCTACTCACCACCTAAGGCAAGGCAATGTCTAATTTAAACACACATTCAAGCAAATGCATGATCCTACTTTGAATGTCTACATGACCAACTCGATCCAGTCTCACGACTTCACACTCGCTCAAGCCTCAGATGAGAATTATTATTTTATTAAGGACAACTCTCCATGTATATCAATCAGTCATCCACGATTGATATATGTTGCTTTAGGATCACCCTCCGATGAATATCAATCAGCCGTCCGACGATTGATATTTTCGTCACTACCCTCCGATACTTAACATTTCTTGGGGACACCGGTCCATCTTCTCTAGACTCACCATGCACTAACTCCTATAGTCCTAGGATGTCAGAAAGGGCATACGAATGCATGTATGCCAATTCCAATACGCTTTAGTCCACATGCAAATATATATGTTACGAATATATTTACATAAACTTAAATCACACAACATACATGGTATTTACCCGTCAAAGATCAAAATTAGCTCATCAATAATATATAAACACAAGCAATTCGATTCGAATTAATAATCAAGCACATATTCCCAAAATACGGGTCAATTATTTTGGGAACAAGAAACCCTAGGTTTTACGCCCGATTTATTCATTCATCCGCTCACTTTCAGAACCCGCATTTCACTGCCTTCCGCCAATTTCAATCAAACACATGATTAACACCAAGAACACACAAGTTCATACCCACATTCGTCGTGAGTGTACCACTCGGCCGCTCCCATTTGGGCTCAACTTTTATACACTCCGATCCCAATGTTTAGGATCGATCAAATAAATTTCAATGGCCTCCATCAACTCAAACATTTGAAAAGTACTAAAATGGGAATAAAACCCAAGTAGGAGAGTACACTTCTCGAGTTGTCAAAAACTCGCAACTCAGTCCACGCCAGAGCCCGCCCGCAGAACGGCTTCCTTCGTCCGAAATCCAATCCGCCCGACGCTTCGGATCTGCAGAGAGAAGCACCCTCTCTCTAAAAACCCTCTCAACCCAAAGCTCAACGCATCCCTCAAATCGCCCTCCACGCTTTTGTCTTGGCCTAATGTAAGAGATGAACCACCATACACTATTTGCTTTAGTCACTTAAATCAAATCTCCTGGGTAAATGACCAATATGGACCCTCTCTAACAGATTCGAGATTCAAGACTATCTCTACACCATTTTCATCATTTCATCATACCACTCTGGTACACATGAGTACATATATATGCGTGGTTTTCGCGATCGAAACCGATTTACGGCACTCGAGACTGATGCCTCAGTATAAAAACTGGTTTAATTCCCGATCGGTCTTAAAATTACTTAAATTTTACGTGCTAACTAGATTTCATGAGATCTATCTCCAACTGCACGATTCAAGCCAATATCCGAGATCTAGAGAATAAATTCATGATTTTTCTGTCATAAATTACAATTTTGTAATTAAAATTACGATTTTGCCTATTCCGTGAATTGAATTCTCTGTCTTACATTCTCCTCTCAGAAAAAGAAATTCTCGTCTAAATTCAAGACAATTATAAACACTCACATGCATATGCAACGCAGAACAGATTACAGCATGTAAACTAGTTATTTAATTGCTAAACAATCCAAACCACGCATCCCAAACAAGAAGGGATAAGTGGCTCCGCATCGTGTCCTCACGCTCCCACGGAACCTCCACCCATGTTGCTCCACAAGACTCACCCTCACTACCAAGGCCGCAAGACCTGATCACGACTATCAACACGCGCACGGGTCCTCCCACATCCCATCTGTCATCCTCAATCTGTCCCCAATCCACCACATGAGTTGGATCTGGTGCGTACTTCGAGCATGGAGAAGTGAAACACCTCGTGGACACCGATATCGGTAGTAACAGGCTAGCTCTAAGACGATCGCGCCTACCCTCTCGAGTATCTCGAAGGTCCGATGAACCGACGATGGGGCCTTCCCCGTGTCACGAACCTGACCACTCCCCTCTTAGGCATAACCTTCAAGAAGACATGATCCCCAACCTCGAACTCTAAGGGTCGACGTCGTACATCCGCATAGCTCTTTCCTCGTCCGCCCGAGCCGTGAGAGATCATTGCCGCATCGCTTCACCTTCTCGCAGGTGTCTCAATCAAATCCCAGACCAGCGACGAGCCTTCTCCCCACCTCGGTCCAACATAACGGATCTATACGCCTCCCATACAAGGCCCCATACGGTGCCATCTCGTATGCTTGCCCCGTAACCGTTGTTGTAGGCGACTCCACCAAGGGCAAATGCCCTCCCAACCTACCCTTATGATCCGTGACGCATACTCGTAGTACGTCCCTCTAACACCGATAGTCCTCTCGCATCGACCATCCGCTCGCGAGGGTGGAACGCACTTCATAGTTAGCCGCGCAGGCCCATAGCCTGAAACTCTTCCAGCAAGCCCAGAACCCGTGGGGTCCCTATCCGACACACTATGGACACCGGTACTCCATGCACGTGACTATCTCTCGAATGTATAACCGGCAGAATCTCTCCAAGGCGAAGGTCATCCGCACGGCTAGAAAATGTGCCGACTTCGTGAGCCAGTCCACTATCACCCATACCGCGTCATGCTTCTGCTGCGTCCGTGGCAAGTGGGTCACAAAGTCCATCGTGACGTGTTCCCACTTCCACTCAGCCACCTCCAATGGTCAGCAGCTCGCCGGGCTTCCGGTGCTCGCCTAACTCCGCCGACATATGAGACATCGTCAACAAAGTCCCCTTACGTGTCTCTTCATCCCACTCAGTACCGGCTACCTAAGATCCCCGGTACATCTTCGGTACACTGGTGGTAATAAAGAACGAGCGTTGAAACTCGAGAATCTCCTCTCAAATCACTCAACCTGGGAACCACTACTCGGCCCTTATCGAAGACTACCATCTCTGTGTGAACACCCAAATCCCTGCCTCCCATACCCGATCGCACTCCGGTCCCCGAGCAGACACTATTCGCTGGCCCCGCCATCGGAACTCAATCACTCGCCGCTTCAACAGACTCAGCCACTCAAACCGCCCACACCCTGAGTCTCCGTCACAGATCAGCCCCAAATCGTCCCACGCTCGAGCATCCGCCACTCCCGAGATGCTATACTACCTAACGCCTCCTCGTGACTCTCCGACCGAGCGTATCGCCACTACATTTGCCTTACCAGGATGGTACGCAAAGTGAAGTCATAAACTTTCTAGGAACTCCATCCATCTCATGCGTTCATGTCAGGTCCCGCCGCGTGAAAATATACTTCCGCTATGGTCCGAGTATACCAACTCTCGCCATATAAGTAGTGGCGCCAAATCTTCAAGGCGAAGACTACAGCCGCCAACTCCATATCGTGTGTGGGGTAATTCTGCTCATGATTCTTCAACTGACGGGAACCATAAGCTACTACCCTCCCGGACTGCATCAAAACACATCCTAGTCCGGCCCTCGAGGCATCACAATACACCGTGGTACCGTCCCGGGGGTCTGGAACTATCAAGTCTCCTTCAACTCCTCGAATGCCTCCGCATCTGGGCCATCCCCAATCAAACTCACCTCCTTCCGGTCAACTTAGCCACACAGTCGCTATCCCCGGAGAAATCTCAATGAATCCTCCCGTAATACCCAGCCAATCCCAAGAAACCACGCACTCGAAGACGACTCCCCGGCCTCTCCCAACTCATCACCGCCTGACCTCTCCGGGTCGATCGACACTCTCGATGTCGACACCACGTGTCCCAAAATCTCACCCGCAGTTTCGAACCCCACTTACCGAACTCGCGCACAGCCGATGGTCTCTCAACAACTGTAAAACGATCCTCAAGGATACCTGATGCTCCCACTGACCGGGAGTAGATTAAGATGTCATCCACGGCATTCACGACAACCGATCTAAATAGGGTCGAATATCCCATGCATGAGATCCATGAATGCGCCTACAGATTCGTTAACTAGCCGCAGATCACCCAAACTCAAACACTTATTAACGTCATTCTAAACGCCGCCTTAGAATACCCGCATCCCTAACCTCAGCCGATGGTAACCAGCGAAGGCTCCGGGAGTAGGACTCGCTCCTCTCAACCGATCAACAAATCGTCAATCCTCAGAATGGGTACCCCATTTCGATCGTGAACCCCGCTCAATCACCAGAGTCAATGCACGCCGGCTGGTCTCGCTCTTCTTCGCAAATGCAACCGAGCGCCCATTTGCGGAAGTGTCTTCGGCTCCATCGAACCCCTTGTCCAAGAGCCTCGAATCGGACTCGAAGTTCCGCAACTCAACCGTGCCATCCGATGCGGTCATGACGCTGCTACCAGGTCGTAACTCGATGCCGGTCTACTACCCCCGAGGCGAAATTCCAGTAGCCTTGTCTATCCGAAAACATCCACAGACCAAGACACTACTCTCAGGTAGATCCAAGTCTCGTCCTCCTCGTCTCTAGGGTAAGGCTTAGCCACCCCGCCAACCGGTCTTCACATACACTGGATCAGAGCACTGTCTGGGTAAACATCATGTCTGTCTCCAAATAAAATACCACACGAGTACCATCCGCGGCGGTAGTGCGTGAACCTCCTACTCACAATTGATAACGACCTGTAAGTCAGTCACCTAATCCATCCTCAGATGACATCGACCTCGACATGTTCATGACCTCAGTCCATCGTGAGTAGAGTCCTCGAGATTCAACTCGCAACCTCGACATATCATCCCTATTCTCACCTCGAACCTGTAGAATCCTACATATAACGTGCTCCTCTAAGGTCTCGACTTCTAAGCCCAACTCAATCACTACTGATGCAACAATGAATGAATGCGACGCCTGTAATCAACAACACTCTAAATGATAGCGAGATAGCAAAACGCACTTCAGATAATCGGGTCGACCGTCGACTCAGCTCATGTGTGACGGCGCACACGCCCGATCTCGACGCCCCGCCGCTGGGCCGCCCTCCGCTCTACCATACTGCCTCTCGCCTAACAAATGGTGCCCGTGGTAGCACCGAAATGACTGCCCCCGTGGCTCGTGTGACTGCGGCCGTGGAGGAACAATCGTATCCCTCTCCGCCTCGCTACCGATCAGACCGTGATGTCCCAAACCCCTGGATCCCCGCCTCTCTGGCGCCACGCCTACGTGTCCGTAAAGGCTGACAATGGTAGCACACACCGTCCCGTCGACTAGCAACTCATCTCGTCCTGTCGACTCGGCAACTCATCCGTCCCGCCCCGACCGGCAACTCTCATATGTCCTCGTTGATAGCCGTGACACTCGCCAGACTCGCGAACTGGGAGGCCCTCCGCTCTTCTCGAACCGGAGGAAGATCGAATCGTCTCCTCTTGCCACTAATACTGCATCCCGAGGTTCCCGCATCTTCTATCTCTCTCTCTACGTCGGCCGCCCCAACCACGTGAATCCATATCCCGTAGGCGGTCCTACAATCCTCGCCCGAATGGACAATTTCACCATTTCGGACCTCTCACCTTCGCCGTATCGTACACGTAATCAATAAAGAATCGCCAACTCGTGAATCTAAACACATAGTCCACCGCGCCATCGCCCCCCGCCCAACCTAGGAACTCCCGAGCCCCTCGCATGCCCCGCCGCAGCCCCTGAAACATCCCACGAACGCCTCCCGAAACTCCGCCATGTCATAACTCCTGTTCCCAAGTCCCAACCCATCTCCACCATACCCGGCCTCGCCTCTGGGGCCGAATGCAACGAACCCGATCCCGTCAGATCGAGGTGATTCCATAGCCCCACATTCTCGACCGCATAAACCAATGGTCCGGCCACCATCTGGTCTCCTCCCCCACGCGAATGCCCGAGGTGGTGCTTCTCAATCTCCTGAGGTTACCAGTGACCTCCCCACTATCTCGCCACACTAGCTCAGAAGCAGCAGCCGCAACACCCCACAGCCTCTACAAAGGCCCGATCACATCTACGCCGGTCAAATGCCTGGGTGGTGCCCGACCAAGGTCCCGTGACGCCCTCTACGCCCTCGCCCTCTACCAGCCACTTCTCCACAATTAACATGAAGCACCAAGATCTCTAAGGCATAACATTGCTCCTCGAGACACTAATCATACGCGTAAATCAGTGTATACACATTGTCCTTGCATTTTCATGTAATGCAAGGACAATTAATTTTGCATTTAAAATATTGTTTTCAACAAAAAATTTATTTTCGAAAATTTCATTTTTGAAAATTATTATTATATTTTTTTTTTTCGAAAATTTTGTCTAATGTCTCTGAGACATAAACACAGCCTCGAGGTACTATTCACACACCGAAATTTTTTTTTTCGCACTCTACGTCAATGCACTTATAGTAATCATGAATATGAATATCTCACATTAAATCACCCCCAAGAAAATTTTTAAAATTTTTAGACTCTTTTTTTTTTTCCTTATGAAATGTTGTCCATATGAACGTTGTCCATGAACAAAGGATCCAAACAAGACCCCCCCAACAACAGTACTAAATCGGAACCTGGGTCATACAAGGCGCACACCCAGAACCCATGTCACACAAGAGACACCAAAGGCAAGAGGCAAGGCTCAGTGTCATGGCGCTGTCACATAATCGCCATGTCAAAGGTGATGTCAAGGTGACACCAAATAAGAGAGTCATCACTGCACAGTCGCGCATCGAGCACCCAGTCGTGGCATGTCGCACTCCTCCCCGCTCTTGCTCACCCCAACCGCCACAGTGCGACACGCCACTTCACCGCCGCGACATCAAGGCACCATAATCATGTCGACATCATATCTGTCGCCGACACCGCCTCTCCCGCCCAGCCAAGCCAGGTCACACCTTTATGTCGCCGAGATCACTCTGTCGTCACGACCTCTCGATGACCAACCCATGTCGCCGACATCGCCTTCATGCGTCGCCGACTTCCAAATCGACGTCCATGTCGCGACGCCAAACTACGCCGAAGATCGCTTCCAGCCTAGCCACCGCCGCCGCCATGTCGCGACGCCCACCGATGTCACGACATCACCAGATAGCCTTCGCTTACGTCATACGCCATGTCGCGAATCTCCCTCGCCGTCACCCATGTCGCGATTCTCACTTTGATGTCGCGACATTCTTTCTCCTTTCTTAGTCCAGTCACGACACCAACCTGGACGCTCGACTCCCGCCTCATTCGGCCCAGTCGCGCCAAGATTGCCCATGCCAGCGCCGCCGGGCCAGTCACGCCGCCAAGGCGCACACCGCCCCGCCCGCGCACTGTCGCTCCCCGTCACCACCCCAAACCAGTCACGACCCGGCCGGAACGGCAGCCATTCCGCTTCGGTTTGCATTTTTCAACCTCCAGTCTTCCTCGCTACTCCTAAAGACAAGAGTTTATACACCGCTTCTTATCCACTTCAAAATTTCTAGAATATTTTTTTTTTCATTCAATTTATTCGTTTACACCGAAACCCAGAAAATCATTTTCTTCACTTCCTAACTCCAAATAAATTTATTGAAATTTATTCTTTTGTTTTCTTTTCCAGTTTTGTACATTGTACAACTCAAAATATTTTCCTAAAGTATTTTCTAACACATCCATATGCTAATCACCAAGCACACATACAATCTCACACATGAAACATGTCATGCACACCAAACACACACACCACCTCAAATCACACACAAACACTCCAACACACGTGCACTAGTGTCCTAGTTTTGTCCCGTGATTTTCCTAGGCATCCCATACCTAAACTCAACATCGAACCGTTCCTGGTGACGCTCTTTCCTCAACTACGGCCTAAGCCCCAAATCCTCAATCTGTGTTTCATATACCATATCTACATTAAACCACCAGTGTATGGATTCCAACCCGAGCCCCCAGGCACCGCATACCCAAGCTCCGATACCAAGTCGGTGGACGCCCATGCACCGGGGTCCGCGTGACTCTCGTCAACCCGTGAACACAAACAGATGTCAACCACGCCACCAAAATCCAGCTTCCTTTATACGAGCTCTTACCCAAACACGCACCCGCATAAACCAATCCCAAACAGTCCAATATAATCCCAAAGGATAAACAACACTGATAAAACCTGCCTTCTGTGGCCCATACAACAATATCCATTAACATATCACCATGTCCCATAGCTTCCAAGAGTTGTGCAATGACTTTATACAACACATATATTAAATTATAAAATTCTAATACATGTGAAGAAACCATCAAAGTCACACTTACTCTTCAAACTCGCCTCTGGGGACGAGCCGCCGCACGCTTCCCGCACCCGTAAAATATGGGGATCCCATCACTGGTGAGCTAAAGCTCAAGAGGAGAATCGCCCCAAACGCTTACCACCACCCAAGTTGCAAAGGCAATGTTCCAATTTAAACACACATTCAAGCAAATGCATGATCCTACTTGAATGTCTACATGACCAACTCGCATCCCGGTCCTTTCATCGACTCTCTCTCACACTCGCTCTAAGCCTTGTATGAGAATTATTATTTTATTATGATAACCCTCCATGTATATATCAATCGTCGCCCGACGTGGCTGATATAAGTTGTTTGTGGACTACCGATGTGAATATCACTGGGGCCGTCCGACGATTGATATTTCTTTCGTTTGACTACCCTCCGATACTCACATTTTACTACCCTCCGAACCATCTTCTTACTCATACCATGCACTAACTCCTATAGTCCTAGATGTTGCAACGCATATAATGCATGTATGCCAATTCCAATACGCTTAAAACCACATGCAAATATATATACATGAATATATTTACATAAAACTTTAAATCACACAACATGTTATGCATTTCATCTGCTCAAAGATCAAAATTAAATTTCACTACATATAAACACAAGCAATTCGACTACCAGAATCACACATATTTTCCAAAAATACATTTTCGGTCATTATTTTAGGAACAAGAAACCCTAGGTTTTGCAAGCCAAACATTTATTCATTCACGGTTCACTTAGAACCTCAAGATTTCACGGCCCTTCCTACCAATTTCAATCAACACATGATTAACACCAAGCAGTTCACGTTCATACCCACACTGCCGTGGAGCAGCCACGGGCCGCCTCCATTTGGGCTCAACTTTTTATATTAATTCGATCCCAATGTTTAGACCGATCAAATGTACTCCTAATGGCCTCCATCAATCAAACATTTCAAAGTACTAAAATGGGAATAAAACCCAAGTAGGGAGAAAATCCTACTCTCGAGTTGTCAAAACCCGCAAACTCTGTGCAATTCACGCGTGAGCTCGCCTCCGCGTAGAACGTTTCCTTCTGTTCGCTTTCTCTGAATCCACCGGTTCATTGATCGTATCGATCTGTATAGAAGATCTCTCTCTCTAAAACCTCTCAACCCAGCTCACTGCATCCTCAAATCAGCCCCATCAGTTTCTTGTCTTGGCCTAATGTAAGAGATGAACCACTATACACTATTTTGGCTTTAAATAATTTAAATCAAATTTAAACGACTAATATGTCCCTCCTCTCTTACTGTATTCAGATTCTAAGATCATCTCTACCGTCCATTTTCATCATTTCTCTACTCATACCACTTCTGGTACATGAGTACATGTTATATGCGGCTTTCGTCGCATCGAAAACCGATTTACGGCACCCGAGACGCGATGCCTCGAAAAACGTGCCGACCCCGACTGTCTCAGAAAATTACGAAATTTTACGTGCTAACTAGATTTTGCGAGACGATTCCAACGGTACGATTCGTTTCGTCATCCGAGATCTAGAGAATAAATTACGGATTTTTAACTGTAATTACAATTTTGTAATTAAAATTACGATTTTGCCCTTATTCCAGAAATTGGAATTTCTCGGGTCTTACATTGCATATATCAGAAACTGTTACGTGTAACACTTTCATGTCACACTTTATCTTTTCCGTGTAACAATTCTATATAACTGGTTCACATTTACTTGTTACTATTTTAGTATACTTTGCATGTTTCAAAACTGAAATTTCAACCAATAATTTTACTATATTTGAATACTCTAGAGTCAACACTCCAACATTCTTGAGACAAAATTTCATTAGTTTAATCACTTGTTGTGGTTCTGGTTTTGATTTAAAACAGTGACTTTGTTTATGTTTTAATTTAAACTGTTACACTAAACAGTGACTTTTGATAAACCATACAAAAACGTTAAAGTAGTAACTTCAAAACAAGAATATTAGACTGCTTTCTCGGTTTTAAACTATTGCTTTTATATTGTTTGAATTGCTCAGAATCTTTTGTTTATCAAAATGGATGCAAATGATATTATCGTTCTCGCACTACAAATCATGTCAGGCTCTTAGGGTTTATTCCTACCTACGTGTCTCTGGCTGTGGAGAAACCCGAAAAGTTCAACATGAATGATTTTAAGAGATGGAAACTAAAAATGTTGTTCTATCTCACTACGTTGAATCTTGCAAAGTTTCTTCGTGAGAATGCTCTCGTTTGTAGTGAGAATGAGGCTGACCGCAGTTGTTGTCGCGGGGCGGACGTGATGGAAGCACTCGATTTTCTTGAAAACTATATCCTCAATGGATTTGATAAACACATTATATAATGTGTATAGTCTAATCAAGACTCTAGAGAGTCAGGGGAATCCTTGGATAGAAAATACAAAGACTGAGGATGTCGTGAATGAAGAAATTCTTTTGTGCGATTCCTTGATTATAAAATGGTGGATTCCAAGACTATCATAAGTCAAGCTCAAGATCTTCAAGTGATCCTACATGAAATTCATGCCGGGCGGATGGTAAGCCAGAATCTTTTCAAGTGGCTGCAATTATTGAGAACACTCGCCCAAATCGAAGGCTCCAAAATTATTTGAAACAAAAAGCAAAGAAATGAAGCTGAAGACTCGGGACGTGAGATTAAGGATAGAAGGACAATGTGAGTTCCGAAAAGAAAGTAGCACCATTCCATGGAGTCAAAGGCACATGTGATTGAAGAGGGACATAAAACCAACAAGAAAAGGAAGTATTTTGGCCAACAAGGGGCCAAGGGTGATGATTCTAAGAAATTCAAAGGCAATTGCTTTGTGTGCAACAAACCTAGACATCGTGCAAAGGATTGTCGAAATCGTAAAGCACAAGTGAACCACAAGAGGAAGGCTACCTAAGCTAATATAACCGAGGTGGAAAAACTTTCTGAAAATGCTTCTAACATAAGTTTTTCTACTATAGTATCCGGTTTCACCTGGTGGGAAAATAATAAGGAATGGTGGTGGACACCGGCCACTAGACACATATGTTCCTGGGATAAGAAGATGTTCACTTCATACGGCTAATAATGATGGAGAACAACTCTTTATGGAAATTCTCCACTTCCAAAGTTGAAGGCAAATGAAAGGTTATAATAAGATGACTTCTCGAAAGAGCTACTTCTCAATGATGCTTACAACTCCAGAAATCAAAGAATTGTGGACTCGGGATCGTTGTTTCGAGTAAGAAGGGTTTTAGGTTGGTTTTGTCCGACAAAACAGCCTACTTCAAGAGTGGGATTTATGTAGGCAAGGGATATATGAGCAATGGGCTCTTAAGATGAATCAGTAATGACTATTGTATCTGATTTTAATAATAAGAACACATCTTCTCGCTTATATGCTTCGAAATCCTCTAATATATGGCATGGTAGATTAGACAAGAAGTTTTGATACTTTCATAAATTAATGAACTTAGAATTGTTGCCTAAATTTAATATTGATGCAACTATAAAAATGTGAGACATGTGTTGAATCAAATTAACTAGAGCATCATTTCAAAATATTGAAAGGAAGTACTGAACCCCAAAGTTAATTCATAGTGATACATGGACGAAATATGTTCAAACTAGAGGAGGAAATAAATACTTGCGACTTTTATCATGATCGCACAAGATATTACTATGTATATTTGCTAAGGAGTAAAGATGAAGCATTGGAAAAATTTATGCATTATAAGAATGAGGTTGAGAATCAACTTGGTAGAAGGATTAAGGTAATAAGAAGTGATCGAGGTGGTGAATATGACGCACTGTTCGATCGGTTTTGTCAAGAACATGGGATTATTCACCAAACTTCTACGCCTTATACACCTTAGCAAAATGGAATTGCTAAATGTAAAAATAGAACATTGAAAGAGATGATGAATGCCATGTTGATTTGTTCAGGATTACCTCAAAACTTGTGGGGGGAAGCTTTGCTTTCAGCAAATTATATTTTATATAAATTACCCCACAAGAAGTTAGACAAAACCCCTTATTCATTATGGAAAGGTCAGTCCTTCCTGTACAACATTTAAAAGGTGGGGTGTTTATTAATGTGATGGTTCCTATTCCTAAAAGGATTAAAATAGGACCTAAGACTATTGATTGTATTTTTATTGGTTATGCAATAAATAGTAATGCATATCATTTTCTAGTGCATAAATCTAATATTCCTTATATACATGTCAATACAATAATTGAGTCAATAAATGCATCATTCTTTGAAAATATATTTCCTAGTAAAAATGCATGTGAAGAGAGTTCTCTTAAAAGAACTCATGATATCAAGGGACTAGTGATATGCACTATGAGTCTATAAATAATGAAAGTGGAGAGACACTTAGATACAATAAAGTGGCAAGACTTCCAAGTCCGTCCGCATTTTCTAACATATTTGTTAGAAAATGAGACTCAAAGCTTCAATGAAGCAATGTCCACTCTTGAAGCACCCATGTGGAAAGAAGTTGTAAATAGTGAAATTGAATGCATCATGCAAAATCACACCTGGGAGTTGGTTGATCTTCCTCCGCGGAGTAAACCATTGGGGTGTAAACGGATTTATAAGAGGAAAATGAAAACTGATGGATCAATTGATAAGCAAGGATACAGACTAGTGAAGAAAGGCTATAAAACAAAAAAGAAGGTCTTGATTACTCGATACATATTCTCTGTCATGAGAATAACATCTATTCATATGCCTATAGCTATCAGATCATCAGATAATTCGAGATACACCAAACGGATGTGAAAACAAATTTTCCTAAATGGTGACTTAAATGAGGAAATTATATGGATCAAACCGGCGGGTTTATTTTCCTCTGGGACAAGAGAAGAAAGTATGTAGACTTGTTAAATCTCTTTATGGTTTAAAGCAAGCACTAAAACAATGACATGAAAAATTTGACAAGGTAATGATGTCAAATGGTTTCACAATTAATGAATGTGATAAGTGTGTCTATGTTAAAGACACAAATAATGGATACGTCATTGTTTTCCTATATGTGGATGATATGCTTATTTCTGGGGTAGTAATAATTATATTATTACAACTACCAAGAAGATGTTGTCTAGCAAATTTAACATGGCTGATTAGGTGTTGCATGTTATACTGGGGAATTAAAATTTCTAGAACATCTCGGGTGGACTTATATTATCTCAATTACATTATACTGAGAAATTACTTATCGTTCGACAGATGAAAGCAACATTCCTTTAGAATACCCGCTTGATATAAACTTATTTGTTCAAAAATATTGGTTAAACTATACCACAATTGAAATATTCGTATCATTGGAAGTCTAATGTATGTCTTGAATCAGACTAATTAGATAGCATAATTCGTTAGTAAACTCGAGCAGATATAATGAAATCCCCGGCGACCATTGAAGGCAATTATCGTGGTTCTCGCATACCTAAGATATACCTTAATTATGGATTGCATTAAGTACAAGATATCTAGCAAGCATTTGTAAAGGGTATAGTGATGCAAACTGGATATCTGATATGAAGGATACAAAATCTACAAGTGGTTATGTTTTTACACTTGGTGGAGTTAAATGATTCTCTGAAATCCTCAGCTAAACGTGTATTACCTATCCACAATGGAATTTGAATTTATTGCTTTAGATGAAGGGAGAGAAGTAGAGTGGTCACAATTTCTAGAGGATATTCCAATACGGCCTAACCTTATGGTTAGCACTTCGGTATTACATCATGATAAAATTAACTGCACCGAGAGTGGCAATGCACGACAGCGTATAACGGAGTCTAGACATATACATCGAGACATAATAATCGTTTAGGCAATTCGTTCTCAAATGGGATTATTTCATCGATTATATAAAGCCAAAGGATAAATTCAGCCACCCGCCTTACCAAAGGTTTAACGCAGAAAGCAAGTAAATTGCACATCGAGGAAGGGATTAAAGCCAGTGACAAAAGAATCACCTTAATGGAAACCCAACCTTAGCTGATCGGAGATCCCAAGACCCAGGTTCAAAGGGACAACCGAATTATGCCATGATTCAAAAGAAGCACCAAGGAGATAATATTCTACCTATCTTATGATAAACTAGTGCTGCTCCGCAGATTATTAGGTAAGCTATGCTTTTAATGATTCTTATATCTTGAAAATCCAAGTGGGATAATAGGATATTCTATTAGAGTCACCTATAGCTGGTGTGAAGGGGCCGCTTTTGTGAGAATTTATAAAGGTTGAATTCTCTAAAGCACTCATGAAACCAAGAGTTGTTCAGTGGCCAAATGAACACAAATCATGAGAACCAATTTAGGAAAGACTGTGAAGTCTATTTGATCCGATTTATCAAACAAATCGAATAGTTCAAGACATCATTCACCATTTAGCCGATGTTCGATGGGCTTTCACTAGGGAAGGTTCAAGGCCAAAAGCTACCTATCTCGATGCACGATCTTTCCAAAGATGTACTCTCTATAGTGTGTTAGCATTATCATTTTCATACTAACAACCAATTTTCCATTCATGTGGGGGATTGTTGGACCAAAACAGTTTTTTAAGTGTAAAACCGAAGTATTGTCAATTTCGAGCCTAAATTAAAAATCTGTATTGTTATTTTGAACAATATTTTGTGGGTTCATATTCTACTAAGTGAGGAGAATAATGTAGTATATTCATTTGCTCAAATCGAGTAAGAAATGAATGAGAAAATAGGCTCCTAAGTGACCCTCTTGAAAAGGTGTTGTTTGGACTTTCAGTTTGAGTTGTGTCCGTTCATAAAAAGGTGTTGTTTGGACTTTCAGTTTAAGTTGTGTTTGTTCATGAAAAGGTGTTGTTTGGACTTTCATTTTGAGTTGTGTCTTTTCATTTTGAGTTGTGTTTTAGGATGGTGACCGGCTCGAAAGTCACTTAAGAGGTCTATAAATACTGTGTTCATTGTCATTCCTTCATACAACAAACGACTTCGCCATTTTCATTCAGAACAAAGGCACTAAGGCAGCCTTAAGCAGATTATTTTCTGGAGATTTAAGGCAATGCATTCAAGAGTACACAACATAGTTTGGTTCGCCGGGATGTATAGATTGGAGTGCTACTTATCCGTGTGAAGATCACATCCCGGGAGGCGTACGCCAGATTCCATAAGCACCAAGAGGGCGAATCGCCTTAAAGACATAGTGTCAAACACTAGCCTGATCTACCTAAAGTTCCATCACAGCTTCCCGTTTCCGCACCCAAGTTAGTATCTAGCTCAGACATATCGTAAACTGCTACGTGTAAATAACACTTTCATGTCACACTTTATCTTTTTCGTGTAACACTTCTATATAACTGGTTCACATTTACTTGTTACTGTTTTAGTATACTTTGTATGTTTAAAAACTGAAATTTCAACCAATAATTTTACTATATTTGAATACCCTAGAGTCAACACTCCAACAATTACATGACAGGCTTTCCTAGACTCAGGTGGTCGGGATTCTTGAATATGAATTACCAATTTGGTCATTTCTCAATTCCACCTCGAATAGCAATCTCCCTCTCTTCAAACCGACGTTACCTCCTCTTAATGACACTTCATTTGCTTCCAATTTCACCGGAAAACTCCGTAGCTTGGGTAACACTCAATTCTCGGCCAAAGTTCCCCAGAAAGTGGAAAAGCGTTTCTTCTTCATGGTAGGCCTGGGAACAGACCCATTTTCGAGCAACCAAACCTGCCAAGGACCCAACAATAGAACCAAATTCTCGGCTTCCATCAATAACGTATCTTTTGTCGTTCCCACCACAACCATTCTACAAGCCTACTTCTTTGGGCAATCAAATGGGGTGTACACAACCGACTTTCCCGACAATCCCATAACACCATTTAACTACACCGGCAACCCACCAAATAACACTATGGTGAGTAATGGGACAAAAGCAGTGGTTCTTCCATACAATACAATAAAATTTCTTCCAATAATTGTTGTTGGTTGGTTTGGTTAAAGGTTTTTCTTAAGAAGGGAAAAAAATAGTATCTTCCCACTCTATCGAGATCGTCCTGAAATGATATTGAATGAGGAAACTGAGGGAAATGAATGGTACTATTTATACCTTTCTAACTCCGATATTTTGCTTTTTCTTTTAGTGGTGGATATAGAAAGATCCGTTCGTAGTTTTCAGATCCTTTTATTTTTCTCATTCCACTTTAAGCAATCTACTAAAACAAATTTATCACTGTCTCGGCAGATTGCTATTTCTTTTCTAAACTAAGAAGCAGAACATTAAATACAAAAAATTTAGTCAGCTTTCAGATTCCATCTTCTTGGCAACCACACCTGCTTAACTTCTTTAATATTTTGTTTTTGAAGGTTTATTTAGCCTTCTTTATCTTTAACTTCTCAATATTTCTTCTATTTTCCAAGAGAACTTGATATTGAGATGGAAACTCAGAATCTGATAAGTGGTTGAGGTCTTTTTACAATTAGTTAATAATTCAATGAAGCATGAGGAGCATCCACAGTGATGGATGGTTGTTTTTGTACATACCTAATAAGCATAGAGAGCTCAATGAAACAAGGCTGAGAAAGCAGCCCCAAACAGAGCTGGGAAAGCAACTCCAAACAGAGTTTGTGGATGTGCGTCGCAGCCTCAAAGACCTATACAAAAGCAACAAAAATACACCATAAACTAAGATTCAAGAAGACACCCGCCTTCTCTGACATCAAAGAGACATACCGCATAAACTCACACTAGCCGATTATGACCTCTATGCATAAACCAAATCATATAAATATATTAAAACATTGTACACAAATATCAATATATAAAAATATCAACATATATCAATGAGTCCCACAAGATGATATCTTGATATTTCTCTTAGAACGACACCTAGAATACGCAGCGTGTTGGCCAATAGGGTCTCGTGCAATCTCAAACGGAGCTGATGGAGCTGATAGAGCTGAGAGAGCTGATGGATGAAGTAATCGAGCACGAGGTCGCCTAGCTGGAAGTGGACCCAACTCGGATACAAGGTCAAGGATGGTGTCACCAATGGGAGGCAATGTAAGGGACGATAAAGGGTGGGATGAGAAGGTGATATCTATTGCTATGGATCGCCGCTCGCGCATAACCCGATATGGTAAAGATGTAAGTGTCCGGGGTAATGGAAGGTGATGTGTGCTCGTCTCTGTGGTGTATGGAAGATGGTCACAGTAGGCATAAACATCTGGGTGAGGGGTAAGTACGGGGCATCGGCTAGTAAATCTACCAAGTGTACCACGACCGCCTCACTATCCGACCATGATCTCGCCACCATCTCGACCACTCCACTGGCGATCAACCTCCTCTCCCTCTCCCTCTACTCGAATACAGATACGCATCGGAGGATGACACCGGAGGTCTAATGGATGGTCCATGTGATGTAGAAGCCTCCTGAGCGTAGTCGGCTATGCGATGGTCTTATCTTATCTGGTGTAACACTGATCGAGCAATATGATGTATGTCGCACAACAAACCGATGGTAGCATAGCGAGAGCGACTGACTATGTCAGCCATGACAGAGATCTGAGTGAACCAAACAAAGAATTATAAATACATAATATATTGATTCAAAGTTGGAAAACACTTTAGAAACACATGACTCTAACTTGCCAAAACATGAGTAGCACCGGTTGTAGTATAAAACCTCATATCATCCCTATGCAAAGCAGCAGGTCATAAACGTCATGTAATACGACGATACCATTGCATGTATGGATCATGGAAGTCCATCAAACCCACCATAGGGGGTGAAGTGATGATCCTACCCGCTCGCGTATCCCATAATGCTATGTATGAGCATGATACGTCACCCACCTCACCGGTGTCGCCCATGCAGATCCAATCTATTGTGAGTTTACGCTTCATAAGAGCAAGATGGAGGTATCTCCCGATGCAAACTCTAAACTCGGCACAAGATCACTTATAACGCCTCTCAAAATACTCCTAGAATTTTTATAATAAAATGTATTATATATTCCGGCATAATCGGGGCTAACTCGGGGTATTTTTCTGGAATTATTAGATGAATATCGATTAAATGATTATCGAACTTAAATAAACCCAAGTGAAAAGAGAAAATATGGAAATTGTAAATCAGACTTAAGGGTCAATTGTAAGTAAGTTTATATGTCTAAGTGAAATTAGGAGAAATAAACGGCAAAGGGAAAATAATAGAGACTTAAATGAAGAATAATAGAGAAATAGAGGGACCTAAATACAAAAAGAAATAAAGAAAAAAATCAAGGAAACGGGCATGTGGTATGTAGGAAAGAGGAGGAAGTTTCCTCCTTTTAAAGTACGACATGGGTGATCCATAAGAAAAGGAAAACTGAGAAAGAGGAGATATTTTAGAGCGAAGCTCTAATTTCTCTCTAGATTCCAACGATCTGACCATAGGTCTCCCACACAAGAAGAGTGAAAATCCTTCATCGTGACAAGACTCGCAAGTAGAGACCTAACGGAGTTTCTACAAACTCTAGGAGGTAGGTCTTCCTACTTTGTCATTTTCACTCCTAAGGATTGTGTGGTGGTCATCTTGCCTTAGGGAATGTCTTAATAGATTTTAAACTACGAAGCTAACAGGTAGTGCGCCTAATCGGAACTTAGAGCTGATTTTCGGGTATGAAGTGAAGGGAATTTGCAGTGAGTCCTTCAGAGTAATTGTTGCCACATCAATGAACTTGATGTTAGGCTTTGAATTTCAATTGACCTCTTTAGGACCAAGTTATGGTCCTTTTACCGAGGTCAGCTCAGCTTATTCAATGGTCATCGTCTAGCCTCAGTCAACTAGCCGGATCTTAGAACGGGTTTTTGGGTCATAAATAAAGAGAATTTGGTAGTAAGTCCTTCTGGTAAATTGTATCCACGTCAATGAACTTGATTTTAGGCTTTTGAATTTCTCTATTTCGACCCCTCAGAGACCGCCATGGTCTTTTAATTCGAATAGTCAAATGGGCGAGAGGCCTGCCCTACAAAGGTCATACAACAGGTCGGCCAGACCATGCAACAGGCCGCAGCACTTCATGCAGTAGGGAGGCCCGGCCAGACCTCACGCAACAGGTCAAGAGAGGCCGCATCTCATGCAACAGAGGAACACAGATCTTCATGCAAGAGAGGCCAAGATACCTCACGCAGCAGTCACAGACCTCTGGCGCATCAGAGTACAGGAGGTCAGGCAGACTCATACAAGAGGTCAGACTCATGCGCCAGGAGGTCACGGACCTCATGCAAAGCAGGTCGCCTCGTCCAGCCTGCCACTGTCAGATTCGATAACGTATGACCTCCAACTCGAATATAACTTCTTCGTCCTAACTCCGTTTCGTGTTCTTAGACTCTGATGGAAAGCCCATTGAGCTCAAGCACCATTCCATATGCCTAAGGATACACAGTCAGACCGAGGTGTCAGACCCGAGGTGTCGACTGAGTTTACCGAGGTCGCCGCCACTGGCCACTGGCTGGTAGGATCATCACGTATGACCTCCAACTTCTAAGGTCATAATTCCTCTGGCCCGAACTCCGATTCGGGTGTTCTTGGACTATATGGAAAGCTCATTGAGTCAAGAATTCATCCATATGCCTGAGGAGGATAGAATATGTCAGACCAAGGTGTCAGACCGAGTTTACCGAGGTCGGCCAGCTAGTCATTAGCTCGGTCAGACTACGATGACCTCCAACCCTAAGGTCATAACTCCTTCGTCCGACCATGTTTCAAAATTTGGACTCTATGGAAAGCCCATTGAGTCAAGAATCCATCTATATAGCTGTTGGAATTGAACTCATATTAAACCCAAAATCAATCCTAACCAAAACTATTTATACCACCAATAACATTATTCCTTTAATACTGGAATAGTGGACTAACAAAGAGGAAAAAGCCAAACTGAGATCGAGATCTCTGCTGATTGGAATCAGCGCAAAGATTTCGTTTGTTCTACCGAATTCTATTCCTCGCTTTCAAGTTTTTGCATGTTTGTTCTAAAAGCATATCAATTGATTTAACTGACCTGGAAAAGTGATCGTGGAAATGTTTGCATATAAAAATTGCATGATTATTGAAAATAAACTGTTTATACAAGTGTACATATTGTACTATATTTTGCTATAAAGGATTGAATGCCCTTATTAGAATGTGTTAACCGCTTAGTTCAGATAAGGATAGATCAGTATACCAATAGGGTCAAATAGCAAGATCGCGAACTATCAGACATGTGTCACTCCGATCGCCAAAGACAAATGAATTCAGACGATAGTTGTTTACTATTTGATTGTTTATAACTAAATAGCAGCCCAGCCGGGACCGTACACCGTTATAAACCATTTCGATACCGCCACAAATTTCAGCCAGGACCGGGGTGTTTGACTCGATATCCTCGTATACTACATATAGGTTAAATTCAAGTAAGAGCATAACCGAATTTGATTCTATTAAATCGACCTGATTCGCATAATCGAATTGATTTCAGGCGAATCAATTGATTCGCATAATTGAATTGATTCAAGCATTAACCGAATGGGAATTTCGAATCGAATTGGAATTCGCAACTGAATCTGAATTTGTGAGCATAATTGAATTGATTTCCGAGATTAAGTAAATATTGAATATGAAGTGTATTTTCGGGATGACTAATGAACCATGACTAATCAGAGTATAAAACAAGTATATCGTATTTATATTGATCATCCATAATGATCAAGTTTTGAATTGTTAAATTGCATAATGTGATTTAAACCGAATCGAGGAATGGATTTGTATAGAACCACAAAGCATGAGAAAATACTTTAGCGCATTGCTTACCAATGCGCAGTGCACTGGTGCGATAGATAGTGACAGCTCTGACTCCAAGATCGAGGAGCGTCGAGTCATAAAGAAGGAAATTTCAGAGTATGCTCCGATATGTGCATTCATTTCATGTTTTCTTTTGGATATTGATATTATGTAAAAACAATTTGAACTCTGAATATCTATTTTTGTAAATCAATTTGAAAAGGCTCAATGCTTTCTATCAGAATTATTCATAAATAGTCGTTTACGGGCTTGCCCAAATTTTGAAATCGCTTCGCAAAGATATGATTGAAGTGATCGAGTGGATTTGGAAGGGCATCCCTAATTTCGCTTGATCCGCCAAACCGCCCGCCGGAAGGGGCGTCACAACTTTATCGTATCGAGCTCCAGTTCAGCGTTCCCATTAAACGATTTTGAAATTGTTTATAAATGACGAAATGTGTATGAACATGCATTTCATTTGCATATAAAGGATGACATGACTCGACGCTGATCTCGCTGGTCTTAATAGATAAGCATGGACTGGCCTGGCCTCTAGTGGTCGAGGGATTGATCAAAGACTCGCCCAAACAGTCCTGCTAGTATGGAAGGTGGGAAAGCATCCCATGCCCCACCAATAAATGAACCAGAACAGGTGGCAGGAGGTGCTATGGGTATCCTCTAGCTGCTAGTTCAGGCATTACAAAGAGTCGGGCAACCAGCTGCAATTTCTCCAAAGCGATCAGCCATCGAGAACGGCAAGGCAATTCCACTGCAGATTTTACGGGAAAGAAAGAGGATGAGCCTTCTATGTTAAAATCGCCTAAAGAATCGACATGCTTGCAATGCATTGCACAAATTCGAAGAGAAGTTGGAATGTGCGACCTCATTACTACAGGACGAGGCTTATCAGTGGTGGGTTTCCGTGACCAGGACCGCACCATCAGAGAGAGTTACATGGGAGTTCTCCGATGAGTCCACAGCACCATGTGGGTCGACCATCGTAACAACATGAGACTATGAGTTTCATAATGCTGGACTTTAATTCAAAAGACATGTACAAATTTATAACACTATCAGCTAAAGACTATTGTATCTAACTCGCAACTGGCCATAAAACTTGTCAATCGTGATATGTCTTAGCTATTTGATTAGTTCAAAGATTGTTTAAATTGAGTAAATTGTCACCGAAAGTGGTTTCTGATCCGCTATGCCGCAAGTGCACAGGTCGAACAAGTAGTAAATTAGATTTATCCGTGACACGATCCCACGTAGATCTCAAGAATTCTAATCAACTACCCCGACTACTCAAAATCTACACTATTTGACTCGATAGACAATCGGAATTAGCTTCTTTACAACTTAAAATAATAAAACCTAAGAAATCAATTAATAATAAATGAATTGAATATTGAAATACAAAAATAACAAATTAGAACTGAACAGTTCTCTGCAAAAGACATTGAAAAGAATGCTACTGTGAAACATCAATTCCAAGCACGCACTGATCTTTGGCTTAGAACTACGTATTTAAACTAGTCCAAGGAATATAATAGTGTAGCCGGATCTCTCAAAACCCCACACCATTATCTAAACCTCACTGCTTCTCTCGAAGACAGTGTTAAATAACTACTTTTAATCTAGTTGCCTCTGCTCGGCATTTTCTTTCAATACTTCATACCCACAACATGGACCGTAGATCCAGCCCAAGATATAGTCATTGCACGCATTCACACTATAATCGGGGTTCCTCTTCCTCCAAATTGTAACGCCATCCTTTCCTCGACAGACCGCTACCACTCGGATCGTGCTGATAAATTGCTCCACTCGCTCGCCTTCAAGTGAGAAGAGATTCATCGATTTAATTGATACTGTACACATTAGACTACCATTGTTAGGTTCATACCTTCGTAAATTGTTCATTACTCTGAATTCCTCTCTCGTGTCACTCGAGGGCCTCCTGGAAATCAGAGCTTGAGACAATTCTATTTACGGGTATGAGACACTGACATTGGGATCAGTAACGGAAAATACACAAGACCATCAAGTAGCTTTGCAAACTGGAGTTCAACAACACTGAATAAAATTTAGTGTGTGAAAGATAATTTCGACGATAAATATTAATTCAATGGAAGCCGAATCTAAATCACTAGATTACACCCATACACGTCATTGATCAAGAAAGCCGCTGTAAATCTAAGAATTTGGAACCCGACCTGCACTTGTCCGGGAATTCAAACAACCGCATGCGAATTTGAAGAAATATGAATCGCATTCACTTAAACTTTAATAAAGGAACGCTCATATCCAAATTGAAATGAAATACAAACTAATCTAAAATAAAAAAACGAAGAAAAAAAGAAAAGAAAATTAAAATACAGGAGCCTTCAAAGAACCTGCATCTCTCTTTCAATGCCAAGAGTCGTTTCATCTTGCAGCAGCTCAGATTTATAGAGTTCTCAAGTCATTCTAATTTCATGCACTCGTTGACTCCGCTGCTTTAAATGGCCCGCCAGCTGGATGTCGCGACATCACCCTCGTCGCGACTTCAGTCTTCAAATTGGCGTCGCAGAGTCTTTGTTCGTCGACGTGTCTCTGTGTAGCCGATGTCGCGGATGTTCTTGGCACGTCACACCTTAACTGTGTGTATTTGATGTCGCGACAACTAAATGTTGTCGCCGACCTCCTTCTCTCGTGAAGGCCGCCGCAACCTCTCGATGTCGCCACACCCTTCGGGTTCGCAGGGATGCGCGACATCTTCTCGCTGGCGTCGGACCTCAAGTCTTTATACTGATGTCGCGACAACCAGGTGTCACGTGGACCTTCTTCACAATCGCTTCGGCTCGCGAATCGCCGGCCGATGTCGCTAATTCCTTTCTCTCGTAGCTGATGTCAGACCATCTCTTAGCCGGCTTGTCAAGACCTTAGTTTCCTCAGCCGATGTCGCGACCGCTTCGATTCATATCGATGTCATGACCACATCCAGACATGTCGCGACATTACTGGCTCAAACTGATCACGCCCACACCACACACCTCGTCGTGTCGCACCTCATTTTCCACCGTGATCGGGTTTAATTGCCTCGACTAAGGATGTACGACATCATGTCTTCTTCATCACTTCGCTGTCACTTTTGAGTTTCTTTCACGCCGTACCGCTTTGTCTTCAATTATGCTTCATTTGGCGACCGGAGCTTATAGCTTGCAACTCAATATGGCTTTGATTTCGTAAAGCTTCATGACATCAAATTCTTTAATCCTTTGTACCTCCGTCGTAACTTCCTTCACCCAATTATATCGCATCGTCACCCACATTCGCTCCTTTTACCGCAAATTATGCTTTTCAATTCCGTCGTACATTAGCCGTGAAGTTTATTCCATATTCTTGCATATGAACTAGTCTTTTATATAAAAATCAACGTAAAATGGATCAAAATACATGACTTTTAAGCTCATCAACTCCCCTTAAACTTAAAATTTTGTCATTCCTCACAAAGAAAAGAAAGATTTGTTTGTTCCTCAAACAAAAGGACATTTTTCTGCTCGCTTGCAAATGTTGTAACCAATTTAATTGAAAGACTAAAATCGCATTCGCTTCGTGTATTCCACTTCAAGTCCGCATAGTTGCTAATTTCTAATTAATCAGTACATAACGAAATTGTTGGAATTTGTTTTACAAAACGCATAGTTAATCGATCCTCACGAAATGTGTTGGTTTTCTTTCATTTTCTTAATGAGTCAATTAACCCTTAGAGGATGTTCACGCTTTTGATCTTTCCGATTTTCCAAATTCCATAGGCTTGTTGTTCATATCGACTCCACTAACGTAGCCCAGTTAAGATTACCAATATCCCTTTTCCTTCTTACCCATCCTCGTCCCCTTCCTCCTTGTACTCTTAATAAACTCCCCAAACTCGTGGCTCGGGGATACTCACCGATTTTCTTCTGGTCTAAATCTTATGCTCCTATTTCTCATTCATAATTCAACTCTGGGATTTTCTTTCCGTCACCATTCAGTAGTTAGTGCAATGTTTTGTCTTCAGTTTTCTACTTCTTAGTGAACTTTCAAAGTTAGTAACTCAAACAGATGGCATTAGGGTACTAGGTATTGAAAAACACCCCTAAGAACTTAATTGTTCAAGAGAGTCGTGCCACAAGACAAAACTCTATTCCCTCGAGTTTTCTTTCCAACATTTTCCGATGTAGATCTTTTCTTCATTCCTTTTTTCAGATTTTCTCCTCGAAGTTCCTCAAAATTTACACTCCCCAAACTTACTTCTTCCTTTGAATTCTTTGGCAATCAAGGTGTTCTTCGAGGATTGATTCTTTAGGACGGGTTAGGGTCTCCATTGGTTTATTTTGAAAAATAGGCTTGTTTTTGGCTCAATTCTCTGAATTGGGCGGTATGACAAGATATGAATAGTGGGATGGCTGTAATGGTTCAAACTCTCCAAGGATGGCCGCATCATTTCCTCGTTGATTGTATCACCTAGGATTTCGCCTTGATCAGTTAATCTAACAAGTTCTAGAAATCGTTGATTAACCGTGACTAACCTCGAGGATTTTCGACTATCGTTGATGAGAATTTAGATGATGTTATTTCCAACAGGTTTCTTGACTCACTGTTCATACCACAAACTCAAGAAAATTGTTTTGTTCCTTCAATCGTATAACCTTCCTTATCCTGAACTTATCAGCAAAATTCAAACTAAATCGCAATTTATGTTTCAATTAAATTGCCTGTCATTTGGCTCTCATTCTGCATTTTATTTTTGTTTCATCCTATCATCTACTCAATTACTTCAACTAGCTCATATTATGATATGTCAGCATTTTTATTCCTAAGCTACATTCTAATTGTTAATTCCTCTAACACCACAAGAAAGTACACACTCGACTTCAAACTCATCAAACAAATTTATGGTTTTATTCATAAGAATGTGCAAATGTCAGAACAAAAGGATAGGAAACGAGGGAGTGTTTCGCTAAATAAATGGAAGGATCTATTTTTTTCTTTCGTTTAGAAGCAAAGATGTCCGGGGATCCAAATCAAGGGTAGAAGATTGGGGCTGGAATTCTAGAAACTTCATTTCCTCCTCCTTCTCGCATTCTCTTTTCCTCAGATGCCTTCCAGACAATTTCATTTTTGTGAGATCTAATTACTGCCCGCCCATCCCGTCTCATTCCCAAGCAGGTTCACAAGGCCCAGCTTCAATTATAGAGCGAAAAAAATTCGATAGATTATTATTAATCAAATCCAAATTTTCCAGCCAGATCTTTCTTCCGTAAGCATCGTTGTCATCAAGCACCTTATCTCTTTCGTGATCTTCTTCTCGAAGTCCCTGAGCAATCAGACATGTGAGAAATTCAACTTTAACTCTGCCTGGTCTTCGCTTCGATCCGCATCCCTTTCTTTTTATAAGTTTCAGAGTTGAGAGTCTCGATCAAAACTGATTGTTATGAACGCTCGTGACTAAGCTTCAACTTTTCAAGAGGTCTCACCCTCTCCGTCTCCATTTCTTTTCTAAACTTTTCTTCTAGCCGCTTTAGATCTTTTAAACTCGTTCCTCCCTTCGCCATTTCTTCTTCCATTTCGCTCTTCCTTTCATCTCGTCTACATATTTCCCCTTTTCTATTCGGCCCTCTTCCCACCGTTGATTCTCTTTTAATTCACCATACACATCTCTCTAAAGCTCACAGGCCCCATCTCTCTTTCTTCCATACTCTTTTGCATAAAGAATGAGCATCTCCATTAGTTGGATTATCTTCCCGGGTCTTCTGCAGCTTACCAAATCTCTAAAACCCTTCTCACTGGTGGAGAGCCGGCTGCGGGGTGGTAAAATCCATGTGACTTGTCTCATCTCGGGTTCTAAGTCCTCTGTAAACATAGAGGCATTCCTTCGGCCGTGTTCCCGGTTTGTCTCTCCTTGATCCCACCAAGAGTGTCCTCTTCTCGTCTTTCATTCTCCTCTTCTTTTCCGTAGTCCGCTTCCACCATGATCCCTTTTCTTCAAATCTCGTCCCTTACTTACCCCAAACGTGGTTAATGGTGAAGCCTCGGGAACTTCTTCTTCCGCCCATGTTCCTTCACCCTACCTTCAAACAAAGCCTGATTTATTGTTTACGAGGGATCAAACCTCTTTTGCTTTCCTCATGGTATCTCATTATTGAATTTTCACAATCGCTCCTACGCTGAGCTTCAGACTTTCAATATTGCATACAGGATTATGGCTCGTTCCCTTACCGTACTACATGTCAATGGGACTAACACGTACGCCAGAAATAAAACCATACCTTAGCCTCCTCCTCAGAAGGTCTCCCCGCTGATTGTCTTCGTGCTCCTTTCGATCCCATTGAACTTACCATTTGTCAATTTCCCGACAATCTTCTCACTCTGCCTGCCATAATGTACCTTCTAAATTTCGAAGCATGCTTTGCTCCCGCCATCCCGTACACCTCGTTAATGGCATTTGCCCCATATGGAACCCAACCCCGACAAATACAGAGTTGTCCTTCTTCCTACCGTTGTAGTAGAATTCCTGACCACCGCATATCTCTGCCTCGGTGCTTGCGTAAATTTTCCCATCCCGTTGTTCTATCATTTCCTTGAAATTTGAAATAGGGTTGTCAATCCTCTCTCCAACAAACCCTTATCGCATAATACTTCGTACGCCGACACCAAATTCTCTCTCGACACAAACGCATCTTCTTCTTCTTCTTCTTCTACCACCTCGTCTTCCCCTCAGACATGCTCGCTCCCTTGCAATTGGTTGACTTCTCGTGTCTTGGAGGAACCGCTCCTGTCTCGAGCATGTTCCTCCATGATTTCGCTCGATTCGGACGAGAGTCTCGTTCAAATCTATCGAGGAATCGAAAGGTTTTTAGAGGAAGTCTGGATTTGTGGTTTCGTAAGAATCGAAACCAGAGAATATACGAAGACTAAGACAATTCACGTCGAGGAAGAAGATAACAAAGGAAAGAGTTTCACAGCCTGCAATTCGCTATTATGGTGGCCTCTTTATACTCACGTACACGTTTGTCGGGATTCAAATCAGCTGAGAATGTGCTCATTATCAATTTAGGGCAAATTGAAAACCGCCCAAATTCGGTACTTCTACCCTCTTTTTGCCGCTACATATTATCGCTTGTCGCCATTACTGGGCCCAACTGGAGGACAAGTCTCGAAGGTCATGGCATCAGCATCTCAGACATTAAGTCGTCACCAATTCTTCTCTTTCATGATTACTCGTCACGCATCTAAAATTTCGTCGCGACTTCACTCTTCACAACGTAACTTCGTCGACTTCCACCCTCGCTCTTCCTTCCAAGACGACTAAGTCACTTACATCACCATGTGACTTCCGCTTCTACGACATGTTCATCGCGAACGTGAATCGCACTCGCTTCAAATTTAATGAACAACAACTTTTCACTCTGACACCAATGCATTCTCATCATCAAACAAAACAATTTCACACAAAGAATTCAAGAATGTATTCTATCCAAATTTCATTGCACTTATATGTGTGGAAAGTGAATGCCCCTTTTCCTTCGCTGCTCTCTTCGCAAGTCATTGAGTCAGACAGAGTTTATTCCTTCTCATCGAGCCATTTCGCATAAGTACTCAGGCAACATTTATAGGAAGGATTCAATTAAACAAAATTAACTTCTTAAGTACTAACTAATCATTATAATAACTAGAGAAAACAAAATCAAGGTTAATTTAAAAAAAATTCAAAGTCTAAAAGGTAAATTAAAGTCTCTAGCGGGTCAGCTTCTCCCATCACCAAGCCAGCTTTCGAGTCCCAGTCGGACTCGCTGTTTTGATTTTCTTTCTCTCAATGAACCAAATTAGCTCTTCTTTCTTTCCTCCCCGCTTTGATAATGCTTCATTTTTGTCCATTGACTTTAAATTCTCCCCAAAGACGCCTCGAGTGTTACCGCCTCCAAAGTAGTGCTTCGACACCACTCAGATATGGTTCACTCCACCTTGATTTCAATTTTCCCGAACAATCTTAACTGAGCATACACTTTAGATCCATCTGACACTCTTTCCTAAGAATCCTTTGATTATGCCATTTCTTTCGTTCTCGGTTCAGAGATCTAAAGACATCATAAATTTCATTTCGCCTTCCAGCTTCATTCAGTTACTTGAAGCAATCTCTTCCTTCGCCATTTTGAAATCGAAATTCAGCTGACGGCCCATAGCCTCAGATTCCAATCCAAGAGGGAGGTGACATGGCTCACAAATGTACCAATCTGTAGCTGGGACATCCCAACGGAGCTTAACGCAGCCTGCAGCCCAAAGTGCATCATCAAGTTTGAAGACCAACCTTCCCGCTCGAACTCATGCTCTTTCAGATCCTTTAACCTCCCGCTGGAAATTTCGTCGCCCATTAGTCTAGGATGATAAGCTAGGCTCATTATATGTTTGATCCCATATCCGCCATGAGCTTTCATGGAAAATTTGCTTGCAAAGTGGCTTCCCTATCACTGCTAATAAATTCCGGGTGTTCCAAATCGTCAATATGTTCTTTGCGGTGAAACTCACAACTCGTATTAACATCATTCCTCGGGGCAAGCTTATTGCTTCCACCCATTTAGAAACATAATCCACCGCTAGCAGTATATATGTGTTTCAAATGATCGGGAAAGCGATCCTATGTACCCATCCCCATACATCGTAAATTTGCACCACCAATATGCCTCGTAGGGGCATCATTCGGTTATTTATATTTCCAATCTTTTGGCATCTTATCATTGACACTTAATTCATTCGCATACCCCCGAAACAATGGGCCAATAAAACTCGATTGAGTATCTTATGAGTCGTTTCTTCTCCGTAAAATGCCCCATATGGTGATGCATGGCATTCATTCATAATTCGCTTTGTTCACCCTTCCGCACACATCTTCCATAATCATCGCCCCCCTCTTAAATAATAATGTAGTCATCCCGCATATAATACCCATTGTCACCCCGAGCTTTCTTTCGTTGCGGCTGAATCGTGAAGGAACTACTCCACAAGCTAAGTAATTCACAATATCAGCATACCATGGCATTTGGAATGACAATTGAAATAGTTGCTCATCTGGGAAGCTCTCTCTTAATCTTATCTCCTCCTCTTCTGCTTGATTTCCTTTTCATTCGGACAAGTGATCGCCTATCACATTGTCACATCCCTTTATCTCTAATTCCGCATCAAACTCTTGCGAAATAGTAGCACCCACCTTATCGCCTTGCTTAGCCTTTTGACATAAGATATTTGATGGCCGTATGGTTTGTGTGAACTATAACATGGGATCCCGTATCACGGCCTGAATTTTTCACAAGCAAACACTATCAAGCAAGATCTCCCCTTCTTCGCTGTGGAATAGTTTTCTTAGGCTTCATTGAAGGTTCTGCTAGCATAGTATATGGCTCGAATATTTTCTATTTTCTTGCCCCAAAACAGCCCCCCATTGCTAAATCACTCGGGCATCACACATTATCAATTCCCGATCCCATTCTCAGTACGACATGACAGGTAACAACCAATCTAATCTTAATTTCTTCAAAGGCAGCTTTACAGGATCATCAAAATTAAATTTTGTGTCTTTCTCCAGTAATCTGCATAGTGGTCTGGCTATTTTTGAGAAGTCTTTGATGAATCTCCTGTAAAATCCAGCATGCCCTGCAAAAACTCCTCATCCCTTTACTCGCGGTGGAGGCGCAAGGGCTTTCGATAATGTAAATCTTCGATTGGTCCACTTCTAGCCTTGTAGTAAATTTTATGACCAAGAACACCTTCTCGTTACTCATGAAATGACATTTTTCCCAATTTAGTGCTAGCCGCTTGTCCTTGTAGATTCAAGTACTGCTTCTGTGTTGTTCAAATATTGTTCAAAACTCGGACCCATACACTGAAGTCATCCATAAAAATTCCATAACTTCTTCTACCAAGTCCGAGAACATTGACATCATACATCTCTCGAGTAGCAGAGACGTTGACGCCCCAAATGGCATCCTTCTCAAGGCAAAGGTGCCATAGGCATGTGAATGTGGTCTTCTCGTCCTCGTGCAATTGCACCGGGGTCAGGAACATTTCTAACACCAGCCCAAGAAACAAAATGAGGATGTCCCGATAACTGGCCCAACATCCGATCAACAGCAAAGGAAGATCTTTCCTCGGGTTGTCGCGGTTCGCTCCTCGTAATCAATGCATACTCTCCATCCCGTCACCGCTTCGTCGAATAATTCATTTCTTCATCATGGACACAATAAATCCACCCTTCTCGAACCACGGACTGGCTAACTCAAGGACTATCCTAAATTGCATAGATAAAAACCAAAGATTTAACCATTTGAGTACCTCCTTCCTGACTACTTCTTTCATTAATGATCAAGCCCCTTGATGTTCAAATGGGCCTCAGATTTCTCTAGAAGTATTGCGGCATGCATATCACGATCGATACCTTTAACTCTTCAGACCAAGCTATAGACTCCTTATGATTTCTCAAAATTTCCAGCAACCTCTCGCTCCTCAAAGATCACTAAGTCTAGTAGAAATTCCATACCGGTTTACTCTTTGCGCCTTCAGTAAGTACTACTTAAATGACTGGCAACACCTTTAAAACTAGCCCTTCTTCACTGGTTTACGAAATTCCTTCACTCGTCTTTTTTTCACCTCGCCTTGTTCAAGACTCATCACTTTCTCGTAGAATGTAAACCGATGTGCGTAAAATCAATCAAAATCTTCAAGATACTGGGAATTCATCTCTTTTCATTGATTGAAAACAGGCATTACATAATCATAGTAAAATTCAGAGTTGTTGACATACACATCTTCTATCGACCTTACATCTTCCCTCTCTATGTCTAAACTCCTTAAACTCGATTAAATTGAAGTCACTGTCTCTTTTCCAACTCGCAGAGTGAGAATTCCCCTTTTGCATATCGGACAGTCGCCTCCATTGCAAGGAATGGCCTTCCCAAGAAAGGTAGGGACTTGTGAATCTTCCTCCATATCCGCACGATGAAGTCTTACTGAAAATAAAGTTCCCACCTTACCAAGACATTCTGTGATTCCTTCGTAGTTTTGCCGTGGTTCTATCTCGCCATTTGGAGAGTACAAGAGGGAGTAAGCTCCCCAAACTTAACTTCTTGGCAACAAAATAGGCATTAAATTGACATCGCACTTGGAGTCACGTAGAGCTTTCAAACTCAAACTCCAACGGTGCAGAATGGTGAAGCTCCCTGGATCCTTCATCTTTTCTGGTAAGCCCCTCTTGATCACAACACTGCAAGTTGCAAATGTCTACAATTCCTTCTTCGCCACCTTCCTCTTTTTCTCGTAAGATGTCTTTCAAAATTTTGCATAAAGTGCATCTCGAGTACACTTCTCGTGAAAGGCATGTCGATCTCTAACTTTCCGAAGGTTTTCAAGAACCTTGCAAACCTGCTCTCTTATCTTTGATTTCGGCAGCTCAGGGAAATGGGACCGCAAAGTGCATTGTTCCGGGTTTTCTTCTTACTTCTTCTTCTCCTGAGACAACCGCTCCTTCTTTCTTTCTTTCTCCAAGAGCCGATTGTCCTGCCTTCATCTCCCTTGTTGTCAAGCTTTCATCTTTTTCTGTCTTCTTCTCCAAGTCTTTCCCACTTCTGAGCTGCACCGCCATACAATCTTTTGGATTCTTCTTTGTGTCACTGGGAAAGGCATCTTTCATCTGATTTTGCAGGTTTAGGGCCAGTTGCCCTATCTGTGTCTCCGTGCCCTTCAGAGAAGCATTAGTGGTCTTCTCAAAAAATTTCGAGAATTGGCATTCGAGGCTTCCAATTCTCAAACTTTTGCGTTCATGGAGGTTTAACAACTTCTTGTTGTCCCCATGAATTGTGTGTGTGTGTAGCATTTGGATCTTCAAATGGTGGAACTCTCCTCCCGACCCCGATATTCACTCGCTTCCTCCTCCTTGCCATTGGAACCTTGTGGTCGCCGATGTCCTCACGAGGATGTCGTTTCATGCCTCGCTCAGGAGGCCCCACCATATGAAAATTTTCATGGTTCCCGCTGGATGATAGTGTGTCAAGTGTGTTAGGATTTGGTTTGAATTCGATAACTGCCTCCCAAGTACTTAACCTCCTCAAGACATAAAACAGCTTCTTCGGTACCTCATCACTTCCTCTCAATAGTTCCCTCCTCAACCGCTATTTCATGAACAAGGCGCATCTTCCTCTCGTGCTTGTCCATTCTATGCATGATGGCATCTAACTTTGCCTATACTGTCATCTTGCTTAGCTCCATGACTCCTCTTCTCTCGCACTACTCTTGAAAACTCCTGATGGAGCTTTATATCAGATTTAGCCGTGTCCTCAATCGTATCTCTCGCTCAAAGACTCTTACGTCACTGCTCCACAAAGATGAAGCATCAATAATGCTCTTAGATGTATCATCTGGGCGCATGATACACTATGTCCATCCTGGTCTTCAAGTCTATCCCATGCATCGGACATCTTTTCTCGCAACCTTTTGAATCTCTCCCATGCTACATAAAGGCTCTCATCTTCCCCCTGCTGGAACACAATTATCTCCTCTCGTCTCCGAGGCGAGTGACTGTGGAAGAATCTACCCAAGTAGGTTTCCACAGCCTCCCAAGTATCAACAACCATATGGTAGAGATTCATACCATGTGGCTGCCGATTCTAGAGAAAATGGAAATAAATGCAATTTAATGACCCGGGTCTCACCCCCATTCAACTTTACTATGTTCACATTCGAGAAACCTTCCCGTATGCCTTTGCCTGGGGTCTTCTGGATGACCAAATAAACTCGTTGTTGCCGAACCATTGTAATCGCGCCGGCTATAGTTCAAAATTATTTGCATCAACCGGCAGCCGTCTGATTGCAGAGTATTCATCCCGGTCAGCTGTGTCTCCAAAGTCCTCCATCAGATAGTGGATCGGAGGCCTTCTCTCGGCCGCCGCTCGTCGCCCTTCACCGTCCGCCTTTCATCCGCATAGCTGAGTTTTCTGATCTTTTCATTTTCAAGCTTCCCCGAAGTGTTCTTTCAGTCTCAAGATTCATCGGAATCGTATCGCTGTTCTGTTTCCTATGCATTAAAGTTTCTCGAAATCAAAACACACTTACATTAATAGATTAGTCGCCAACAAATATTTCAATATGGTTTGTTAAAAGTATGCGGCTAAAAATAACCACGCCATGAAAACTATTTTTGTTCTTTTCTTTAAATGTCTAAATTAGCATTTTCTTCTTTCGGGCTTAATATCGATCTACCAAATTTTTTCGATCCCACAACGGCGCCATAAAACTTTTTGTCAACGGACCAAAAGACATGTACAACGTATAACACTATTGTCAAAAGACCATTGTCTAACCCGCACCCGCGCCATAAAAACTTGTTGGACCGTATATGTCTAGCTATTTGATTAGTTCAAAGATTGTTTCAATTGGAGTAAATTACTTACTGAGTGGTTTTGATCCGTTATGCTCGCAAGTGCACAGTCGAACAAGTAGTAAATCGATTTAAGTCCGTATATCGATCCCACAGAGATCTCAAGAATTCTCAATCAACTACCGACTACCTCCTCAAAATCTACACTATTTAGACTCGATAGACAATTGAATTAGCTTCGACAACTTAAAACAAATAAAAACCTAAGAAAATCAAATAATAATAAATGAATTGAATATTGAATAATACAAAAATAACAAATTAAGACTGAACAGTTCTCTGCAAAAGACATTGAAAAGAATGCTACTGTGAAACATCAATTCCGGCAGAATGCACTGATCTTTTGCTTATTGAACCACAGATTTAAAACTAGTCCAAGGAATATAATAGTGTAGCTGATCTCTCCAAACCCCACACTTCATTATCTAAACCTCACCGTTTCTCGAAGACAGTGTTAAATAACTACTTTTAATTCGGGGTTGCCTTGTTCTCGGTATTTTTCTTTTTCAATACTTCATACCCATAACATGGACCGTAGGACTGGAACTCCCAAGATATAGTCATTGCACGATCTACACTCATATACCGGTTCCTATTCCTCCAAATTAGAAACAAATTTCATCCTTTCCTTCAATAGATCTCTCGCTTAACACGGATCGATTTACTTCAATCGAATCGGTGAACTCTCTCAGGTGCCTAAATTGATAAATTGCTCCACCTCGCTCTCGTCCAAGTGAGAAGAGATTTATCGATTTAATTATTATCAGAAAGCACATTAGATCACCATTGTTAGGTTCTCATACCTTCAAAAATTGTTCATTACCTCGTGAATTCCTTCTCTCGTGTCACCTCGTGAGGGCCTCCCGGAAATCAAAGCTCGGTGACAATTCTATTTAATGGGTATGAGACACGACATTGGGATCAAGAATTAAAATACACAAGACCAAGAAGTAGCTTTGCAACCGGAGTTCAACAACACCGAATAAAATTTATGCAAAGAAAGATAATTTCGACAATAGCTAATTCAATGGAAGCCGGGAATCTAAATCACTAGATTACACCATACATTGGTCATTGATCAAGAAAGCCAGAATCGCAATCGGGAACCCGACCTGCATTTCTGTCCTGAATTCAAACAACTGCATGCATTTGAAGAAATATGAATCTCGCATTCGCCTTAAACTTAACAAGAACGTTTCGTATCCAAATTAATGAAATACAAACTGGTCCAAAAAATGCAAAACTAAGAATGAAAGAAGAAGCAGTTTAAAATAAGAGTTTTTAAGAACTCGCGGTCCTTTCACGCGCCAGATGCCGTCATTCAGTTTCATTACAGGCCATCTCACACAGTCCCGTAATTTCACGCAAAATTTCGATCATGCTTAAATGGCCTAGTTTGGTTGTTGACGCCGCGACATCAATTCCTCGTCGCACCTCCGTTGTCTTCAACATGTCGCAGAAGTCTTTGTTTCTGGTCGCGACGTGTCTTTGGTGGGAGCCCATGTCGCGACAAATTTAAGACGCCGCGATCTTTAACCTGCGGTGTATTGATGTCGCGACAACTAAATGTCACGCGACTTCTCTCTCGTAGTGGCTATCGCTAATCTTCCGATGTTGTCGCGCACTTTGTTCGGCAAATGATGTCGCCATATCTTCGATGTCGCGACCAAGTCTTTGTTATTGATGCGTCGCCACAACCGTGCGTTGTCGCGACCTTCTTTCCCACAATCGCTGTCGCACCGCCGAATGGCGTCGCTGACTCCTCTTCGTAGTCGATGTCAGACCATCTCTCTTATCGTCGCCGTTTTTAATCGAAGTTTCCGGTAGTTTACGTCGCGACCGCTCGATTCAGCGGCCGATGCTCTACCACATCCGCATGTCGCGACATACTTGTTCGGCCCATTGTTTATCTTCGCTGCCAATCTCTTGTCGGGTGTCGCGACCTCATTATCCATCAGACCGGGTTTAATTCGTCAGACCTCCTCGAAGGATGTAGCGACATCATGTCTTTCTTCATCACTTCTCGGGTTGCTTGCCTTGAGTTTCTTCACTTTTTCTACTGCTTTGTCTTCAATTACGCCTACTTCCATGATCGAGCTTTGTGAAGTTGCAACCCGAATATGGTTTTGATTTCTGTAAAAGCGTCATGACATCAAATTCTTTATCCTTGGCGCTCCCGTCGGCAACTTCCTTTCAGCCTAATTATATCGCACGGTCACCACATTCTTCTCCCTTTTACCGCAAATTCGCTTGAATTCCTGCACAAAGAAGCAGGAAGTTTATTTCATATTCTTGCATATAAATCAGTCTTTTATATAAAAATCAATCGTAAAATGGACTGAAAATACGACTTTTTGCTCATCACATAATTTGAAGCAAAGTGATTATGAGTGACCGAATATCAAAGAGAATTCACACGGCAGCAAGTATGCTCCTAGATACTAGGAAAGGAGGAAGAAAAGTGTCGTGAGGTTTGAAGACGGCCTGACCATACTCGGCGCTCCATGTCACAGCATTTTGCCATGAGGATGTCTCAAAATTGTGACATGTGCATTGAATGTGGAAAGAGTAAAGAAAGAGGAAAGAGAGAGAAAAGATAAAAGACAGGGAAAGAAAAATCCTGGCTACCCAGTCAGAACAATGTGAAAGGAAGAAGTTCGGGGACCACAGTGGTTCCAATCACGATAAAGACAAAGCACGGTAGAATACTCTACTCTACCAGCACCATCAGTTGCGAGTACACCAGGAGGTCCTTCTAGAGGACAGACTGCTCCCCATTGCTCCCATTGTGGGAGAAATCATAAAGGAGAATGTTGGAGACTTACAGGTGCTTGTTTGATTTGTGGATCCAAAGAGCATAGAGCAAGAGATTGTTCTAGAGCTCGTTCATTTACAGCACCTGGGGTACAACTTTAGTGGTACAAAAAGGCAACAAGAGTGTTGCATCACCAAGTGTTCCGAGACAAGGGACACAAACTTTGGGTAGGCAAGATGGTTGTGCTCCAGCTAGAGCATATGCAATGAAAGCAGTGGAAGATACCGACGCTCCAGATGTGATAGCCGGTAATTTCCAAATCTTTGATACTACTGTACATGCATTGATTGACCTCAGGTCAACCCACTCATATATTTGCACCGATATACCCAACTTGGGTAAATTACCGAGGAGTGAAACCGAGTATGACATCTTGGTGACGAACCCGCTCGGTCATAGTGTTATTGTGAACAGAGTGTATAGGGATTGTCCCATCAAAATGACGAGTATGAATTGTTAGAGATTTGATTGAAGTTATCATTCGTGAGTTTGATGTGATATCGGGATGGACCGGTTGTCCCATCAAGCAATAGTCGATTGTAGAATGAAAAAGAGTAACCTTAAGAACACCGAATGAAGACTAAGTAACTTTCATCCGTGAGAGGTCAAAATCACCTATCTATCGTGATATCCGCCGCCACTCGACAATGGTATGGGAAGAGAATGTGAAGCCTACTTTCGCTATGTGATTGATACAAAGGCAAGTCCTAGTATCCGAGATTCCATCAAGTAGCGACTTCCGCACGTGTTTCCGAAGAGTTACCGTGGATTGCCCCACATAGGGAGATTGAAGTTTGCTATTGACGTTGTACCAAAGCCACAACCCGCATCCATTAATCGCACAATGGCTCCACTAGAGCTAAAGGAATTGAAATCAAGTACTGCAAAGAACTTACTCAGAAAAGGGTTTATTAGACCAAGTGTATCACCATGGGGGGAGCTCCTCGTGCTTTTTGTTAAAAAGAAAGATGGCACTTTGGCTATGTATTGATTACAAACAACCTAGCAAGCACAAAGAAAGAATAAGTATCTGGTTACCTAGAATCGATGAGGGATTTGTCATCACCGAAAGGTGCAAGTATCTTTCGAACACACTTGCACCGGGTATCATCGCTGATAATTAAAGATGCCGACATGTGCATGCAATGACTTACTAGACTATATGATATTACGAGTCTTTGTAATGCCGCCGACGATACGCCCACGCTTCATGACCTTAATTTAATCAGCCACCATATGGATCACTTGAAACGTAGTTGTTCATGTGACGACATTCTTTGCGGTATTCAAAAGATCAGGAGTCATGACACACACACCTTAGAGTAGTGTTAGACTTTGAGAAAAGAGCAAATTTGTATGCTAAACTCCAGCAAGTGTGAATTTCTGGGAAGAATGAAGTGTCCTTTTCGGGCACATAATATCGAAAGAAGGAACCGGTAGATCCAAAAGAAAATAAGTGGTCATTAATGGAAGCCACCAAGAAATGTGCCATAGTATGCTGCAGTTTCGACTGCCAGGATACTACGTAAGATCTGCTAAGGGGTTTTCTATGATTGCGTACCGATGACGACTGTCTGCAAATGTAAAGTATGAATGGAGGAAAAATGTCAAAGAAGTTTTGATAAGTTGAAAGCATTCTTAACCGAGGCTCCTGCTCTTACCTTCAACCGACCGCGTAGAGAATATGTGATTTTTAGTGATGCGCCGCTAAATGGACTTGATGTGTCCTAATGCAAGAGGGTAAGTGAGGTACTCTATGCTTCAAGATAGTTGAGTCGCATGAAAAGAACTACCCCACGCATGATTTTGAATTACCGCAATCAGATTCAAGGGCTGAAAATTTGAAGACATTATTTGTACGGAGAGAAGTGTTTCATCTACACCGATCATAAGAGCCTTAAGTATTTGCCCTCACAAATGAGCTTAACTCGAGACAACGGAGATGGATGGAATCGAGCAAAGATTATGACCGCGTGATTGATTATCACCCGAAAGCCAATGCAAGGGGTCGACACTTTGAGTAGAAAGTCAATACAAACGCTTCGAGCGTTGAATGCCCATTTGTCATTATATGACGATGGTACTGTAGTGGCAGAGTTGATAGCGAGACCGAGTTTGTTGAATCGAGTGCTAGAGGCACAAAAGAAAGATGAGAAAATTGTTGCCACAATAAATCAGATTGGAAATGGTAAAGAACCAGTGCACAAGTGAACTAAAAATGGAATTTTTGTATTATAAGGATCGAAGCGTTTCACAGGTACCCGATTGTAATGATTTGAGGAAATCCATACTTGAAGAGGCATTATTGCGGATTCACATTCATCCTAAGAGCACAAAGCATGTATCGAGATTTAAAAATGTTATTCGTGGTCCCGAATGCAGAAGAGACGTGTGTCGAAATTGTAAATCCAAGTGTTCGTGTGTCAAAAAGTGAAGGCAGAGCATCAAGTTCCTTCAGGATTATTGCTATCAGAATACCGGAGTGGAAATGGGACCGAATCACCATGGATTTTGTGGTCGTCACCACTGATTGTGTGGAGAAGGCATGACTCCGGGCCATCGTAGTGTAATCGATCAATTAAGCTCGCCTCACTTCCTACTGCGGAGAACCACTATTCACTCGACAAGCCAGCGCAGTCAGACATCAAGGAAATAGTTCTGGCTTACATGGGATTCCTCAGATCCATTATTTTTAATCGAGATCCGAGGTTTGGTCGAGATTCGGGAAAAATGCAAGAAGCCTCTGGGCACTCGACTGAATTTCTCAATACAAATAGCCCACCCACAAACGATGGACAATCCGAGAGAGTGATCCGCATTCCTCGGGAAGATATGTTAAGGAGTTGTATGATAGACCTCGGTGGGTAGCTGGGATCGGCACATTGCTTCTAGTTGAATTTGTGTATAACAACAAGCTTTCCAATCAAGTATTGGAATTACGCCTATGAGGCTTTATATGGGAGAAAATGTGTAACACCGTTGTGTTGACTTAATCAGCGAAAGGGAAAGTAATCGCCCGACATGATACAGAGACTCAAGAAAAGTGAAAATGATTAGAGAAAGATTGAAGGTGGCCACCGATGATAGAAATCATATGCGTATTACGAAAGAAAAAGATATTCATATGAGATCGGCGAAAAGTGTCTTTGAAAGTATCGCCGAAGAAGGTGATGAGATTTCGGGAAAAGCGGCAAGCTCGAAATGACTTTATCGGGCCCCTATGAAGTTGATTGAAAAAAGTGGGTCCAAAGGGCATATAGATTAGCATTACCTCCAGACTTAGAAAAGATCCATAATGTATTTCATGTGTCCATGCTACGAGGTACTCGGGATCGCACCCGCCACATGTACGGTCTCTGAGACAATCGAGCCAGGCCGATTTGACGTATGAAGAAGAGCTAGTAGAGATTTTGGCTCGTTAAGTGAAAGAATTACGGAACAAGAAGATTCCGTTAGTCAAAGTGCTGTGGAGAAACCATAAGATTGAAGAAGCCACTTGGGAAAGTGAGGAAACGATGCGGCAGCAATATCCGCAACTGTTTGAATAAGATAATTTCGAGGACGAAATTTTTTAAGTGGGGGAGAGTTGCAACGCCCAAAAAAAACCCTAGAATTTTTATAATAAAATTTATTATATATTCCGAGTATAATTGGGCCAACTTGGGTATTTTTCTGGGAATTATTAGATGAATATTGATTAAATGATTATTGAATCCATAAATAAACCCAAGTGAAAAAGAGAAAATATGGAAATTGTAAAATGGGGACCTAAGGGTCAATTGTAAGTAAGTTTATATGTCTAAGTGAAATTAGGAGAAATAAATGAGTAAAGGGAAAATAATAGGAGACTTAAATGAAGAATAATAGAGAAATAGAGGGACCTAAATACAAAAAGAAATAAAGAAAAAAATCAAGGAATGGGCATGTGGCATGTAGGAAAGAGGGAGGAAGTTTCCTCCTTTTTAAAGTACGATTAAGGGTGATCTATACAGTGAAAACAGAGAGAAAAGAGGAGATATTTTAAAGTGAGAAGCTCTCACTTCTCTCTAGATTCCTCCCAACGACGGACCATAGGTCTCCCAAGTGAAGCAAGAGGGAAAAAAATCCTTTCCTCGTGACAAGACCCGCGTGAGACCTAATCTGGGAGCTCGACAAACTCTGTGAGGTGGTGGTCTTCTCCTACTTTGGTTTCTCATTTTCTACCCAAGGATCGTGGCAGGTCATCTCACTTAGTGAATGCTTATTGTATTTTTTAAACCATGAGAAGTCGCTACATTGTGGTAGTGCGCGCCAATCGGACCTTAGAGCCCGATTTTTCAGGCACGGCTAAGTTAATTGCAATGAGTCCTCTAGTAAATTGTAGCCACATTAACGAACTTGATGTTGCGCTTTTGAATTCGATTGGACCTCTGTAGACCAAGTTATGGTCCTTTTACCGAGGTCAGCTCAGCTATATCCGGTCTGGTCAGTTCGTCCAGTTCGGGTCAACTAGCCGGATCTTAGAACGGGTTTTTGGGTCAGAAATAAAGAGAATTTGGCAGTAAGTCCTCTGGTAAATTGTAGCCACGTCAATGAACTTGATGTTAGCCTTTTTAATTTCTCAATTTGGACCCCTCGTGAGACCAAGCACATTTTTTACTCCTCGAATAACAAACGAGCCGAGAGTCAGCCCATGGTGTCACGCAAAGGAGGTCGCAGACCTCATGCAATGCAGGCCGGCCAGACCTCATGCAAGAAAGGTCAGCACTTCATGCAACGTAGGTCGGCAGGCCGCCAGACCTCATGCGAAGAGGTTGCACCTCACGCAGCCAGCAGGCTCCGCAGAGGCCAAGATACCATGCAAGAGAAGGTCAAGACTCATGCGCAAAGGCCGTTGCATTCATGCAACAGAGGTCAGACCACTCGTAGGAGGCACTCATCCCGTAGAGTCAGCCCAGCTTCAGGTCAGCCTGTCGATTTGACAACGTGATGACCTCCAACTTTGGGGCGGTCTATAACTTCTTCGTCCGAACTCCGTTTCGGGTGTTCTTGGACTCTATGGAAAGCCCATTGAGTCAAGAATTCATTTATATTCCTGAGGAGGATAGAATATGTCAGACCGAGGTGTCAGACCGAGTTTACCGAGGTCAGGTCATTAGTCACTGGCTATGTGACTACGCATGACCTCCAACTCGAAGGTCATAACCCTTCAACCGAACTCCGATTTGGGGGTGCCTTTAAATTCCTATAGAAAGCTCATTGAGTCAAGAATTCATCCATATGCCTGAGGAGGATAGAATATGTCAGACCGAGGTGTCAGACCGAGTTTACCGAGGTCGGGCAGTCAGTCAGCTCGGCTGGGTGTGACTACGTATGACCTCCAACTTCGGAAGGTCATAACTCCTTCGTCCGAATCCTCGCTTTCTGGTGTTCTCGACTCTACAAAGCCCATCAGTCAAGAATCCATATATATATAAATTGTCGGGAATTGAACTCATATTAAACTCCGAAAATCAACTCTAACCAAAACTACTAGTACCCACGAATAACATTATTCTTTTAATGGTTTTGGAATGTGGACTCACAGGAGGAAAAGCCAAATCAGATCGAGACCTGGGCGATCGAATCAAAAGTGCAAAGATTTTGGGTTTGTTCTATCGACTCCTATTCCTCGTTTCAAGTTTTTGCATGTTTGTTCTAAAAACATATTGAATTGATTTAATTGATTTGAGAAAAGTGATTGTGAAATGTTTGCATATAAAAATTGCATGATTATTGAAATAAATCGTTTATACAAGCTGCATATTGTACTATATTTTTCTATAAAGGATTTGAACCTTTATTAGAATGTTAACCGCTTAGTTCGCATATGATAGATTTTGGTATACCAATAGGGTCAAATACAGCACCGCAAGAACTATCAGATTACGCTGCCACCGATTAGCGTTCCCAACGGACCGTATCGGTACTGCTCACTATTTGATTGTTTATAACCGCCGCTGAGCCCTACCGGGACCGCATCGTGTTATAAAAACTTCATTTTGATACCATCGCGTACCCCACGGATTGTGCTTGACTCGATATCCTCAGATATCAAGACATGTGGTTAAATTGCTAAGGGCATAACCGAATTGATTTGCACAACCTAATTGATTCGCATAACCGAATTGGATCTCGCACAATCGACCAATTTCAGAATCCTAATCAATCGCGTAACCCAACTAATTTTGCGAAAGATAATTGAATTGATTCGAGATTGCGAAATATTAACATGAAAGCTGTATTTCTTGATGATCAATGAACCACGACTAAACGTATATAAAACAAAAGATAATGATCATATTTATCGATCATCCATAATGATTGGAAGTTTTGAATTGTTAAATTGCATAATGTGATTTAAACCGAAATCGAGTGTGGAATGATTTTGTATGAGAACCACTTAAGCATGAAATGCTTACCGTGGTCGCTACCAACGCTGCAGCACTCAGTGATAGATAAGGATCGAAGGACCCAAGATCGAGGGCGTCGAGTCATAAAGAAGTAAATTTCGAGTATGGTCCCCAGATAATGTGTATTCATTTCTATGTTTTCTTTAGATATTGGATATTATAAAAACAATTTGAACCTCGAATATCTATTTTTGTAAATCCCAATTTGAAAAGGCTCGAATGCCTTCACGTAAATGTATTTTGTTAAATATAAAATGTTTACGGGCTTGCCCAAATTTAAAATCAGCTTTCCGCAAAGATATGATTTCGAGTGATCGAGTGATTTTGAATAAGATCCCTGACCAGCTCGGATCCGCCCAAAACTAGTCGGGCCTGGAAAGGGGCGCCCACACTCACTGATGATGCCATCTCTCAACAATCTCGAAACATGAGCGGCAGACATCGCAAGGTCACATTCCCACGTAGGCTAAGCATGAGATCGTGAAGTCGGGTCAACTAATCCCTTCGAAGGTAGGCCGCCATAAGACCTAAACATTTACCATTGACGTCAAAAACTTTTATGTCAATATGAATGAAATTACTATAGAACCATATACTTTTATATATAATTACTTGATCAAAAGTTTGTGCATCTAGCTGATCTCGATATAGGAGGAGTACACCGGATGGGTTATGTACCCGTGTCAAAGGTACTCTCCACCTACAACCCAACGGAAGAGCTGGTAATCCATCATCGAGAGCCTCAGCTACGTCTCCATCAACGACATCGACATCGTCATCATGTAAGGCATGAGGGGACCGGCAGGCCGTTATGTCGCCGACGCCCAAAACGGTCGTCACATGAAGTCCCTCCCAAGACCATAGCTAAATATAAAATAAACATAAAGTAAGCAACCTAACGACGTTGCCACACAGATACAATCAGATTTAATTAAAAATAAAAATTATATACCCGTATCGTTGTAATACAAACCACTAATACCGCGCGATAAATCCAAGCCGCCTCAAAGACACCCCGATATGTATGTGTTAGCACTGCACCACCCCAACTATAAGTCGTCAGGGGAGCAAGCCAATCTCAGAGAAGTGGAGAAAGCACAGATGAAACATGCACCACTTCTGGTCTCGTTAAACAAAAAGATCCCACCACCATGCAGATGAACCCCATGTGCACTTCGCTTCTATAGCGAATTTATCAGATCAGGAAGTCAGTGGATAAACTGTCGCTATACTATCGATTGAGATAGCGCATCCTCTCGGTATTTATCATCCGTGTGACACCCCGAGCAGCCTCCCCGCATAACTCTCGCTACATCGAGCACACATGTCCCCTCGCGGACTACCGGGTCCGCCGATACGGCGCCAAGGATGATAGCAACATCCCGTAACGTAACTGCCGCCTTTTCCGGACACGAAACGTGATCTCGCAACCATCTCTCGACGGCACAAGCGATAGTCGGCCAATCTATCATGATATGGCCTAAGCGTATATACCATAACTGCGTGGATCACGTATGGTTGTATCACGCGGATCCATCCTTTACATCCTGAGGAAGGCTTTCATCTACTGGCGAGGGTGGAGTACTTCGTGGAACTACAAGTAAACTAAAAAACCAATTTTGGTAATTGAATATAAGGCTAAATTCGAAGAGTAAACTCGAAGGTTAACGATGAATAATAAAATACATACCTGCTCAGGTCAACTAAGTTGACCTCAGATCTATCTTGCAATAATACCAAGACGATGGATCCAATGGATTCGCATCATGAAGCCCTCTTAAATGCCATATATAACTGGATGTCTAAAAGCACTATAAATATTAGTAAAACACATCGAGAGATCAGATCACCATAATTAAAGCAAAGCAATACTACAACCATTGGTCAAATTAAAATAGACACATACATGATTGATGTCTCATTTACTTAAAGATGTCGCACTTACATATACATGATTTACTAACACATGCAGTACAATTTCATAATCCAAGAGATACACATTCGATAACAAAGTGTTATACAAAGCAACTACATTTATACATTCGTACACATGCATTTACTAAACTTGATTTCTATTCTTACAAGACCAATGACAGGACTCATTGCTTGCACAACCCACATGTGATAGTTGTTTTCCCCTCCCTAACGTCCATTTCATTATGCAACCGGGTTGATTTAGGACATCTACTACCCATACGTTGCATTGACTCAGGTGGTACAATCGTAGGACCATCATAAAGAGGTCACTCATCTTCATTGAATATTGGATGAAAAAAGCTTACCCATGTATCATAGTACGACTGAGTAGAGTAGTAGCCTTCCACAAAGAACCGAAAATCAACACATCGATGCTAACATGCGGCTATGATATGGCTACATGGAAATCCATATATTAGTGTCTTTCCACATGTGCATTTTTTTTTCATGTAAGTTGAGGCGATGAGTTCAACCACTCCTTGACTTGAAATGAAATCGGCTCTTTACGTGATCGTAAAGCACAATTTCCATCGAACCACTTTAGCAAATACTTTGACCTCCCGAATCCGAGCATCAACATATCTGAGGAACTCGCCGCCAGATGCTAATCTATTAGCACTTAGTTCCCTTCGCAACAAAGTAACCGGCGGAGATCTAAGAAGGTCAACTGCATTTCAATGCATATCGGTAGGCTACGCAGCTCCTTTAAGGACACCGCAAATACCGAAATTTTGGTGTCATTATCTCATATCTTCGACCTCCGTCATGTGAAAGAGTCCATAACTGGAAAGGGATTGCATCTAGCCATTGTAATGCTTCAGAATTAATTCTCCCAATTGTAGTCATATGCTTATTGAATTTGCGTTCTGTACTCGCTAAAGCTTCTTTGCATACCAAATTCTTCAAAAGTTTATCTTTGAACAGGGTCATAAAATTGCTTGCAAGATAACGCATGTAAATCCCGTGGATGTGCATGGTACCACCAAGATGGGGATCGGCCATCACGCTTATGATACCCGATGTCTATAAGATATAACACAAATTCCCGTCTGTTAAGTTACTCTATTTCTGATACATGCTAAGAACCAACCCCAACTATCAGTATTCTCGCCTTTTGCAATAGAAAATGCCAATGGAAACAACTGATTATTTCCGTCACACCCCATAGCAATCAATAACTTGCCTTTATACTTTCCATATAAATGCGTACCATTAATACTCATTACGAGACGACAATGTTCGAACCCTTCAATAGATGGCTTGAATGACCAGAACATTCGTTGGAATATCTCAGTGTTTGGTATATTAATGTTACATGTTTTCCAAATTACAACACATTCAGGATTTGATTACTCTATGGCCAAGAACAAACGTGGTAGCTCTGTATATGACTGAGAGAAGTCACCGAATAACTGTCTAATTGCTTTATGCTTTCCATCCAACACCTTTTTTTTATGATATTTCATATCCCCATTTCTCCATCACACATGCTTGAATAGCAGCCGTAGTCAATGTGAATTGTGCCTTAATTATTGCCTTTATATGAGCAACAACCAAGTTCGAGTCCAGTTGATGATTGTCCCGGTTCAAGCAAGGATTGACACAAGTATGCAGCCCTGTATATTTGTCGATAACAAATAAAGTTAGCATCTTTTACAACCATCGCACTAGTTCTTCCACTGACAAGGATTATTCTTCCGTCTTCTTACATCTTAAAAAGAGCAATTTTTTTTTTTCGGTAACGCAGAACAACGACAAACTCTTTCATGCTTTTACTTAGTAAATCTTTGCAGCCTCTTGCAAATCAGATTTTGAATTAAAAACGTGGCCAATTAAAAATTCTCCACTCGAATAACCGGTAGTATGCTGCACCCATGGAGTCCAACAACTTACAACAACATTATCTAGGTTTTCAACATTTTCAAATTGAGGTTTTGGTGGTAAGTGATAATGAACAGGGGATGACTCATCTAATGTCTCATCATCTGGGTGATTTGATACATTACAAGATGGTGTTTGTGCAGAGACATATATCTCTTGTTCATTCTCCAAAACTCGTTGTGTGCCTGCGCGATGATGCATGTCCATCAGCTTCAACATCCGCATCTCCATTACATTCATCATCAACATCATCATCATATTCATCATTACCTTCTTCATCCGTAGTCTTCTTTATCATTCCATTCGGGCCCAATATCCGATACTGGGGATCACACAGCCCACAACCGTAGTCGATTGCAAGTAACATTGTAATCGTCGTTAACCAATAAATCTACATGGCCACCCCACGTATTGGTTCAATTGTGGTTCGACTCGAACAACTTCAATATACGCTCAATTTCCTTAATGCTTGTTAGGTTAACCAGTTCAACATTAGGCACACACACTAATATTATCCCATATATCGGGAAAAGGTTTGGAACCTATTTCCACTTCTAAGGGGATTTACAATTGAGTACTAATTTGAACCTTCGTCATTAATGGTCAGTCTATGAAAGATATCATATCAATCAATTGTTCAAACGTGCATTCAACCGGTATATCCAAAGTGCAAAATAAATGCCTTTTCTCCCCTCATATTTGACATCTGCTTCACCTCAATATTCATTCAATTGTAGTAGCATATCACCTTAATACGGAAATGCATAATCGACTCAGACAAAATTCGCCACAAACTAATTAAATACACAGATGTCATTATCCTGATATCACATCAACTTTATCATAAAGAAAACAATCATGTTCTAAAAAATAAAAATACTTACACATTTCAAAGTGTCCTCGGTTTCAAATTTAGGGTTATAGGGTTTTAGGGTTTTAAGGTTTTAGGGTTTTAGGGTTTCATGGTTTTATGTTTTATAGGTTTTATGGTTTTATGGTTTTAGGGTATTTGGGTTTTATGGTATTTGGGTATTTAGGGTTTTAAGGCTTTAAGGGCCTTTTGTTTTCCGGTTTTAAGGTTTTAGGGTTTTAGGGCTTTTGGGTTTTAGGGTTTAAGGTTTTAGGGTTTTAGGGTTTTAGGGTTTTCGGGTTTTAGGGTTTTATGGTTTTAGGGTTTTAGGGTTTTATGGTTTTATGGTTTTATGGTTTTATGGTTTTTGGGCTTTTGGGTTTTTGTGTTTTTGGGTTCTAGGGCTTTATGGTTTCAAGATTTCAAGGTTTTAAGGTTATAGGGTTATAGGGTTTTAGGGTTTTGGGGTTTTAGGGGTTTTGGGTTCTCACAACAAGAGTCTTTTATGACGATTTGTGATCAACAATATTCGATAAATCCTAATCTTCCATTTGGTTGCCAAGAAAATCCAGGAAAGTCTTTTATTTATCTGTAGTCTAACTATAACATAACAAGGTAGTGTGTGCTACTTTAGATAGCACTTGGCATGTCAATCAAATCTACCATCAAATGCAACCTAATTGTGGCCCCGAAACAACGCACCTTAATACGTAAAATGAAATCACTAATTTAGTCATTTACGTATCTTTATAGCAAAGTCTTATCTTCCCACCCCATTAAACCAAAGCAGAGAATTGCAAATAGCGATGGTAAGGGCGACTTTTTTAAATTAAATCTTCACTTAGAAGTTACATGTCATACTAACCACCCACCTTACAACTATAGTTGGTCACTGTACTTAATTTTTAGTACTATAGAACTTGAAAAAAAATTCAAAATTTATGTTTTCATTACTCAAAGCTAACTCAATCCATGAAACACTTTCATTTTGGTATAAATATAATTCACATCAAGGTTTTGTGGTGCTTTGTCTCATGTGGTAAATCATTTAAGATCTTTAACTAGTGAAAGACGAAGTAGTGGGAACTGAGATTGGTGAAATGGAGTTGGAGATATGAACTTCTTTGTCAAGTATTAGCGTAAGCAAATCTATCACGTATTTGAACAATCTATCTATGCATGTGAATAATCTATGAGCATATTCCTATGTATTTTCAACTGAAGCTTCCTGCTCATATTAAGAGTTTTAAAAATAGATTCTTTATTGGTTACAGTCCTAGCTATTAATTTGTAAGCTTGGCACAGTGATATTGTACTGGATAACTTTGTGCGAGGATTTGACTATAATATATTTTATGACGTAAGAGATTTTGACTTTATCCTTTCTTTTTCTTTTTATGAAAAAACTGGGGAATTCCATACAAATTTTTACCCACTGGCTGGAAAAGTGAAGGCATTATTCCTTCCTTCTATTTGGAACATCTCCCTTCTATTATTATTACCTTCTTTCGTCTGAGTACACCAAAGTGAATGGAGACTTAAATTTTAGTTAAGAAAGGCTAAACTATTCCCCTAGTAAGGAAGTGAGAGGATGGTGTGTCTTTCCAAATATTTAACTAAAAAAGTTTGAAGAATCTTTAATATACACACACACACAATAATCAAGCTCTAAAACAAAGCTGCAATACAAAGCTAAACCAAGCAAAACAAACCAAACTCAAGGATAGTTGTCTTCCAGTGTGCATGTACTTTGTTTATTGAGTTTTCAGGCTAGAACTCACCTGAATCATTCCATTGTACTTCCATGGGATTGGAGTTGATGATTGAAGTATTAACGGCCTTATGCTTGATTGGGATCGAGTATCACAGATTAAACTTAACCTTGCTCGATTCGAGACTAGTGCAATTTATACTCTTATGTCTGAAGACATAAACTGAGAAAAATAAATTAAATCAATACCTTCTATCCTAAATTTTTCACCACATGTCAACCAAAAACCATCCTACCCATTTGCCTTAACTTCTCCATTTATCACATCCACCAACCTAGTAAACACAAAACCCATAAATTTTTCCTCTCTTTTTTGTTCCTTCCCCTAATTTTCTCAACCAGAAGCCCAGGCAAAACTTAAAACGAAAAATGGAAACAATCGACAAGACAAGTCAAATTAAAATAGAAATCAAGAACACAAAATAACACTATTAAACTCTAAATTACCCTGAAAACGAAAATAAAAATAGAAACAATAGGACCGCAATAAAAAAATAAACCAAATAAACTGATTGAATCAAATGCTTCTTGAAAACCGATAAATAAGCCAAGTAGTCGAATATACACGATTGAAATAGCATAAACGAGGTGATTCGAGGAAGGCGGTGCGGCGGAGGCCACGACGGAGAGGGAAGACGAGACGAGGCGGTAGTGGGCGGAGGTAGGAATAGGAAAAAAGAAGCCCTAACGTGATTTTATGCGACGATTGTTCTTTGTCGTAGATGACAGCCGAATGAAATTTTTATTTCAAAATCACGGATTATATAGTAATGACTTACTTGGCCAAGTGCCCTTTATCAGTCATGAGAGGGTTTGCTTGCGTGTTGGTAAAAATATTTTGGATGCCACACTAAGTTGATCATTTTTTTTTTCAAATGCATCATTTCCGTCTAAAACTCTCATTTTTGTTAGTTCAAAATGGATTTATGATATAATTCATAATTGTAATAAAAACAGGACCCTCTTTAGATCCATATGAATGAACAAATTGGAGCACAGAAATTTTAAATTATAAAGGGCCCATCCGATATGGGAACTCCTCCCAAAACCTAGTACAAATAAAACAAGGGGATAAAAGAGTACTGAAAAGCGGGTGTGCATATGATTTGGTAGGACAAAAATATCATCCCCTTCTTATTATCCATTTCCATTGCCATTTCCTTGGACCGACAGGCTGCTGTCTGCACAGAACAACATAGATGATCTGCAAATTATCCACGATGACCTTCCTTGCATCGATTTAATTTCCATACCATGGTTCGTCTTCCCAAGAACCTTACCATTCCCCTCTTATGGCGAACACGAAGAACCTCTTTCTCTCACAGCTAAGTCTCTGCAGTTGAAACTCCCCATAAAGAAAGACCCAATTTCGACTTTAAGGCTTACATGCTACAGAAAGAAATCCAAGTCAGTGAACGTAGCCCTAGACAAGGCCGTCCCACTAAGAGACCCTCTCGAATCCATGAATCCATGCGCTACTCATTCCTCGACGGCGGCAAGTGCATCCACCCCATCCTCTGTATCTCCGCCCGCGAGCTAGTCGGCGGCCAGGAATCGACTGCAATGCCGGTGGCTAGCGTCGTCCAGATGCTACACGCCGTGTCTCTGATGCAGGACGATCTCCCTTCCATGGACAAAGACGATCTCCGGCGAGGGAAGCCCTCTAATCACAAGGCGTTTGGTGGGAGCATCACCAAACTTGCTGTGGATGCCCTAATCGCCCTAGCTTTTGAGCATGTAGCCGCCATGAATACGGCCGTCGGCGAGGTTCCTCCCTTGGTTGAACGTCCGCGCAATTCACGAACTAGCAAGATCGATTGGATCACAAGGGTTAGTTGTACGGCAGTTCTTGGATTTGACCTCCAATCCAGAAATTAGATTGGAAGGGCTCGAATTGATCCATGTCAAGAAATCTGGACCGCTCCAGGAGGCCTCCGCCGTAATCGGAGCTATGCTGGGAGGTGGATCGAACGAAGAAATGGAGATGTTCCGCAAGATTGGGAGATGTGTTGGGTTGCTGTACCAGGTTGTGGATGATATTCTTGACGTCACCAAATCAACCCAATAACTGGGGAAGACGGCCGAGAAAGATTTGGCGGCTGACAAGATCATGTATCCAAAACTTATGGGTATTGAGAAATCAAGAGAGTTTGCTCAGAAATTGAATATGGATGCTTAGGCTATGCTCTCTGAGTTTGATCAGGAGAAGGGGCCTCCATTGTTTGCGTTGGTGAATTTCGCTACTCACGGACAAAAGTAGATTTTTTTGTTTTTGTTTTTTTTGTTTTATGCTCTCATGGATTCTAAAAGAGAGGGTAATACCTTTTGTATGTGCCGTATTTTGCAGGAGAGACGCTTTTTCCATTAGTATCAGAATTTTTGAGGGAGCTATGGGTTTAATCAATTCGCTAAAATCTCTAGCCTCTTGGTTAATAATATAATGAATCAACTTAAAATCTATATGTTTAATAATTTCATAATGACTTGAATACCTATTACTCAAATTCTGTAACATAATGACTTGAATAACTATGACTCAAGTTTTGTAATAAAATGAAAACCATGATTTGATTTGATATCTTTATTTGAAAACCTTGATCAAATATGTTTTGTTTGATCAAATCACCCACACACAAGAAAGTGTTTTATTGTTAAAATCACTCACATATAAGAAAACATCGCAACAAGATGACGAAAACCGAATTGTCATGATACAAACATGGTGCACAATATGACGACACAAACACGAAAACACAAATTAAAACATCAAAAAATGGTTATATTGACTTGTTTTCTGAAAAATCAGGCTAATATATTGAAGTTGGTAATTTTATTTTAAATATTTTGGCTTAGAGGCCTTGAAGCTTAGCTAAATCCGTATAGGGTTGGGATGGGTTTATATCCCAAGTTTGAATCAGTATCATGACAATGTAATGTAAAAATAAATAAAAGTAAAAAAAATAATTTTGACTTACAACTTTTCTCCTTTGTGTCTTGCATAAAAACTAAAAAAAGGTGGAATTATGTCTTGAGGTGTGAGGGAGCCCCAATTTGTCAAAATCCAAATATCCAATGGTTTAACCTAGTACATATTTATGTTGTAAACTTCCCCAATTTAAAAATATGTAAATTAGTAATTAGTTCCTTTTTTTATCATTTATTTCATCAAAACAATAGAAAAATTCATATATTAGTATTTAATAAGGAAAAAGCATGAATTTATTATAGTATACAAGATGATTACATTAAATGTACGAAGCAAATGTATTAATCGTACAAGGGGTGTACAAGCTTACACTTCTCATAGGATTTGAATATTTCAGTCCCGAAATCTTTTTCGAGGTCGTCTGTACATCTGTTAACTTAGGATATTGCTTTATATGCATTGGTGGAAGCCAAAGTGGCACCACATAATGAATAACCTAGTACATGTTTATGCTATAAACTTCCCAATTTAAAAATATGTAAACTAGTAATTAGTTTCTTTTTTTGTGTTATTTCATCAAAAACAATGAAAAATGCATATATTAATAGTATTTAATAAGGAAAAACATGAATGTTATAGTGTACAAGGTGATTACACTTCATTTTAATGTTAATATACTAAGCTATCTGAGGTGCGCGAGCTTGCAGCTTTTTCCATTAGGATTTGAATATTTTTCCATCTAAAATATCTTTATAAGGTCGTACACCTATACACCAACCTAGGATATTCTTTATACGCATTGGTGGAAGCCAAAATAAACGTTTACATAAGCCAACTTAGGTGAGTTTTTCAAGTACTTGTACTGGAACCTTCCACCTGAAGACATATGATATATCGCACTACGAAACTCTTCGGCATTTTAGCTTACTCTAATGGGGTATATTCAGTTTTTGCACACCGGGATGAAAAACCTCTTGATCGTATCATCATATCACATGTTACATCATTGTTGGATGCACATGATGAAGATAGTACTAGTGGTATGCTTCTGCATTGTATAAATAAGACTAAATAAAATTAATTCACAATAAAGTAATTCTTACAAAAATTATGATGTTCATATAAAATTTCCTTACCTATTTTCCACTTGTGTATTCAGCATATTTTCCTCAACACCTTCCAAATATGATGATTCTACTATGTAAACCTCAGCAAAATGATCACTATAAGAGATCACATTATCCAAGTTATCGGCATCTTCCAAATCTTAGATAACTTTGGGATTTAACTTGAGGATATAGTGCATCTTAGCGTGGTCAAGGGAAATGTCAAATTTCTCCAATATTGCAACACCCCTTTGATTACCATATTTCTGACACAGCTACCAAATACTCATCAATCCCCGACAATGGTGCCAAAAACTTGTATAGGTAGGTTGAAACCAAATGATTTGTTTTTGACACTGCTATTGGAAAGTTGTTTAGAATCCTCAGAAATGGCTTCAAAAACTTGTTGATTTATAACTTTTTTCTATATAATCCAAAATATTGTCGTCACTATTCTTTTCAATGTTTAAATCTTTTCTCTATATAAAATTTTGCAGTTTTTAGTCTAAATGAAATTTTCAGTAAGTGCACAGGTCATACAAGTAATAAAGTGGATTAAAAATAAGTCAAAGTATCGTTCCCACGAGGATTGTTGAGAAATCTAAAGATCAATTACCATAACTACTCAAAATCCTTACTATTTGAACTCAAAAGTACAAAATTGATTTGTTTAAACCTAAGAAAGAATGACTAATTAAAATTCTATAACTATAACAAAAAAAAAAATCAAATGAGATGGATTGGAGAGTTCAACGAGTAAAGTTAACAACAGGAAATAGATCAATGTATAATATCAATTTAAATCATTTATAACATAGTTAAAGCCATTAGTTTGAAATCTGAACTTGTCAAGATGCAAATAGTATAGTTTGATTCCTCCATACTAAACATTTCTAATTAGATAACCATATTCCTTCGGACACATGAGTCTAATCGAGTTACCATGAATATAATAATCTTTTAGGCGGGTATTTTTCCTTTCCAGTACTTCACACCCTGTTCCTAGGACTTAAGATTTCTTGCCTCCATAGATAAGACAATGCAAGCCTTCTTCAATCTAATTGGTACCTCCTTCGAATATGATCAAACTCTCTATCTCCTTGATTAGATCTATGCTAACATGGGATCCAGATCATTCCATCAGACAAAGGAGAAACCTCTAATCAATTAAATTGATGCATCATCCAACTAATCCTCACACCATGAGTAAATTAGTGATCTATCAAAGTAATATTTCAGAGTTCATTAGTTCCATGTAATCAGTCTAACATACCCACCTTCTTGCTCCCATACTCTCGAGATCTCCGTCTATGTACTCAGGCCTCTTGGAAATCAGATTAAGATACAACCATTTTCTGGGTACAAGCTACTAATATTAAGAAAAGTTAATTTCAAGAACAACGCTAATAAAATAAATTCAAGATTTCTAACTATGACATTCTTTTAAGCTAGGCAGAAAATAATAACTAACACCAGTCCATTCCTAGAGAGAGCTCGGTCTTTCAAAACTGGATTACAAATAACAGTGACTAACTAATCAGGAAAATTCACTGAAATTGCAAGCAAACTGAGATAAATGAACTCCAAAAAATTTCCAAATTCCATTGAAATCAGGTAGTAATGAAAACTAAATTTTTACAATAAACCCAGCTCGAAACTTTAGCCTAGATCACTGCTCAAATCCAAAAAAAAAAAACTAACTAAAATGTTAAGTTAAAACTAAATAGATGAAAAGAAATAAAAGAAAAAAAAATGCAAAGGGGACTCCGGCCTAAGAGATGTTTCTAAGTTCGACGGGCGTGCATAGTGCCTATGTTAGCTCTATTATGAATTTTCAAATGATGGGTAGAAGTGAGAGGCTAAAGTTGTGATTCCCAGTGGCTGGTGACGACTTTGTTCCGACATAGAAAAATTATGTTGTGACATTGTAGCTATATTTGTCCTCTAGCTTCGTTGTGGCTCTCAGTGTTATGTTGTGACAATGTTATGTGTCTTTTTCTTGAATTATGTCACAACATACTTTGAAAATGTCGTGACAAAGCTCAACTGAATTCGTCTTGTAATTGTTATGACATAATTGTCTTTTGTCGTGACATTTCTTTCATGCCTTCTTGGTGTTAATACCCAAATGATATGTCAGCGACATAAAACCTTGTTGCGACAAAATGTTTTTTCCACAACCACACTCTTCATTGTGTTGCGACAATAAATTTCTATGTCGCGACATTCTTCTTGTAGTTTTTCTCAACCTTTGTTGTGACAATAAATTTCTATGTCGCGACAGAGTTCCATCTCAACATTGTGTTATGATTGTCACGACATAAAACTTCTGCTATCGTGACATAGCTTTCTTTCCTTACGATGCTACCCTCTGAATCTTATGTCATGACATAGATTAGAAATGTCGCGACATATATCATGCCTTGAACTTGTCATATTCTGAAATGTTTGTCACAACATCTCGTGACCAACTTAACTTGACTTGTCTCTTTAATCTGCCATTTTTTGTCACTACATAGTTTTCTTGTGTCGCGACATTCTTTTTTCCCTCTTCAGTTCTTTATGTTGTGACACAGGTTTGAATGTCTTGACAACACTTTACTACCATTTGCTTTGATCTTTGTCACGACAGAGCAAAAGAATGTCACGACATCCTTTTTGCTTTCTATCTTCCATTCTCGCAGCAACAATGCTTTTTATATCACAACATAAGTCTGGCACTTCTTGAGGGAACTACCGAGCGATGTTGCGACGCAAAATCGCTGTTCTTGACATAGTTCATTCGATTTTTCGACATATTGTAACATTCGTTTCTTTGTTGCGGCATTCTGGTGAATCTTTCATGCCACCATTCGCTGGGTTTGAAATCATCATAACAATCTTTAACTGAGCAGTTTGGTTTATCTTTGGCTGTGACGCGCCGCTTGTTGGGCGACAACGCCTGGCGGTTGCCTTGAAACACATTTGTGACGTGCGAGATTATGTTCGACATTCTTTTATAATAATTTTTTCTTTGCTTTTCTTGCTGGATTTCTTTATTTTACATTCAAAACCTCTGAAAACACAAAGTTGGTGATTATTCCATAGTGCATTAAAATGAATTATAAACTTAAAGAAAAAAATACAGAAAAATGGGCTAAATATATGGTTTATGACTCATCAGAACTGAACTTAAGAAGTTTGGTTGTCCTAAGTAAGAAAATAAAATTTTAAGCCCTTTCAGTAATTCGACTTTATTATTAGGATATTTTGTTTTGTACTAGGCATCTTTTCTTTTGTATCCACAATTTAGCTAAAACAAAAACAAAAAACAGGTGAGTTGTAAAATTATTTTTGAACAAGTTTCCAATCCAGGACAAGGAAGATTTTCAAGTAAGTTCACTAAACAGGCAAATAATTCCTCTAGTACAAATAGTTCAATTATTCAACCCTAATTTGTGAGTGTGTGATAATCTTCTCTCTTTTTCACCTTGACATATGAGTTAATCTTCTAAGACACTACTCAAATAATAAACTTCTCCTTGATTCTTCTATGTCTCTTATGTTTGTCTGTCATATTAATCTCCGCTAATGTAGGCATATACAACCTTCAAAATCAATTACGTCTTTTAGGCTTGTAATGAGTGACTTGGGTAATTGGGTAGATAAATGAACAATTGAGGCTCAAGTTTACCCAGATTCCACTTACAACTCAACATATTGTCTTCATTCTTCATCCTTTACTTTTTCACTAATGTCAACTTTCAAACAAACCCAAACTTGGTTAGGCTCTTCATTCTGCATACTCTTTATTGTGGTGTTTTTCTTGACAACCTTTAAACTGTAAATTCAGTTCCTCATATTAGAAGTTTTTTTACTTTTCATTTTCTATCAAGGCTTATGAAACAATGTAATGTTTTGTCTTTTTAAGCTTTCTACCACCCTTAGAGAACTTTGGGTTAGCACCTCTCATACTAGTTGGCATTAGGGTACTAGGTGTTGAAACACCCCTAAGAACTTAATTGTTCAAGGGAGGAAGGCTACAAGACAAAACTCATTCCACCTTGGTATTTTGTATTTTCACAACTTCTTTTCTTCATTCTTTTTCCTCTTTCCTCTTTCCTCATCTCAATTGGTTTTCTTTTCCCATCCTTTATTCTTATCTTCCTTTACATTTCAAAATAATACTCCCCCAAACTTGTCCTATTCTACTATTGATGTACTTGTCATGTCACTGACAAACAAAGTTCTTACTATAGAATTAGATTTAAGGAAGGATTTAGGCTTTTCATTTGCTGGTTGATGATGAAATTGACTCTTGGCTAAAATAAAGAACTAAGGTATATGCATATGCATATTACAAGGGTAAGCTTTGAAACGTTCAAACTTCTAAGAATGACCTATATCTATATCATTTCCTGTTAATGGTATTGCTTAGGATTTCGTCTTGACTAATAATCTAAAAAGTTCTAGGACTTTGGGTAGATTAAACTGTGATGGATCTCAAAAGATGTCCCTAATCTTAGTACAATTTGTTTTAGAGGTACTTTTTGACCATGTGCATTGTTTTTCAGGATTCACAATAACTAAATTGTTTACAAAAATAGAATTACAAGTCTTATTTGTTCCATCATTTGTTTAAATCTTCTTGAGTCTTGAAGTTCTACTTATTCATTGATAACATTACAACTTCCTCTTTTAATTCATCTCATCCTACCCTAATTTCATCTATCAATTTCTTGTTTGGAATCTGGACATGTTGCCATGCTATTTCACAACTTAAAAGCTTACATTAATCAAGCCATTCAATTCAAAAAAATCTATCATAGCACAAGAAACTCAATTCACTCATCATTCAAATTTCACCAAACAATCCACAACTATCATCAACAAATATATTTAAGAAAACCGATTTCTCCATTATTCAACAAAGCTACACAAATTAAAAAGTCATAATTCGTTATTTATTGAAGATCAAGCAATGAAAAAGGAAATGAGCTAAAAGAAAATACGAGAAAAGGACACATATTTTGTAACTGATTTTTTCATTGATTTTCATCTTTAAGAGATTTAATTATAGAGATAGAAGGAAAGAAAACAAAGTGATCATTTCTTTTTCTATCATACTTGGAAGACATATTTACTTTAATTCGAACCATAACAGTAGAAGAGGACGAGGTCGGGGATTTGGACTTGTGGTCGTTTAGCCTTGCTTTCTTCCTCTTTGTTGAAGGCATACCACTCCATTAAGAGAGCCATTTTGGCAACAAAGATCATTACGTGCTTTGCCCTGATACAGAGTTTAGGACTCCTCGAATTCATCTGGCCAGGTATCTTGATCAGGTATTTATTGACCATACCATCGACTCTCATCCATAATTTTTCCCTTTAGTTGAGGGTTGCTTCCATCTCCTTATCCCTTTTTTCTATGAGGGCTTGTTTCTTACTTAAGTGATTCATATGCCATAATGTCGAAACCATCTGCCAGCACGCTGCATATTCTTCTCCATTGCATCCTTTATCTCTTTCATTATCTTCAATAGCTCATTGTCTCTTTTCAGCTGGTCTAAAATGATGACTTTTTCCCTTGCCTTGAGTTCTTCTCTTAATTCTCTTTCTCTTCTATCTAGCTTACCCCTCCACTCTTCATCTCTTTGTTTTAGTGCATCCTCCAAATTTTGATCTCTTCTTTTCAGCTCTACATCCATGTACTCATCTCTCAATTATAGTTGGATTTTTAGTTATCTGTCCTTTTCTTGTATTTCTTGCCTCATAAATTTCAACATCTCCATTATTTCTACCACATTCATTGCGCTTTATTTACCACCAGGCTCTCAGTTGGCTCTTGATAATTCTCTAACATGAAGTGAATTTCTAGATGGGCTGTTTCTTACTTTCTTATCTCTGAAATGGACTTTCAAAATGACCTTCATTTCTTTTCATGCCTTCTTTCTTTGGTTTCTACTTCTTTCTCCTTGCCTTTATTCTTTAGACCCTTGAGTTGTTCCACTCGATAATCGGGGCTACGAAACATGTCTCTTCTTCTTCGGTTCATTTCACCTCCTGAATCGGTGTAGTGATTTGTTCTTTGGGTGTGGTCCGGACCCTGTATTTATACATAAAACAACCCCAATTGTCATCTGCCAAGTACCATAATGATGTTGTGGTAGTCTGGGGCATTCAAATCTTTCCTCTTATTGGGTTCAGTATACCGAAATCGGTATCGTCATAGGTCACGCCCACTCACATTGCGAACTATGTGATGACCAACTTGAATCTCTAGTTCTTTTTTTTGAGGAAGAACACCCTGGAGAACTTTCTCTCTGTTTTCTTTCCCAACTCATCATTTTAGATTTCTCAATTTTCATAACCACTTGCCATAATGTAACAACTGTGAGGTACCTTTTTATAGACTCCTTTAGGCCATCCTCAACTGTCTACATCGGAAGGTTTCAGTAAGAACTGGTTCTAGTGCATACTTACTGAGGTGACTAAAATTTTTTTCATACTCTGCTATTGTCAAATACCCCTGTTTCATATTCAAGAATTGCTTCCATTTGGTATCTCTGTAATCATTGGTGACATACTTTGTATTAAACTCTTGGAATGAGAGGGTCCCGGGGTGTTGGAATCTGGAAGTAGTAATTTCTTATAACTAACTTCCACTGTCAAAATTGCACCTTGTAGGAAATGACACATTTGGCCATTTGTTGAGAAGACATTTCATGATCGAGCCTTGGCAGTTTCTCCATCCAAAACTCAGCTTTATCTAACTCTTCCTGTAACATCCCAAAAATAGCCTTCATGTTTTATTATTTTACTTTATAGTATTTTATGCCATTATTTTTTCCTTTTTTTTTTATTATTCTATTTGTTATGTTATTGGTTTTAGGTGATAGAAATATTGATAAGTGAGTATATTAGAATAAAAGTAGAAGGACTAAAATGCAAAAAAGAAAAAGCCAAAATGAATGATGAACAAGACGCTTGTAATGGATGAGAGGATAAGACCAAAGTGGTCTTAGAATGGGTATTTTCACATTTGGAAAAGGGGAGAGAGAGCTAGGGTTATGGGTTCTTGAGAAGGAGTCATTGTTGGTGATTGTTCTCATTTGTTCTTAAATTTTGGAAGAAATAGAAGAAAAAGTGATTTGAAGGTTTTAAGAAGAAACGCTGGTATGGATTCTCTTTTTGATTGTTAGGAAAGTCTAACTCATTTTAGTTTTGTGCAAGGAGAACCCTAACTTTTCCATATTTGGTGATTTGTTTGTGAATTAGTTGTATTTCTTTGGGTTGTTTGTTTAGAAACGTGGGATCTTAAAAAGACCAAGAAGTGTAAAGCTGTATCGCATAAGTTTTAGAGAATTTAATCAAAGTTTTTCTGAAACATGTTTTATTTTTGTTTTTGTCATAACTTAGCCTCTTGAACTCCAAATTGGATGATTCCAATTTGAGATAGTGCATAAGAATCATGGATGAAAGTGCCTAAAAGAAATAGAGACCTAAAGAAGTCCAAAAAGAGCAGCTATGTTGGTGTTTCCGAGATGGACCAAAACAGAGTATAGAAACAGGAAAATTTATGGGTTGTGTCATGTTTTTGTTTTAGCCATAACTTGGCCATTAGTTATCCAAATTTAGTGATTCAAGTTGGGAAAAAACCCTAAGAGGTAAAACTACAAAATTATAGAAGGTACCAAGAAGAAAACTTGACCCTAAGTCCCTTTGTTTTGAGACTAAAGTGAAAATACGGGTAAGCTGTTGGGTTATCCTCTATTTTGGTACTGTTTTGGTGTTTTGGTCATAAGTTAAGTTGTAATGATCCAAATGAAATGATTCCAATTTCTAATGAAAATAGACTCATAGAGCTATTATTTAATTGAAGGAATCTTAGGTAAAATATGACTTATTTGTTCCAAGAAAATTTTGCAAGTGAAGGTGTATTGGGTAGAAATCAACCCTAACGAGAAACCCTAGCATGCATGACTGATTTTTCTTTGTTTGTTCTTTGATTGTGACGTATTTGTGATAGGTTAGGGGCTAGTGATGATAAAACCTGAGCAAAAATTGGGATTCAAAGAATAGGAGACAATAATCGGCAACTCTTTTGGTTTGTTCTTCAAATTTCTCTTCTTGTTTCGATGTTGTGTTTATTTTGTCATCAAACCTGAAGTGTTGATATAAAGTCTGCATGTGTGCTTCTGGTTTGAACCATAAATAAATTTGTTTGGGTGTTGGTTAATTGATCTCAAGTGGATTAACATGAAAAAGGGAAGGCAATGTACGTTAATTCATGAATCATGTGTAGTCGAATGTGTATTGGTGTGTATGGTTCGGTTTTGGTGCAAAATTACTGCATGTATGTGTTTAAATTATGTTTCCAAATCTTTAAAAGGTTTGGTGTAATTGAAATAGTGCGTAAAACTCATGTGTTAAGTGAGTTAAAATGAATAAAAAGTGATTGGATTATGGCCAAATGCGAAATAGTGTTTCTATGAGATTATGTGTAACTTTTGTATGCAGAATTATTAACTTGGAATAAATTGGTTTTTAAAATGGGTTAATTGGATAGTTAACATAGTGGTAAAGTAGACATATTGGTTGTAAACTTGCGTTATTGTGGAATTCTTGTGAATATAATCTAGCAACTTTTACTATGACTAATTATTAATGCCCTTAATAGAATGTTAGTTGTCATATTCGAGTTAGGGACCGGGTGGTATACCAATAAGATAAATGTAGCGATCTTCGCGAATTATATGTTTTATAGTGACATACTGATCTGTAGCCCAGTGGGACAATATCGGTAGTGGGCACAAAAATGTAATGTAAAAATAACCAGTTCGTAGCCCAGCGGGGCGATCTTGTATTAAAAGTGTTAAATAGGCCAACGACCAGCGAGACCATGTCGTGATTAGTTATCCTACGCGAAAATTTCGGTTAGATTCGTTTTAAGGGCAAATTATTAATAAACGTGTGAATTGGGTTGTGACGAAAATACTAGTATATGCGAGCATGAAATATATTAATTATCTTGTTTTTATATGCAAGATAAAATGAATGAATGTTAAACTAGTGTGTGTGTGTGTGTGTATATATATATATATATATATATATATATTGCATTGATAACATGAGCAGTATGTTGCAATGTTGTTTGGAAAAATATGTTGAATGTAGTTGTGATAAGTAATCGATGCTTGTAGTCGAATATTATTTATATGTACATATAGATGTTGTGTTGATTGTTTGACATGAGGATAGAAACGTAAAGAACCATTAAGCATGAAAATGCTTAGCGCGTTGATTTCTCACGTCACCGGTGCGGAGTGTGAATAATGGCAAGGCCAAGGCAGTCGAGCATTGAGTCAGCGTCATACAGGTTCGGATTATAAAAGCCACTGCATTTCATACATACCACTTCATTTCATGATATCATCTTGATTATTTTGTAGGCTGAATCAAAAGATGTTTAAGTCTTCATGGATATGAGGGGTGAACTCTAGTAATATTTTGAAAGACATGGAATGCCATTTGTATCAATATGTTGTACTAAGAATAGATGGGCCATTTGAAATGATATGATGTATATTTCTAATACTAATGAATGTATTAGTAATGATATCATATATTTATATATATGTATGTTTTTATGAAATGTGTTTTGACAAATGATTTCATGCGATCCGTGTCTCTGGATCCGATTCACCGTCGGGTTGAGCTTGGGGGTGCGACACTTCCAGACTTGTGCCATGTAATTCTTCTACTCTATGCTCTCTTACCGATTCAATCGGAGCTCTAGGGACCGTGAGTCGATCTAAGACCCTTTCCATATCCTAAGAAATTTTGAACAATGCTTTGGTTGACAAGACATGAACGTCATGTTCACCTCTAGCCGACTCGGAAGGACTGAGGACTGATGGACCTTGATTTTAGGTTTAACACTTTTAGCACTTTCCTCCATAGTGTCTTGGGGTTGTTCCATCTTATTCACTATATATATATATATATATATATATATATATATATATATATATATATATATATATATATACTATATATAAAAAGAACAAGAACATCCCCGCGATAGGCGACACAATCTTATGTATGTACCTTTGTAACCTAATTTTACGATTAGTGTACGATTGGTGTAGTGAGTCAGCAAAATTTATAACCTAAATTCCTCCTCTCTTTGCTTGGTAGCATAGCTCTTTGTGTACAAAGTAGTTCTAGGGTGTTTCTGGAATAGGGTTTCTTTGTGTAAAATGAGTTGCAGTTAAGTTTGAGGTGATGGTGAATTTGTTTTGGATTTTAAGGTTTGATGAAAACAGTGGGTTTTGATTGTGAAAACTAACAGTAAAATAAATTAAAATGAGAACTCCTTGAGCGTTGGGTCAGAGGTTAGAGTCTGGGGTAAATGAGGATTTTAGGGTCAGCTCACTCGGGTTGGGGAGGATGAGCTATAGTCATCTCCCGAATCGGATCTTCATATAGCTATAAAAACTAATCCTTATTAAATCTCTTTGAAAATGGCATTCACTGGCCATTAATGTTCTCAGTCAGTGCAAACAAGTCTCCTTGACTCACATTACAATGGGTAATAAATGGTAACTAATGAACATCACGAGATCTAGTAATAAGCATCCAGTGAGCACTAAAAGATTACCAAGTAATGACCATTCAACATGAATCGAAGGGATTTAAACCTACAGTTAAAAGGATAACACAAATGACAGTGAGTACCTACGTGAAAAACATGGAACTCCTCATTTTGCTCTAGATCCTATGCCCAGTGACCCTCTACTTCAAGGAGGAAGGGGTTCTAGCCACTCATCCTCCGAGTTGTCATCCTCGGAGGGTGTTTAGCAGCCGAGAAAATGGAAGAAAAAGAAAATGAGAAAAGACCGGCGGAAAACTCCATACAGTTGCAATGTATTTCAGTGAAAATCAAAAGTTAAGATCTATTACAAGATTTGTTTTGAGCTTATATAGTGCTCAAGTAAGCAAAAAGACAATAATACCCTCAATACCCATGATACATGAAGGGCAAAAATGGAAAAAAAATCACAAAAGGGAAGTCGGGGTAAAGGGCAAGCATTTTTGCAGTGCGAAATTTGCTTCTACGAAAGTGCTCGATTTTCGGCTTTTACTAGCTCTTCTTTCATACGGTCCCGATCTGCAATGCTAAGTTCGACTCGAATTCTTCGTGCTTGGATCGATTCAACAAATTTGGCATTAATAGCTTGCAAAAACTATAAAATTAGCCACAAAATGCGAAGAATAGCCGGGACCTTAATGTTCAAATCGGGTTAATTCGATTGATTAGTAGACAAAAAGTGCTTAAAACTTGTAATAAATAAGGCTCAAAATAGCACTTTTTTGGAACTAATCATTCCCCCCAACCGACACATTGCTAGTCCCTTAGCAATGAGAGAAAGAAAGAAAGAGCAAACAAAATTATGTTCTCAAAAATGGTATTTTCAAAAAGTATGTGGATGAGTAATGTCTAACCCTCGTAGAATCATTTGAAACCACCTTGATAACCATCACGAGAGAGTGAATGTCATCTGAAGTCGAGTATCAAAAGAGTTTCCTTCTCTGGAGAATCAACCTAGAATTTTCACCAAAATCTAAGTGTTTATATAATTAGTTTTCAACAATAAACTGCCAAACTGCACTCTCCCCCCAACCAAGCTACTGCCCAAACCTAGTACACTAACCGACCTAAATAGATCAGGACCCACTCTTATTCCATAATTCTTTTTGTGTTGCAGGGTGTAATGCTGAGGAATCGACTTCACCAAAGTCCATGTAACAGGGATCCATCGATGACTCCCAACCAATTAAGGCTTAGGGCATCAAGTCATAAGGATTTTTCAACCCTGGAAACTCTTCGGGTTTCACCACAGGACTTCAGATGACTTTGGGAACTCTAGCACCTGCTTCGCTCGGCCTGCTCATCCACCAGTAGCAGCGACGCTAAGTCGGTGGCTCCTAACCAGTTGGCTTAGGGCACTAGGCTTTAAAAACTTTCGCCGTATACCCCTCGGACCGTGCTCAGGTTTCAAGGCAAAGCATAGCAAAATTTTTTTTCTCTTCCTTTTATTTTGGAAGACTCATTGGCCTTCTTTTCTTGGGGGTCCTCAACTTATTGAAAGTAGTAAATGAAACTAGGATAGGCTTTTGCAAGATTTGGAGACCACAGTGGTTTTCAAACTACTGTTGAAACCTTGTATTACTTACAGTGTGTGGTTAGCTAGAGGTGGAAGAAAAAGGGTTGAAAGCACTAAGATTAACTTATCATCCACTTAATTAAGCATGGAGACAATCTAGCATCAACAACATTGAATGATGTTTCAATTTTCAAGCTGACGAGATAAAAAAAAAAAAAAAAAGGGTGTAATTTTGAAAATGTAAGTGTGAAATGTATGGTATGTATAAAAAGATATATGGCTATTTTTCAGCTTTAAAGAAGAAAACTAACAGCTTCTAGCAAAAATAAACAACTACACAAGCGAAACTAAGCGACAGAAGTCATTAATCTTCACAAAAAACTTGCTGAAATAGCAGCAAACAAAAATGTAGAAGTCATTTTCCTTCGCTAACTCTCCCCCAACCAAACCTCACATTATGCCAATGGGGATCGGATTGGAAAGTTAGAGAAGGAAGTGCTACCTCCTTAATGGTGAGCAGCTGGTGGTATGTCATCCTCTACATGGGAAAGCTGAGGAGCTGCTGATGAAGCTATAGGTGAGTCTGCTACACTTGAAAAACAATATTAAAAAAAAACAATATGAGAATGTGCATAAGAGAATGAGAAAATGTAGTCATAACTAAGCTACAACTAAAACTTGGAATAAACCAAATAAAATTCATTAAACACAAAAAAAATGGAGTGGCATTTCGGGTCTCGGTGGAGACAGAGCGACTCGGTAGCATGTCGGTTGTGGTCGAGGAGGAGGATCTCTTCCCTATCTGCTGTGTGCTGTGTTGCATAGGGCTTTAGTCTCTGCCCATTGACCTTGAACACCCTGTTGTCCTTGGAATTAAGTAGGTCCACTGATCCAGTGAGATAGACTTGATGGATGATGAATGGTCCAATCCATCTTGATTTGAGTTTGCCCGGAAAGAGATGGAGCTTAGAGTCATAAAGCAGCACTTGGTCTCCTTGTTTGAAGTTTTTGCGGGCTATCAGCTGATCATGCCACTTCTTTAATTTGTCTTTTGCAATCTTCGAGTTAAAGTAGGCATCATTTCTCAGCTCTTCTAGCTCATTGATATAAAGGAGCCTTTTTAAAGTAACTCTTCTATATCAGTTCGACACCCATTTATACCATGCCTTATACTCAATTTTCACGAGGCGGGTGGCCATATACAACTAGGAAATAAGGGGACATGCCAAGGATGGTCTTGTATGCTGTTCTGTATGCCCACAAGGAATCCAATAGCTTGAGAGACTAGTCCTTCCTGTTGAAGCTCACCACTTTCATCAATATTGTTTTGATTTCCCTATTGGCGAGCTCAACTTAACCACTGGTTTGAGGATGGTAAGGGGTAGCCACTTTGTGTTTTACACCATACTTAGTTAGGAGGTTCTCAAAAGGTTTGTTGCAGAAATGTGAACCTCCATCACTGATTATGGCCTTGGGGACCCAAATCTGGAGAAGATGTTCTCCTTCAGGAATTTCAACACCACCACGTAGTGCTCTTCAACCCATTTCGGCACATAATTAGGCTCCCACCAAAAAATGTAGATGTATCCAAGTGATGAAGGAATGTTCACATAAAGTGATGCCCCTAAACATGAGAACAAATCCAACTACGAAGATCGAGTTCGAGGCATCATGTGACGACGAGATATTTTCCCCAATCTTTGGCTTTTGTTGCACTCCCTGCATATGGTGTGGGCATCCTTGAAAAGAGAAGGCCAATAAAACCCATATTATATCACCTTCATGGCAGTTTTCTGGGAAGCAAAATGGCCTCCACATGCATTATCATGGCAATGGCTGAGTATCTCTTGTTGTTCTCCCTCGGGCCACGCGCTTCCTAATTATCACGGTCGACGCAATATTTGTCTGAAGGGCTCTTCCCAATAGTAGGAGTGAATTTTTGCGAAGAAAAATTTCCTGTCTTGTGCCTTCTAGTCTGTTGGTAACTCTCTTATTGCCAAGAAATTTGCAATGTGGGCATACCATGGGCGTTCTCACACCGGGAGTAGGAACTCTCAAGTGATCATTGATTGGAGGGTTGTGAGTGTTGTGTGCTGTGACGCCCCAAAACTGGGTGTCCGTCGACAACCGTCGACATGAATACTGTGAATGTCGGTACCGTCACCACTCCCTGATGAGGGCAGAGTCTCCTTTGTATGGGGAGCTCTACCAAAATACAGAACCTGTACCAAACAGTTCTCAATGACCACACAGGGTCCATATACAATTAAAATAAGTAAGAATTGCCACTTGGGCCCCTGCATTAATACTCACAACAAACATATCCCAGCAATATACTACTAGTTCGAAAGTTTTTATTATTACTCTTAATTCGCATAGTAATAAAATTTACCATTCTAATACATGTTATACAAAATCAAAGCCACAAGTTAGCTTTCTTCTCAAACGGCCTCTAATGAGTGTCGCGATCGCTCCCTGTACCTGAAATAGTGATCCCTCGACAGGGTGAGCAAAACCCGATGAATAATTCACCACGTAAGGTTCTTTCGCTGGGAGTGTGCGTGTAATAAGCAATCCTGTCAGCGATTTCATGAACCTACTCGAATGTCTACATGCCCGAACACATGTCTCGAGTCCTCCATGAGCTCATAAGCGCTTTGCATAAAATGTGTATGAAAACCATTTCAAATAAAGGTATTTGTTTTTAGCAGTGGACAATCTCAGATATAAATAGTGGACCAACTCGATAATTTATTTTGTGGACAACCCTCGTGTATATCAATTGGAGCGGCTACGACGATTGATATTTTTATATGGACAACCCTCCGGCGTATATCAATTGGAGTCATTTCAGGCGATTGATATTTTATATGAATGACCCTCTAAGTGTATATCAATTGGGTGGAGCTCGGCGGTGATATTTATATAGACAACCCTCATTTGTTGTAATGGACACTAGATAATTATTATTATTGGTCGACCCTCAAAAACGATTCTCTCGAGAAACCACCTCATGCTCACACTGTTGTTACAGGGTGTACGAGTGCATATGGAATATATGATGCCAATTCCAATACGTTCATGCTAATATATTCACATGCATATATATTAACATAATTAAATCACATAAAACATGTTATCTGGAAATTCACCACTCCAATTACACCAAATTAGCTCATATGGGCACAATTAACAAACGCAATGACTCATTTGAATCCACTCAACCAAACACATTTTCACACAAAATTATTTACGTGTCACTATTCACATGAAGCAGTAAAACCCTCTCGGGTTCTTGTTCACGATCCTCAATTAGGAATTTTCTCCGCTCGATTAAGCTTTTGAGATCGAATTTGCAATTCCTCGTCTGAACATTCTAACCATTTATATGGCTCTTGAATTAACACAAGTAGGAAAAGATCACACACACGTAGGTTATCGGAACTCCACGAGTGGTGTTCACGCGTAGTCCTCAACTGCGTGAAACCGCTTTCATGCTGGCTCTGTCAGCAGGCAGTTCGATCGTGGAATCCTAGAAAACATTTCCTCTTGAAGCTAAGGCTTCCAGGCCAGCCAAGCTCGCATCGATTTTGGTTCTTCCCAGATTTTGGTCTCAAATTGAAGAAGACAACACTATGCAAGTTTTTGTCTTATTCATTAAGAATTCAAATAATACCATCCATGTCCTCAAGTCTTGGATTTTTGACACTTAGCACTATCTAAGCCGTCCATTTCCATTATTTTCCATTATCTCTCTAATCATGCAACATGTGTCACATGAGTACATGTTATAGGTAAATTTTGTCACATCACATGTTGTTTTACGGCACCCGATATCCTATGCCTCGAAAAACATGCAAATTCCGACTATCTCGGAATTCGACGAAATTCGACGTGGTAGCTAGATTTCGCGAGACGATTCCAACGGTGAAGTCCATTTCGTCATCCAAGATCTAGAAAAATTTCGGATTTTCAGAAATAGTAGTTTACCTTTTTTCCAAAATTCGAATTTTCTCGGTCTTACATTTCTCCCTCCTTAAAGAGATTTAGATCTGAGAATTACATGCAATCCTCTGAAAACACATGCATATGCAATGTAAACCTGCCATGCATGTAAACTGGTCGATTAAGTATTAGGCGACTAAACCCGTGCCTTCATCCACATCTGAAGGGATAGGTGGCGCATCTTGTCTCGCTCCCACGTTGACTCCTCATCCACGGTACCGCCGTAGCACCTCGCTAGCACCGTGGTCTTCAACGTCGCCAAAACGATCGCGGTATCGTAATGCGCAGTCCTCCTCGAGGTCCCGTCAGTGTCGACCTCGATCTCCCCGATCCACTACATAGTGGATGGGTGTACCTACAAAGCATGGAGGCGTGACGTCGCCGTGGGCCTTTGACGTCTTGGCGATAAAATAACCCGATGCGCTCTGATTACCTACCCTCTCGAGTATCTCGAGAAGGGCCCCGATAAACCTCGTGATAGCTTCCTCGCTTAAGACGACCACTCCTCTCTTAGGCGGCATCACCTTGAGCGTGATCTTGATACCTCGAACTCTAAGAATTCGAGCGTAGGTATATACATAACTCTTCTTCCATCTACAGGCGTGAGAAGGCGTTGTCATTATCAAGCTCACCTTCTCGGAGGTGTCTCTAATCAAATTAGGACCGTTGATGGAGCTCTCCGCGCCGATCCGACATAACTGTCTGCATGGACTCATTACAATGCCTCGTATGGTGTCATACGTATGCTAGCACAGTAGCGACATTTGTGGCGATTCCACTAGAGCAAGTGCTCTTCCCGGCTACCCTTATGATCCAGAGCGCTGCTCGCGCTTATCATCCTCTAACCTTGTATGGTCCTCTCGTGACCGTCGTATTGGGTGGAAGTGTACTCAGCAGTCGTAGTGTGCCCGTAGCCTTTTGGAAACTCTTGAGTGTCTGGTAAGCCTCGAGTCTCTATAATTCTGCTATGGATACTAATTACTCCATGGTTGGACTATCTCCGAATGTATGACCTGTTGGAATCTCCAAATGTGAGAGGTAAATCCTTGTTTATAAAATGTCTGAGCTTAGGTAGTAGGTCCTTATCACCCGTACGCGTCAGAGTCTACGTGGCGTTCGTGGCAAGTGGGTCACAAAATCCCATCATTGACATGCTCCCACTTCCACTCGGCCACCTCCGATGGTGAAGTAGCCTATTTGTCCTGCGGTGCTCGACCTTAACTGTTAGTGAGACATGCGTCGAGCAAAGTCACTATATCTGTCTCTTCGTTACGCCCGATGTCTGCGGCGGCGAAGATCTGGTACATCTTCGTGCCACCTGGATGTAGTGAAACTCCCTGAGAATCTCCTTTCTCAAATCGGTCAACTGGGGAACCACTACCCCGTCCTCTTATGCAAGAAGGCCTCATGTCTAGTGGATGGTCGATCCTAAGTCACACATGCTTATTTGTGCCGGTCACGATGAACAACATCTCAGCGTCCTGCTTTGGGACTCAATCCTCTACTTCAGTAGAGAGCGGTGTAGCTACTAAACTCCCCAACGTACCACAGGTGCGCTCGTGGTGCGTAGTCTGTTGTCTGATATCGACGTCTGCGCTCAATTATCTTGTTAATCGCTGCAAATGACTTCCGTGAGTGCATCGACCCACCACATTTGCCTTACCGGGATGGTAATGCAAAAGTGAAATCATAATCTCTAGGAACTCCATCCATTTAGTTTGCCTCATATTGAGGCCCCATTGTGTGAAAATATACTTCAGACTTTTGTGGTGGGAGGCCCGCCCTCGAAACTCCTCGTCGTATAAGTAGTGGTGTGAATCTTGAGTGAAGACTGAGCCAACCCATTAATCGTGTGTGGGGTAGTGCGCTCATGATTCTTCAATGTGGGAACCATAAGCTACTACCCTCGGTTTGCATCAAAACACATCCCGATCAGGCCTCGAGGCATGTCATGATACAACGGCCTTTGTCCTGTCAGGGATTATCAAGATAGGAGAGTACAGATAAGCCTCTCTTGACTCTTGGGAATGCCTCCTCGCATCGGTCATCGATCAAGCTTGACCTCCTTCCGGTCGATCGTCATAAGTCATATGTCGAGAAATCCTCGATAGATCTCTGGTATGGTCGATCTGAGAGCTACGTATCTGGGCGACCGGCCTCTCCCGACACGTCACGGCCTCGACCTTCTCTGGAGTTCAGCGCGTCTTGCACCGGGTGTCGAAATCTCACCTCGATGGCCCAGCTTCGCCTTGCGGGCAGGCGTGCGGCTAATGGTCTCTCGACAAGCGTAACGATCGCCGAATGATACTCATGTGCTCTACTTTCGGTAGGAGTAGTCAATATTAAATCGCGGTATGACAAAGTGATCCAAATAGGGTTGGAATACCACATGCATGAGGTCATGAATACGTGGCGCATTCGTCCCGATCGAGGCATCCTTGTAAACTCAAAGTGCCCATACTTGCGTCTTATTTGTCTTAGGGATATCACGTGCCACAGCGCTGGGGTAATAGTAGCAGGTCGCGAAGGACTATCTTGGAGTAGACTCTCGCTCCTCTCGCCCGATCGACAAATCATCAATCCTCATTATTAGATGCGGAATTCTTGATCGTAACCCTGTTCATTGTCTGTAGTCAACGCACGTTCGAAAGGTCTTGTCTTTCTTCTTAGCAAATAGAGGCAGGGCGCCCGTGGTGAAGTCTTTCGGTCTAATGAACCCCTTGTCCAGAGAAATAGCTCTTGTATTTGGACTGCGAGTTCTGCAACTCCATGATTATGCCATCTATCTTGGAGTCATAAAGATAGGCGAGTACGGGGTGTAACTACGTCTAGAAGTCTCTGACCCTGCAGCGGAGGCAATCCGACCAGCTTATCGAGGAGAAAAACATCCTCATACTCATGAGCTACTCGAGGTAGATCTAAGTCGGGTCTCACCTCGTCCTCGGGGGTAAGGCTTGCTTCATGACCAGCTAAGCGTCACGACACTGGACTCGTGCAACGTGCGGGCGAATATCATGCTTTTCCTGATACAGCAGTGCGGAGTCTGCGTATAGCGTTAACCCTCTACGCTCATGTCGATGGCGACCTGTAAGTTGTCGGCCGTCCAATCACAGGAATGACATCGGCTCGACATGCCCATGATCCTCAAGTCCCACGTGAGTAGAGTTCCCAGAGATTTCTAACAACCCACGACATATCATCCTTATTCTCGCCTAATCCTGAGGGAGAGAACTCATTAAGAGCTCCTCAGGCCTCGACCTCTAAATGACTCTATCACATGGGCTACACCCTCTAAATGGAATACGGCTAGTCTAATCTAATTGTGTCGGAGAAATCTCAGTAGCTTCTAACACGCTACCAATCTGCATGAACCAATAGTGCGCTACCATCGGATCTCCTCCCACGAATGTCGGAGGATGATGCCTAAACCTCTGAAGGTTACTCGGACCTCCTAACTACACCTTCACACTAGCACGTGCGATGCGTGATGCAATACCTACGACCTCAAAAAGACTCTTGATCAAATCTTTAGTGGTGTCTTACCGAGTGCCTCGTGGGCGCCCTCGCGCCTAGCCTCATTAGCCATCTACACATGTCAAATGGCAAGTTAAAATTAAATGCAGTATCTCTAAGGCATAAACGTAGCCCCGAGATACTATTCATATACAACAAAAATATTTTATACACAATATCCATGCATTTATAGGTAATGCGGGACGCCAGTTTCATTTATTAAATCATAATCAACATCAAATTTTATTTTAGAAAAATTTCATTTTAAAATATTTTATCTCATTTGATTTGATTTATTTATTTTTTTTCATTCATTTTTTTTTTCATTCATGCTACTGGAAAATAAACTACCCAAAAAAAATGTTATTATATTTTTGTTTTTTCTCATTTTCCAGTAAACCAAATAAATTTATTAAAATTTATTTTATTCATTTTTTCTTCCAGTTTTACACACTGTAAAACCTTCGAAAAATTTTCTTCACATCATATTTTTTTTTCCTCATTCCCACTACTGGAAAACCTCAAAAAAAAAAAAAAAAAAAAAAAAAAAAAAATATATATATATATATATATATATATATATATATATATATATATATATATATATATATATATATATATATATATATATATATATATATATATATATATATTTCATTTTCGATAACGAAATAAATTTATTGAAATTTTTTTATCCATTTTTTCATTTAATTCGACCATTTTATTAAAAATTTTGAAACACTTTAAGGTTACATTTTCTCAAACCTAGTGATTCAACATTTTCTCTATGCTACTCACGACATACCAATCATACACACAACACATAACAATCCATATTATACGCACCATTCACACATCAATCACCAAAGTGCACAAGGAATGTGTGATCTAGCAATCTTCCATCAGTCTGAAATGTCATTATCACCTGCTTATTGACATAAGCTCTAGGTATTTATAAACTGGCTCACGATGCAATCTTTGTGAAGCTAGCCAAGGTGTCGGTTAATGACCGTCGGCTATGAATACTCGTGAATGTTAGATGCAAGACATTCACTTGAAAATCGGCATAGTCTCCTTTATGCGGGGAGGTATTTCTAAAGAAATCTGAGCGCATCTAAAAGCAGTTTCAAAATGACCACCACAGAGGTCAATATACCATTAAAATGAGTAAATTGCCACTTGGGCCCCTGGAGTATATTCTAACAAACATATCAACGAAATATACTACATGGTTAAAGAGTTTTGTATTACTCTTAATTCAACATATATTAAAATTTACCATTCTAATACATGTTATACGAAAATCAAAGCCACAAGTCGACTGTATAAGCGGCTTTCACAATGAGTGTAAACGCCGTCGCTCATATGCGGAAATAGTGATCCCTCGATAGGGTGAGTAAAGCCAGTAAAGATGTTCTACGTGAGGTTGCCACCTAAGTGCATGCATGACGAGCAATCACATTCAAGCGATTTCATGAACCTGCTCGAATGTCTACATGCTGAACCCATGTCTCGAGTCCTCTTAGGCTCCCTCACACTTGCCTAAGCCATGTAGAAAACCATTTCCAAATAAAAATTATTTGTTTTTTACCGTGGACAACCCTCCAATATAAATAGTGGACCGACTCCAATAATTTATTTTGTGGACAACCATCCGATTTATATCAATTGGGCTGACTCCGACGATTGATATTTTATATGGACAACCCTCCGACGTATATCAAATGGGCCGACTCCGACGATTGATATTTTATATGGACAACCTTCCGATGTATCAATTGGGCTGGCTGGAAGCAGTTGATATTTTATATAAGGACAAACCCCTCAGATGTTGTAATGGATACACTCAGATAGTATTATTATTGGTCAACCCTCAGTAATTCTCTCAAAAACCACCTCTGCTCACTTCTATTCTAGGGTGCTTGATTGCATATGGAATGCATGATATAATTCCAATACGTTCATGCTAATATATTCACATGCATATATATTAACATAATTAAATCACATAAAACATGTTATGCAAATTCACCATCAATTACACAAAAATTAGCTCACATGGGCTAATTAACAAACACAAGCAATTCATTTTGAATCACTCAATCAAACACATTTTCACACAAAATTATTTCGTGTCACTATTCACATGAACAATAAAACCCTCGGATTACTGTTCACGATCACTAAATTAGGAATGTTCTCCACTCGGTTCAAAGCTTTTGAGACAGAATTTACGGCTAAAACAAGCCTCAGAACATTCCTAACCATTTACATGGCTCTTAGCCAAAGATTAACACAAGTAGGAAAAGATCCTACACCAGTGGGTTGTCGGGCTCCACAGGTGAATGTTCACTGGCGTAGTCGTCGTAAGCGACTCCTTCTTGCTCAGTTGAAAACCGGCGATCCGTCGGCCCGGAATCTGAAAGCCACTTTCCCTCTTGAACTAAAACTCAAACCAGCCAAGCTACTGTCGATTTTTGGTTCTTCCCCACGTTTTGGTCTCAAATTGAAGAAGACAACACTATACAATTTTTTGTCTTATTCATTAAGAATTCAAATAATACCATTCATGTCCTCAAGTCTTGGATTTTTGACACTTGACACTATCTAGGCCGTCTATTTCCATCATCTCTCTACTCATGCAACATGTGTCACATGATTACATGTTATAGGTGACTTTTGTTACATCACATGTCGTTTTACGGCACCCGATATCCTATGCCTCGAAAAACGTGCAAATTCCGATTATCTCGAAATTCGACGTGGTAGCTAGATTTTATGAGACGATTCCAACTGTGAAGTCCGTTTTGTCATCCGAGATCTAGAAAATTTTGGGATTTTTACCGAAATGACCGTTTTACCCTTTTTCTGAAAATTGGAATTTTCTCGGGTCTTACATGTGCTATTATTAGTCTCAAGAGATGATCCACAACAACATTCTCTACACCTTTTTTATCCCTAATCTGCAGGATGAACTCTTGGAGTAGGAGAATCCATCTGATAAGCCTAGCCTTGACATTTTGCTTAGTGAGAAGGTACTTCAAAGCCTAATTGTCTGTGAAGATTACAATGTCCGACCCTACCAAGTATACACGAAATTTGTCAGGCATGAACCCACTTGCGGCTCTTTCTCTGTGGTGGTGTAATTCCCTCTTGTGCCTCGTTCAACGTTTGCGTAGTAGTAAAACCATAGGTTTCCTTCTTCTCTCTGCCGAAGCTCCAATGCGAGTCGCTTGCATCGCACATAACCTCAATTAACTGGTGGGGGCTCTCCCTTTATTGGTGCAGTGGTCAAGTAGGCCTTGAGCTCCTCAAAGCTCTTTTGGCAATCTTCATCCCAAACGAATTTGGCATCCTTCTCCAGTAGCTTATAAAGAGGTTTGGCAATTTTTGAAAAATCCTTGATGAACCTCATGTAAAAGCCTACATGCCCTAAGTACCTCCATGATCTTCACATTCGGAGAAGCGGTTTGGAAATCGATTCGATTTTGCCTTGTTAACCTCAATTCCTTTGTTGGAAATAATATGTCCCAGCACAATTCCTTGGTTGACCATAAAATGGCATTTTTCCCAATTCAACACCAAGTTCTTCTCAATACATCTATGCAGGACTGTTTCCAAGTTGATCAAGCATTCTTCGAAGCTTCCTCCATAAACTGTAATATCATCCATGTAGTCTTCCATAATGCGCTCCCTCAGAATCGAGCATGCATGTTGGAATGTGGCATGGGCATTACCGCAGTGGGGCAGCATCCTCTTGTAGGCATATGTGCCAAATGGGCAGGTGAAAGTGGTCTTCTCCTGGTCTTCTACAACAATCTCAATTTGGAAGTAGCCTGAATAGCCATCGGTAAAAGGGTTGGCGAAATTCTTCGGTGCTCCATGAAGGGTAGAGGAAGTGATCCTATGTGTCACCTCATTTAACCTTACGTAATAAATACCTGCCCTCAACTTTGTGGTAAGGCGTTGAAGCATTTCCTCTCCCTTCTTATTATGCACAATAGTCACCCTTGATTTTTTTGGCACAACCTAGGTTGGACTCACCCAAGTACTATCGAATATGGGGTAAATGATACCGGCTTGTAGCAATTTTAGGACTTCTGCACGTACCACCTCCTCCATGTGAGGATTCAATCTCCTCTTCAATTGCCTTACTGATTTTGCTTCCTCCTCCAAATAGATATGATATGTGCAAACTGCTGGGCTAATTCCCTTTAGGTCAGTGATTTTCCACCTAATAGCCTGCTTGTTCTCCCTAAGGATGTCCAACAGCCTTTTTTACTACAAGGTATTGAGCAAGGAGGATATGACCACTAGGCACTACCCATGTTCTTCTAAGTATGCATATTTCAGTTCCGCAGGCAAGGGCTTGAGATCCAGCTTTTGAGGCTCATTGTTTCCTTCCTCAATCAACAAAGGTAGAATTTCTTCTTTTTTTCTCCATTGCCCAAGCACAGTATTCAAGTCTTGGGCTTCTGCTGGCTCTTGAGCGGTCGAGGCGGCTCACTCAATTAGCACATCTTTTGCATTTGTTCAGCGTCGACATTCCTCCATAATTGTATCAATTATGCAAACTTCCTCTGGTTTCTCTTCCATTGGTTGCATATGCTTTTTACTCAAATGGAAGATGTTGAGTTCCAAGGTCATGTTCCCAAATGTAAGTTGCATAACTCCATTACGGCAATTGATAATCGCATTAGAAGTGGCTAAGAATGGTCTTCCGATGATGATAGGCACATAATTAGTCCCCACTACAGCCATTCTACCTTTCGAAGCGACAAAATCTCTGGAGATGGTAGAATTTGTCCACCTGTATTAAAGCATCCTCCACAGTGCCCTTTGGTATTTTTATGGATCTATCTGCAAGGGACAATGTGATGGGAGTGGGTTTTAATTCTCCCAAACCGAGTTGCTTATACATCGAATAAGGCAATAGGTTTACACTGGCCCCCAAGTCTAGCAGTCCCTTTTCTACATAAGTGCCTCCGATATTCATCGAGATGGTAGGGCACCCAAATCTTTGTACTTTACTGGAGTCTTGCACTAGATGATAGCATTGACTTGTTCAGTCAGGAAGGCCTTCTTGTCAACATTTAACCCTCTCTTTACTGTGCACATGTCCTTCAAAAACTTGGCATACGTTGGGACAATTTTAATCTTCTCAGCGAGGGAGATGTTGACATTCACACGCTGCTCTCCCCAATATTTCAACTGGTTGATGGCCTTTTTCTTGGCACGAGTGCTACGAAAAAGGTGGGGGTGTGCTCTTTTTCCTTGCATTTCTTTGATCACCTCCTCATACGGCTCGACTTCTTTTGCCTCCTGACAACTAACCTGTGGTTGGGGGAATTTGGGTGTTTATATCTTCTGCTTCTCAAGTGATACTTGCTTTAACTTCATCTATCTGGGATTTGGCTTTAGCTGGAAGAGCTTGCCATACACCCCTAAGATTGAGACGTATGCGAGAGGAAATTTCCCTTTATCCCTTTTTGTTCTTTGGTTGGTTAACATGAAATTAGTCTGCGGGTTGTCAAATTTTTGGGAAATTTGAGGAGGCTGCGGGTTCTACATCTTCTTGTTGATATTGCCTTCTCTTTGTATCAATCCTCTGGTTAGCCTAGGCATTCACTGCCTTTTGTTCTTCCATAAAGTTTCCTACCACTTTGCTCAAGTTCATGATAGCTTGCTCAATTAGGGATGAGAATGGTGGCGGCTATGGCTGGGATGAGGATCCATATTGCTACTGTGCAGCAAGTGTCACATATGGTGGAGGTTTTGGCTTCCAAGAGAGGTTAGGATGGTTCCTCCAGTTAGGATTGTATGTATTGTTGTATGGGGTAGTGGTTGGTGGCTTGTATTGGCCCACAGTATTGGCTTGTTCAACCATCATATCCCTTCTTTGAAGGAATAGTTAGGCGAGTGCTTTCTCCTTGGTACTGGAGTGGGTGACAAAATGGCGGATTGGTTAGTGAGATCGCCTCGATCCTTTGCTCGCACCTACGTGGTGATTTTGCATTTCAAGCTCCTCCAACCTTCTAGCGAGTGGATAACAGCTTTGCCTTCATCTCATCTTGACCAGTGGTACATGCCTCCCTTGAATGGTTGTAAGGTCTTATCTCTCTGCCTCTGCCTCTCTTTAGTTGAGTTCATCCCATGCTTTTAGAATCTCATGTAATTGAGAAGTCCATTGGCTTCCTACGAGATGTTTTCTCCATGAGTCCCTCACACATAGTTTCCAATACTTTGCTTCATAGCAAGGGCATTTCCATTATAAGTGATTAACTTGACATCCAAGTATCAAGAAAGCCATGACGAGGACCGGACATTGGTCTCAGGTACCTTTCTACAACTCTTGGTAGAATTTCTCATTTTCTTAGGTAACAAAGGTGTAAATCTGCCTCTCCAGTATTGGTTTTATAGATTTGAAATTTCTTTAAAAAATTCAGCACGCATATCTCCACAATCCACTAATAGTTCTCGCCTCGAGAGAAGTTAGGCCAGATTTTAGCCTTGTCCTTCGGAGTTAGAGGGAAGAACTCCAGTCTCATCAGATCCACATTAGAGATGTCCTCTCTTTGAAGGTATTGCCTTTCTCTCGGGCCCGGATGTGTGAGTATGGATTTTCCTCTCCATTCCATGGAAAGTGAGGAGCAAGGGCCTGAGAGCAGGGCTTGATAATTATGTCCTCCTAAAGGAGGCCTGATGGGTGCACTTGCCCTTGGAGGATGTATATGATCCTCGTTGATCATATACATTGGGATTTAAGCTGAACCCACGGTGGCTTTGCTATTCCTCGGTGGGCTCCATCGACCAACTGTGTATGCTCACTTCATATTATTTGTTCTTGTGGGCATTACTCCTTTCCTAATTTACTGTTGTGTTCCTATCCTAATGGTGCCTAAACTCTGTAAATAGAGCAGACACAGCGAGGAAACAAAACAAAAGCAGGCTACAAAAGGTTAATGTTAGCTAGAAATAGAAATGAAATTGCCCATATTGTCGGTATAAAAATTGGCTCTTCTTGATAGTGGTAAGGAAATAGCGTAAAGACAAAAAGGGATGAAAATTCACCAACACTTGTGATGTGGATCAAAAGTTCAACAATTCATCACTTGCACTTAGGCACCATCCCCGGAAATGGTGCCATTTGATTCGTGTACCGATAGGTGTGCCGAAATCAACAAAATTTATAACCTAAATTCTTTTGATTGTCGTAGCATAGCTACTGCAGTTTAGTGGTTCTAGGGTCGAACACAGGGATGGGTTTTCTTCGTGTTAATAAGTTGCAGTTAAGGCCAAAATTGGTGAATTTATTTTGGATTTTAAGGTTTGATGAAAACAGTGGGTGTTGATTGTGAAAACTAACAGTAAAATAAATTAAATTGTAAAAGAGAACTCCTTGATGCGTTAGGTCACTGAGGTTAAGTCTCTAGGGTAAATGAGGATTTCCAGGGTCCTTTCCTCGCTTTGGGGAGGGTGACCTATAGTCATCTCCCGAACCGGATCTTCATGTAGCTATAAAACCTAACCCAGCCTTAAATCTCTCTCTGAAAATGGCATTCAACGGCCCATTAATGTTCTCGATCGATACAAACAAGTCTCCTTGACTCACATTACAATGGGTAATAAATGGTAACTAATGAGCATCCACGAGATCACAGTAATAAGCATCCATTGAGCACTAAAGATTACCAAGTAGTGATAATTTCAGCATGAATCGAAGAGATTTAAACCTAGAGTTAAAGGAGAACACAAATGATGAGTACTGCGTGAAAAGCGTGGAACTCCCTTATTTTGCCTCTAGATCCCTATGCTTGATGACCCTGCTTCCAAGGAGAAAGGGGTTCTAGCCACTCATCCTCCGAGTTGTCATCCTTGGGGGGTGTTTGGCAGCCAAGAAAATGGAAGAAATGAAAAGAAAATGAGAGAAAAGGAAAGCAGCGAGAAAACTCCCGCCCTGGTTATGTGTATTTCCCTGAAAATGAAAATCAAAAGTTAAGATCTATTACAAGATTTGTTTTGAGCTTATATAGTGCTCAAGTAAGCAAAAAGACAATAATACCCTCGTACCCATGATGCGTGGAAGGCGAAAATGGAAAAAAATCCTGAGGAAGTCGAGGTCGAAAGAATGGCATTTTTTACAGCAGCGCGATTCATCGATTAAATTTGGCTTTACCGATGGTGCTAAATTTTAAATACCGATGATGCTTGAAAATTTCGCACCCTTTGCGAAAGTGCTCGAATTTTCCGACTTTGTATGCTCTTCTTTCATGCTTAATTGATGCGATACCCGATTTAGTCGAATTCTTCGTGTAGACTCGATTCAATAAATTTGGCATTAATAAAGCTTACGAAAACTATAAAATTAGCCACAAATACGATCAATAGAATGATGGGACATTAATGTTATAAATACAGGTTAATTCGACCTACAATAAATAGGGCTCAATTAGCACTTTTGAAGTATTGTGTTTAAGCCACTGCCCTGCCTCAATCTGCTAAGCCATGCTGCCGGCTACACGATTGCGGCAGGTGAGGGGCTGTGAAAGCCGAGGCCTGCTTTTTGATTTTATGGCATTATTTGGGACCACTTCAAGCATAGATTCATAAGTGACATAAAATTGTTTCAAAAAGCTAGAATTATGGTAATTCTTGACTACACAAATCATAACCTTGTAAAACTACCACCATAGTGGTGTTTGAAATGTCCTATACATATATGCTTGATTCTATAACTACTTGTATTCATACAAATTTCACTAAAACAAAATGTTACATTTACATTTCTATTACAGCATCAAAGCAAAATCAAGGACCTACATAAGGAGGACTCCTAATGATATGTTGGCCTTGGCGAGTGCGGGATGTCCCTTGCGACTTCTTTAGAACCTACATGGATGAAACACCCGTGTTAAGCTTCTAACTTAGTAGGAAACTAGAATAACATATATGACCACTTACAATGATCTTCAATTCCAGTATACATGCATATATAAATATTTCACGTATCATATTATTCATCTTTCCCGTAGGAGCACATAACAGAAATTTCATTACAGAAGGTACTCGTAAGTACACTACAGAAGCGAGATATGCCTTAGCATCCGAGCTAATTACATTTGTTTTCATATTGATGTTGCCCTTTTGGAAATTACGACTTTGGCTTCATCTCCGGATTAAAGATAAAAACCTAAAATTTGTCCAAATAATGCTCTAGAAATCTAGGGAAAAACATTAAGAAGTATCAACTTTTATACAATTATGGTAGTTTTAACTTCTCAACTGTGAGATACCAAATGAGCTCACAAAAGTTAACTCGAGAACATGCTTATCATCACTTCTAAGCCTATTTGGCATTCAATGTGGTTTTTTGGTTCATGGCCTTATGCATTAAACAATCTTCTATATTTTCTTGCATTGGGTGTTGCATTTCACAAACACCATATATAACAACTAGGGCAAGAAACTAAAGGTTATTAGAAGTTTTTGAACACCATTCTTCAGCCACTCATAATTGAGAGGCATGTGACCAAGATTCATTTAATGCTCAATTCAATTACTGAAGCTTTCAGGTTCATTTAATGCTCAATTCAATTACTGAAGCTTTCAGGTTGCGGTACAGTGGATGATAATTTGCAAGTTCAATTGCAGTATAGTCGACGAAGTTGTGAGACCATAACTGCAGAGTATCCCTTACTAAGTATTTGGGACAACATTTTACCTTTTTTTTTAGTAATGCATCAAGGTTGAAGAATAACAACTACATGCACTAAGGTAGAGGGCCTGATGGATCAGAAAACAATGATCTTGGATAATAATTTGCAATTAGAGAAACTGACAAAAAGTAAAAAAATAAAATTCACAACATTTGAGAATTATATTCCTAAAATGGAAGATTTTAAAATCTATTTAAAACTTTTACAGTACGCAATTTACATTCACAATGGGGACAGTGGATGATAAACCTAAAATTCAAAGAAAGCAATAAATCATTGAAAATCTTGACTACTTTCACGAAGACAAAAGGAAGAAAGAAACAAAAAATAAAACAAGAAAAGGGAAGTTGAACACAACCGAATTCTGCAATTTCAAGTTCTCACTTGGAGAGAAAAAAAACGAAAAGGAAGAGAAAGCAAACTTGTCAACAGAACAAATCCTCCAAGAAAGACAACTGAAGTTAGGATCACAATCAAATTAAGCATGAATGACAAACCTGAAAATGAGCCAATTGATAGAAATTGAACCATGACATAAAAGAAACGATTTGAAACAAAACATAGAAACAAGAGTACTGCATGAAACAAAAAAATGATTTAGGGACAAGGAAAGTCCTGGAAACGATGTCGGAAAGGAAGAAAGGCAATAAAGAGAAATTCATACTGGAAATACGTCGGTTATTAGGAGTCGAGGTTAGGATGATGGAAAGAAACCCCTAGCTTGAAATGATAATAGGCGAGCGATTACGCTGATGCGGAAATATTCTGCTCTCTCTCTCACAAAAATGGTTGGTTTCTCTTATAACAGAGACTAAATCTCTTCTTGTATCGGCCTCTACCTTCTTCTTGAGTAAAATAGTGACTTCAAAAATGAAGGGAGAAGACTCCTTCCTCTTCTTTGTTCTTACAGATTTTTTTTTTTTTCCCACCTTATCAAAGGTAACTTAGGTATTATGAGAGTTTCATTTCCTTAAAGTTAATTTTAGTTAGATTCATGAGTCTTATGCTCAAGTGGAGTGATTATATGGACTCTTTAAGGGACTCCATCTCACCCGAAAGCATAATTCCCCCATAAAACAATCCATGCGGTGCAGACAGGGCAACACTGGGAGTATTGGGTTGGGGGTGGGGGGTGTACTGTGGTTCAAAACATAAGCTCTGACATCTAATTGTGTGTTTGCTCATTTGCTGTCCTCCAAATCTGTTTCCATCTTTCCAATCATTGAATTGGGCAACTGAGCTTCCACAACCACCATCGGCCCTTTCTTTTAAATGGACCAACCACATACAGGTCCAGTGATTTAGTTGTAGACACTTAACAGAAGCTAACAAACTTTAATCACCATTCATGCAATTATCAATCTTTTGAAAGATGTGAACAAGGAGTTTTAAGAATAATAGCGGTGTTTTACTTAAAGGTCAAAAAAAGAAAAGAGAACATGATATGAAAAATTAAAAAATAAATAATACTCGACTTAAATGCACTGCCCAGCGTTTTATATAACAGACAACATAGCAAGCCTCACCTTGCCTCTTATTCTGTAATTATCTTCACAATCTAAATCATTGTGGTTGTTGTATGGTTGTAGTGAGACATCAAATTCGAAAGTTCAATTCAATTACTACTCTCCTATAGCTATCGCCTTGTGCCTCAATTGCATAATTACATTTTCCTATGTAGGCCTTACGGCCCCCCATAGGATTTGTGGTTGGTTCCACTCATCCCTTTGTTTTCTTGTTTTGTTTTCTTCTCTCTTCAAAATTTTTGATTTCCCCCCTTCCATGGTGGAGCTTTATGACATCTGGAAAATGAATTGAGTATTATGTTCTTTACTTCTTCGTCTCTCCCTCCCTAAACTCCATCATCAGTTTGTTTGTCTCTTAAAGAAAGGTTTCTGGCAGACCAGCAATCTCTCATTACTGTTACTCTCAATCTCCACAACTCGGGCATCCCATTTTAACCTTGTTACGAGCATTCTTGCTGAATCAATGAGAGAAACGGTGTCCCGAAGTATTACCCAGCCCTGCATGAAGTCATTTTACATCAATCATTCTGAGAATAGAGCATCTACAATCTAACATAAGGAGCAACCAGAAAAGCAATCAAACACTCCACCTTCCCCACTCCCTAAGAGGCAAAAACAATCGATATATACAGCGTGAGTGACAGTTCTGTGAACAGAAAATGGTATAAAGACAAGTTTTATTCTGTTGTTTTAAGCAAAAGTTATTCTTTTTAAGGTTAAGGCCACTGCCTGCTCAACCTACATAAATCAATCCAGCTGCAATGTGAACCCGAGTTACCAAACCAGGCAATGTTTTAAATGAAGTGATGGTTCATGGGTGATTGAAACCAAAAATTCAACGGGATCTGAAAGTCAAGTGTTAATATATGAGCTAAAACACGTCTAAACAGAAAGAATTTGAAACATGAATATGTATTGGACAAAAAGGGAGGAAAACAAAAAGACCCGATTATAAGACCTGCAGAAGCTTCCTTTAAAATGCCAAGTGGCTCAACCTAAGCTGATAATCACCTTGTAAAAGATTTTTAGTCCTGTCCATCCTCAGTTTCTACAATTTCTTAAATTATGAGATTTATTGATATTGTATCAATGTGCATTGTGTCCAAGCTCTTTAATGCAGATCACACAAGAATGATAGAACTTTAGGACTACATGTCATAACCCCATTATGAAAGAAAGAGAATTATAATACCCTTATCTAACAAATAATAAATTCAAACCACCAATACATCTAGTTAATGATCCTGCACCTTAACTTCAGTATCAAGAACAAGGAAATCAAAGGGTAGCAACTGAACAAAATTAAAATAGTAAGGATGGTTCAGGTACCTCTGGACGAAGTAATCGGTCTATCTCTGTGAATAGATCGATCATGGAGCATCTGCGCTGCTGACTGGTTTCAAGAGATAGAAGTCCAGCAGCATGCACCATGTCATAAGTTCTCGGGTATGTTGGAAATTGTTCACACCTATAAATGAAAAAATAGATGATAAACAAAACAGAAATTAGAACGAGTTATACACAGAAATGTTGCAATGACTTCCCAAGATAGATAAATAAATAAAATAGAAATCAACGCATGAGATAAAACAGAAGGTTAATCATTTTCATGAATAAAGTCGAGAACTCTACAGCTTTTGGCACTGCAAACAACTCCAGAGATCATCCCATATAATTCAATAATTCCCTCTAAAAATAGTTCCAAAAACATATACAGAAGTGAATCATTTGAATAATTCCCATAATATTCAAAGAGCATGGAAATGCAGCTGTGATATTTCTCCAAACATATATTGCCTTTTAGAGAGCATTATGATTTCACTCTGAAAAAATTCAGAGAAATCGAGAATAGCTTCAGGGTTCCAAATTTAATCTAAAACTGAATGAATCCACTAACCAACTTGATCATTGTGCTATTCAGTAGTTTGCCCCATGAACTCATTGATCAAAACCATGGATATTGGCAGGCAATTGACCACACATCTAATTAAGTATGAATCTCTTTTCTGATGAGAAGCTTCGATAAATTATATAATTTAGGAATTTGAGACCAAGATTAAGAATGGAAGGTCAAAGCCTCTTTGGTGATAGTCGTGTTTGGTCGTGCTGTCAAAGACAACAGATGGACAAATCATTCCGGACAAACGTACGTCCAATTCATCACTCTTACTGACCTATGGTGGAAAAGCACATCAGTGACTCACAATGAACACCAGTTAAATTAAAAATCTGATATCATTATTGTCAGTGTAAATTTTCATGAACAGGAGAAAAAAACGACTTAAAATTTGTTCATGATAGTGAAGAAAGATGAGTTTAAGATCACAGGTGAAAAAAAAAATGTCAATATTAGGATTGGTATTCCAGAGGCACAAGGTAGAACTTACCAGTCATGCAATACACCAACAAATCCTCTATCCAGGATCATGGGAAGGTAATTGTGCCCACTTGTAGGGACAACGTTCATAACCCACACAGATTTACCAGCTTCCAATAAAGCAGAGTTGAAACCACCAAAATGTGCATTCATGTCTAGCACATTCCTGAGCATGTTAAAAGGTGGAGAAGGATCCTCATCACCAGGTCTCTTTGGATGATCCGAGAATATTAGTGGTGATAGAAGTGACCAATAGTTGCGAATGGCTAAGTTCCAATTTTGGGTATCTTCAGCAAACTCTTCAGAATGTAGATCTGATAAAACAAAGAAATCATCACATAAAAAGGTGGTTACTAGTATACTGATTAGAAATATTCCTATCAGTATCTGGGAATTTATATTTGTATTTTGCTGATAAAAAAAGGGCATACTGAGAAGAAATAATGGACCAAATTTTCATTCTAAGAAGTAATGAAGACTCTATTTTCTCTCTGATTCAATGAGATTTTGCATCCAAATCCATGCAAAAGAAAAAAATAAAAATTACCATAAAGTTGAAGTTCACTCGAGTTCAATTTAGCTCTAGAAGGCCAGGTTGTCCTTGCTCTTATAGGAATCCATCGGCTGCTATGAGTCCCCCCTATACAGGCTTCCAGTGGACGATAATATGGAGATTCACCATCATGGCGTTTACTGCAAATTGAAGGGCCTGAACCAGGTTTCCTGGAAATACAAGCAATTAGCACTACTCATCAGAACCACCAATTGTTATCATGAAATCAGAACCACCATTTGTATTATATATCACTTCAATCAATAATGTATTCATTTATTAACTGAAATAAAAAAAATGAAATAGGAAAACAGATAAACATCCTGCTGTCTTACCGAGAAGCATAACAACTCTTTTTACTGGTCTTTTTCCATACAGCAGTTTCATCTTGCTGTGATAACATATCCCAGCAGAGATTTTCTGCAAAGTTACGTACAAAGTTCCACCTCTTCTGCATATCTTTGTTATGAAGGAACCTCTGAGCATTGGTGAGAGGTGAAGTCCAAACAAAGTATCCTCCTGGTCTCAAAACTCTATCAACTTCAATCAAGAGAATACCATCTACACCAGAGAAAAAAATGTACATTAGAAAATACAGTATGTCAAAATCCAACAATTTATTTTAGTACATTACATGGTCTAGTTTTTTATGGTAGAAGTTAAAAAAGAGATGGGTTTAATATTCATGAAGCCAGAAGGCAGTCTGGATTTTTTTCCCTTTGCAGACCTCAACCAAGTTCTGTCCTCAACACTGTTCTACTATCACATTCATATATGTAGTATATCTTACTCTCTACAACAATTATTTTTAATGAAAAAAGCAGTCCAAATGATGTACCATATCCAAAATACAATACTAATGCAAGATTCCCTTTTTCGCCTGAAATTCATTTTTCCCTCAACTTAAAAAACTAGGATATTCTTATAAACAAATTATAAATTAACCAAAAAAAGGTAAAAAACACATAAGCATGCTGGATCGTTCTGGTGCTAGCATTCAGTGATGTATGCCACATATGAATACCAATTATATACCCTCTCAAAAAAGGTATTACTGAATCAACTTTAGTTGATACCTTTTTGGTCCCAATCAATGCCACATCGAGCACAATGCACCATATCAAAGGAAAGAGATGGATATGGCATCTGCTTTGAAGTAAATGAACCAATCATTGCAGGAAGACCTCTCTCAAGAGTTAGTTGAACTTGACTGCCTGAAGCCTCATAGTTAGCAAGGCACATAGTTAAGATCTCTTTTGAAAAGAGATGCGCTCCAAAGCTACCATAACCACATCCTATATCCAAGATGGTCCGAACCTGAGAAAGAATGGCAATCTAGTTACTTTCTTCTGGTTCATCACATTGATTAAGCCAAAAAGCATCAATTAACTTCAATTTTCAAACATGGCTTACTCAGTACACAGATTTGTGCGGCATGTACTGATAATATGCACTAAGTGTAGTAAGTTTGACAACATGAAATAACTTATCAAAGCATTCTATGTGGCCATGCATTTGTCACATGGAATTTACATTCACATTGCAGGAGAAAAAATGAAAAGAAGAAGAAGAAGAAGCTCTGTGAAGATGGCTGGAGTTGCAGGCTAGATGTAAAACCTTTATCTTTTTATTATTAACTTGTATACCTATAGAGTACGAAATTGCAACTTGTATCTGTTGTGTTGCAGGATGGAACATTTTTAACATGTTGACTTCAGATGAGAAATAAATATCCACTTACCCCAGCTTGAATGAAGTTGGATTCATTTCTCAGTCCAATCATTTCAGCAATTTGATGCGAATAGTCTTCAACTCCATCAAACATGGGAGAGGCTGAACGGAAGGAAATCTGCTCTTCCTCCAACATCATCATCCTGAACACCATTCAGCAGAGAAACCAGGGTGAGAAATACACAAAATGCAAGATACAATACATGTAGGATTCATAAGAGAAACCTCTATTCACCTCTTGGTCAAGCTTCCAGAGGATAGTACCTCTTGTGCAGTAATTTTAACATTGGCAACCCAAATGATATCTCTTCCAGTGGGCCACCTAAGAGGAATCCTATAATTTACAGGGGGAGGAACTAAGCAATTTTGCTTCAGCCCATGCCCACAGTGACGATCATACTCTTCTCCATTGGAATAACCCAGAGCTAGATTCTCAGAGACATTGAAGCAAGGAACATGATTTTCATATTCTGAAGGACAGAATTCTAGTTCTTTCAACCTTGCAGGGCCAAGGGAGAGTTCTCCAATATCCCATAGGTCTGTAACAAGTTGCTCATAGAGTCGCCTATAGCCATGAGAATGAAATATTTGACCTCTTGATGAGGTTGTAATGGAGATTGTCCACCAAAAAGATCCAGCAAGGGCCAGAACTACAATCAGAATTAAGCTCAACTTGAGGACGAACATAGTTAATTTGTGGCGGCTTCTTGGACTTCCAGCACTGAAGGTATCATATGAAAAACCATTCTCACTAATACCATGCTTTGATGAAGAGATATCTGGGAAGAGTACACAAGGGAATTTGAAAGATAAAGAGGTGTGATCAGAAGACCGGTTTTTTTCAGAATCCTCCTTCTCTGTTTTAACTTTCATTTGAGAGTCCCGGGAATCATTACCGTTCCCAGAGATCCGCAACCCAGATACACCTCTGAGCATAGCCCTGGACATTTTCTGACCTGAAAATCCACAGGGACAGATTATCAAAAGGAAACGGAAATTTATGGGAGAGACAGAGAAGCCCCGAAAAGCACTCCACTCTGACAGATAAAACCTAGTAAAAACCCAGGAAAATAAAAGGCTAAATCTTACAAAATAGAGAAACCCAGAAGGGTTCCTCCCTCAAACCAATGAAGACATAATGAAAGAAGAAATGGTACAGAAAATTCTCGATTTGTCTTGCTGGATCCATTCAGTGAAAGAAGGGAAAAGAAAGAACAAATTCAGATTATAAAAAAAATAGAAAGAAAGAAAAAATCCCAAGTAACTGACCATTAAGTGACTTTCAATGAGTTCCGTAAACTGAAAGCAATGAAAGGGCAAGTTCCACTCAATAAATATTCGCTTCAGTGAGGTAGCTTAAACCCATAACATAAATCAGATCAACAAAAACTTTACTGAAAACCCATTTTAGATCCTCCATCAACTACCCAGAAAGAAAAAATAAATAAAATAAATAAATAAATAGCGGGATTTATTGAAGATCGAATCCACTGAATGAAAAAAAAAATACTAAACAATAAAATTGAAACAAAAAGGGAAAGTTGTTGCGGAGGAAAGAAAAGAGTACCCGAGTTTCAGGTAGAAAGAGAGAACGAAACCCAGAAAATCAGCGAATTAATATGCGGAATTCGTGAATGACTACGCCACTAGCATCCTTGTCTTGTTTCGCACCGAAAACTTACCTTCTCCTCTCTATCGCTAGCTTTGCCTGTGATAGTTTAAAGATAACAAAAAGAGAAGAAGAGTTTGAATGTTTCGATCCAGTCACGACCGAACTGGTGAAAGCTTTCGTTGTTTGTCGATATAATAAATGCAGCGATTTTAACTCTGTAACTCGACCTCTCCATCCACAACTATAATTCACTACTATTTTACGTCCAAACCATTCCAAATCCAAATCAACAATTCACACCAAACCCAAAAGAGTAAAGGCAGTAATGTATAGAAGTATAACTCCCAAGAAATACACTCTCTACCAGTGGAATTTCACAGCTGCCAGAGCGTGTAGATCTGCTAAGGGGACGAGGAAGAGACAGCTGACACCGAAATTCATGACATCGTTTCAAACCCCTTCATATATGAGATACCATAAAACGCCGGATTTTTCGGACCCAGAACATTATATTATATTAATAATATGAAATGAATAAGCCCCTTTTCATTTAATATCTCACGCTCACCATTGGAGACGACAAAACCCCAAATTAACTCACGGGTAAATAATCCCAAAAAATCCTATCCCATTCACAGTTCGCTCTCTTTGAACTGTACAATAACACCGCCGATTTCGCTCGTTTCCTTTTCGAGAAAATCGGTTCGGTGAAATGGAGATTGAATTTTGAAACCTAATTTAAAGACAGATTTTCAGCTGTAATTACTGGGAGTAATCATTCCCATCCAAAGTGGGAAAGGACACCCCCTCCCTTCCCTCTGGAATACACAAACCTTTCACTAGACCTTTAAAATCTCGGTACATTAGGAGAAAGAATTCATGACGGTGCTGACATGTAATAATGTCATATTCCTTCCAATCACCGCCACCCACGTCAACAGTAAACACAGGGGGGCAATATGGGAGATAAAAAATTCATAATCTTTTTACATTCCGTTAAATCAAGAAGGGAAGCGAGTATACAATATACTATGGATCATGTGATGTGAGGAGGGGCGCCAAGGAAATGCACAAAATCATTAAAAAAGAAAACAAAGGGGCTTGGAATGATACCAGATGATTTTAAATCCGAATAGGAAGAGGAAGGAAGGGGGTCAGTCACATGCAAAGGGTAAGGAGAGTCAATTTAGAAGGCTTTTAATAATTAGAGATGCCTAAAATTAAAGCGTGGGGCCCAGCGTGGTTCCGCGTCAGTGTGTCGGTGAAGCCCAAATATCGGTTTTGAGATGGGCATGGGGCGAGTGAAGAAGGGCTAGAGTGTCAACAAATTCCCATGTGTGTGAAATAATGGAATAAGCAATGCGGTGGCGGGAAACGGAAGACCAAACCAGAGCTCTCTCTCTCTCTCTCTCTCTCTTTCTCTCTATTATAATAATACTCTGTATCCTGTAAATCCTGTGTGTGTGCGTGATTTGTATCTCGACTCGTGACTTGGTTGGTTTTGTTTTTTTTCTTCTGAACGCGTCGAGGAAGGAATTCCATGCCTTCACGAGATTCAATCTTTTCCACGCCTACCCCCGATACAGACAAAATCCCTTATTGAAATTTTGTACCGCCACTTGCCTATCCCCTCAAGGATCATGCATCATCCTTTCATCCCCGACTTTTCCTTTTTTTATATTTATTTATTTTATATTACTTCGTTGTTATAATATTGCTTGAACATTTAGCTCTCCGGTAACACCTATCCAACCTCGGATCTCCCGTTCACTATTATCTTTGCCATTTGACCCAAGTCTCAATGACACATAATCACGATTTCTATTCATAAATTATCATTTTTTAAAAAGAATTATATATTTTTTAATTATTAAATATTTTTATTAAAATATAATAAAAGCTACATTAATTCGCTCGAATTGATATTGCGTTTTAAAGCTTCAGATCTTTATTAATTAGGCTCTGATGTAAGTACAAAAATCTTATATTATTTTATATTGTTGTATGTGCCAGATATAATAATATATTAGGGTATGTTCGATTTATATTTTTTAAAACCATTTTATGTTCTAAAAAGCAAAAAGGACGTGAAAAATAAGGAATGTCTTGCTATAAGAAACAAAAAACCTAAATTCAGGGGAAAAATAATTTTTAAAATACACAAAAAAAAATATTCCATTTGTTTTTAAAACCGTTAACAATAATAGTTTTTAAAAACATCAATCCAACGTAACCATAGTTTTTACATTAAAAAAAAAGTAGTATAAATAGGGATGTGGATTATGAAAATATTTGACCCCTAAGAGCCGGATGGGACACCGACCGGTGGTTTCCGCCAATGAAATTAATGATGACATGTGTGGATGACAGAATGCCCATTGCCACGTATTGTTCTTTGTCGTAAATCTGAAACTGATTGGAGATATTACTCCTTGTTCAAATTTAATAAATTTATTCATTTGATGATTAGACTACTTTTGTTTTGAAAATGTATATTTGAGAATGAAAAAAAAAATGGTCAATTTTGTGTTTTAAAATCAGACAGGAAAATGTTAAATACAAGTCAATATATTTATTTAAGAAGAGTATTTGTTTGTTTATTTTTTACTATTAATACCTGGTCCGTATACAATAATTGAATTATATCCATTAAAATTACAATTAAGTGCAAATTTTATTATCACGAATAACCAATTAAGAGTAAATTTTATTAAAACTAAATAAAGAGCCATTTTTCGAACTTAAATGATTGAACAATTTATTATTGATAAGCTTGTTTCATAAAGTATCAAATCTAAACATTAAAACTAATTCATTTTAATTTACAATCAAACAAAAGGCTTATAGTGCTAAGGTAATAAAGAATTGATGAAAAATAAAATAAGGTAATGTTTTCATTGCAAAAACCAACGATAAATAAATAAAAAAGGATTTAAAAAAAATCTTAATATACCATCACATGAGTTATAAATATTTTCTATCTTTCTAGAATTCAAAGCCATTGGGATTTTATTTTGAGCATAGTGGAGTAGTTGATAAGAAGCGGCAAGATTCTCTGGCACTACAAAAAATTAAAATTATATGTATAAACAGTGCGTAGATAATAATTTATACATAAAAAAAGGCTTAGAAAAAATATAAGGATACATTCACTTCATAGGCTACTATTCAACTTCATAGGCTTATTATATCCTTTCACAGTCCTTTGTAGCTTTTATAATTGGGTCATCGGAATGAAATAATTAATAATTATTTTTCTTTCGTTGAATTCAAGCAATCACCATAATAAATAAAATCATCAATTAAGATCCCAAAAAACATCATACCATTAATATTAATTACACCACATGTATTTTACGAATTCCCACCGGGAGAATAATTACAAATTTTGTGGCTTAAAAGAAATTGAAAGATTAATCAGAAATCGAGCCTGCTAGGCAGACGCATTGCTTACGCGCGGCCACCTAATATCACATTATCTGGGAAGAAATCAAGAAATAGAATGGGCCTACATTTTCCAGTACATTTGTGACTGAACCGATCATTCTGTCACGTAAGCGAGTAAAACAATCACGTTGTTGACGGTTACTGAAATACCAAAGTTGGACTGAGGAAGTGGCCTACATTTGTTCAGTACAAACTCCACATCCTTAAATATTCCCAACCATGGAACAGATATTATTTTCATGAAACACTTATATTTTATCTCCGTACCATACCTTCATTATTTATTGAACTCCATTTTGCTGGTCCGGTGGGGTCTCAAGTAAACTACAAAAGCTTCGACTATGGGAGTGTTACTGTTACTTGCCTTCTTTCATGCTTCAACTTCAGTAAATCTGTCACCCATTGCGAGGATTCCTCCAACATTTTAAAGGGAAAAAGGTTTTGCAACGGTCTGTAATGTTTAGCTTTAATTGCTCAAATAATGTGTAAGCCATTTGAGCTACTCATAATATTTAATGTGATCATATAGCTTATTTAAAGATTAACCATAACTGCTGTCATTAAAAGTTTAGTGTAAGCATGATGTGTATGTATTAACATACATATTTAAATACACTTTCATTAAAGCCGGACCCTTAATGGATCTTCATCCTCCCTTTTGACTTAAAGTAAATGCATGTATAATAGTGGGCTTTCTCTGTGTGGGTCAAAAGTTAGAGAACAGTTCACGTGAGAATGGTGGGTTCCATTTGTTATTTAATTAAAGAAAGTTACCAAATCCAATACATGCATCCATAGAATAATGTGCTCCGGGATCATGGTGTATTGGAGTTACGTTAAGAAAAAAAATAAGAAGAAAAATGGAGGATTTCTTTTTCTTCTTCTTCTTCTTTTTTTTTTTTAAATTTTTTTTGAAAAATTAATTAAAAATTTTCGAATTTTCCTTTAAGCAGTAGATGTTGTTCTAGAACATTCGCAATGCCTTCACAACAGGTCGGTGGAGGTTACAGGCGAAAGGAGAAGCTAAAGCAGTGGATATATAATCAAATGGGAATCGCTCAAATCTTTTTCTTTTTTTTTTCTTTTTCTTTTTTTCTTTTTTTTAATTTTTTTATTTATTGAGTAATTTTCTTTATGGGTGTCACGAGCTTCATGATTGACAACATAAGAATCACCGAATAAGGCTTCGACGCGGTTTTGTAGATAATATTTTATACATATATAAAAAAATAGAATCATGTAAATGTTTTTTTAATTACTATGATTGATAAAATAATATTCTGCGGTGTAACTTTTCGGAGCTTTAGCCTGCCTAGGGTGAGTGGGCACTGCGTCCACTACGGCTTTTGTGATGGGACATCAGTCGCCCTGCGAGACTTTGGTTTTCTTTGGTTCTTATATTTGTAAGTTGTTTATTCTTAAATTACTATTTGATCGTGCCTCTGGTTTTGTAAATGTGTATAGATTTGGAGTAACTGCTAAGCCACCAAACTAGACCAAATCTTAAATCCTATGTAAAATTTAGATTATGTGATAATGGTGCTGTCATTTTCACAACCATGGCCAACCATGATGATTTGAGACAGGGCAACCAGAATTGTAAAGGTGATTCGATTTTTAAGATGGTGACAAGCGGCTTTCCTTCATACCGATCATGCAATGCCCAAGATTAACCCCAAAAAGAAAACGCAAGGCAATAGAGGTTTATGGCCCTCTCTGTCTTCTTGTCTGGTTTTTCGTTTGATAATAACAATTGGTTTATCTTCTGTCAATTATAATACATTAAATAAAATAAAAAAAAGATTTGCCATAAAAAGAGAGATTTGTCAATTTATTTCAAAAAAAAAAAGAAAGAGATTTGGCAATTTAATGTGGTATCAAAATTTGATCAGGACATCTCAAAATTTGAGTTGGAGACATCTTTACCAAAGTTCCATTTGTGATCTGGACATATGTGGTATCATAATTATTATTTTTTTAATTTGTTTAACTCTCCTATAAGATGTGAAACATGATGACATCTTTCCAGTTTAACAAGCACATATGACATGTAGAATTTCTCATTTAAAAAGAAGACAAATATTTGGAATAAAAGCCAATCAGAAATTTTTTTCGTTTCTAATGAAGACTCCCACACTTCTGCTTTTTTGTATCGAGACTAGCCTTCTTCAAGGTTGTCAGCTTACCATATATGTGGCATTATAAAATTATTAATCAAGATAATTACAAGCCCCTTGATCTGGAAAAATAATTGGATGGGCATGCTCTGGCCTGTCGAATTGACAGCAGCCCGATTAGCAAGCGCGATTAGCAGGCGATTAAACGGGTTTTGGTGAGGCACAACGGAGTTGGGTGATAAATGGTGGCCGTTTAACCGCGTTTATCGCGAATTAGTGTTGGTCGAACGTCTTGCCGTTCTCTTGTTCTGCAGTTCGCCTTTGTTTAACTGTTGTCGTTCGTGAGTATGGCGGCGCATCGAATTGACCTTGCGATGCCGTGCGATTAACGTTGTGGCGGTTGGTGAGAGCGCCGCGGGTTCGGGTGTCATGGTCGGCAGTTTGCTACGTTTAACCATGGTGGTGTTAGTTTTGTATTTTAAGCGTCGCGTTGCCATCTTAGTTGCCGGCCCGGCCAGCGTTTGACAACACCAGGCATGTCGATGGAGGTTGGTGCGTAAATGGGCCAGACATCACCGCTCGATTATTGACAATTTGGCGAGTCGACCCTTGCAAATTAGTGGGTGGTTGCCTGGTTGGGCATTATGCTCTTAATTGTGATCAAGTTGTTTTTTTTTTTTTTTTAAATATTTATTTATTTTAGATTATATTGTTGTAGTATTTTATTTTTATAGAAAATACGAGTTTTGAATCTTTTATACACTCATCTTTTTTACCGTTTAAGTAAAGCTTTGAAAACTAATCTACCAATATGAAATTTGAGAGAGTTGTCAACTTAGAAATGATAATTAATCAATACTTAGTATTACAAATTAAGTAGACTTAAAGTCAAGAAAAGTAGCATCTATCTTTTTTCAATGCTGTTATAAATGTATGAATTGGATTGCAACCATTGATTGGCATGGCAGGGTGAGGTCCACCCACCCATAAAAGGCCTTAATTCCCTAAATGCATGTGATATGTTTAAATGGGGGCATTTTCAATTCTATCTTGGAGAAATTAGGAGAAGACATAGTCCCCATTCCTCTTCTTTTCTGCTAGCAACTCCACATTCAAGCATGTGGGATTTTTCATCACTAGGCTGTAATGGCCCTCCGAAGAGAGCCACTTTAGTGCATCAATCAAATTGTCTACGTATGATTGATTGTGTTTCAAACAAAGAAAGGTCATAAATGATAAGCCAACGAAAGAATAAGGAATATGACAACTGTTTGGCTAGTGGCGATGAGTATTAAAAAATATTGTCAAAAGAGAAATAATAGAAAATAAGTAATTACTCCCTTAGCTAGATCTCACGACTCACATGATCTATGTATATAAAAGAAGTTATACGAGGTATATGTATACGATGTATACCACGAGCATCTACAAATAAATATTTTTTTTAAAAGTCCCTTTTTCCATTAAACATGAACGGAATGATAAAAACAAACGTATTTTTGGAATGATGGAAAAAAAGAAGTTATTATACTTAAAACTAAATAATTCAAATAGTGTTTAATAATATGATAAGTATTGAATTGTTTGTTATTTATAATGATTTAATTAAATATATATTTGAAAGCTAAATCCTTTAAGTACAATATAATAAACAGTTTCTATTATGACTTGAACCAAGTATCTATTTCCTTCTTATATCCTATTTATTTAAGTGTTAAACGTTGTAACACATGAAATAGGTATAATGGATATGATTTATTTATATTAAATATTTAAAAGTAAACAAAATAAATATATTACCTTTTATAACTACTTTGAAAAGAGTCAAATATTTTACTACATTATATTAAAAAGTTATTAGCTTTAAAAAAAAAAGAGTCAAACATTTTTTATTTTCTATTCACTTAAATTTTATATTAAGTTCTAAAAAAAAACAAGGTAAAACAAGTAAATTGGTTTTAATAAAAAGTTAAAAAAAAAAACAAATAGCCTTGCACTTTTATTTCAATCTAATAAAGGAGAATACAATCAATTGATTTTACTTTTGCAAATTGCAAATCATCCATTTGCTCACCATAAAGTATCAATCACCCTCTCTTTTAAAGCTAATTGAAGGCTAAAACTTTATTTTAATTGGTTTGGAAAATAAAAGGCTTGCTTTTGATTCATCTATAAAAATTAAATAGTGGTCACAGGTAATGAAATTATATGTACTAGGTTTATAATGAAAAAACAAACTCGGTTAATTAGAGAATATTTTATTTATAAAATCCATCCACTCAACCTTATCCTTATTTCTTCTACTCTATAAACTTTCATCAAAGCTTTGAAAAAGGAGTCCTTTTATTATTTACTCCAAATCTTTTGAGTTTCTAGGGATATAAGGATTTCAATAATTCATCTCCTATAAAGGCATAGAAGGAAGGAAAAACCATATATAAGATGTTAATCCCCACATCATATAACCCTTTAAAAGATCACCTTTTATAATTTCCTACCTTAAAGTCAATTAAATGTCATTCAATTAGGAAAACTCTATAAAAGTTAGCTTTCTCTTTAACCCTAGATGTCCATTCCTTTGTTATTTCTTTCATGTCCTTATTCATTAGAGAGTGTGACGCCCTCAACCCGGAATCCGATGTCAAGCGAGGGTGTCACTTTTCCCTTGTTTACTTATAAAACACTATAAAGCTTTTTAAGTTTGTTCGTTTAAATATAATGTTAAACGTTTAACATCTTATATTTTGTGTCAGCGGATTATAAAATATTAAGATACACAAATGGGAGTGTTTGAGCATCTGAAAACTTTACGTTTGTTTAATGACAAAAGAGAATATTACATATACAAAATAGACCAAAAAAAATCTTAGGTGGGCGTCTAAGCTAATGTGACCTTGGAGATTGATGAGGTTGTCGGCGCTGCTTGCCTCTGTGGCTTCTTTCTTATACCACGGATGAAAACTCGTCTTTAAGCTTTACGTTTAGTGAGATAAACTAGTGGGCGATACGCAACACAAATCATCGTGACCATACACGTGCATACGCATCCCAGCATGTCATGTCATTAAAACATATTTATACGTATCATATGTATTATTTGTTATCATATCGTGTTTAAGTTCTTTGTCAGCGATTCGTATCGCAGTTTCGTATGTCGTATTCAAGTCGTTTGTTTATGTTTCGTGTCTTACATAAACACAGTAGATAAAGGAAACTATGGGCGAGCCTTGTACTCCTTGTATGAAGCAGATGATGTCAGGGCGAAGGCGTTGTTATCGGTGTGCGAGGCAGTGATAGTTTATAGGCGAAGCATTGTTATCGGTGTCTTGAGACAATGATGACCATGTAATATAAGGAGCAGAATCTTTGGCTGTTAGCCGAATTTATCTGAGAACCCGATATTTATCATAAGGGCGGCTGCGTAATGACTCAGCAGAGCCAGCGATCGAGAATCTTTGAGACTTGTTTTCCTAATAAACATGAATCATCCCTCTACCCGGGTTCTAAGCGGACAATTCATGTGTATTTTATGTTCGGTACATATCTTATATTCTAGAATAATTATTGTCGTCAAATTGTCATGATATTTACAATTATTTATTCGTATCTTTGCGTTTAAGTATCATTATATGTGAATAATATAGTTCTGCATAATATATCTTTATGAAATTTGTTACTATCATTCAATTTTATCAATTTATATATGGATGGATTCACAGACTCAAAGGGTTTTCCATAGAGTCCAAGAACATTCAGAGTTAGGACCCGAAGAAGAAATTATAATGATCCGAAGTTGAGAGGCTTTGTGAACGGTGGTATGAGCGTGTAGGCGTGACCTAACTTTTCGTGATTTTACGGGCAATATGAGTTAATATTGTAATTTAAATATGAATGGATTACAGCTCAAAGGGTTTCAGAGTCCAGAGAACATCAGAAGCGGAGTTTGAATGAAGAAATTATGTGCATCAGGAAGTTGGAGAAATTTTGTGACGTCTCTCACAAAAAGCCTGATATTCGGCAGCTCTGGAAATATTCGCAGTGAGGGATTCTGATCAATGACTCGAGTCATCTGACCGTCAGTAGGGTTCTTTTAGACCTAATTTCATTAAAAAAAAAAAAAAAAAGGGTTTATGGTTTCTTCTTCATAAACAATTATCTAAAAGTCAAATAATTAAATAAGAATCATGGTTTCCATACAAGTTATACGTTTCTTGCTTTCTTCAACCTTTATATTAACCTTTCTCTTTCTCCTCTCATGCATAATAGATTTGTTCTCCAAATGCCCAAATGAGAGACCCTAAATGGGTCTTATTTGGTCTAATTTCTCTTTTATTGCACTTTGGTCGCCAGTTCGCTCTTTTTCTTGAATCGAGTTAATGCGTATTTGATTTAACATAAATATTTATCTTTATGAGACATATCAGTTTGGACAAGTTACAAATTTATCATTGTATCTTGCATAAATTCGGGTTTCAAAATTTTCTCATAGCAAAATAATAATAATTCTGAAAAGTTAAATCTTGTAATAATATCACAATAAGCAATGTTATAAAGAAATTAAGTTTATTTTAAGGGTATTAGAGAATATGAGTGATTTTAGCCGTTTTGACTTAAAATCACTAATTCAATCGTTTTCTTCCCAAGATCTTGGTTTTTTTTTTTTTTTCAATAAAGTGGTTTTTTTTCATACCGATTTGGATTTGTCTTCACTTTTCATTTTTTTTTTCGTGTTTTTATTGCTAACTTGTTGTAGCGTGTTTTGTTATCGACTTGTTGCGATGAGTGGAGGTGGCAATTTAGACCCGGCCCGTTGGAATAGCCCAGTCCACTTGGAATTAGGGTCGGGCTGTCTAGCGGCTGGTAGTTGTATCGTCTATGGTTAGCTTCTTCATGGGTTTTTAAAGTCATCATATCAAATCATATTTATTGGTATGGTGTAGATCTAAAATATTAGGTATTATAGACATTTTTTTATTATTAAATGTGTAAGTTTGAGCCGATCCCTTTTGTTATTAACCTGGATACTGTATCATTGTTTAGAATTTTAAACTCATTTTATTATATATTTTTATCAAATGTATTGATAATGTGAATAAATAAATTTCTCTTTTAAAACAAAATGTCATACAATTAGGATAAACTTTCTTCTTTTCAAAATATATAGTCTTTTAAAAAAATTGTCATTCAATTTATCTCTTTTAAAAAAAATGTATTTTTCAAATCTATAGTCTTTATCAATATCTTTCTTTCATTATCTCAAATGAACTTTATTATACTCTATGAAACATCTAAAGGAAAACTCAAATTAGTAGTTGAAAAATTTATAAAATTGTATCTCTCTAGAGCGAAATCTTTCATATCAACAACTCATCTCACCTTAATACCCAATAAAAAAAACCATTCTAAATAAATGGCTTTCTTCCAAAGATTATCAAACACTTTCATCTTCTAAACAAAAAGAAGGGGAGAGAGAAGATCTCCTTTATTTCAAGCTCTAGATGTTTAATAAAAGCTTCAAGGAGCATTGTTGACAAACATATGAAACTTTATTTCCATTTATGTTCAAATCATATTTTTTCAAGCATAGCTATCAAAAAGCTCCAACATATGCGGTCATATCCCATTCTCCCTAGAGATGCTATTGTATCAATTATTTCCATGAAAAAAAAAATGATAAAATCCAAAGCAGCCAATTGTTGAATCAATATATATCAATTAAGCACATGGAATGCCGCATGCTCCACGCGTGAAGAGATTTTACTTTATTTTTTTAAATATGGGCTTGTTTGCTTACAGATTTAGAAAACTATTTTAATTATAAAAAACAAGAAAAACAAGAAAAAAAAGTTATATATATATATATATATATATATATATATATATATATATATATATATATATATATATATATATACACGGTTCTTAAATTTTCTTACATAAAAAATATAGAAAAGCTAGAAAACACTAAATTTAAAGAATAACAATGTTTCCAAAGACCATAATTTTGGTGTTGTTTGTATTTTCAAAAGTTACACTCAATAAAGTTTTTAAAATAGAAAGCAAACATGCCCTATATCCTATATTTCGAAGAAAAAATGATCAGACCTAAGGCGGCGAATTGTTGAATTAATGTACCAATTAACGACATGGGAATGCAGCAAGCTCCATGTGTACAAAGAAAATTCAATAAGAGAGAGAGATAGAGAATCATAGTGGTGGAACCCATGGCTGCTTATCCCATATGGAGATAAGGTGAAGTTAATCCATGCATCCATCTCAATCACTTCTACTAATGGGTATTGTCGGCATAACACAATTCAATGATCGGACTGCCAATGCCCTTTGTCTTTTTTTAGTTTTTTATACCTAGAGAGTTTCTTCAATGCTGGTAGAGGTCCAGCGCCACAAACACAAATTAGTGGTAGAAAGAGAGGGAATTGCAGAATGTTGTAATCCAGCAAGCCCCCATGGGGGCACCATAAGCCCCCCTTTTGACTCTTTTCTCCATAGTGTGTTGTGTTCCCACCAACAACCCTAACGACTTAAGAGGTTTTAGTGGGCCAAGCAAGCAATTAGCAATGTGTGCAAATATTTCATTGACGCGATCAATCCCATCGTGACGACCGTCTATATATTTTTCATCCCCCGCCCAATTTCTTTGGAGTCCCGTACAATACAATTTCAAGAGGCCAAATGCAATCGATTGACTTTGGAAGATGAAAAAACAATAAAGAAAATGGTATTACTATTTTCTTCACATCACTCCTCAAATTACAAAACTTGTTCATCAGAAAATCAAAAACATAAACAACAAACTCTTTATAGACCGTCCCTCTGCTTTTGCTTTGCCAGTTATGGCGATTACCTTGTATGGAAATAAAGATAAATTGAAAACATTGAAGTGAGATCATTTTAGAAAATTTCCTGAACTGATGGTGATGTAAGTGTCTTACAGCTGGATGGTTAATGGCAGTTTATTTTATGTAGAGCTGAGAATTTGGGCCAATCTGACCCTAATGGGCCACAGGTCATTAGGTTCAAATTTTATTCAGATCTGCCTTTGGTGAGCTTAATTCGATTCTAGGTGGGCCTATGGGCCTATTCAGGTCAAAAGAGGCCAAAATAATAAAAACATTAAAAAATAAATTTTTAATTTTTAAAAAATTTTATAAAATGAAATTTTGTTTCAAATACTTATAATTTGTTTTTATGTTGTTAAAAAAACTATATAATAAAATATATTAATTATTTTTTAATATTATATGATTTTTAGTTAATTTTCAAATGAGTATGATTTTATTTTATTAAAATAATTGAATCATGATGACAATTATTATTTAAATATTATTTTTTTATATTTTTAATAATAAAAAGAAACATGTATTTTTTATAACTAGAAAATTAACTACTTTAAAAACATATTAACAAAAACATGTGTAATTATTAAAAAAATAAAATATTAAATATAAACCCAGTATTGTGAAATATGAAATAACATATTTCAAATGTTTATGAAAATTATTTTTATAATAATTTAAAAAAAGTTATAAAAATGGGTTTATAAGAATATGTTTTTAAGACATTTAAAAAAATTAGTTTTAACATATCAATCTTATATAAAATATCATTATTAGGGAGAGAAATTTTTTTTTTTTTTTGGTTGAAAAAGTGCTTTTGAAGCAGTATTTAAAATATTATTTGATTTTATACAAAGGCAAAATTTTTATTTGATTTGTATATTTTTAATATTTTAAATTTATATTTGAGAATTAACTAAATTAAAAAATATATAAAAATGGTCGAGACAAAGAAGTAAGTCAAGCGGTAAAACCGGCCTAACCAGGCGTGGCGAATTTGGGTGTCAATTAAGTAGAGTTTTGATCGAGGATTGTAAAAATTGAGGCTCGGTTCTACTAAAATTACAGGTTAAAGTAGACCGGTCCATATTCTCTGCTCTACTTAGAGATCCTACCTTTTACATTGGTATGATATAATTTTTTTGCTATCCGTTCATAGGGTTAAACTTGAACCCGGTTTTGATATCACTTATTGAGAGAACTCATGGGTCATTTCATAATGTTGGTATAATATTACCCACTTTAGGCTTGACCCTCATGATTTTATTTTTAGACTTCTCCCAAAAAAAAAACTCATAAACTCATAATCCTTTTTTTCCTGATCAGTATGGGACTTTGAACGGACAACACATTTGATAATAGGGATCGGTTTCTTGTGACTTGTGACTCAGTTTTTAGTGAAGAACCAGTCACGTAGGATGGTCCCGGGGGCAGATGGATACAAATCTTCTGATGGGGAACTGCACATCTCCATTCCACAATGAGATGGAAGCGTGCTGTGACTTGACCTTACATGAAATTATAGTAGCAATTAATGACCCACTTGCTGCTTGTTCAATGATGATTTTGTCAATATGCTAAGGGTGTTGTTCTCTAGCAGCTGATCGATCTTAAACTTCCGCGTAATATTCCTCTTCAAAGAGCTAAATGTTTAAAGGAAGATGACGTGACAGACCTCAACATAGAGTTGAGCTACAATCCATACAATAAAAAGGATATAATATTGAGAGACCTTATAGAGGCATTATCAAATAAAAAAAAAAAAACAAAGGTAGGCTCGAAGAAGAAAGAAATAAGTGTTGGCATGATAAAGACTCATTTAGGCTCCGGTGTAGCAGGCACCGATTAATATCTTAATTGCCCACGTGCGAGCAGGTAGGGCGCCCATAATTCCTGGCTGAAAAGGTATATTTGCATAAATGCGGGGTGAAAAAGATGAAGCTAGAAGAAGCTTCTTTTAATATAGAAGGCCTACGTGGCTCTTCAAAGTGGCAAGGACTGTCAGCATATTGCGTTCAAGAAAGGATAAGTTGATTAGGGATTTTGGTGCATTGTATCTGCAGAATTCCACTTGTGGGAAGATGGGGGTATTTGTATTCTGGATAACCCACTCAGCCCCCTCGGGCTTTCAACCCCATCTCTGGGACCATCATCAATTATGGTAAGAGGTTGAGAAGGTGACAACCAAAATGAAAATCCTCTCTATTGACTTGTCCAAGCCCCCCCACCCAATTCCAAATATCATCACATTATCAACCCCATGTTGCAAACACCCAATGCAACACCCAATGCATCACGCTGACGATTCTCCGTCTCTCCAAACTCGAAGCAAGAAACTTCCTTTTCACTATATATATATATATATTTTTAAATTATAGTAGAATCATTAATTATGGTAAGAGGTTGAGAAGGTGACAACCAAAATGAAAATTCTCTCTTAACAATTGACTTGTGTGGCTTGGACACCTCCCCCATTCCAAATATCATCACATTATCAACCCCAGGTTGCAAACACCCAATGCATCACGCTGACGATTCTGGTCACTCTCTCCAAACTCGAAGTAAGAAACTTCCTTTTCACTGTTTTTTTTTTTTTAAATTATAGTAGAATCATCATGTGACGTCACAATGGGATACATTATTGTTTATGGCCCGTGAAATTTACGTAGTTTAGTTGTGATCTTTCTTTGTGTTTATTTATGGGATCTAGTATTTTTCGCGAAAATCGGACGAGTCTAACTTGTTTGAGGGCTCTGATATCTGGCCTGTATAGCAATATATCAGTTATCTCAAATTGAGTCTACCAGCGAAATAGTAATGGCTGCGAGTGCATAATAATAAAAAATATCATGATATCTTGTATATCGCGATAGTCGTAAGGTTTATTCTGGCAGCTGCATACGTGCGTATATTCATGCTTGTTTAATATAATTCTAATATTTATCAAAGAAGCTACATCGCGAAGCTGTAGAAATGAGGCCTTGAAGGAGCGTCTCGTCTCGGTGTACCACACTTTTTGAAATATGGTGCTGGCCGGGGTGACGGTAAACAGTAGACCAACAATTCACTGCGAATTTCTTTCACTCTGCGCAAAAGTGCGCGTGCCTTCGAGTAAGCATGCAGCGTTAAATGCTGATAATACGTGTCGTGGATGAGAATGTGACTATTTATCATTAATAAGTCTTACTTTCACTAAGCTCATGAATCGTATCTTGAGTGTGAAAAGCGAGAGTCGTTTATGTTCCATCAATGACCATTTTTCAAAGCAACTGTTTTATAAATCAAAATCCATTGAATGAACTCAGTATTCACTTGAACTTCTCAAAGTCAAGGTGTGTTTGTGTGTAATTACGGTCTCATCATGACATGCGCGCCGTGACTCGTGACCGTGGCGGATACGTATATCACAACGAGAATCTGGGGTTTTCACGGGGGTATCTTATCACTGTTTATCTTACGACCAGCGTATTTTCATTTATTTTTCTTTTATGTGACCGTGAAACTCATTTTGGACGTTGTCCCATTTCTGAACGCTTGTCAGTCTCATCTGATTGTCGTCTACTAGCTGTACTCACGACATACGTCGAACACAGGCTCACGATTAATCGATCTCAGCAGTACACTCATGCACCCGTGTCATGCGATGTCCGGGTGCATAAATGCGTCTGATGTAACAATTGCATGTATCTCATCTTCACGTCTTGTGATAGTCTCACGTTCTGTGATTAATCATCTTGTCTTAAAGTATCATGGATAATCATTGATTTGTTTGCCCGTAGGGTATCCGAAATCAACAAAATTTATACCTAATACCTTCTTCTTTGTGGCATTCTTCTGAGTATAATATTTCAGGATAGATCCATAGAGATGGGTTTTCTTTGTGAAAATGACCAGGACTTATCTTGGTGGTTTTATTTGGATAATGGGGTTGGATAAAAGGGGGGGTGGTAGGTTTAATGGTTGTCACACAAAACAAACATATTGGAATATGGAAGAGGGTCCACTGATATCGAGGACACTAGGTTTTTTTTTAGGTTCCTTTAGGAAAATGGGGGTTTCCGGGTCTTTACCTTGCATTGGGGAGGATAACATATAGTTATCTCTCTCGAATCGGATCTTCCATTTAGTATAAAAGGCGGTCCTCGTTAAATCTCTTTGAAAATGACATTCAGCGGCCATTATCGATGAAACAAGTCACCATTCACTCCTTATTCGATGACTTCGTAAATGATAGCTAACCGACGTGTTGGATCAACATTAAGCATCCGTGAGCATGAAAGCTTACAGCTAGACCATTCAAGGTGATTCGAAGGGCAAAACCTAAAGTTGAAGAACGATGTGGCGGTGAGCTCACCTCATTGAAAAGCATGAAAACCACTTGGTTTACCTTGGGATCCTTCACTGAGTGACATACTTTAAGGAGGAAGGAGAGGTTTAGCGCTCATCGCCACAAGTTGTCATCCTCGAGGATGTTTAATTCGTGAGAAAAATGAGAGAAACTGAAAGAAATGGGAGCTTATGTCGCAAGCTTCCCTAAAAACCAAAAATTGAATAATGAAAAAGCTTCGTACAAAGTCTTGTCTGTGAGCTTTTCAACCCATATTGCAAATACAAATTACCAAACTAAACAAAGCTGAATACTATTACATAGGGAGAATGTGACACGAATCCAGAGTCGGATTGGCCGATCGACTGTGGGTTAATAGTTCGAGGTTCTGATACCACATGGTTGTGTCCCATTTATCGGGATCCGTATTTACTTTAAAAATCGGCGAAATGCTCCTTTGTTCGGGAAGGCTCTATGACTTGTCTGGCCTGTATATGATGTCAGCAGAGTTTATTTGGCAGCTCTTATCTGAGCATGTCGTAGCTTGTATAGTTTACCTGCTTCCACCTCTGATACATCCCTTTCACGGGACCCATTCACCATATTTAAATAAAAATATGAAAATTAACGATTAATAACTGATTCATAAAATCGATCATGATCACTGCTACCGTAATTACATCTGTATTAAGCTCTGATAGCCCAAAAAAATTTATCCACAATTATTTTACCACATGTGTATCTTAGGCCTTCTTCATAATCACGGCCTCGTGGGCGCGAATCTCCTGTGCACCTGTGCTGAAGAAAGGGGGAAGTCACATGATGGGATGGCTTAATGCGAGTAGAAAAATTCTCCCCAAAAATTACTCCTAAAATGCACGTACGATAGCGTATATAAAACATCAATATATTCCATATAAATAGTAATCTATGTGAATGTTAGTGTCATGTATGAGATGAGAGACTTGTCACAATTCACGTCGGCCGTTAGTGAGGATCGAGCGAAATCAGGGGCACGAGGCCCATCTGCGGGGCTACCGTTGGCCAGGTTCTTTACCGGGCGAACTTGTACTGTGGTTATCTGAAGACAATTCTGTAATAACAAAATCATTTTCATTTACAAAAAACTACCATAGGAATTAGTGTCCCTCTAATCCATACACATATATTGGTCTATTTACTTAGACATGTACATTTGCTATCTAATAAAACATCGGAGATCGTGAGCGATCTGGTGGCTTTATCTTTAAATTTGGCGCTCTCTTGATGTGGGATGTCACATCCTCATCCTTGTCTTACAGCACGTACCTCTGCTTGGATTGAGCACTTGGAGTGCTAAACTGCGGCAGGTGGGAACGTAAGCATCAAGACTGACCACCAATGGTGACGAATCCATGACTTATACATATGCATTTCATATATCTATATATATTCATATAACTTTTTATTTCTTATTAAAATGCTTTTGTCATTTGATGATATGCTACAATGGTTCATATCACATAACCTATTCTGTGAATGTCATATTCTTATACATATATTACTTTCATGCTTATATACTATATCATTTGTTATGTTCTATTTTCATGTACTGTTATCATGTACTGTTCATGTAATGTGTTCATGTACTAATTTCATATATTGTTTTCCTGTTATACTTTTCATATTACTTTCTCTTTCATGCCTGTAAATACCAAAGAAGTGGATATAGGAAACTTATAAGGGCGGCCGTTGTCTTCATTTGTCTGAAAGCGGTGGTCTATCGAGGCCGGCGTTGTTAATCGTTGTGCGAGACAATGATCATCTTATAAAGGCAGAAGGCGTTGTGGTGACCCTTTAGGAACCCTGCCCAAGTGATCAACGGGATCCTATGTCATCGACAAACGGGGCCTCGATATCGAAACGAGAACTGTATCTTTGCTTGGAATTATTCCACTCTTGGCATGCTGTCCCATCCCTCACTTGGTCGAGACCGCAGTGATCGGTTTTATTACATTTTACGTACATATCTCATGGCGTGAATAACTATTGTTATCATGATTGCTTATACAATATATATTATCATTACTTTCATGTTTGTCTTCGTTCTCATATGTCTGTAGCTTCCATACCGGTTCTCATATTTCATAATACATATATTCCTATATTTATCATGCATGTATTTACTCATTCTTATATTCATATATGCCTATCATTAGGTGTACATGTACTAAGTCCACTACGTGGCTTATCTTATATCTTGTGTATATCGCCGTATCTTTGTTGTATCATATCTTATGACATATACTATACATTTATCTTATGCGTTTTACTTGTACTTAAGCGGGCTTGTCTATCTCCATTAGTGCGAGAACTATAGACTTCTTCTTTAATACCCTTAGGTACCCTTAATGTCAAACTTATTTACCTTTTTATCATTTCTTATTCAGATACACACGTATAAATATTCGCTTACTTGGACCCGAGAGATAAAGAATAGATGAGACTGGAGTGCAATATACAGGAAAGGTATACGATGCCATCTGGGAACATAGACGTGCCTGCCGCGTGGTAAGTGTCGAAACACTGCGGGAGTGCAACCTTGGTCATGTATACGTGCACTTACGTGTCCAGAGCGTCGTGCGATCTTTGGCTCTTGATCATATATGTCTTGTCATTCAATATCCGGTCTTAAACAGTCCTTATAATTATCACGTGTTCTCTTAGCTTATCATTTTATTCTTTTTCTTCATACTTCTACATATCAAATCTCACGATACATTACTTATTTCTTGTTCATATCCATCTCTTTCTTATAATGTATTCTAGTGACTTTGCAGCGATTAGTCCACTTGGGTACAACAATATATTTTTCGGATGTGGATGCGAATGCCATTTAATATCATATGGTTAGATTCTGGGCTCAATGATCTTTCCATAGAGTCGAGAACACCGAAACTTGAGTTGGACGAAGGGTTATAACCTTAGAAGTTGAAGGTCACATGTAATTATTCAGTGACGTGGCACGACTGGCTTGAGCTCGATGCGAAACCTCGGTCTGATACTTAACATCCTCCTCAGGCATATGAATGGATTCTTGACTCAATGGGATTTCCATAGAGTCCAAGAACACCCGAAACGGAGTTCGGACGAAGAAGTTATGACCTTCAGGAGATTTGGAGGTCATCGTAGATCAAATCTCTGACGGCCGAACGACCTGACCTCAAGATAGCTCGGTCTAACACCTCTTGTAGACACCTAATATCCTCCTCGAAGCATATGAATGTATTCTTGACTCAATGGACTTTCCATAGAGTCAAGAACACCCAGAATCGGAGTTCGGACGAAGGAGTTATGACCGCTTAGGGGTTGGGGTCATCGTAATCAACCGAACAAGTTGACTGGGCGGCCGACTGACCTGACCTCGGTGAGCTCGGTCTAACACCTCTGTCTGAAACCTAATATCCTCCTCAGTCATATGAATGGATTCTTGACTCAATGGGCTTTCCATAGAGTCCAAGAACACCCGAATCGGAGTTCGAGCAGGCGGGGTTATGACCGAAGTTGGAGGTCATGCACGTGAGAATCCAACGAGACAGTGACTGAGCGGCCAGAAGTGGCCTGGCCTCGTGAGCTCGGTCTAATACTCTCGATCCTGACACCTAATATCCTCCTCAGGCATATGAATGTATTCTTGACAATGGGCTTTCCATAGAGTCTGAGGAACACCCCGAAAGCAGTTTGGACGAAGGAGTTATGATTTTCCCGGGGTTGGAGGTCATGCATAGTCCAGCCGGAAAATTGACCTGAACTGGCCAGCTGCAGGGATGAGGTCTACGAGGCTGACCTATGGCTTGGCCTCTCTGGGACAGGTCTGGCGACCTCTATAAGGACAAACCTCTCGCCCATTAGGCCCCATTCGATTAAAAAGACCATAACTTGGTCTCTGGGAGACCAATTGAGAGATTCAAAAGCTAACATCAAGTTCATTGATTTAGTTTACAATTTACCATAGGGGACTTACTGCAAATTACTTTATTTATGACCCGAGAGCCATTCTAGGTCCGGCTACTGCATATGATCAAAAATAGGAAATTTTCTTGGTTCAACTTGCAACTAGACCACTTCCCCAGAAAACACATATAGAAGCCTTGAGTACTTCTTAACTCGACCACAACAAGAAATAGTTTGGGAGTTTCCAAACCCAAACCATACACAAAAGAAAGGGTTCCAAACCATGTATTTAAAGTTTCTAGACCAAAACTAGACTTCCATACACACACATAGTTTCCATACAAATATTCATGGTTCCATACTCAAATTTCATAGTTCCTTACTTGTGATCTCCTTCTTTCTTCTTCTCTTTCCTCTTCTTCTTCTTCTTCTTCTTCCTTTCTCTTCTCTTCTCTCTTATCCGTTTTTGCTCTTTCTTTCTCAAGACAAAAATAGAATATTTATTTTAGTCTTATCCTTTGATGTTTATCCTTTTTATTTGCTTTTCTCCTTTGGGCATCCTTGACCATCATCAAATGAGGAAACCTCCTCTTTCCTTGAGCCAACATCTCTTAGCGATTTTTTAACTTTATTCATTTATAATATCTTTCTTTATTACTCTTGGTCCTCCAACTCTCTTTTTTACTTTAATTTAACTTATGTATATTCCTACTTGCATATGAATTTATTATACATGCACTTTGGGTCATGAATTTGTAATTTATTAATTTACCCTTAACTGTTGTATTAATTCCAAGTTCTTGCTTTTTTTTTATTTTTTATCTTTATTTTATTCCTGGATAAATATACTCTTCTTTACTTTATTATACTCCTAAATATGTTCGAAAAACTCGTTAGGTATATTTCGGGGTGTTGCAAAGGACTCCTCATGCCACAACCCGAGTCCCTACCGACTCCCCACACCCAACGCCTAAGTATGAAAACCATCATCGGTGTTTCACCCAATGACTTCAAACCATTAGACTACCCTCCACTTTATTATCAAATCCCGTGTGCTTATTCAAGGCAAATTTTGGTCTCACCAAGCAGTTTCTCGTGATTGCCTTCCGACACTTTCGTGAACTTTCATCGCTGGATCCATATATCTGACCAAGAACAAAATTTGGGTCTTTCACCCTAGGGAGGACTTGCCCCATCTTGCTTTACCCAAACACACGTGATTTATTATTATTACTGTTTTACCCAATCATGAGTCTCACTTGACGCTGGGTCTCCATTTCGAATACCACACATTCACCAAGAATGGTAAATAATAAGATTTCATGCACACACACCCGACTCGCGATGTGATCGTGCATATGAATGCATGACGTCAATGCATTTTCCTTCATGTTACATGTATATACGAAATTGCTATACGAAACATTACTGTAATTCAATGGACAATTATAATTTTTACATATAATTTACATTCATGCAATCTACATTAATACATCAATTAGTATGCATCAACATAATTTCACACACGCATGTTATTCATAAAAACTATTAACACACAAAATGGTCCAAATCTCTGACTCCACATAATATAAAGGCACCTCATAATCCCTTCCACTAGTCGGCCACCAATTATTGGGATACCAAAATACACCACAAAAACCCGAAGACACGCCTCCGGGATCAAAACCAACCCGAACTTACCTCGATATCGCCCGAAAATAGTCTTGGGATTTCAGCTGGACTGTCTGACAACAACTCGGTAATTCACTAGATCAGTTCCAAAACAGCCTCGAATAACCAGACTGCTCAAAACAAATCCCAAAATTTCTACACTCGCTCCAAAAAAAAATTCTTAGGGACTCGAAATTTATCGCCTTCACGTTTAAGCCAACCCAAGCCATTAAATGACCTTTTAGGATAGAAACAACACAAGTAGGAAAAATTCTTACCTCGTGGGAGCTCACCTAAACTCCAAGATTAGTACCCACGCTGCAAAGACCGTTGCATCAACTTTGCCTTCAAATTTCGATGAAAAACCCACGGCCCACTTCCATAAATACGAGAAAGCAAAAGATAAGAAAAAAAAAAAAAAATCTCTCCCTCACGCACTCTCTCTTCATCCGAACCCCCTGCCCTCTTCCTTTTGACTTTCGTTTTTATCTTCTTTTTATTTTTATTTTTAATTAATTAATTATTATTATTATTATTATTATTTTGATAAATTATTCATATTTCATATTCATTCTACCGTTTAATTCAAACAATTTATTTCTTTCAATTCAATTTTTTTAAACGAACTTGCAGCTCATTTCCCGAATTTTCAGATTTTTTGTAAAATCTCTGGCCCCCGAAGTCATCACGCTTATGACCCGTAAAAATCGTAAAATATTCCGTTTATCTCGCACTACCGAAACTTTATGGTCACTAGATTTGCGAGACTCTAATTTAACGGCGTAGTCCCTTTCATATCCAAGATCTAGAGAATTTCAGACTTTCGAACCATTATGACAATTTATTATTACATATCATTTTCACATTTCAAAATTTCTAATTTTTCAGTTTTAAGGTAGAAAGTAAAAAAATAAAAAGTCGAGTTTGCAGGCATTTCATAGACTCAAATTATTTCCCGAATTTAGCAAGGCTTGTAACTCCAGATCTTTCGCCCTCACTACTACACTTCGTTTTGTTCTGCTTCGCGCTCTACATCGTAATCGAATTCTTCATGCTTGACTTGAATCCTTGTCCTCAAGATATATAGCCCCTAAAAACAACCAAACTTGCCACAAAATTTGATTAGTAGCCTTGCTAGGTCCTTAACATGCCACAAAATTTGATTAGTAGCTTTGCTAGGTCCTTAACATGCCAATTGGATTAATTAGGGTGATTACTACACAAAAAGTACTTAAAACATAGAGTGTTAAAGGTATAAAACATCACTTTTTGGGTAGTAATCAATCATATTTAATACCTATAATTATTCTCATTTAATTTCCATATGTCTAACGCATATATCTCAACATGTAACACCCCAAAAATACCCTATAATTTTTTTTTTCATAATTTTATTATATATTCTGGGTATAAATTGAGCCAACTTGGATATTTTCCAGGAATTGTTAAATGAATGTTGATTAAATTATTATATGGCTAAAAGTCAAATGCAAATATTAAATGCTTAAATGAGAAATTAATTGAACTCGGAAATAAATCCAAGTGAAAAAGGGCAAAAAAAAATTGGAAATTGTGAAATAAGGACCTAAAGGTCATAAGTTAGAAAGAAGAAATGTCTAAGTGTGATTAATGATAATTTAAATGCAAATAGAAACAAATAATGGGTAAACTAGCAATTAGGAGAACTTAAACCCAAAACTGATTTAAAAAGGCGCCAATGCGCCTTATGTGACATAGATATTTAAGACAAAAAGTGGTCTTGGAAGCTCATTTTGAGCAAAACGGTTTGAGAGAGAGAGGAAGGGGGAGCTAGGGCTTGCAAAGTGAGGAGGTTGTGATTCTTGCTCCATTAAAGCAAGAGTTTAAGATATCAAGTTGAAGAAGAAAGCTTGGCATTGAAGATTGAAAGAGATTTAAGGTAAGAAAAACCAAACCCTAACCTCCTTTCTACTTGTGTTTGAGTTTAATAAAACCCCAAATGTGGTATAAAAGTGTTCTTGAATGGTTTTAGTTTAGTTTGAGATTGTTTTGTATTGTTTAGATTGGTTTGTATTGGTTTGGAAGAGTGTTTGTAAAAAGGGAAAATGTTGGGTTTTTCAGAAGGAAATTCACAAAATTTTGTCAAGACTCCCCGTTTCAGTTTTGACTATAGATTAAGTTATAATCATCCAAATGAAGTGATTCCAATTGGTAAAGAACCATAAGAGATAGGTCTACAAATGTATAGAAGGGACTAGTAGCAAATTGTAAATCTAAAGCTCCCAAATACGGGCTTAAAAGTGAGATTGGGTAGCTCAAGGGTTATGCTCTGTTTTGGGTATTGTTATAGTGTTTTGGCCATAAGTTGAGTTTCACTCATCCAAATTAAGTGATTCAAAATTCTGGGTAAAATAGATTTCTAGGGAAATAATTTACTTGAAGGAAGTGTATGCAAATTGTGTGACGCCCCAAATCCCGGGGGTCCGTTGACTACCCGTCAACCCGCGGAATACTCATGAATGTCGGGTAACCCGACCCTATTCATGAAAATCGGGCAGAGTCTCATTTGTACGGGGAGCTCTACCCAAATACAAACTTGTCCCAAACAATCAAATATAATCCAATATGAGTACAAATGGCCACTTGGGCCCATATACCAATGCTCATCAAAATACACTAACTATATACCATAGTTTCAAGAGCTTAGCTAATTTACCCTTATACAACATATATTAAAAAAAGTTTAAAACATTCTAATACACGAATACATCATAGCAAAACCAAAGCCAACCCTGCTTTCTTTTAAAGCGACTCTATGATGAGCCGTCTCTCGTGCGCCCCGTGACCAAATAATATAATTCCCGACAAAAAGTGAGCTTAATGCCTAGTATGAATCACCATAATCGGGTTACTCTCCACCTAAGCGCATATGGCAATGCTCCATCGAAAAACACACATTCAAGTAAATGTGTGATCCTACCTGAATGTCTACATGACCAACTCATACCCCGAGTCCTCACCGACTTCACACTCTTGCCTCCAAGCCATGTATGAGAAACTCATTTTCAAAACAAAGATATTTTGTTTTTATTCTCAGGACAACCCTCCGATATAAGTAGTGGACCGACTTCGATGATCTTTTTAGTGGACAACCCTCCAATGTATATCAATTGGGCCGACTCCGATGATTGATATTTTATATGGACTACCCTCCGATATTGTAATAGACACACTCCGATAATTATTATTATTAGTCAACCCTCCGAAACCACTATCTCAATAAACCACCTCATGCACTCACTTCCCATCGCCTGGGTGCCCCAAAGGCATATGGAATGCATGATGCCAATTCCAATACAATTTATATAACACATGCAAATGTATCATCATGCATATATTTACATAATTTAAATCACACAAACATGTTATGCAATTTCACAATCCATTACACCAAAAATTAGCTCACGTGGGCTAATCAACAACCACGAGCAATTCATCTTGAATCACTCAACCAAACACATTTTCACACAAAATTAATTCGTGTCACTATTCATGTGAATAATAAAACCCTCGGGTCACTGTTCACGGCATATCATCCAATCATCAGTTCATTTTGGGAACCCGAATTTTATGGCCATTTCCGGCCTCATACACATCACACAATGTATGATTTAACGTGATTATTCACAACCCAACAAATCCCACATCAAGCCCACACACATCCGTAATCGCCCAAATGGCTCCAAAATTCTAATGTTCAGCCCCAAGCCTCGGGATCGATCAAACGGCCGTCTGGGCGCCCCAACCTAACCGAAACATCATAAAACACTTAAACAAAGTGTAAACCAAATAGGATAAAACTCCTACCTCACGGAGTCTGTCGAACCCTCAAAACTTAATCCACGCTGCAGCCTCGCCGCTAGAACCGCTTCCTTCTTGGGTTCGAAGAATTTCGATGGTCGGATCGCCCGGAATCTTAGAGAGAAGCTACACTTTCTCTCACTAAAAACGAAATCTCCAACCTTCTGTAAATTTTTCCCTCATTTCACGTTTTTCTCTCCTTTTACAATTTGAGAAGACAACATTATTTGAAGTTTTGTCTTTTTCCTCATTTAGAATTTCCAAAATGACATCTATGTCCCTTCTTTCCCCAGTTTTGACACTTGGCACTATCTTGGCCGTCTGTTTCCATCATTTCTCTACTCATGCAACTTATGGCACATGAGTACATGTTATATGTGACTTTTGTTACATCAAATATCGCTTTTACGCGACCCCGATACTGACATGCCTCGAAAAACATGCAACTCCCGACTGTCTCAGAATTTGACGAAATTCGACGTGTTAGCTAGATTTCGCGAGATGATTCCAATCTGAAATCAAGCCACATCCGAGATCTAGAATAATTTTGGTTTTGACCGAAAATTACGATTTTACCATTTTTCCATAAATTGAAATTTCTGCCCATATTCTCCTCCTAAATGCTGAATTTCGTCCCCAAATTCGGACAATCACAATCACTCACATGCATATGCAATTCGGCACTCTACCATGCATGTAAAATTGGGGCCATTTAAAATCCTAAACAACTAAACCACGTACTTCCCTAAACAATTAGGATAAGTGACTCGCATCGTGTCCTTTCGCTCCCACGTCGACTCCTCCACCCATAGTGCCTCCATTAATTAACCTCACGGTCTTAAGGCCGCAAAACCTAGTCACTCGCTTATCCAAAAATGCACACTCGGTCCCTCCTCGAAGGTCCCGATCGTTGTCAACTTCAATCCGTCCCCCAATCCACCACACGGCAGCCCTGACCATACTCCGGCTACGGAGACGTGAAACACCGTGACACCCACCATGTCGGGCTAACGCCAACCGGTGACGCAACGCCTACCCTCTCGATACCCGGCGGGCCCAATAAACCCCAATAGCCTCCCGCTTGCCGAACTCGACCACTCCTCCAGCATCACCTTCAAGAAGACGCTGATCCCCAACCTCAAACTCTAAGGGTCGACGTCACACATCAAGATAACTCTTCCTCACGGCCTGGAAATGTGAAGACGCTTGTCGTATTAAGTAAGCTCATCTTCTGAGGTAATCTTAATCGATCGTAACCGCTGATGGAGCCTCTCCCACCCTGCCTAGCATAATCTGACTGATGGCCACCCATACAATGTCTCATACGTAGCCATCTCAGATACTCGCCGATAACTCGTTGTTGTAGTAAATTCCACTAAGGGCAAATGCTCCTCCCAAACTACCCTTATGATCCAGACGATGCTCGCAGCATGTCCCTCTAACACCTGCATAGGTCCTCCCAGACTGGCCCAATCTGCCTGGTGGGTGGAAAGTCGACTCATGGTCACCGTAGGCCCATAGCTCAAACCCTCTCCAAAAGCAGAACCTCGAGTCCCTATCCGACACTATGGACAATCCCAGACATCTATGTAACCGGACTATCTCTTGAATGTACAAACAAAGTGTAATCTCTAATGTGAAGGTCATCCGCACTCCGGGCCAGAAAAATGCAGACTTCATGAGCCGGTCCATCATCACCCATACCGCATCATGTCTTTGCGGTGTCCGTGCGCGGGTCACAAAATCCATTGTGACGTTGCTCCCACTTCCACCTCGCCCACCCTAATGGCCTCTCGCAAGAGCCCTACCGCTTCCTCGTGCTCAAATTTAACGCACGTGAGACATCGCCGCACAAAGTCCCCTTCTCACGTGTCTCTTCATTCCGCTCCAGCACACCGACCGACTAAGATCCCCCGGGTATTATCTTCGTGCCACCTGTATGCACGGCTTAATCGAGAGCAAAGGAAACTCCCGAGAATCTCCTCTCGCTAAGCTCACAAATGGGAACCATTACCCCGTCCTCTATACGTGGTCTACCATCTCAGGTGTACGGTCCAAATTTGGCCACCCATACTGACTGCACTGGCTAATGGACTGATTTATCTCTGTACCCTCAGGATTCAATCACTGGGCCAACAAAGATTTGTGTAGCTACTAAACCCCCAGCAGCCCCGTGGCTCGGCCGTATCAGAATCCCAACCGTCCCACGCCTCGAGCATCCGCCACTCCCGAAGCTATACTCAGCCAATACTCCCGTGATTTCCGATCGAGCGCACCAAACACCATATTTGCCTTTACTGTGGTGGTAATGCAAAGGAAGTCACAATCCTCAGGAACCCATCCATCTACGTTGCCTCATGTTGAGGTCCCACTGTGTGAAAATATACTGCACTTTTTGTGGTCTAAGACACTCGAACTCCCCTCGCCATATAAGTAAGGGCGCCAAATTCAAGGCGAAGACTACCACCTCCAACCTTACGTCGTAATGCGGCACTCTACCCATGATTCTTTAACCCGACGGAACCATAAGCTACTACTCCTCCCGACTGCATCAAACACATCCCGCCGTCCCGAGGCATCACAATACACCGTGTACCCTCACTGGGTCCGAACCATCAAGATAGGAGTCGAAGTAAGTCTCCTCTTCAACTCCCGGAATGCCTCCCTCACATCGGGCTTCATCCCCAACACAACAAACTCGACTCTCCTTCCGGTCAACCTGTCATATAGGTGCCATCCGGAGAAATCCTCAATGAATCTCCTCGTAATACCCACCAATCCCAAGAAATCCATGTCTCGAATCGACTCGCCTCCCAACTCATCACGCCAACCTTCTCCGGGTCCACCGACATGCTTGATGCCGACACCACGTGTCCTAAAAATCTCACCTCGCAAGCCAAAACTCGTGACCACCGAACTCGCGCACAACTCCGATGGTCTCTCAACAATCGTAACACGATCCTCAAGTGATACCTATGCTCCCACTGACCGGGAGTAGATCAAAATGTCATCCACGAAGACTACGACAACCGATCTAGATAGGTCAAACACCCTATGGATGAGATCCGTAGGCGGAATGTCGCCATGATTCGTCAATCCAGCGGCATCACCGTGAACCTAAAGTGCCCATAACGCCACCCTAAACGCCGCCTTAGGGATATCGTCCGTTTCCCCAACCCTCAATCGATAGAGGTAACCCGTGCGGCTGTCCATCTTGCAGTAGACCAAGACTCCTCTCAACCGATCAAACAACAATAATCCTCTGCACGGGTACCGATTCTTTGATCGAACCTTGTTCAACCTGTCTGTAATCAATGCGTACATCGGCTGGGTCTTGTCTTCTTCTTCGCAGTCAGAACCGAGCGCCCACGGCGGCGTTCTACCTAACGAACCCCTTGTCTAATAGCTCCTGTAACTAGACTCACGAGTTCTTATGACTCAAGCGGTATTAATCTTATGCGGAGTCATAGAGATGGTGAAGTACCGAGGTGTAACTAAATCAAAAGTCTACTACCTCTGTGGAAAGATCGGGTAGCTCATTTGAAAAACATCCACATATTAGCACTACTAGAAGTAGATCTAAGTGGTCTCTCCTCGTCATCTAGGAATTGGGCTAAGCTGTGACCCATTCGCTAATGCGACACCAGACTCGTGGCCAATAAGGCGAAATGTCATCTTGTCCCCATGGAAACACCACCACGAGTCTTGCATCACTACGTGTAAAATGGTAACCCTCTCACAGCTCACAATCGATAACAACCACAGCAGGTGTTGTGATCCATTCCCAAGATGACATCGAACTACGTATCCGTGATCCTCGGGGGTCCATTGTAGTGGGGAGTCCTCCACACGAGATCGACTGCTTGGCCAAGTGACATATCATACCTATTCTGCTTCCTAATCACAGGAGAACTCGCGTACAAAGGCTCCTCACAAGGTCTCGACCTCCCACCGAAAATGACTCTATCACACAACTAATGCGACCAATGAATGAATCACGGCGCACGAATCAAATAACACTCTTGCCCGTAGGCGAGATCGTAACGTACCTGTATGATGGTGATCTTTTGTGGCATTTCATTTTGCGGTGTGATAGGCGTGGGCAGCCCTGAGACCCTTCGTGTCGCCGCACCTGTGGGCCTCGTCCTCTGCCTCTACCCGTACTACGGCCCTCTCGGGCTGCACTGTGAAATGGGAGGTGCTGTGTAAGCTCCACAAGCTGGCCAAACTCCTTTAGCTGTCTGCAGTCTTGTGGAGGAATGTCTTTTGTATCCTCTCTGTCTGCTCTTGAGGCGGGAATGTCGCATCCCAAACCATGGGATCCTTGTCTTTGAAATCCCTCCTCATGTGTCAGGGTTGCGATGTGGTAACCTTACACCATCTGCAAAACTGACCGAAGCAACTCTCGTCATCTTGGCAGGATGGTAGCGGCCACCTGGAACCTAAGTAGACTAGAAGCCCTCTACCTCTTTCCCGAACTAGAAGAAGACTGACTCTCCTTCCTCTTGCTACTAACACTCGCATCCCAGAATTATAGAGCATCCTACATCTCTCTACCTTAATTGAAGGCTATCGACCATGGCTGAGTCCATATCCTGCCAAGGCGAAGTCTACGATCCACGGCTTCGAATGGAGTGACTTTGTCCATTCTAGATCTCTAACCTTGGCAGCCGTATGCATGTACGTAATCACTCGACAAATCCGGGCTAGCTCTGTGAACCCTAGCCACATAATCATCCACAGTCATCACCACAGCCCGGCTACAGGAACTCGAGCCTTCGCATGCCTGCGGTATGCGGAAGTGCCCACGTGAGCGACTCACGAACTACGCCGTATCATGGCCTACAAGTCTGCAAGGGTCCTTTATTTCCACCATGCCAGGCCTCGCCTGTTTGGAGCAGCGGCTAACGACCCAGTCTCGTCGGTAATCTCATGACCTCCCAGCACCTTCTCGTCTGGCGTAAAGCTGATGATGCCGCAAGCCGGATCTCCTCCCCACAGCGCTGAATGTCGGAGGATGATCGCCACAAACCCTCTACAGGTTACTAGGACCTCACTGACTACACGCTATACGGCTGCATGCTATATTTACCGCGCAATACCTCTGACCTCAACAAAGACTCTTTGATCAAATATTGGTGGCCCAATTCGAATCTGGTGGTGCGACCCGGTGCCTGCGTCAGACACCCTCTAGTTCTTGTCCTCGACTGTTGCATGCACGGAGTTTAAATGGCAGTTAAATACAATCACGATGCTCCTACAGGAATAAACACGGCTGAGACACTATTCATACTCGAATATACGAGTTCATATTCTATGTCCTGCGTTTAAATGCGATGCGAGACAATTAATTCACATGTTCAATCATTTTATCCACTGAAAATTTTATTTTAAAGAATTTTCATTTTTCACAATTTGTCCTATTTTATTTGATTTTATTTTATTAAAAAAATTTTTCGAAAAATTTATGATGAACGATTGTTCATGACGATGTCAAAGTAACTGAGGGAACAATACTAAGTCAAGCGGCGAGTGCACCATGTGCGCCTGCTTCGACTGCGCCTGCAGTAAGGCCCGGTACGTGTATCTTGCCTTGGCGCGCCTATGTATTGTGTTATGCGCCTTCGCGTATCGCAGCGCCTAAGCCTTTGTGCGTATAATTAGGCCTGGTAGCCGTATCGTAAAAGCTTGACCTCGTAGGTGTCACGTTTGGCCACCTTAGGCCGCGCCCATCCTGATACACGGTGTATTGGGATACGATTCTCAACGACTCCTTCACTTGCGATACAACCCAAGCCATTCAAGCGCGGTTGCGATCCGCGATACAATCATTTGTATCGCTGACGCGACATTCTCACATCAAACCTCTTTAAGGCGATTTGCAATACAATACCTCACATCACATCCCTGAATTTACGGCCTTTGACCCCAGAAGCAACCTTAGTATCACGACTAATGTATTCTTACTTAACACCACAATCCAGATAAGTGCAGTCACGTATAACCTTAAGAGAGGCGCATATGGCCAATGCCTGGGTCTTGATATGAGATAAAATTGCAAAGTTTTGAAGAATTGTGTTTTGGGAATTAAGGAAAGTGGAGGGTGAAGTATAATTAATGGAAGTTTAAAAGTAAAATAATAATAATAAAATTGTAAAATAGTTGATGCCAAAATTCTACAGATGGGATGACAGAAAGCAGTTAGCCATTAAGTTCGTCTAAAGAATCTGAAGTGACCTAGAAAGTTTCCTTTAATTAAGGATAATTCGAATATTTTCACAATTTCTAGGCAACGAGTTTAGAGTGAGCACGAACGGGATTTGAAGAAATCGCAAAGTAGCGAGTATATTAAGAATGTGATTAGGATAAATGGGAGGTGAAGCGGGACAAAATTGTTTGGGGTTGAAACGAATCAGAAGGGAGAAGAAAGGACAGCGCGTGCAGCGTAAAAAAAAAAAAAAAAGAATAAATTTGGACGGACATGGGGCGTCGGCATCCAGGCATGACGTAGAGGTGAGGCGAGTGAAGTACCCATTTTATATTTTCTTTTTGTTTAACTACCGATTTATGGAAGTGGATGGCGTGGGTTTTTTTATCGGACGGGGAAAGCGAAGTTAGTGCTCTGGCACGGCCGAGGAGCTCTTGCATAGGTACCAATATCTCTTAGCCTTTTTATCAAACTTTAAGGTAGAAAATTTGCCTATAGCTTGTTATTTCGAGCCTAAATGCTATGTAATGGCTTGGGGAATTTCTGCTAGAAGCGAAGTGAAGGTAGAAGTAAACTTTAGTCACGAGAATTTTTGCAGGTAGGTTAAGATTTTAGGAATTTTTGGGACTATCATTCAGGCTGACCTTTGGGGCTGGGTGATTTTACAGGACTGTTTTTACCTGGACCAGGTTGGGTTGAAATTTCAAGAGTGCCAGCGAGTGGGACTGAGTCGAGACCAAATTTTTAGAAATGTTTGAATTTTAGGCTCTGTGGAAAGTCATGAGTCAAAAAGTTTGCTAAAGCAGATAGTTTTTATGGGGCATTCCGTGTCAGCACGTGGACATTTTGGTCAATTCACATCCTGTGTGCACCTCAGAGGTCCTTATCGGACTGGGGCCAGCAATGGAAGTTTTTATTAGAATCGAAGTTAGATTCGATATAGTCCTTTTTAAAAAGCACATGTATGTTTATGGTTAAAGCGTTGAGGCCCAGAGGCATTTAGTACTGTACTTAGCATCGTGGATTTGTGTAGGCGATTTGGTATCAAACGAGGAATGTAAGAGTGTGACAAAATTGTAAGAATTAGTCAGAGAAAATCTTAGTCTTCGAATCCTTTTTAAAACGAAAGTATTTAAATTACAAGTTTATGCAAAGTGTTTTGAAGAAATATAAATTTATAAAGCATTTTTACCTCTCACTTGATATACTTTCGACGAAAAGTTCGATTTAGGTATTTAAGAAATAGTTTAGCTGGCGTTTGGCAAAACCCTAGATGGCCTGTTCAGTTTCAGTCGGTCTCCCATTTTGAGTTAATGCATAGCAGGTTATGGGATAATATGTTTGAATCTCATGAATGAATTGTAGCATTGGAAATACATGATATATGATATGAGAGTAGTAAATGAGGTATACATTGAAAGCATGGTATAACTAGCCGATATATTAGGCATAGTTAATGATAAATGCTATAAGAGTTAAATTGAATATGGATTAAGCTGTATAGAACCCTTTAAGCAGCTGAAAATGCTTGGCGTGTGAATTTAACTATCTTTGCCTTATGAAATCTCCACGAATGTAAAGAGAAGAAGCCCGAGGGAAGTATGCAGTAGCAGTCATAGAGCGATGTATAAATTGTATACTCGAATTTTGCATATCATCTTTTGAATAAGTAGTATTTAAACAAAGGGGTTAAACCACAAACTTGGAATTTTAATGTATCATCTTGAAGAAAAGGACATAGATGCTTTTCTTTGTAAATTATACCTTATTTTGTTAATGTGGCATGGGCTTAGAGATTTGTATATTTGTAAATGATTGTAGGCTTGCCCTACAAAGTGGCAGATTTATGACTAAGCAATTAATACAAATATTTATTAAGATAAATACAAGCGTCGAATGCCAGAGACACTTAGGTGAGATAATGTTTTGGTGGGCTGAGTTTGGTCGCGACATTTGAGAAATAAAAGTCAAATCAAAGCGATAACTAAAAGTGCAAGGGCGTCCACTTGGGTTTAGTTGGGACTGCGCTTACCAGGTCGGATCAGACTTAGAAGTCGCTGCATTTAGTGGTATCGAACTGGGGTTTAGGCGTTACGGAAAAAGGGGCCATAAGCGATTTTGAAAAAAGATTTTGAAAATGGTGACATACTTAATTTTTTTTACATAGAAGTGGATGATATGACTGGCGGATCTTATCGATTTTAATGGGTGAGCATGGATAGTTCGGTGCCCATAGAGTCGAGGTGACCGGGGTGATCTTGATAGTCACGCTGGTGGCATGTTTGGGTGGACAAGCATCTCATGCTCCACCAATGAATGAACGAGGAACAAGTAGTAGAATCGCATGGGTATCCTCCAACGGGTTAACTGAGCCTTACAAAGAAGCCAGAGGCGGCCGGTACGCAGTGCCATGTTGATCGACCATTGAAAGAATGGCGAGAATGCTAGGCCGTTAGACTTTATGGGAAAGAAGATGATGAACTGCTATGGCGAAATTAGCTCGAGAAGGTGGCGAATGCTTGCCCAGTATATACGGTGAAGAGAGATGGAGTCATCTTGCGACCTCATTACTGCGAGGGATGAGGCTTATCGGTGGTGGGTTTGTGACCGGGGACGCTCACGAGAGGGTTACATGGAGGTTCTTCTTGGATGAGTTCGAAGCAGCATTATGTAGACGCATTTATTTAAACGACCTCGTGAGTTTCTTCATAATGAAATAGCGAGGCAATCAGTGCTATCAGCAGTCATTGAGAGAATTGCACAGTTGACGAGTATGCTCTGGAGTATGTTCGTAAGTGAAGTGAGAGAAGTGTAAATGGGGGAGGATTTGAAGGCCTTCTAGCGACCACATTCGGGGCCCCATGTCACGGGGGATTTTGCCAGCGTTCATCCAAAATCGCGGCATGCGCTCTAAAATGTAGAGCAGTAGAAAAGAGAAGGAAATGAGAAAGATAGAGCGAGAAAGAAAATCCCGATCGATCAAGTGCTCATTGCGGCGGTAAGAGATCCAGGGGACACGGGATCCCGAGACGGCCTATTCGGCTGGGGGCCGCGTGGGAGATACTATCTGGCGCCGTTGGTAGCAAGTGCACAAGGAGGTGCCTCTAAGGACGAGACTGTTCCTCGTTGTCCCCGTGTGGAAGAAACACAAAGAGATTGTTGGAGATTGGTGGTGCTTGCTTGCTTGGGTTGTGGATCCCATAGACGCAATCTGAGGTGTCACTAGGGCACGCCCTTCCGCACCTGAGCCAGGGACGTGTTTCATCCCGATCTCACGAGGAGGGTGGCCCAGAGTGTTGCATCGCGCAAGGTGTTAGGGACGAGGACGCAGTTGCGGGAAGGCCGGTTGCAGGTAGCTCCACGTGGCTGGGCGTATCGATCTTGGTGGAAGTGCGGTGCCCGATGTGATGTCGGTAATTTCACTATCTTTGATACTTTAGCCATGCATTGATAGACCGGTCAACTCATTCATGTGACGTATTATGACATACCCAACTTGGAAGTGAGGAGCGGGAGCATTCTGGGGGTGGCTTGAGTGATGCATGATATCTTGGTATTGAACGGCTGGGCGCCGAGTATGTTGTTGTGAACAAAGTGTATAAGATTGTCCCATCAAAATCTGAGAGCATGAATTTTGGGAGATTTGATTCGGAGTTATCCTTGAGGAATTTGATGCTGTGGCCAGGGGATGGTAGATTTTATCAGGCAAACGATAGTTGATTGTAGGGTGAAAGAGTGGCCAGTAATGACAGGGTATTGACGGGTGAGTTATTTTCATCGGCAGGCGAATCACCTCTCTAATACTTATCTCCACTGCATTTGTTTTAAGACAAAAGGCTGGTAGGGAGGATGTGAGCCTTACCTGGCGAGGCTTGTTGTGTAGCTTGGGGAGTACGTCTGATCAAAGCGAGGAGCTACAGTGTATCAGATATCCTGCAGATTAGTGACTTCGGACGCGTGTTTAGGAAGGTTGCGGGGTGCCTCCACAAGGGAAATTGGGTTTGCTATCGTTGTACGGTGCCACGGCATCCATTACGTATGGGGAGTATAAATCACTTGAGCTAAAAGATTGAAATTCGCGTTACTTGAGCTATGAAAAGGGTTGTTCGATAAATTAACATCACCGTGGGAGCTCCTGTCTTTGTGTTGGCGAGAAGAAAGATGGTAACCATTTATGTGTTGATTATAGACGTGAACAAGTTGACGTAAAAAGAATAAGTATCCGTTACCTGGAATTGATGATTTGTTAGCGACCCGATTAAGAAGAGTCGCAATGTCTTTTAAATTGACTTACGAGATGCAGGTATCATCGGAGTTGAAAATTAAAGATGACGATGTGCGCTAAAGCGGCGTTTAGAACCGCGATATGGACATTATGAGTTCCCTTATGTCTGCGTTTAGTTTTGACCAATGCTCCCGAGCGTGGCTTTCGCGTGGACAATGGGTGCGTGTTTTGGCCAGTATGTGGATCAGTTTATGTGATGTTCATAGGCGACATTCTTGTGTATTCGAAGATCCACGAGAAAGTCATGACCCTTTTAGCCAATTAGTGTTGGAGATTCAGAAAAAACGGGTTGTGCACGAAACTCGGTAAGTGTAATTTTAGTTGTTGCGAAGTGTCCTTTAAAGGCGCATCGTATCGAAAGAAAGGCGAGTGGATCAGAAAATAAGAAGTAGTTGTCGAATGGAAATGCAGTAATGCAATCACGTAGTTTCACTGGAGATTTATGGCAGGATTTACCTGAAGATTGTTAGGGGTTTTCTATGATTACGACCCCGTGCGCCAAGGGGTTACTCGAAAAATATAAAGTTTGAATGGGTGAAAGAAAATGTCGAGGAAGTTTAAAGCTAAAGCATTTATAGCAGGGTTAAATTTGCTTACTAAGTAAACCTACGATAAAGAATATGTGATCTATAGTGATGCTTCCCACTAAATGGACTCGGATGTGTCCCTAATGCAAGAGTAAAGTGGTAGCCTATGCTTCAGACAATTGAAACCACATAAGAAAAGAAAGAACTACCACGCTGATTGGGGGTGGCTTTTTCAGTGTATTCTTGAAAATTGGAGACATTATTATTTGTATGGAGAAAAGTATTTTATTTACGATCCTGCCAAGAGTCTTAAGTATTTGCCTCCTAGCGAGGAAGCAACTTGAGACATAGCGGTGGATGGAGTCGATAAAGATTATGATGGCATTGATTGACTATCGCAGGAAGGCGATGTAGTAGGCGTGATGCTGTGAGTAGAGGAAGGCGATTCTGCCCCCCAACACTTGAGCGTTAAATGCCGATTTTGTATCATTATCGAACTGATGATGCGATGGTAGCGAGTGATAGCGAGGCCAAAGATTTGATGAATCAAGTGCTAGAGGCACAAAAGAATGATGAGAAAATTTCTGCCATAATGAAACAAATTGGAGATGGTAAAAGCCCGATTTCCGCGATGCGAATGAAAATGGAAGGTGTTGTATTATAAGGATCGGGTTGTGTACGATGATGATGGATTGAGAACGTGCCAGAAGAGAGGCACATGGTGGATCTTTTTGCTATCCATCGAAGTAGCACAAAAGATGTTTTAAAGATTTGAAAATGTCATTCCTAGTGAACCGGAATGAAAAGAGATGTATCGAATTTGCTTAACCAAGTGTTTGGTGTGTCAAGAGTAAAGCGAGCATCAAGTCCTTTAAGGTTAATATTCTCGAGGCATCACAGGGTGGAAATGGGGGGCCAGAGATCACCATGGATTTTGTGGTTGGATTACCATTGGCGGGGAGGTATGACTTCGTTTGGGTGGCGTAGTGGACCGGTCGACCAGATGTTTCACTTCCTACCCGTGCGAAGCCAAAGCTATTAAGCAGCAAGCTGACGAGTTTGTATCAAGAAATAGTTCGGTTACCGCGGGATCCTATATCCGTGGCCCCGAGGCCAGAGATCCGAGGTTTACTTGAATTTTAGGGAAAATTGCAAAAGAGGAGCCATGGGCACTCGGCCGAATTTGATCTGACGTTCCACCTTGGGACGGATGGGCCAATCGGAGAGTGATCAAGTGCGGAAGATATGTTAAGGAGTTAATGCGATCGACTATGAGAGATTTGGGATCGACGTATTTCCTTTGGTTGAATTTGTGTACAACAACGGTTTCAATCAGTATTGGAATGGCGCCTTCTGAGGCTCTATATGGAAGAAAATGTAGAACACCGTTGTGTTGGGCAGGTGAGTGAAAGAAAAGTGGTGGCCCCGTTATCTGGCCCGAAGAAAAGTTAAAATGATTAGAGAGAGATTAAAAGTAGCCAGAAGCCAGACGAAGTCATATCTGACATGAAGAGAAAGAATGTCGATGAGGTCGGTGAAAAGTGTTTTTTTTTAAAAGTATCGCCCTTGGAAGAGTGATGAGATTCGGGAAAAGAACAGGAGTTGGGCTGGTTATTGGCCCATATGAAGTAATCGAAAAAATTAGGTCTAGTAGCATACAGTTAGCATTACCTCGGACTGGAAAAGAGATATAATGTTTTCCATGTCTCGATCTCTGGTATCGTTCGGATCCGACACATGTAATTCTCAGGAGGCAATGATTGAGCTTAGACAGTTTGACATGCATGAAGAGAAGAAGACAATGTAGAAATTTGGCTCATGAAGTGAAAGAACTACGAACAAGAGAGAGATTTCCGTTAGTCAAGTGTTTGTAGAATCACAGAGGGCTGAAGAAGCCACTTGGGAAAGTGAAGAAAGAATCTCACGTGACGATATCCTGGCTTGTTTATAAGGTAAATTGAGGGCGAAATTTTTAAGTGAGGGAGAACCATAACGCCCCAAAATACCCTGAAATTTTATAATAATTTTATTATATATTAAAGGTATGAATTAGAAATGAAACCAAGATTTAAGGAAAAGTGATGAATTAAACAATTATGAAATAGCAAATTTAGATGAACAGAGAAATTTAGGCAGCACCAAAAACTCAAGGACAAAATTATAAATACATAAGGAGACCAAAAATCGTAAAGAAAAGGAGTAGAGATGAGCCATAATAGAAATAAATAAGTTGGATTAGAAATAAGAGAGATGAGGGTTAAACTAGAATATGCATAAGTTGAATTTCAAAAAAGGGGAAGAATCAAGGACTAAAAAAGCAATTAGAAACTAACCCAAAGAAAATGGGTTTTTTGAGGGCCAAACAAGACCTAAAGGGATATTATTTTGGATTTAAAGACCAAAATTGGTCTCATTTGGAGAAAAGGCAAGCGAGTGAAGGGAAGAAAGAGAGAGAAGAGGAAGAGGAAGAAGAAGAAGAGAAGAAGGAAGGAGAGGAAGATCAGCCAAGTATATTTTTTAGCTTGGGATCCCAGAATTGTGTTTTTGATTTCCTAAGGCCTTAGTTTAAAGGGGGTGTTGTTCCTCCTTGTCTAGGAGTTTGTGGAAGATCACCCAAACCCTTAGATTATTGAGTTAAGAGGGTAAAACCCCCAATGAATGGTAGAAAAACATGGAATCCTCCTTTGAGGTTGGATTACGGTTTAATTGCAAAGTAAAGGGTTGGATTAGATAACAAACCTAATAAATTTAATGTATTTAGTATGTGTATGGGATTTAAGACCCATATTAGAATAGTTTTGAAGAAATTCATGATAGGTCTTTGAAATAAGAGAAGGATTGAATGATAAATTGAGTAGAAAGAGATCATAAGATGAATTTAGTGGTCTTGAAGTATTTATAGGTGAGTTGATTGGAGTTGAAACATATGGAAAAATGGGAGAAAAACACACAATTTGGGCATTTCGAAGATTGTCTTCTCACCAGGGTACAATTGAAGTTCTGGGTGCAGCTTCGTTCTTGGTCATTTTCGTGGTCTGCGGTGAGGATTAAGTTGTACCGATACGATACAGTTTTCTGTTTCGACCCGGAGAATTTTACGTATTTTGGCCATAACTTCCTCATTTCTTATCCGATTTGAGTGATTCAGAAGTACAGCTGCATTAAAATAGACTTCAAGAGAACCAAACTTAGAGAGAGGGCATCGTCAGGTACTTGATCCTAAGTGGCCTAAAAATTGGCTCAAAGTGGGGCCGTGTGCGAGAAAAATTCCTGCATCAACTTTGGACATGGAAGTGGTCAGGGTTGTTTGAGCGTAACTAGAGTTTCAGTGCTCGAATTAGGTGATTCAGTTGGAATAGAACCCTTGGCACCTTAGATTTAAATAATTTTAAAGACCTGGGAGTCAAATATATGAGACCCAGACCGGAAAGAGTGGTAATACAAACTGTTCCCGAGTGTAATCCACCAGATGGCGAAACTAAGTTGGCATGAAATGCCATAACTTTAGTTAAGGACTCAATCCGGTGGAATGATTCAATTCCTAAGTAAAGTAGACTCATAGGGAATAAGAATGAGTCTAAGTCAAGAAATGCGCATTACCTCACCGCCCGGCAAGCTTTGCTTTGCCTCAACGATATTAGTTTAGTACGATTATTTGCATAATCACTTTAAAGAGTGAATAAATTGTATTTGACTAGGTGCGCGGTGAAGGCGACAACTGGCCTAGGATTGACATCGAGAAGGAAAGCGGAATCGATAATTGGTTAGTTCTGGGAAGCTCTATCCTTGTTCATTTATTTTGGTAGTTTACAATTAACTATGAATGAGAACATGAATCGATTTCATGAATGAGTATGTGATAACTGATTATGCCAGATTGAGTATGTCTTTGAAAAATAATATTTGAGAAGTGAATATGAGATTGAATGTGATAATCGATAACTTGAATGAAAAGTGAATGATGATAAAGGCAGGATTCACCCAAGCGGAATCCGTCGGAATTGTAAGTGAATATTTATACAAATGAATCTGCTTTGACGGGATGCGCGATCGGCATCAGTCCACCGGCTTCCCGAAATTATCGATGTCACTTGGCGGGTTACCTTGTCGGCATCGTCGCGATGGCGTATGACATTGAAGAAATGTCCACTTAGTAGGGATGCACCAATCGGCATCCGATAAGCGATAAGTGCGATATGACATTTAATTGATACCCGCGTGTCGGGATGCACTAAGCGGCATCGGCACGCCTGATGGGAGACGAATAAGTATTTTCCGATGTCGGGATGCACCAAACGGCATCCGGCATGATGGGAAGACCAGAATTCATAAATGTCGCAAGCACATTCACCGAATGATAATAAAGGCGTTAATCAAGCGGAATCAGAGAGGTGTGAATCGAATAGTCAAGGTGGAAATAGCCCACAGCATTGTGAGTGGGGAATGGATGTGCACGCTAGATACATGTTTGAATCTACGTAGAGTGAATTGTGGCATTGGAAATACATGATATGATATGAAAATGAGTAAATGATTTGCCATTGAAAGCATGAGTATATGCTTCGATATATTAGAGCATAGTTAATGATAAATGCTTGGGGGTGGGAGTGAATATGGATTAGAGTGTAATAGAACCACTAAGCATGAAATGCTTAGCGTGTGAATTTAACTATCTTGCTTGGTATCGAATGTAACAAAGAGGAAGAAGCCCAGATCGCGCATTAGTCATAAGAGACGATGCCGGCGTATAAGTGTATACTCAAATTTTGCATATCATGTTTTGAACAAGTGGTGTTTTTCATAAAAGCAAAGGGTTAAGGCCTTTGAGGCTTGATTTTTTTTTGTGTATCATCTTGAAAAGGACACCCAGAATGCTTTCTTTGTAGTGTATTTTGTTAATGTGTATGGGGCTTAGAATTGCTTTATATTTACATAAATGATTATGGAGGCTTGCTTGCACAAGAGGCAGAAAGCAGTTCATGACTAAACGAATTAATAAAAATGTTTGATAAGATAAATGAAACGTCAGATGAGCTAGGAGAGCAGTTCGGATCCATCGTCGAGATCGGGCCGTGGTTTTACGGTCGCGACATTTTGAAAATAAAAATTAGGCTGCATGACCCAACTTCGAAATAAGGCGTCCACACCGGTTTCGGTTTACGGTTCGCCTTTCGAGGTACGGATCGGGCTTAGGGAGGTCTTCATCGGAGTTGGCGAATTCAAGCGTGTTAAGCTAGATTTGAGGCGATTCAGCAGTGGGAGTCATTCCCAAATCGTCGAGATCTAAAATAATTTATTTTGGCGGTGAATTCCCTTTTCCATTAATTAAATTTCTAGGTCTCTAATTGCCCCAAGTGCCCGATTGTCGAATTAGATATGTAAGAACGTTCTGTTTGGCGGAGTGGAGTAAGATTTGGATGTAAATGCTAATAACGAGTTTTGGTGATCAAAGGTGGAACAGATTGATTCTAGTTGAAGAAGAAGTAGCACAACACGCCTTCAAATGAATAGAAGAACCATTACCAATTTATGGAGTTAAGACCCCTAAATTTAGAATATGATGTAAAATGTCAGTGGTAGGCATGCGACTGGTTGGCATTAAAATGTCGTAACGAGTTTAAGTGATCGAATGAGATGATTCCATTCTACTTTAAACCGAGGGCTCATAGGCTAAACTTTTCTTGAAGGAAGCATGGGGCAGATTATGGCTCATGTATCCAATAAAATTTTCAAGTGAAGAGGTATCGAATTGGAGCATGACGACCAGAAAGCTCCTAAAATAACTACACCATGTAGCAAGTTACATCATTGTATTTGAATAGGGGCTGATGGGAGAAGCCCTCATTTGAGTGGAGATTAAGATCGGAATCAGCGACGATTTTGGTTTGTAATTTTATCTTCTCACTATTATTGTTTTGAGTTTTGACTACGTTTGTTTATTATGAAACATAATGGGGTGTTTTGAAAGGTGATGAAGAAGTGATTATGAAATGTTTGCAAATAGAAATTGCATAGTATTGAAAATGAAACGTTTATCTGAATGTATATTATCTTATATATTCTTCCTCCTAAAGAGATTTAGGCAGCCCTTAATTAGATATTAACCATTTAGTTTTGCTTTGAAGGATAGATTATGGCATCGCAATGGGTCAAATAAGCGTATTCTGACGATTATATTAATGTGTCACTTTCAATTAAGCGTGCAGGGAGCCCAGTATCGATAGTGTTCACTAATTGATTTTTTTTATAACCATTTAAGCGACCAGTGAAGACCTCTTTATGTTATAAAGCAGTTTTTATCTGGCTTTGTAGCCATCGAGGCAAGTAGGTGATTAGATATCTATTATCTCGAAAACATAGGTCGGTATTAAGAATTAGAATCGAATTAGATTGATTTGAGATTGTGACAAGTGAAATTGAAAAGCATGGGTCTGGGTGGAAATGAAAAGAGCTATTGTGAAATGCATGGAAGATTTGATTATCAATGACTTATTGCATATGGAAATATATATTTGGGTTGATTAATAAACCATAAATGATTACAGTATATGAGCAAGTATATGTATTCCACACACATTGACATTAATCATCAAAAGATAAGAGTTTGTTTAGTAAATGCGTGATTTGATTTATTTGAGCGAGAATGGGATTGTATAGAACTACTAAGCATGAAATGCTTGGCGTATGAACAGTTTTTATCTATGCGGTACGATTGAATAGGAGCGAAAAGCGAGATCGAGGAGGCGTCAGTCGTAAAGAAAGATTGCGGAGTATGTTAGACGGCATATGCATTCACTTTATCTCTTTTTGAACATTGATATTTTGTAAAGAAACAATTTCAACTCAGAATATCTATTTGTAAATCATTGAAAGGCTTTATAGCGTGGCCAAGGGTCCTAAGTTGACGTCGTCGACTGCGGGCTCTTGTGTGTCTCATATCATGAGTAAAGGCAGCCCGATAGGGCAAATCATCCCGTCTTCAAATGGCGTAGATTCTGAAACCATACATTTACATCAGATCCAGAGTTATAACATCCGTCGCCAATACAAAACATATATTAAACTAGTTTGTTCTAATGTATACACGAAACATGGTCAGGCCACGGTCAGAGCCACGCCCCATAATCCGGACTCTAAGAACCTTGTCTGCACTGCCTGATACCGTACTTGAAAGGGTCCACGATGAGGGTGATCTAACACTGAAAAGTAGAGATAAATCCTACGAAGCCTCCTTTAGGTGCACATGCAAATGATCATTTCACTGATCGAACCCGACAACCAATCGTGCATACATGTTGTCTATCATGGAAAAAAAACTATATGCATGAGACAACACTCTGCCCCGATGTCTGGTCAACGCCCGACCCGCTTCACCCCCGATCACAGTCTGATGGGAAATCAATGAAGTCAGCGACTCCCATCTCACAACTGTGTGGTTATGTGATATTTATTTGTCGTTTCTTGTCTTTTTGAGCAACATAACTTTAGAGGTCTCACTTTGTGGGTCTCTTACACCCTCAGACATTTTTAGGTTTTCCTTTATTAGATATGGCTAGAAATGCAACGGGTTTCAAACTTTCACTTGAGGGTGTCTATCCACTACTTGCTACGCGGAACACTATTTGTTTCACATTTTCATTAACCTTTGTGAGACTCAATTGGACCGTCCATTCCTAAACCCACACGATTTAGCACCAAGCGTAATGCAAATGTTGTATCAAAGAACACGTATAGCGATATTCTTTGCATACGATGTCTGATTTGTGCCAACTTCAACGGCTTAGGAGCCATGACCCAGTAACGCAGAAGACCTCTACTTGGACATTCACGATTACACTATGTGTGCTATGAACACCGCTCATGTCTAATGCACTGACATTTCATATATTTGGTCAACATCAACATACATGCGATCATGTTAATATTCCACACATTCAAATCGATTACATCATATAAGGATATACTGCATCTTTTTTCTACCATCATTCGGTTCATTCCGTATCAACACATCATTCAAGCGTATGTATTAACGCTAATTCCAACAATTACTTAGGCAAGTAATGTCATGGTCATATTCAATTGAGATACTTAGCGCTGTGATCCGCTCTGACCCATTATATAATTATTTCGCATCTTTATCACACATATATCACCTCAAACCGACATGTTATTCAATTTATGGCGATAACACACATTAGCCATTCGACCATAAATCCCGGTCGTAGCAGCGCGAAATAATCTGGACTTAGTCTAGAAAGTCCTAGTTTTGTAAATGCCACCGCAAAACATCCGACGCGATTTCCTTGCGCCGAGACCATCTGCGGCCGGTTGATTCTGAAACCGATTCCAAAAAGCGGAAATTCAGGGAAACTAGAGCGAACCATTCTTATTTATGCAGCGACCATTGATTTTCTTCCCCGCTATGTAGGCTGAGCACTTTGTTATCAAATTAGACTTCAGCTGCTGGGTGTGAAGTCGACGTCTCCCAAATGTCGGGTGAGCGAGAAAAATTTATGGCCTTAGGAAATTGGATCGGAAAGAAAGCCGATTTACAGGGTGTCTGCTGATTTAAGGCACACCAGTTTTGCCAATTTCCTTACTAGGGAGAAGTTTGGCATCTGGGAACCTGTCGTTTGGATTTTGGACGGTCCAAGCCAAAGCTGCAGAGGCATGATCTTTGACCATGTGATCCTGAACAAACCACCACGACAGCCTAAAAATTATTCACTTTAGGGGAGGCTGGATGAGCAGGTAGGCCGTTACACGGCCAGGAATCAAAATAACTTGGTGGGAGAGCCACCACTCATAGTAGCGCGGTCAGATTCTTGCCATCCCGATCACTCATTTTCTTGCCAACCTCCTTCACTTTTCCTCTTTCTTTTTCCTCTGCTGCTCCCTTTCTTACTCTCTTCTTCTTTTTATTTTCTTTTCTTTTCCTCCTTTTCATAACTTCTCCTCCCTTTCTCTTTTCCTTATCTACCTCTCTTCTTACAGGTACGCTCCAATGGCCCGAATCTTACTACCCCAATTTCAGATGAACTCATGCATAGGTTTGAAAGGTCATGCATGATGACATGGCATGCCATGTGTCACCCCACCACATCTTCGCCATGTGTCCCTGTCTCAGGCCTTTGCCATCCTGTGTGTTATGGCTCGCCATGTAGTAATTCCATATCGGCTAAAGCCGTATTAGCGTTTCATTACCTCGAAATGCATGAGGAAATTCATTTGTCTCGGATCGACAAAGTCATTTGGTGATTATATTTTCGCGATATTGTTCCAGGTCTGAGTCGGTTTATCATGTCAAGGATCTGAAGTCCCAGCACCAGCGGACTGAGATTTCAAATAAATTACCGCGTTTGCTTTTACCTTTTTTGAAAAATTTGATTAAAAATTTTCACTGAGTTCAGGTTGATATGCCTTTCTTGTAGAAGTAATTATACTTTGTACTTGCACCCTCCTTTCGGCCCAGGCTCGTTTATGAGTCGAACAAGTAAGTTTTGTACTCATTATCTGCTCAATGCCTTATCAGATCATTTGTCAAAGCTCTTGTCCCAGTATTTACTCAGTTGGCATGATCTTTTCAAGTATACGGAAAATGTTTTGAGGGGGTGTGTTCACATTCATTCAGCTTGCAAAGTAAAATTACTATAAAGGCATACGGAAGCCTTTTCAAATGATTCAAAATAGACATCAAGCCAGTTAAAAATTGTTTTGAAATAACTCATTATTCAAAGAGATGTAGGGTAGATACTTGCATATGCTTGGAACATACTTACGCAATTCTTTCTTTATTATTTCGCTCCCCTCGATCTTGCTTTTATCTATTCAATTGGTACCAGTAGATAAAAACTGCAAGCTGGCGGTACGCGGCGCCTAGTGGTTCCCACATAATTCCATTCTCGTTCAGGTTTTTCAAATCAAAATCGCTACGATTTTTTACTAAACAAAATTTCAGATCTTTTGGATGATTAATGTCGATACAGAATACATATACTTATTTCATATACAATCATTTTACATAGTTCATTGATCAAATCCAAATACCACTTCCATATGTAATAAGTCTTGATAATCAAATCATGCATTTCACACAATATTTTCATTTCAATTCCACAATCATGCTTTTTCAAATCTCTCAACATCACGATCTCAAATCTAATTCAATTGTTTATGCCCTTAATAAATTTAACTATGTTTCCATTATATAGGATATCGGAATCAAACCGCAGTCATTAAATTTCGCAGTCGGTATAAAAGCGATTTATAACACGATGCGTTCACATTGGGCTAAACATTTAGTTACATTAAAGAATCAATTAGTGAACACTACCAATATGGTCCTGCTGGGCTGCTGATCGAAGTGACACATCAATACAATAGTTCGCGATCACGCTATTTTACGGCCCATATTTGGTATGCCAATCTATCATTCATCACAGATTAAATGGTTGCGGAATTCGATTAAGGCGTTCAAATCTTTTATAGCAACACCTCCTGACAATATGTACATTGTATAAGCAGTTCATTTTCAATATTCATGCAATTTTTATTTGCAAACATTTCTAATCAATTTCAACTCACAACTCAATTAAAAACAATTCAAAAAGTCGAATATTGCAAGAGAATTGGAAAGATAAAGACAAACCAAAATCGTCACTTTGATTCCGATCTTACGAAATCACAAGCTATTGTCAGGGCTTTCCTCCTCTCGTCAACCTATTCAAATGTTGACAATCACATATTAGTAGGTTATTCACACCTAGGAGTTTTGAGTGGGTTTATGTCTACCCTGGCCCACCACTTCACTTATGAGATTTTAAGGGACCACTAGTCATATTTTTTCTCATGCTTCGCTAAGAGGGTCTTAACTCCACTAAATTAGTAATGGTTCCTTCTACTTATTTGAAGCTATGATTTTATAAGGTTACCTTCTCAAACCAGATCATCAATTTGGACTAACTGAAAACTGAGTTATTGCGGTACACATCAAGACCTCAAATTATGAAACGAAGCAGTGACATTCTTACATAGGCATACAGCTTGAAGCAAATTTCTGGGCACTTTGGGGTTCGATTGTATACATCTTTTCAGTAATTTATTCCCCTAGAAACATTTTGAATTTTGAATCACTCAATTTGGATAGGTGAAACTCAACTTATAGTAAGAAACAACTCATATATGATACCGAAATAGAGCTTAACCCTTAGGCTACTGGCTCTTAACCCCCAAGCCCATATTTAGGAGCCTTAAAACTACAATTTTCTCCTAGTCCCTTCTATACATTTGTCATACCTATCTCTTATGGTTCTTTTCCAATTTGGGAATATAAACTGATTTCTTGGATTAGGTGGCTTGTAAATGTATGAGAAGTGAAACAAAGGCAGTCTTGTAAATTTTAATGACATTTCCTTCTAATAGAACATTTCTACTTTTCTACGACATCACTCCAAACCAATCAATTAATCTAAACAATGCCGAAACAATTTCAAATTGAACTAAAAGCAAGCTCCCGAACTTTTATACCATTTGAGGTTTTATTAAGCAAACACAAGTAGAAATAGGGTTAGGGTTTAGTTTTCTTATCTTAAATCCTTTCAATCTTGATACCAGCTTTTCTTCACAGCTTGATCTCTTAAACTCTTGCTTTGTGGAAGCGAGAATCACAACACACCTCCTCACTTTTCCCAAGCTGGCTCTCCTTTATCTCTCACTCTCAAACCGTTTTGCTCAAAATGAGCTTCCCAAGACCACTAGGTCTTAAATATCCCATGCAAGGCCTTGTTTGCCTTCTTTAAAAATCCATTTGGGTTTAAGTTCTCCTAATTGCTAACGTCGCTATTTATCTCTATTTGCATTTAAATTCTCATTAATCACACTTAAATAATTTTTCTAACCTGATATAAGTTTCTTATTTCACAATTTCAATTTTTGCCTTTTATTTGAGTTTATTTAAAGTTTAATTAATTTCTCATTTAACATTTGTATTTGCATTTGGCACAGCCATACAGCCATTTAATCAGCTTTAACTTAACAATTCCGGCAATACAGGGGAAATTTAGCTCAATTTATACAATATATAAAAAAATTACTTATGAAGTAATTTTAGGCGTCCCCACAACATGAATGAAGCTAAATAAACACCTTTTTAAAACACTTAGCATTTGGAAGAAAGGATTTTATGCCAGCCCGAAGTGCGCTCACGACGTGTTTGATAAAATGATTTTGATAAGGTGATTGAGTGGCGTTAAAGCTGACAGGTTCCGGTTCGGACCATAAGTGGTCGGGTGGGAAAGAAAGTGCTTTACAGCATGCTTCATAATACAAGAAACATATTATTCATTTTTCACGCATCTCAAGCATATATCAACGTCAAGTATCAATCATACAAGCAAGAATAACTTGGTACCCTTTATTAATTGTGGCATAAGTAATGCCCACAAAACATTCCACACAACAAGCCATAACAGACCACAAGATAGTTCTGAACTCGGTTAAAAGAAGAGGAAACTAGCCTCTACCGAGTCCCAAAATGCGGACTGGAAACCATTAAGCAGGCTAAAGGTATGTAGTCTAGAAAGCGAGCCATAACTTGGAGTTATAGAGGTCAGATTTGGGTGATTCAAAAGCCTAACATTAATCTCTCAGATAGAGCTACAATTTCCTTGAAGGATACTTGTCCAAATTCTCACTTTTTCTCAACTGAAAATCAGTCCCAAAAATCTGGACAATAGGTTCAGCCAAAATAGGGCAGTATGTGGCAGTCTCGGAAAACATACCATAACTTGGGTTATAGAGGTTCAATTTGGGTGATTCAAAAGCCTAACATCAAGTTCTCAGATGGAGCTACAATTTCCTTGAAAGATACTAGTCCAAATTCTCCCTTTTTCTAATAAAAAATCTGCCTAAAAAACTAGACATCATATAGGGTCAAAACATGGCACTATTCCATTGCATTATTTGTAAGCAAGCCCTATAGGAAAAGGGCAGCCCTAACCATGCAGGGTATTAAAACTCAACCAAACAACCACAGAATGGAAAAATAAACCAAAGTAGAAAAATCCCCTGCAACACTGGGCGTAGAAGAAAATCTAGGAAGTCCGAAGTAGACACTTCTGAACCAGAAATCTTTGATTCAGGGCTCGCTTGAATCCTCGAATAAATCCTTGCTTTTGGCACCCACGCGTAGCCCTTGTCGAGTATATGAACTTTCACTCTTGGCTCAACGAATTCCGACCTGCAGAACTCCGGGGATTGGAGGAAGAAAATTGGAATGCTTTATTTCTTTCTCTCACTCTCGCGTTGTTTTCGATTACCGTCCTCATCCTCTCCATTTGACATTTCTAACAACTTATCCTTAAGTTTTAAAGACAAGGCCCGTTGTCACGATAATACTGCGACTTGTTGAGTCGTTTGCTCGAATTATTTTATTTATTATATTTCAGATTGAATTAATTTTAAATGAACTTTACTTAATTTATTTTTCTACTTTCAAAATTTTTTTTTTAAATCCTGTTTTTTGGGGTCCATGAGGCATCCGACGTCCCGAAAATTCGGTTATCTCGGAATTTTATGAAATTCGTCTAGGTTACTAAATTTTGCGAGATGAATCCGGCCAGTGAAATGCATTTCGTCATCGAGATCTAGAAAATTTGAGCCTCCACTGAACCATTTTGGCAATTTATTTTTTTCCATTTTGAGGAAAAAAAAAATTCAGTTTCATTCTTTATGTAATTTCATCCCGAACATTCCACACACATACACATTCAAATCACATGCATATGCAATAGTCATTTTCATTATCAAATGACTAAGAAACGCCTGTAATCCTCGAAGCAGAAAGCGATAATGGTACATATAGTGTCACCAAACTCCCATGTACCTCCTCCACTTCTAAATCTGCCGCCTTTTTAGCTACTAGCCTCACGGTCTTTCCTGTAGACCTTATCCGAAACTATCCATCATCTGAATGCGAATTCCCTCTCGAAGATCCATCGGTGTCGACCATGAGCTCACCCCCAATCCACCACATGGGTGGATCTACGGAATGTACTTTACGAGCATGGGACATGGAATGCTATGAACACCCAAATAAAGCTTGGTGAGTAGTAATGGAAATGCATAGCTGCCCTTATAGCAAGTATCTCGAAGGATCGTTATACCTCGGATGGCTTTCCTTGTCGAGACCGACCCGGCTCTCCTCTCTTGGGTTTCACGTGAGAGCGTGATCGCTACCTCAGGGATGCAGGGTGCGCCGCCATTTGTCGGCATAGCTCTTAAATCAAGCTCTAAAGCGTGAGAAGGCGCTTTAAGTATCAGAATCCTTTATCTCACTTTAGGTGTCACCCGACAAGGCTGAAGAAATCCTGGGTGCAGTGGAGATGCTCTGCCTTCTCAGATCTAACTCATTTGGGGTCGACATAGCCTCCCATACAGTGCCTCATAGGGTGCCATTTGTATGCTCGCTTGATAACTGTTGTTATAAGCGAATTCCACTAAGGGCAAATGCTCTTTCCAGCTATCCTTAAAATCCAGGACGCATGCCCGTAGCATGTCCTCTAATGTCTGGATAGTCTCTCTGTTATTATCGATGCGAGGATGAAGCGAGTGCTAATCATCGCCATGTTCAATGGCTCATTGGAAACTCTTCCAAAATGAGTCGTAAACACAGGATCGGTCAGATACTATAAGGCCCGACACTCCATATAGCCGGACAATCTCTCGTATATCTGACTTCTGAGTCCTCCGTGTGAAGGTATCCATACCGCCAAAGAAAGTGTGCGTTTGGTAAGCCAGTCCACTATCACCCATACCGCGTCGTTACCTCGTGATGTCCGCCGCAGAGTGGGTCCTGAATCCATCGTGACATGTTCCCACTTCACTCGACCACCTCGAAAATTTCAGATAATCCTGGCGGCCTCACAATTGTAGCCTTTACCTCTGCAGCACATGAGACATCGTCGAACGAAATCTCCAACGTGTTTCTTCATCTTACTCTAGTAATACTGGAGTTGAAGATCATGGTACATCTTTGTGCCACTTGGATGCACAACAAAATGAGAGCAGTGGAACTCCATGAGAATCTCCTCTCTCGGATCTGTTAACTGGGGAACCATAACTCTTCCCCTATACCGAAGACTACCATCTAAGTGAATGGTCCAACATTTGTCACTTATACATACGTACACAGTCCCACGATGGAAATATCTACGTATCCTATCCACTGGGGACTCAATCACCCAACTCAGTAGGGAAGGCGTAGCCACTAAACTCCCTAAAGTACAGCAATTAAATCAAATCTTTGCGATTGACCTGATCTCAGTCTCGATAATGCCCTCCGAAAGTATACTAGCCAACACTCCTCATGACTTCCGGTTTAGTGCATCAGCCACCGCATTTGCCTTACTAGGGTGGTAATGTAAAGAGAAATCGTAATTCTCCATATAATCCATCCACCTGCGTTGCCTCACGTTTAGGTCCCGTTGTGTAAATATATACTTCAAACTTTTATGGCCTAAGAATACTTTGAACTATTCACCATATAGATAGTGGTGCCAGATCTTCAAGGCAAAGACTATAGCTGCCAACTCCATATCATGTGTGTGGGAGTAATTTGCTTTGAAGTGGTTTTTAATGCCTAAAGGAACCATAGCTACCACCGTGGATGCATCAAAAACATCCAGGTTCGTCCATAAAACAGCCAGTAATTACATTTATGAACATCGTCCTTTTCCCGGGACTATCGAAGGATAAAGCGCGTAAGCCTCTTTAATTTGCTTGGAATGCCTTCTCACATTGGTCATTCCACTCAAACTTAACCTTTTTTCAGGTCAATGTCGTCATAGGTGCAGCTAATCGGGAGAAGTCCTCAATGAACCTCTTATAGTACCTGCTTGATCGAGAACTCGTATCTCGAGTGACTTGGTCTCCCAATTATAATTGACCCACCACCTTAACCTTATAGGGTCCGGATGCCCGAGTCGATACCACGTGCCACTAAGGAAATCTCACTTGTAAGTAAAAGCGAAAATTCATACTTATTGAATTTGGCATACTTGGTGATGTTCTCTCGAGTCTTGAGAACAATCCTCAAGTGACCCTCTTGATCCTCCTCAGACTTGGAGTAGATCAAGATATTTGTCCAGAAAACCACAATGAGCCGTCTAGGTAGAGTTTGGAACACTGTGCATAAGAAGATCCATGAATGCCACTAGAGCATTCATCGTCCGATAGCATCGCTGTGAACTCGAAATATAGCCCACCATGTCCGAAAACATTTTGTCTTAAGGGATGCAAGTCTCTAACTCTCAGAAGCCGAGATAGCCAGTGCGGAGATATCATGGAAGTAGACTTGCGCCCTTCTTAGTTGATGAAACAAATCATCAATCCTCGACAAAGGGTATCTATTGTTGATAGTAACCCTACTCATTCTTGGATAATCCATTCATGGCCCGAAAGAATCTTGCACACCTTCTCATGGCAAACAAATCGGAGCTTCAGTGAAGTGCCGGTACTCCAAATAAAACCCTTGTCGACAACTCTTGCAGTTAGGCGTTAGCGAGTTCTTGCAACTATTAAGCGCCATGCTATCATAGTCATAGGAAATGGCGATATGCAGGAATGTAACTCGATCGTGATGCGCATCCCTATACGGAGATGGTCGTGGATTCACATCCGGCGTCCTCGAACTCATAAACCACCGGTGGGCTTAGCTTTTGTCTCGCCTCGTCTTCTAGGTAGGCTTACCATTGACCCATCAATTTGCCGTGCCACCTAGAGTCGTGACCGGCTCGGGTAAGCGTCATCGCTATCTCTACGAAACATAACACATATACCATTCAGTGTGTATGCAGTAACCCTCTTACGATCACAATCAATAACGACTCGATGTGCCGTCAACCAGTCTATCCCAAGGATGGCATCAAACTCTGACATGTCCATAACCCTTAGGACTCACATACATAAGCTTTTCCAAGGTTTCAACCTCTAAGCCCAAATCTCTCACTTATATTCAACACTCGCCTCCCAGATGTTCCATGCGTCGTCCACCTTCCTCTTAATGGCCATAGTTGTCTTAACCATCAAGTCCATGTCTTGTAGGAGCAGTTCCACAATTTTACCCCGGATTGACAACTTCAGACCATCCTCAATCTTTATCACTTTAGCCACATTACGTGCTGCAATGTAAACAAAGCGAATTGAATTCAATTAACCAGCCACGCATGTTGAGAGCACTATCATTGTTCCTTGTTTGGTTCACAAGACTCCCGAGCTTTTGCATGTCGACGAGATGTTTGAAATACTTGCCCATGAAGAGCTCACGGTACTCTTCCATGTCATTGCCTCAAGTTCATAAGGATTTGGCTGATCCACCATACTTGGATTAAGCCCTTTAGTGGAATCGTCTAGCACTTTATCTAGTGGCACGGAGGTGATTTCCATAAACCTTGAGATCCCTCCTTGTCACAACTAGTGGTGCATGTGCCAACTCTTGTGAACATACATCTTGAACTATCAGTTCGTTTATTTTTGAACCTAAAGTTTTGTTCTCTAACCTAGTGTTCCTATTTTCCATATACTTTACCGCCATATAATTCACATAACACATATTATCACGATCATGCTTGGCATATTAGAGCCTGAGAAACATGAAATGCCACGATGAATGCAATGGTTTAAACCCATGCCATGGCATGGTGTTCCATCATAGGCTGATCTCATTTGTGTGTTATGCACCAGCATTGAGCTCGGGTAATTCGCATACCTTAGCTCAAATCGCATGAATGTTACGTGCGACGATTGAAATCATCTTACGTCTGCGAATATCATGGATAATCATTTTTAATACATATAATTATTCCAGTTTAATTTCCATATATCTAACGCATATATCTCAACATGCTTCACAATACAAGAAACATATTATTCACTTTTCATGCATCTCAATCATATATCAACATCAAGTATCAATCATACAAACAAGGATAACTTGGTACCCTTTATTAATTGTGGCATAAGAAATCCTCACAAAACATTCCACACAACAAGCCATAATAGACCATAGGATAGTTCTAAACTCGGTTCAGAAAACCAGCTCCCTAACAGTCCCAAAATCTGGACACAAACCATTAAATAACCTAAGCTATAGCAGTCCCGAAAAATAGACCATAGCGGAGTTATAGAATTACGATTTTGGTGATTCGAAAACTAGCAATCGAGTTCTGGATAGAGTACAATTTCCTTGAATCTTAGTCCAAATTCTCCCTTTCTAACGAAAATCAGCCCAAAAATTGGGCGTATAGAGGTGAAACATGGCATTAAATCACCATACTTAGTTATTTTGTGAAACAGTCCTTAGGGCAAAAGGAGTAGAAGCAATGTAGAATGGAAAATAAACCAAAGTAGGAAAAATATCTACCTCTTGGAGCGTAGAAGAGAAAATCACAAGTCAGTGGTTACTTCCTGGCTCTAAAACCATTGATTTCCCGAACTCCTCGCTTGAATCCTTGGCGAAATCCCGTGTTTTTGGTACCCACGCATAGCCCTCATCGAGTATATGAACTTTCACTCTTTGTTGGACAAATTTCGATTGGCGGAACTTCGGGGATCGAAGGAAAAAGGTTGGAATGCTTTATTTCTTTCTGTCCCTCTTTGCTCTCTCTCACGTTTCCGTCTTTTTTTTTTTCTAGCAGCAAATCCCCTCCTCTTCTCTCCCATTTGACATTTTCTAACTTATCCTTAAGTTTTTTAAAAACCGAGGCCGCGTTACTTGTGCGTGTCGCGTCCGGTCGGATCGTTTTACTCCCGAATATTTTATTTCATCGGAGTTCGAGTTCGATTTATAGTAAAATGAAATTTACTTAATTTATTTTACACTTTTAGATTTTCTTAAAATTCCGTTTAAGGTCCTTTAGGCTGACGTCAAAAAATTGTGGCTCATTATCTGAATTTAGCAGGTCGTTTAGGTAATTAGATTCCCGCGTCTGAATCAACGGAGAAAAATTTGAAGTCCGTTCGTCATCCCGAATCTAGAAAAAATTTCAGACTTCTCTGAACTATTCAATAATTTTACTGTTTTTACCATTTTTCAAAAAAATAAAAATTTTCCTGAGTTTTACACGTCAATTATGGTAAGAGGTTCAGAAGGTGACAACCAAAATGAAAATTCTCTCATCGACACCCCTTATGAACCCTACGTTGGAAACACCCAATGCATCACGCTGACGATTCTCACTCTCTCCAAACTCGAAGCAAGAAACTTCCTTTTCACTTTTTTTTTTTTTTTTCTAAATTATAGTAGATTTTCACTATTTTTTTTTTTTAAATTATAGTAGAATCCCCTTCCTATCCATTACCGTCAAGTCTCAATGGCCACACTTCCTTTTAACTTATTGAGTCATTAAGTGAATTTAAACATTAACCGAACTTGCACTTTTTCACTATGACATTTTTATATTTGGTGTTTCATGAAAATGGTAAAAGTCTGAACATGTCCACAAAATGTACACTTTTGTTATAAATCCAAGGTATTTATGGACCGCTTCCCTAATTGTGCCGGAATAAGGGATAAAATTCTGCTAAGATTTATACACTTATAGAAGGTATCAAAGCCATTATAACAACTCCCATTGGAGTTGCTCTAACCTGTTTATTCTCTATGTACAGGGGGGCATACACTTTGAAATTGAAAGGCCTAATATGACTCCATAGCTTTCAATTCTTGAAAATACATCAACTTAAAGGTTTGAAGATAATTTTTTTTTTTTTTGAAAGAAACTACAAATAAGGAAGACCACAAATAAGATTAAAAGATGTTTCACAATAATCTTCAAAAGAAAATTTTCTAACATCTCTAAAAAAATCTAACCATCAAATATTTGAATCGTTTTGAAGAGAATTAAAAAATAAAATAAAGCGTTATAAAAAGAGTATTATTTTAAGTTATGTTATATTAATGAAAGATATTTGATGTTAACTCAGAATTTAAATATTTAAAATTATTATTAAATTTATGAAAAATGATTAGAATAATGGATTATTTGCTTTTAAAAAAAAAATTGAAACGTGTAAATTGTCATCTTGAGATCAAATTTTGTTAGGTTTATTACGAATTTTTGATTTGAAGTAACATTCAAATTTTAATAAAATTTGTCAAAAGGTAATGACGATCTTTTCCATGATTGAAAAAAGGGAAGACAATCATCCTAGTTTGACTTTAAGGCCCGTGATTTGCTGAATGGCATGCCGCAGAGATTACATTTGCAGCGTTTCTGCATGCGAAAGTATATGTGCATCCCAATTTTTTCTCAAAACATAAATGGGGTGTATAGAGAGATTGATGGGGTGTAATTAGAATTTCTCCACCCAAAAACCTATCCAAACTTTGTAAGAAAATGCCTATTTGTTAGCCCATAAACCCATTCAAAAAAAGATCGGCCCAATGTCAACACAATAGCATCGGCCATTATAGGTATCCATAAGCCCATAAAAGCCCATTGGGCACATGTTACAAAGCGAAGGTATCCATAAGCTTCCTATCACCTTCGTATTTATTATTAGTACTTGTCATGTCGTATACCGATTGAGGTAAACGTTAATACCCTAAAAGATCTCCATTGACATACATCTGAAGAAAACGAAAGAAAATTCTTACAAAAAAATATAATAACATTGAAGGAAGACATAATAACCTTTAAAGGTATCTGTATTCTGTAATACAAATACAAAGACTTGGTGGCCAGCAGGTAGATAATCAATTTAATCAAACTTGTAGATTTCCCTAATTCGTAATCTTCTTTAAGAAAAAAGGTCAGATTTCGAAATACATAATAATCTTGAAGGAGTTAGACTTCGAAAAGCAATCATAGATCCTCGGGGGTTGACGGATCCTCTACGGTTCGGCGCTACCGATCCACGATCCACAGAGTAGAGACCTGCAACCACAAAAATCATAACAAAAACAAACATAAAAAATGAAGATCAGATCAGGGAGAAATCAGGCTTCTGAGACTGGAGAATGGGGGATCGAGGGAGAGGGAGGAGCGATCTGAAGCCAATGGTATGAGCGGTGTCGGAAAGGAATCTTCTTTGAAATGGGGAATCGCAATCTCCTCCATTCCCATTCCGACAAGCTCATTCCACAAGCTTCTGAAAACCCTAAACCCCCTCTCCCATTTCCTCCTTCCATACGAATAACCCCTTACACGTGCCCTCTTTATAAATTATATGGTGCTCTCACCAGGCTCACGAGTCACGACCCTCCGTCGGATCAGAAACCCTAGCTAGCCAACCACCTGTATCACCAGGCTTTCAATTGCCCACCACCGTCCATAATACCTGGCTGAAAAAGGTATATATGAATAAATGCGCATGTGAGGCTCCTTAAGTGTGGCAAGGACTGTCAGCATTTTCCGTTCTAAAAGGGTAAGTTGATTAAGGACATAATTCTACTTGTGCGAATTTGGGTGTTTGCATTCGTTGGGTTATTATGGGCACGGGCCATCAAAGTGGGTTTCATCTGACCTGAAACCCATAAGACCACATCTAAGGGATGTGTATTCATGAGAAGGTGCTTATCATAACCTATAAATTTTTAGGTTTTTTTGATAAACAAAAAACCATATATGTTCAATAGAGTTTCTCTCATTCTGATAATCCAAATAAAGGTGTTCGAATACATTCAATTTCTAATAATATGTTTTTGACCTAAAGCATTGAAGACATAGGATTCACACTCAACAAATAATTACTCGCTTCCGACTTAGATTGTGATTTCTTACTGTATTCTATGAGACAAATATACTAAATGGGTATTTGTGTTCACCCAAACAAAGGCAGAATCATCTTGCTGCTGAATGGCACACCACCCAAAGACCTATCTAAGCTTTGTAAGAAAATGCCTGTTTTTTGGCCCATAGGCCCACTAAAAAAAGATTGAGCTAAAGGCAACACAATTGCATCAGCCATATCCTAGTACAAGCCCACAAGCTCAATGTCCATAGCCCACATAATAAAATTGAGAAGTGTGAGTACAAGCCCATTGGCCACATTTTACAAAGCAAAGGTATCCATAGCTATAAGATTCCTAGTACCTTCTCATTTGATGATATACTTGTATCTTATAACCATTTATTCATTTATTTTATCTTAAAGTTTATTTTTAAGATAAATATTATTTTAGTTACAAAGTAATAATTGAAAATTTTGACTGAAGTTTTTATTAGTGAGATTGTTTGTGGTTTTTTTTTTTGTTAATTTTTATAGTCAATTAATTCTTAATGATGTTATGGAGTATGTATAATGAATGTTACATCAATATGTTCATGTAATCTATTAAAGATATAAGATAATTTCTTATGAGAAAATTGATGCCTCAGTTGAATTCATCATGATGTCATGGGTTGTAATGGTGTAGCTTGCAGGTGACTTTCAACCACATTCAATTGAAAGATCTAGCTTGCACATTGATGATTTAAAAGGTTTTATGTTTATTGGTTTCACGCTGCCTTGATCTTATTTTTAGAGTGATTTTAACCCTTGACCAATTTTATAATTCCTTATAATCATATCTTTGATTAGTAACAAGCTTCCCAAACTCCAAAAAATCTTTTTAATTAGCTTATATATGCCTTCTCTAAAATGCTTTCACCTTACTCCGCTCAAATTAGTCACATATTGCAACGAATGAACTCGTCTGTTGTTGTCATGGATACCAACCAACCAAACAATTCATAACAAAAATCTTTAGTTTTAAATTGTTGCTATTTGTCCTAATTGGAATGTGCCTGATTTACTTTTCCTTTTAAAGCTAGTCATTTTCTACTAAAATGCTTGAGAAAATAAATTTAGATTTGGACTTCAAGAGTACGTCATAATCATAAAAACCAAAAATTACTTCCCTATTTATTGGCTTGGTAGCTGTTGTGGATGCCATAACACAATACAACTGGAAGACTACAGCCAGAGAAGAAAGAATGGCAACAGGAGATGGTGGTCTCTTGACTCTCCTTTTAAGATTGCATGAGTGCCTTGGACCCAATGGGCTGGCCCAGGTTATGAGAGAGGTGTGAGCTCAGGGCTCTGTTCATTGTTAGCCCATTTGTTCCAAACCCATTATGACCCACTGTATTTCTCAAACAACATGTAGTTTTCAGCTTCTGCAACCACCTTCCCCAAAATTTCTGTTGCGGAGTCTAGGCGTATTTTTATAACTTTATCATACTTTCGTATGTAACCCTGTTCAGTGATAATAAAAGTTTTAGTTACAGTCCTCATGGATGTAGGCTCTACTGAAAGTTTCAGCTTTCATCCCATAAATGTAGACACATTGTCCAATCACGTAAATCTATGTGTATGTTCTTCTTGTGTTTTTTCTATGATTTATCCCTATTTTACTCCATGTAACACAAGAAGTTTCAACATTTTTTACGGTTTTCATTTTTGAAAAACTAGTTTTAAGATATTAGAATAAGCAAAATTGGAAAGCAATGTCAAAGGGCAAGTCAATAAATATTCACGTAGAGTTGGATGGACAGTTAGGAGAATTGAAATAAGTCATTAAAGTTATTGTTTTGGGTACATGAGATGAGATAATTGGTGGGCTTGATAGATAGAGACTGGACCGGACACACTCCCCCATATATCCAACTGATGCTCTCTGACTTATTTCCAAATGTAAAATTTTAATTGGGGGAGTACTTCCAGCCCCCTTAAGCCAAATGCTCCCCGGATGCTGTTCCAAACACAACCAAGGATCTCCCGTTACACCCCCAACTTTGGTGGAACTGTCTTGGCCTATTGCTCAAATCCAATAATTCCTTATCTAGACTACCCATGTTATTGACTGGCTAAGACAGGCTGTGATGCAACCTCAATCATTTTTGTTTGGAAAATGTTTAGCCTCTTCTAATCCATATAGTATCATATTCATATATATGGTTAAATTTTATCCAATGAATGAATGCCTATTGACTCAATTACACTGTCCTCCCGACAAGTGGGGGCAACGAATATGCAACAGACATGTCCTCCACCGTTTGGGCCTACGGGCCATAGGCAGGCATACATATAGGTTTCTCGTTTCCATAAAAAAGAAAAGAGATCTTGAATTTAGATACGGCCGCCCAGAATCATCGGTCGAGCTGGTTTCCCAAAAATCCATAATCCAAAAGCATTTTTGAAAAGCCACATCCATGAGCGTAAAGCTGTAAACAGCTTTAGTTGTGTACTATAATAATTACATTATTATAAAGTAATCCACTAATCCTCTTCTAGGTTTCAATAGTAATGAACTAACAGGTAAAGTCAAAACGGGTGAGAGGAAGGGATAATTGGGAATTAGACACAAAACCTGGTCTTGATGGAGCCCCGGCTGACAGTAAATATGGATAGAATTAAGCGCCAAAGTGAAGCGAAGACATGAAATGATGAGAAAAGCAAGGGCGGATCTTGGGAAAGCGAAAGAGATCGAGCTGAATATGAACATCCCTACTCAAAATGTTGTTGTGGTGGTGGTGGTTTCTTTTGATGAGGAAAGGCCTGAAAAAAAGAAACAGAGGATGACTACCATAAGGAGTATACTTTGAGGAAGAATTTCAGAGAAAGCAATTTGAATTGGGGGGTCAAGATGGGAGGGGTGCCTGCAGGGAAAGCACAGCTTTAAAAGGCATTGATTGGTGGGAGTTGATGGATGGTAGAGCAGAGTGCAGAGTGGGTAAAGGTGGGAAGAGGTGTAAGATATGATATCCATTTGGAGGGGGGGAGGGGGGTGTGCGCGCGCGCTCATTGGCGTAAAAGAAAGTAGATGAAATCCAGCTAATTCTTCTCAAACCATGACACGACCCCACGTGGAGAGGACTGCCAATTCACGGACTTGTACAGTGTTCCATTCCCCATAAAACTAGAGCTTCTAAATAGCTGTCTCCTCATCCCTAACGCTGGCAACAAGCTACATAATATGACCTCCTTCTCCCTCACTCCTGTCTTCTCTTCCCTCATCACTGCCAAAAACTGCTTCCATCTCTTTAACCCACCCTTTGTTTCTCTGAAATGACAAACAAGTAGTTCCAATTTCCAACCCAGGGGTGTGGGAGAATCCTTCAAAGTCATACCCCCCAAATATAGAATAATTTTTGGCATCCATGAGGTTAGGGACAATGTAATGGTCTTCCATTAACTGTTCAAAGCTTGACATTAACCCTTTTTTTTTTTTTTCTAAAATATGATTGACTAAAGAATCATCCCGCGGATATAATTCCAGCTGCAGTTCTAGACTTTGATTTCATCTAAGCCGCCCACCATTTCTTTTTAGTCAGCACATGGATTTCCATCTTTCCACATTGTCAGTATTAAAACGGATTTGGTTTTTAGTTCTGCACTGTATGATCGATCCATCTAACATCTTCTGATTAGATGGTACCTTAGGAACATGGGGGTCATGTGGGAATGTTTGATTAGTATTTCTCAAAATAACTACTCTTGAGTTTCTATAATTTTCATATATCTCCCCGGTCTAACCTCACACATACAAACACACTAACAGGGAAAATAGAGAAAATATTAGGCCCTTTCTCTTTTCTTCTTAATTCATGTAATGAAGTAAACCAATCATATAGATTTCTTCCATTTTAAGCCCAAAAGACTTTTACGGTTTTAAAATGATGATACCATGCTCACATAGAATAAAGAATTTTCTCCGATGTAAGGTGTTACAATTTATGATAGATACATACCCAAATTCCAATGAAACTCATATGTCCATACATTTCTTTGTATTAATCAAGAATGGGCGATGATTGATTATAAGTTATTACTTTATCTCACCAGCTAATACTGAACAACATTATTGTGGCAGTTGTTATTTTGATTATGGAGGAGATCAATTTAATAATTTAGTTACCATTGTCAAAGAAAAGTGGCAACCTGATTATGATTGCCGGGGTCCATCACGAGACCCCACGATGGAGAAGGGCCAGAATTGCAAGTGACATTCACCTACTTTGTATAAAAAAGTAAAACACAAGTCAGTAATATAATTGAGAGGGATTCAGAAATCAGAGGAGAGGAGGGTTGGTGGTATATTTTAAGAGCTAAGAAGAACTCAAAAGAGAGTAAGGCAGAAGGCCAAATGAAAACATGGAGAGGAGAACATAAATACAAGTAAAGGAGAGTATTGATTGGAGGGTGGGAGGGTATATTAATGCAGAGACAGGGAGGACAGACTCAAGTGCGGAGTCACGCAGCTGTCATTCGATATACAAAGCCACACCCCCCTTCCCTTCTCATAGACAGCAAATTAGCGTTTGCAGCTGTCGGCCTCTTCCTCTCTCTCCTCCCCCACCCCCACAACCCCTTTTCCCCCTCCTTTCAATTAAACAACCATCCCCTCCATTTCAAACACCTCGTCAAATAACAACAACAACAACAACAAACTCTGTCTATCTCTCTCTCAATGATTCCTCTACTGTAGATGAGGGATGGAGGTAGAGCCACAACTACTAGAGGGGAAAGGGATGGAAAGGAGGTGGCGGAGAAGACACAGCCCAGCAGCGCTCATTCCTTTTTAACTATATGATCTACACATCAAGATTTCATGCCTAAACCAGAATACCCATCTATCGTTTTCATGATTTGAACTCCATGGCTTACCAGCATTATCGATCACCCTTCGGTGACACCACCTTTACCAAAGTCTTTGTTGGGGGACTTGCTTGGGAGACGCCCACAGATGTTATGAGAAGACATTTCGAGCAGTTTGGGGACATTCTTGAAGCTGTTATTATCACCGACAAGAATACCGGCAAATCCAAAGGATACGGATTCGTAAGTTTTTTTCCCCCCTCCACTACTTAATCTGCTTCATATAGCCTTTATGAAGTTTTCTAATGAATATTATAGGTCACTTTTCGTGATCCGGAATCGGCAAGGAGAGCTTGTGTTGATCCAAACCCTGTGATAGATGGGAGAAGAGCCAATTGCAACATTGCCTCATTGGGACGCCCACGCCCTTCACCACCTCGAGGTCCATAATTATCTTTTTATCTCTTCTCTGAAAATGATGAAAAAAAAACCATTCTTCCTTCATGATTTTGTTATTTGTTAATATATGTATAGGGAGAAATCAAGGTGGTAATCCCTATCACGCAGGTGCATCCCAGGGAGCATCATCCTTCAGCGGAGTTCCGGCACCACTAGCCCCTCCACCGCCGCCTCCGCCGCCACCACCTCCGCCTCCGGTCATTTATCCACCTTACGGGTGAGTTCTTCTTCTCCCTTTAATAATGCTACCATTACTTGAAATTATGATATCCATAGAAAATGGTCCACATGGTAGATATTTTTTTATTGTTAATAAACTTTCTCCAATGTGGTTGGCATAAAAAGACATAAACACAAGGGGGCAAGTTTTGAATTATCTGGTGGGGCCCATGCAACCAAACGTGGATAAAATAAATCCAAATAAATTACTTGGAATTTGGGGAAAGGGTCTGCACAAGCCTAGCTGGCAATGCGTGGCAGTGGGACCCATCATCCAACGTGTTGTGGTTAATGCCTCTATGATGCCTTCGTTAGGTTGTGCCCACGTCAGTACCAAATCCCAATTAGGCAAATTGCACCCCCATTTTGGATAACCATTGACATTAATAATGACTGAAAAGGCCCAAAAGGCAATTGCAAAATTGCAATTGGATTATATTATAGTCTGATACCTCAGTTGAGTGCAGAACGGCCAAATGATGCTCATCATGTCTCTCTTATGGCCGGCCTATTTATGCTGACTAAGACTCTTAATATGCATTGAGATAACACGTGGATTAGACTAGCTTCTCATCCATTACCCAACCAATAATATTTTTAAAAATATGACCTGTTACAATCACAATACGTGACATGCCAACAAGAAACAAGGATGTCTAAGATAATGAGTAAGGATAATAAGGTGTAATGGTTGTTAACTTTCTAGCCTTTATAGGATGGTCTCCATGTTAATTTTTTTATTATTTTTGTTTATATATTAAATCCTTTTAAGGTCAACTGAATGGGTTTAGAGTCTTTAATTAGACACAAACAGCATGATCTAAGTATTAATGTTGCAAACATGAAAAAATATATAAGGTCGAAACCTATGCTTATGTTTCTACTTTCTATAGTAATTTTAACGTTATTTAGTGTTTCTATAGTCGTAGTCCTGGCCTGACGTGGACGTATATATGTATATATATATATATATATATATATATATTTATTATGATGTTTTGTAAAACAAATGTCCTTATGCACACACATTATTATTGCTACGAGGAAAATGTTGGTCCCATACATCAGCATTCCAAGCTGACTTTTGATAGGCCCCCGAGGACTGGGGCCCCTATCATATGGGAGCCTGACCTTCATTCAGAATATGCACAATACAAATGTTATCTTGCAAAATGCACACCCATTACCCAGAGGCTTTAATTAATTTTAGGAAATGAAATATTATATATTATGTTGTTAATTAGCTTCATTTTACCGGGAGGTGGGAATCTGAATGAGCATTAAATGTCACTCTTTGCGCAGGTACGCAACATATACACCAGAATATGGGTACCACCAAGTGAGTCTCTTTCTAGTATACAAAGATTAATACTAGGTCGTTTCTTTTTGGGAATGATTAAGAGATAATTTACGGCAGCCGTTGTGACATTATAATTGTTGATTGAGCAGCAGGGGCTGTATAACCCACAACTCCAGCAACCATACTATCATCAACTGTACGGAGCGTCATCTTCTACAATGGGTTCTCCGTATTATTATGGATACTCTTTACAAGCCTCCAGGGGAACATTGTCAGGACCCCAGGCGCATCGTATTCAAGGACCCTCTTATCTTTACTATCCTACGCAAATGGAAGGCTCCTTCCCCACTTATCCTCAACCACCACCTCCTCCTCCTCCTCCTCCTCCGCCTGTTCCTCCAACTCTACAGCCAACATCAAGGCCTCCTTTTCCCTCCCCTACTGGTAACCTTCTTTCTCTATTCCTTTTTTTTTAAAAAAAAAAAAAAATTTCCTTTTGTCTTTAAATATATATATATATATAAATCTCGATCCATTGCCTTCGATATTTTAACATGTTTCTACTTTCTAGTGGCTTAATTGAAGCAATACACATGATGTACAAAAGCTTTAGTCTAAGATGCGCCATGGGGGGTGGGGGGGCCACATTGGAAGCCTTACCATGTGAGGTGAGCTGTCCGATGTAAGCAATGACCCATCATGGGTCAATAGAAAGTAATGCCAGAGAGGCAAAGTGTAAACTAACAGTGACTGCATGTGGTTTCAGTATCAAGATAATGGTTGTTTCTGGGGGGGTGTAGTCCAGTTCCCGTACAAGAAGAGGCCCACGGCGCACGTTAGATTCTTCCCTCGCCCTTCTTAGTATTATTTATTATAACTTCAAGATATGGTATAAACACTGTAGAGAAGGGCAGATTGCTAAATCATCCAAGAAACAAGCTAAATTATCTCTGACAAGACCCCTTCTTCTTCAAAACATGTATAATAATAATGCCAAGAGATTTGAATCTTACGCCAATATTGTTTTCCGAGCTGGAAGTGAGCTGTTATCCCTAAAATTAGTCACTACTGCAGTCAGAGATTTACTCTTATATGGAAAAAAAAAAACAAAGCATAGAAAACAGTGGTGCCACTGATGAAAATGACATTTTGGGCTCAACTCAACCATTTCCAAAATTGTCAAAGTATCATGCATAATTTGAGTGGGAGGAAAGAGTTATAAATACCAAGTTATTTCTGGGGTTTGAAATATAGGTTGTATTTACAATTTTGTTTGCATGTATTGCGTATTTGTCATTTATCTGTTCTAATTCCAAGCTATATAATCTGTGATTGTGTCAGATTCACAGACGGTACAGCATTCCTCCACAGAAACAGAGGCTGCTGGGGTCAGTCTTTCAGAAAGCCCAACCACAACCACCTAAGAGAACACCATCATGACCGTTGGTGGTGTGCTGAAAAGTTTCAATTGTATAATCTTGACTGAATTGATGCCTCATCATCATCTCCTTCCCTCGCTCTATATTTCTTCCTTTCTACAACCATTTATATATATATTTTTTGGTCCAAAGCTGTAGCATTTGGTGAGTACTGCTTCGGGTGACTGCTCTGATCTCAACCAGCTATGGCAGGCAAAGAAGGCCTAATCAACCGATTTCTGCAGATTTTTTTTTCCTCTTTCTTTTTCTTTATTCTTCATTTTCATTTTCATCTGAGTTTATTTATTCTTTTCAGTGTAAGAACTTAACATCTTTCACAAATGTAATGAACAGGAGGGAAGCGCAATCCCTCAATAAGGAATTTGATCAATCACCGAGGTCTCTGATAATTTTCTATTTTCTCCTTCCCGGCAATTAACCAGAAAAAAAAAAGGGGAGGAAGGGGGCACAAGATGAACTCTGTTTTGTGGGGTTATGATAAATTTAGGTCATTAAAAATAAATAGACTTACATGAGCGTCAATATTTCTTCTCTAAACAAACTTCAAAATTTTAATTATATGAAAAATATAATACTTATATTCCAATCAAAATGTAACTTAATTTGGTCATTTTAGCACCAAATTATCAGTTGGTCAAGATTGGTCAATTTCATGGAATGGTTACAAATTTTGGCCAAAACATTTTAAAAGGTGTCCCCATTAATGGCGAACATATGAATCCGTTGCAACATTATAAAAGGTGGACCATTAATGGAGAACATATGAATCCGTTGCACAAATATACTCTTGGCTTCTTTTTCCAAGCTTGACGCATTGGATTCAGATATGGTACTTTCACTGAACCCCAATATATAAATTTGATTAGGGTCGCAATTCGTGTCACGGTGTCCTGTTTGAGTCCAATTTATACTGATATATATTTTTTTTATTACGATATGAATAATAATAGAGTAAAAAATAACAAATTTAAACTAGGATTAATAATTGGATAATACAATAGGACATGTATAATCCATTTATTAATAATTTAGTCATTTAAAATATTATAAACTATAATCAACTTATTAATATTTAAGACAAATAACATATTAAATGAGATTCAGATTGAATATTAATTGATATAATAATTAAATAAGTCAAATTTATATTACCTGAATTGACATTCAATACGAATTTAATTTAAACAAGATTATATATATTCAACCAAAATACATAGAAAACATGCTAGGTTTGTGATGTACTCACGGGATCAAGTCAAATTTTATCAAATATAAATTTGACCCATCCTGACATAATTTTATTGGATATAAAAACCATTTAATTGCAAGGTTAACAATGGGCATTTGTCCACATGAAGGGGCTCGATAATATATATATATATATATATATATATATATATATAATATTACTAATTAGTCCCTAGAGTTAAAGGACCTGGGGTGAATATTTCCTGCAGTGCAAGTAATACAAAACTGATTAGATAAAGCTTGGGAAACACGTATAAATTAGAAGGTCCCCCATTCTTGTCCCCGCATAGAAATCAATGATATTGCAATCTGTACAAATTCTCTCCCTCTCACATATTTACAAACCCATTACGTATTGCACTCGAGCTTACGTCAAAGATGGTTTTGAGTGTCAACCTGCAACCTAAATAATAATACATTGCCGTGAATTTTCAACCCTCTGGGGTGCAATTGTTGCTAAATTCAGAAGGCCTGGTCCACAGGATTTAAGAATTTGCCTTTCCTCCCAAAAGCGGATAAACAAAACAATCAGGATAGATTAATGACCACCTTTACGAAGGTTGTTTTCTTTCAACAATAATATGCTCCAGCCATATCCTAACTCTTCTCTCATTCTTATTCTCAAGGACACCCTTCAACTTTGTCTACCCATTTCCCTATAAGAACAACCTCTAGAATCCATAAGACAGGCACCTTAATTTACCGCTAGCATTGCACTTACAGAATGGAGGTCTCTAATATTCCATTTCATTCTAATCCCTTAGCTCGTTCATCTTCCCTGAATAACAATGTCTATAACGAGCCCCTCAATCTATTTCCAGACACCCGCCCAAATTCCCTCGAGCCACTGCCACTGTTAAGCAGCTTGCTATGCTCTCCAAAAGCAGGAGCCTTGGAGGGAAACCATAAAACATGCAATGAAGATGTCACAGTGGCGTTATGCATTGGTCTTCCAGATAATAATAATAAAGATGTTTCCAAGAATGCAGATGATAAAAAAGATTCAGATTTAGCGGCTACCCAGCAGTACTGGATACCCACACCTGCACAAATACTCATTGGCTTCACCCACTTTTCGTGCCACATCTGCGACAAAACTTTCAATCGCTTCAACAATCTTCAGGTGCAATTGCTCATGCTTTTGATATCCTTTAATTTTCATTCACTGTATATGTGTTCATATTGCATCATACATATATTTTTCTGGTAGATGCACATGTGGGGTCATGGATCACAGTATCGTAAAGGGCCGGAATCATTGAAAGGAACACAACCACGTGCTGTTCTAAGCATTCCATGCTACTGTTGCACGCAAGGGTGCAAAAACAACATAGACCACCCAAGAGCGAAGCCGCTCAAAGATTTCCGGACATTGCAGACGCATTACAAGAGGAAGCATGGTATGAAGCCTTTCATATGCCGGAAATGTGGGAAGTGTTTGGCTGTCAAAGGTGATTGGCGAACTCACGAGAAGAATTGCGGCAAGCGTTGGCTCTGTGTCTGTGGTTCGGACTTCAAACACAAGAGATCACTCAAAGATCATATTAAAGCATTTGGGTTTGGTCATGGCCCGTTTCCTCCTCCGTTTGAAGGAGTCCAGCTCCAAGAGGATGCTGTGGCTTTTCCCTTTGTTTAGTATAAATGTATAATTGCCACCATGAGTTGATTTTCATTAATGGAAATTAAGAAAAAAAAAAGAATGGGCTTTGAGAGTTTCCACGCCATTCTCTTGTATTGGGTAACTCTCCAATTATCTTATATTGGGCTTCAAACACAGTTTATTAAAACAATTGAGTAATTTTAAGCCCAATTGAGCAAACTAGGGAAAGGACGACCACATTTTCATTTTATTTTGATACAAAACCCTATCATATGTTTCTGTGAATCGGCTATTCTCATAATATGAGAACCTCATTGACGAATCTATCAAAATTAATTATCTTAAGATGAACCTTCTCGTTTGGCCTCCTCCTCTGGTTGCTTTTTCCACTCAAGGGCCTTCCTTATCGTTTCCTTCCATTTCTCATATTCGACATCACCCCATTTTAGGATAGCGTCATTGTAACTCTTTAATAAGGTTGTAAAGCGTTAATGATGACCTTTTTCCTTGTAGTGACTTTTCTTCATTGATCCCTCTACCGATTCCCCAAAAACTGCAAGCATATTGACGATTTGCATACTGTTCACCAAAGTCTGTCCAGAAAATTATTGGCACCGAATGTTATCAAATCCCACGGAAAACTTTCAAAATGGGATATTATAAATTTTTTGGGATCCATGATGGTAGCAAAAGATCTGGACTTGTTTCCAATCTTATACTCAATTTTTGTAACAGTGGATTTCTCCTATTCAGTCATTAGTTTTTTTTTTCTTTCTATATTTAGAGTTACTAACATAAATTTGTGTTTTTATTTTATAACTAAACAATTTAATTATAATATAATAAAACTGTTCTTACTGGGACTCGAATCGACCCGATCCCTCCCCTATGTTGTGGTTCTTTATTAATTTTTTATTTTTCTTGTTGTCTATTCTTGTTTTTTTATTTAGCGACATGCCTCTTCCTATCATAGAATTCCAACCACAATGTGCTAAAAACCCTCTTAGTGAGGGGTGGGAGAGTACTAGATCTTGTGGGTGCCAGCTCATCAGCAAATAGAGATCTTTAGTTTCTTCAATAAATATTTTAGGTAATGTAACGGAGTTTCCCAACAAACTATCAGGTCGAACCCACAAAAAAGAATATGCTTGCTATTTGCCGGGTCTCATGCAAACTCAAGCAGCTTTAGCTCAGTAACAATTGAAATCCCAAATAACCATATCCTAGAGGCTTAGGCCTTCTTTTGCCCAATCAATCCAAACATACTGCATCCATATGCTTACTTAGTTGCAGTGATTTAGTCCACTTTCTGGAATTATTTGACTAAGCATGGTCGGAGCGCTTAAAGTATAGATGTGAGGGAACTTGGACGCAATGTCTTTTAATACATCACCTTCTAAATCATCATCCTTTGGGGCTGAAAGTACTCTCTGTGAAATTTTAGCCTTTGTTCTGGCTTAGGTAGTTCACAACATGTTGGCAACCTAACTTTGGATAAAATCATAGATGATATTGGCATAGCATGAAATGTAAACAATGATCACAATTAAAAAAAAAATGATCAACATTGAGATCTCTAAAATTGTAGAACATTTCTTTTGAGACCTGTTATATAATTTAATATGGGGATCACCGAGTTAGGTGGAAAAATAATTGAAATTCATTACATATCATAGGATGATCGGAGCGGTTGTCCTTTTTTAAAAATGTAGAATTTCAACAATGATAGTTGGGTGATTATTAACCTATAAAAGTTGATCCACTGATATTATTCACTATTATTGCAACTATTTTAAGTGCAAAGCAATGTGGATTAGCTTAATGTTTTTTTTACTGATGTTCACTTTGCATTACATCGTAATACCCTATTCTTATACGAACTCCCGCTTGAGACCTCCCCTAAATTCATTCCTCTTACCACTTGAGTCAAGCCTCAAGGATAGTAACTAGCTCAATGTTATGAAACTAAGTTTACATGCAAATGACATACTCAAAAGTTAGGATGAAAATGAAATTAAAGGAAATACCTAAGGAATTGAAACTTGTATTCTACAAGGAAGCTTTATAACACTAAAAAACTCGCTTGTAACCCTTAACTCTTCTCGGTCACTCTCCTTAATAGTCCTCTCTTAATAAGCTTTCAAGGTGGCCACCTATTTATGAGTATTCCACAAATGCTCTAAAACCTACTAAGGTTCCTATAATCTTATAAAACACTTTATACTATTTCTATTTGCAGGTTAATTATTTACAAGATTCTTCAAACTCTTAAAATTGCTTCATTTTTTTCTCTTGCCTTCCACCTTAACATAGAGATGTGTGACGTCTGTATGCTCTTTTAGAATCTTTGACATTCCAATGGTAGATGTTTTCAAGAAACTCCAAAAGTTTCTTGTTCACTATATAAGCCAAAAAGAAGGATAATTTAGACTAGGACATAATATAAAGCTCACATTGGTCAGTCTGTTATTGAAAAAAATAGTATTATACAAGATATTTAGATAAAAATGAAATTAATATCCTACCGCTCATGACTGAACCATATTAATTGAACAATCTGGAACGAATCCGTCAACTGCAATTAAGAACTTGGCTTCCGACACAGTCACATGGGCAATTTATTGTTCTTCTGGAGAGCCTGGGACCGTTGCATTTTTGCGGTGTGAATTTTACTTGCATGGAAAAATCTGTAGAGATTGATCTCACGTCTCCATCGTAGTTTTAGAAATTTGCTTCAATTTTGATGTGCTGTATGAAAAATAAGGGAAACTTGGACAGTACTGAATACTACCCTGGTTTTGTCCGCTGTAGAAATATCGAAGGAAATACAAAGCATAAAGATGCAATGATTGGCCAGGAGCCTAGGAAAACCCTGCACTTTGTCAACTTTTTGGTTGCTTTATTGGGACGCCCCTGATTGTTTCCCATAAAAGCGTGCATCGAAATTAATGGCTGCGATTACTTGTAGTGCCGTGGTCGCGGGTTTTGGGGTGAAGACACAAGCGGATTAGGGTGATAAGCGGTGCGGCAGTTTAACGCGTTTAATAAGCGGTCGTGTTCGAATTGAGCATCTTGTAGTTTATAACCGTTCTGTTTAAATAAAATTAATAAATTAATATTTTTAAAAAAATTTATCATTTTTTAATAACAGCCACATAGAAAAATATATCATTTTAATAGAATTAGTATTATTACATTTTTGTGTTAGTTTGTTAGTTTTATGAAGTTAACATTTTTTAAATAAACGGTAAATGTAAGCGGGTGGTTCACATGATGTTAAATGGGTCAGCGGGTGGTAAGCAGGTAAAATGGGTCAAATGAGTGGTTTATACGTGTTAACCCGACCGACCCGACCCAGCAACCGTTTAAAATTAGGCGTGTTAAGCGAGTGGGTAATGGTATTAAGTTTATTAAATGGTTCGTGTTCGGTGTTTCGATTTTTCTTAGTTGTGGCGATGTCGTATATGGAGTTCGTGTTTTCACCGTCGCTGGTTGTCTTAGTTCGCCGGCCAGTAGCGTTTGTGTACTGTCATGAGTGGTCAGGAATATTTCAGTCTTTTAAAAGAAAGGAATTATAAAAGGGAAACTATGTTATGGTCCCATTTTAATTTATTTGAAAAATTAGAATCAAAAGATCAGAAATCAAGAATAGGTCCCCTAATTTAAAAAAGATTTGATAAAGGATCTAATAAACCTATGTATGATCTTAATATACCTTGGGTACTACCCAAACCCAACACACCTTAGGTTCCTTAACATAGTTTTCCTTTTATAAAATCCTAAGTTAGTGATTATATATTCCATACATTACTTCCAAAGAGCTTTTTAAAACATGCTTATATTTTCCTAATTAGTAAACAAAATATGATTCTATTGGGTTGTAAATGAATCTCATTGGCTTATGGCAAATTTTAGTCAACACGGGAATTTGTTGCTCGTGAACAAGTCAGTGGTTCTCTTGAGAAAGGCAAGGAGAAAGCACCTTAATAATTTCAGTGAAATCACTGCACATCTGAGCACCATATATGCATCCATCAATTTTTATATACCAACTCAATGATATCCATATTGAACTTTCCAGTTTTAAATTTATGTATTGTGGGTTTAATCCTTACATAAATAATCAGTAAGGGGAATAAGTTTTTAATTTGTTTATTAGACTTGCATTAAGTAACAAAGAATGCAATTTTAAGTAACAAACTAAAAAAAATAGATAGTAGACATCGGCCTATAAGAGCAGAGGTTTGGTCTTACCATGACCACACTAATTGAGAGAGGGAGAAGAAGAGGGTGAGGGATTCAATGACAAAGGCCGAGAAGCTTCGCCCTCATGCGGTATGCGTTCCGTTCCCAGCTCAAGGCCATATAAACCCCATGCTGAAATTAGCAAAGCTCCTCTACCATAAAGGCTTTCACATCACCTTTGTTAACACAGAGTTCAATCATCGACGGCTGCTGAAATCCAGAGGTCCCAACTCCCTCGGCGGCCTTCCCTCCTTCCAATTCGAAACCATTCCAGACGGCCTCCCTCCGTCGGATGTCGACGCCACCCAAGACGTTCCGTCCCTCTGCTGCTCCACCCACAACAACTGCCTTGCTCCCTTCCGGGAGCTTCTCTCCAGACTCAACAACTCTTCTTCATCCAAAGTCCCTCCAGTCACTTGCATAGTTTCGGATGGGATCATGAGCTTCACCCTAACGGCTGCCGAAGAATTAGGCATTCCTGACGTATTTTTCTGGACAACTAGTGCTTGTGGCTTCATGGGCTACGTTCAATATCGCCATCTAATCGACAGGGGCTTATTCCCAGTAAAAGGTTGATCCATCAAAACCCAGTTTCTCCAAAAGTGCAGGCCTGTTTTGGTTCCTGTATTTAAAAGCTGTTTTTAAAAACACAAAATACACGATTTTGGTGTTATATAAAAACCATTCTTGTTATATGATTTTAATATTTTTTCTGTTCTCTGTGTTTTAAAAAAAAAAAACAAAAACTGATAACCAAATCATGTTCTCTATGTTGTTCTTGTTCTTCCAGTTTTTTAGAAAAAAAAAACAGTTTTAAAAAACATTTTAAACAAACATGACCATTTCTAGATCTAGAAAAAGAAAAGTCATCAGATGCCAAATTCTTGCTTTTAAAAATTAAAAAAAAAAAAAAACTACTTTCCAGATATAGTTCTCATTTTATTGTTATATTATGGAATGCAGATGAGAGTTGTCTCACAAATGGGTACTTGGACACTTTGGTGGACTGGATACCAGCTCTGAAAGGCTTACGTTTGAGGGATTTGCCAAGCTTTATTAGAACTACAAACCCAGATGATATTGTGGTGAAATTTGCTATGGGAGAAATTGAGAGAGTTTATGATGCTTCTGCTATCCTCATACCTACGTTTGATGACTTAGAGGATGAGGTTCTGCAGGTACTTTCAACCATGTTTCCTCCTATTTACACCATCGGTCCTCTACAGCTACTGCTAAATCAGATGCCAGCAGAAAATGATTTGAACTCTATTGAATCAAACTTATGGAAAGAAGAACCAGGGTGTCTTGAGTGGCTCGACACTAAAGAACCAGCGTCGGTTGTGTATGTGAATTTTGGTAGTGTCACAGTCATGACACCCCAACAAATGGTCGAATTCGCTTGGGGTCTTGCGAATACAAATCTTAACTTTCTGTGGATAATCAGGCCAGATCTTGTTGCAGGAGATGCCGCCATTCTTCCAGCGGATTTCGTGGCGCAGACAAGAGAAAGGAGTTTGTTAGCAAGTTGGTGTCCTCAAGAACGAGTTCTAACACACCCTGCAGTAGGAGGGTTTTTAACACATAGTGGATGGAATTCCACAATTGAAAGCTTGTGTGGCGGGGTGCCCATGATCTGTTGGCCATTTTTTGCTGAGCAGCCGACAAACTGCAGATATTGTTGCACAGAGTGGGGCATAGGCATGGAGATTGGCGATGATGTAACGAGAGATGAGGTTGAGAGGCTTGTGAGAGATTTGATGGAAGGAGAGAAAGGTAAAGAGATGAAGAAGAAAGTAATGGAATGGAAGAGCAAGGCAGAAGCAGACACTGCCCTTCCAGCCGGTTCATCTTACTCAAATCTAGATAAAATGATTAACCTAGTGCTTCTCTCCAAATCACCACGCTAATTAGTACAGGGACAAATTTATCTTGGAAAAGTTGTGTTTCAGCATGTTAATTTGGGAATAATAGACAAAAAATATAAAGGATGTAAAATACATGTTTCAATAAGTATTTTATAAAAAAATAATTATGTTTTAGGCATGTTATTATCTTGATATTATTTTAATAAATAATAGATATTATCTTAATGTCTTAAGTATTACCGTAATAAACAGTGTCAATGTAGTACCAATCGTGTATTAAGGTGGTACCTAATTATTACTTGAAACATAACTATTTTTCATTAAATTGTACATAAGTATATATTTTACATTTTTTATACATTTTTTTTCAATAATTTTCAAATTAGTGGATTGAAACACGAGTTACCCATTTCAATAGTGTTTTTTGTAAAGTGAAGTTTCTTTTCCTTCTTGGTGTCCCATTTCCGTTATCAGATTCTGCATCTTATTTTCAAGTATTAACTACTCGGTAATGGGATGTCCACTTAACAAATGCTAACTGGCTCATAATCCACTAATTCATTAAATACCCGAAATATATTTTCTCCTTAGAAATCAATCGGCAAGTCTTTGGAAAATCCCCAAGTTAGATTCGTGAAACTTTCTTTAACCGGAAAAATTAGTATTCTTCTTTGGTAGTTCCGAAGGAAAAAAGAAATACAGATGGAGAAAACTAAGGGTATCTAAAAATCCAAGGGTTTTCGGTGGTGCGTTCATTAATTTTCTCTTCGATATTCTAATTTTGGTTTCTTTGTTATTTAGTTTCCAAATCTTATGATTTTGTCCACAACAGAGAAACCCTGCTTTTTCTATATGATTTTGTCTACCAATTCGTTCAAGGACAAATTTCAAATTTCAATGACTATTTCCTAACTATTCGATCCGAACGTAATATTCAACGAGTAGTGAAGGGGCCACTCAAACGGTCCAATTGTTTTGGGGCTAGGCCCCGATTCAGAAACCGGTCCAAACAACGCAAGCCTTGTTTTGCCCGAACACACCTTTTGAACATTATCGGACCGGGCCCGATCCACCTTCGCAAGTCAGATGAACCTCACGAAGGAAAGGTGGTAAGGCAACCTTACCACCGGCAAAGGTCACCACCTAGCATTAGGGTTCAAAAAATCGGTTGAGTCCTATACGACTCGGTTGATTTGTAATTGACTTGAAGCTAATCGCGTCGATATCGACACCAGATATGAAATTTTGAGTGGATCGATTAAAAACTTTGGTAAAAATTTCGATGGCTTCGGTGAGTTTGCGAATCTTCGATCATTTCGATGAAAATATAAAGAATCGAGATCTCTCTCGATCACGAAGAACCAAAATCATGAAACTTTGAAATTCCTGCGAAAGCCAAAACACAATAAACATTCAGAGATACAAGTGATTGAATTTCCAAATGCAAACTAATAAGCTACAGAGGAAAAATTCAATTTTTAAAGGGTAAGCAGTGAATTAGGTTGAAAACCGGAGAATTCTCTAGATCTCAGATATTGAAGCAGTTTGTAGTTAAATTCGTCTCACGAGAATCTAATTGACTCGAGAAAAGTTTCATCAGATGCAGGGCGGTCGGAATATTTCACAATTTACGGGTGATAATGTCGATGACTTCGGGGATGAGATTTTTTACGAAAATGCGAAAATCGAGAAATGACTTGGTAAGTTCGATTTAAAATAAAGTGAACTGAAAAATAAATTTTCGGGATAAAAACAGGCCGAATAAAAGTAATATGAACTATGAATATCAAATAATAATAATATAATAATAATAATAATAATAATAATAATAATAAAAGAGATAAAAACAAAAGTAAAAATTCGGGAGGATTTTATTTTGCGGGGAGAGAAGGCGTCTTGAGAAAAAAATTATTTTATTTTTTTCTCTTTGCTTATTTTTTAGATTTACGAAAATTGGACCGTAAGTTTTCGTTGGGACTAAAGAAAGCGAAGTTGATCTGTAGCGACCCGAGCTGCGCGAGGACCAGCCCGAATCAGGTTTGTCAGAGCGCTGCGGTAGGAAATTTTCTTCTTGTATTTCTAGCCTAAGGCTATTTAATGGTTTGGAATTGGCTTAGAAGCGATGAAATAATAAATTCAATATAAATTTTGGAGCGAGTGTGGAGTACAGGAATTTCGGGATTATTTTTAGGCAGTCAGGGCTGAATTTGGTATTTTCGGACGGTTAATTTGAATTTTTCGAAATTTGTTTTTAGGCAGTCATGACATAGTACCGGGACTATTTTCAAGCGGTCTAGGACTATGTTGATGTTTGGTTTTGCTCAGAGGCGATGTCTTCGGGTTTTGTGGTGTGTTTGGTATTCTGATATTCGGTGATGAACCGTGAAGGTTAAGAGGTGCCTTGTTTTATATGGTCCCGAGATTTGGGTCATTTGTGTGTTATTATTAGAAAATGTGTATGGTTGGTGATTCAAAATGAATTGCTTTCAAGTGGTTGTTGAATAGCCCATGTGAATTTATTTTTGTGTAGTGATTGTGAATTTGCATACTTGTGTTTTATGTGATTTAATTATGTTAATATATATGCGTGTGAATATATTAGCGTAGATGTGTTGGAATTGTGTAAGTGCGTTATATACCTTTAGGTAACTTTAGAAATTAGGTGTGAGTGCATAGTTGAGATCGACAACGTGTTAGGTGTTTGATGGTGTGTCGTGAGTACCGGTTGTGGATCAACACACCGTGTAAGGTGTTGATTAGTGGCTTGACTAATAAGACAACGTCCAAAATGAGTCGCACAAGTTAGAAAATGGAAATGGTTCATTTGCGTTTACGTATGCCTTTGAAGCGCAAAGCGATAGGAGTGAGTGCGTGAGGTGGGTTTCTTGCAGAGAATTGTTCGGAGGGTTGACCAACAATATTATTTATCGGAGTGTGTCCACTACAACATCGGAGGGTTATCCATATAATATCAATCGTCGGAGTTTGCCAAATTGATATACATCGGAGGGTTGTCCACAAAATAGATTATCAGAGTCTGTTCACTATTTATATCGGAGGGTTGTCCACGGTTAAAAACAAATACCTTTGTTTGGAAATGATTTTCATTCATGGCAGAATGCATGTTTGAGGGAGTTAGTGAGGATTTCGAGGGCATATGGGTGGGAGCCAGCGATATCATCGTACGTATGGGTGTAAGAGACTTGGTATCGCCCCAGAAAAGTTATGTTACTTGAAGAGACACACGGTCGTATTTATCATGAAACGAGGTTGTGTGATAGGGTCGGGATGACTTAGGATTGTTGTATTGACACTTGCATTGGGTAATGGAGCCGATGAGGGCTTGATACTTGGGTCATTGGTAATACCAGTGACGGTTGTCACCGGATGCGATATGCATGCTTGAGACGAGTCGATGGTATTTCGGGATATAGTACTGATAGCGTATTGAGTGATGGAAGCGGCGAGCTCGGTACATGGGCGTGGTGAGTCGAGGTCTCGTTAAATGGCATGCAGACATTCGGGTGGTATGTGTATGTTGCACTTGGATGTGTTTGATAATCACGTGCGTGCGTAGCGACAGGTGGGGAGTAGCCCTTGTAGGAGATTATCACTCTTTTGGGGCTTTGCTCACCCGTTGGGACCCCACTTTCAGTGCGGTCGGTGCGGGCGGTGACCGCGCCAGACAGCACATATGAAAGAAACCGACTTGTGGCTTTGATTTTTGTATAACATGTATTAGAATGTGGTAATTTTAATATATGTTTGTATAAGAAGTAATTTATTGACTCTTGTGTGTAGATAGTTGATGTATTTGAGATATATTTTATGAGTATTGATGCGAGTAGTGTAGTTATAATCTTCGCATGTAGACCTTGTGTGGTCGTTGTGAAGGCTTGTTGTGACGGGTTTTGTATTTGGGTGAGAGCTCCACAGGTACAAAGGAGACTCTGCCAGATTTTCGTGAATGTCGGGTAGGTTGCAGGCATTACCTGCCTTCCGTGGGTTGACGGGTTGTCAACGGACACCCCGGTTTTGGGGCGTCACAACAACAATAAAACAAAAAAAAAAAATCATAGATTCGACAAAAAAAGCAAACTACAAAAGAACCCTTGGATCTTAGATTTTGAAATGGAAATTTCAAGAAGAAACAAAGAAGATGAGGAAATTAACAAAAGTAAAATCTAACTTACCTCCTTAGGTTCACTGACTGCCGCTCGCTCCAAAACCTTAGGCTCGAAGATCTCCAAAGTCCAAACTCCAAAGGCGCACCTTCGACTTTGAGTTCGAGTAGGTGTAGGTATGCCCTTCTTCCCCCTTTTCTTCTTTTCCTGCCTTCCTTCCCTCTATTCTTCTTCGTTTTCATTTTTACCTTGGCTTTGACTACGAAACAAGGGTTCTCTTTTGAGGCTATTGCATTCTTTAAAAACGACCGTTTAGTCTTTGTAGAGCGAAACGACATTGTTTCGTTTTATTTTTATTTTAAATACAACTCAAAGCGATGTAAGTTTATGGTTGTCGAGAAGTCCAAAACGATGTCGTTTTGCATAAGTTGTCGACAATAAGCGGCGTGCGTTTGGATAAGTGACAATTGATTCAAAAGCGACATGAAATTTAGACTCTGCTGATCAAAAGAAAGCAGCGTGGTTTGGGCTGCAGGCAACAGCGCCGTTTTGGCCCCAGGCGCTTTATGTTAGCAACTCGAGCCCTCCAACCCCCATTTTTGCCATGTTTCCAACCGAAAAATATATTTAGCAACTTCTAATTAATTTCAAATTAGAATATTTAAAAAAAAATAAGAATAGTATATTAACAAAACCATAAATCATATTTTTTGTGAACAATATAAAATACAAATACAAATATTATTTTATTTATTTTACCAAACATAAATAAGATTAATTAAAATTGATAATTTATGAAAAACAAACATAAATAAGAATAATGGAAAAATTAATATGGTAACATATATTATTATTGATTGATTAATTAATCTAGTTGTATTAATATTAAATGAATATGATAATATATTATAAATAAAATAAGAATAATAAATTTGTATTTGATGATGATTTTGAGCCCCCTCGTCATTTAACATGGTTTTGATTGATGTATTTGATGACATTTTGTTAAAAATATGTTATGTTTAATATAAAATACTTTCTTTTGTTAGCATTATCATAAATATTTTGCACTAAATGCTTCATTAACTATTTAAATAATGTTAAATATATAAAAAAAAATTTTTATTAAATTTTTAGCTTACTTAATTAGATATATTTTTCTAATAATTTATATAATATTTTAATAAATATTAAACATTTTAATCATCTTATTTTGTGTATTAGTCGATACTTGACCGATACACTACGATCAATACGTCTTGAAATCGTCTGAGTCGGTCACAGATACCACAACTTTGAACCATGCCCAACATTTTAGGAGCAAGATGACTCTCGTCTGTAGGAAGTCCATCAGAGATGGCGCGGGCAGGCCAGGCCTTCCTAGCGTAAGCGGTGGTCAGTCATAGTTGGCCTAGTTGCCCCCACCTCGGCCTCCTCCATGGGTGGCCAAAACTTCCTTCATTAAGAATTCAGATGACCTTACATACTCATGATCGTAGTTGTATTCATGACTCTAAGCGTACTCATGACTCCATTTCAACTTCTTTATAGGTTGACGACTCTCACATAGCCGCCTGATATGAAGGTGACTCAGGGAAGCTCACCTGTCCATTCAATGTGATAGACAAGAGTTAACCAACTTTGTTACAAAGTTGTAAATACACTAAGACATAAAGGAAGAACGAGAGAAGGCCAAAAAAAATATTACAAAGAAAATGGATCGAGCCTTGTGAAAACACAATCTCCTTAAAGTAGATTCGCTTTCTCCGATGGTGCCTTGAGAATTTCTAGCGTCTGCTTCCTAGGAAGAAACGATCTCCGAGTGGCAACAACCGTACCTTGCTGCAATCACTCCAACGAAAAGAAAATGTACATATCTCTATCATAGATAGAAGAATCGGACAAGATTTGACAAAAGATATTTTTCCTGTATTCAAAGAGAGTTAGAACTCTCCTTAAATATGCATTAGGCAAGATGGGAAGTGAATAGACGAATGAAAGCTTTCAACAGTTTCAAGCACAAACGGAAGATTGAATGAAGCCTCATAAATGGAATTTAAACGACTTCAATTCCACACATTTCAAAAGGGTTTAAAATTTGAATCACTCATTTCCCCAGCCTATGTAATCTCATTCAAAACCAAAATGGATAAAATTCAACAATTCCCCATATGACTGAAATTGACACTAAAAGATAGGGCAAACGATTCCTCAAAACTGATAGAGTATAACGGTAGAAACCTGCAAAGGAGATGTATGGGTTACCCTTTGAATCTTCCCTTATAGAAGTAAGTTTACTCTACTAACTAAACAATAAACACGATGTCCTTAAATCGTTTGGTCATTTGTGTAGATGATGACATACCACACATAGGAATCTTCCTAACATTTCCTAGTTCTCACTTTTATGTTAATGTAAAACCCAAGTAAATTTGAATTTTTCAAAAATGGGCAAAACGGTAAATTGTCAATATAGTATGGGCTGCAAACTTGAAAATTTCTAGATCTCGAATGATGAAACGGACCTCATCATAGGATTCGTCTCGCAAAATCTAGTTACCTAGACGAATTTCTTTAGATTTCGAGACAGTCGGATTTTTCACGAATTTCGGGGCGACAAGTGTTCGATAAAACCCAAAAATGAGATTTTGCGAAATAATTTAAGTAAAGTTCATTTAAAATAATTTGAACTTGAATCGGGATGAAATAAATCTTTTCGGGGTAGAAACGGACCCGGACTAGTCGTGGACACGTGGTGTGTTGTGAGCCACTCACTTGAGACTTAAGTGAGGGGCCTTGGGGAAAAAAGATCCCACCCCATTTCTACTGGTTTTTACCCGTAGAGAGAAAGAGAGAGGAGAGAGAGAACACCAAGCTTCTCTCTTCGATCTACGAAGTTCCATTAGTCGAATTTTGTCGAGCTAAGAACAAAAGTTCACTGCATCGACGAGGGGTACGCGTACATACCATAAAGGAGGGATTTCGTTGAAGATCCAAAGGAGGAGATTTTGGGAAATCAAAGATTTCGGGCTAGGGAGGCTTCCTACTTGTGATTCCACGCTCCAAGAGGTAGGGATTCTTCCTACCTTGGTTTATTTTTCACCTTTGGGCTTAGAAAAAAGGGTTTTTCGTTTTAGGGGTCTGTTTAGGTGAAGGAAAAAAAATGGGATTTTCGAGTTCCAACGATGTTCTTCTCCTAGGCGAAGGCAAGAATCTTCCCCTGGAAGATTGGCTCTTCGTCTAGGCGAAGGAAGACTCGCCTAGGCCAAGGAGGGCTTCACCAAGGCGAGCCTGAGGGTTCATGCGGCAGATTGTTGGGGGACTGCTTGAAGGCGGTGTGTGGGTTGTTTGAGGCCAGACACATAGCTTGCTTTGGGGGCTATTATGGGTGGTTTTGTGAGCATGCTATATGCCACAATTGGTTTGATGATCGAGAGTGTTATTACTTGTCTTTGTAATAACGTGTGTGGTTATGTTGACTTGATGAAATGTTGATATGTGTGCTCTCATATATTGACATTGGAATGAATGTATGTTTTGGAAATTATATACATGTGATATAATTGTTCAAGATACAAGGTAAATTGTATTGTTTATATTGTCCATATGGCATTCATTACACGTGAGACATGACATTAACTTATAAGCGCCAAAGTGCATGTGCATATGCCGCGTGTTACTGTATTTCATGGGTGTGGGTGTATGGTTGGATCATAAAGTGGTGGTTGGTGACTGAAGTACCGTGGATGAAGTCCAACAGAGTCGCATGGTTGCATGAAGCGAAAAACTTGTGTCGGGTGTAGTAAAGAAAGACTGCAAGACTCCCTTGGGTGAGCTCGGACGGTTTCTACCGAAATCTGAATAAGTCCAAAAGTGTGAGTGTGTCAAACGTGGTGGACCTCCAGCATTCTGCCAAAGACTCAATGGTTTTGGTATATAAAATGTTCATTCAAGGAATGACATCCAAAAGTTTTGAAAATGATCATTTGATGTAATCCATCAATGACGATTTTTATCACACATGGGCATTGCATTGTGTAGTGGGGGTCGATAAAGACTAGGGTATGAGAGTCGGTAAAGACTTGGGAATGGTGCATGAGTGGGTCTCATCTCATTTAAGGGAATGACATGTAAGATTCCAAGTTAGAATTGACATATTCTTATTTCTTCAAATGTTGATGCAATTCTGAAAACTTGCATGTCTCATAGTGAGATGTCTGTAGGAGTACTGCGAGTAGCTCTATGGGATGCTGCTGGTGTGGGATAGCCGTTAGGCGGCCTATCATCTTCGAGGGCCGCAGTGAAGAAAAATCGACGTAACTGGCTATAATTACTTATAATTGTTTTGTAACATTTATTTTGCCACTAAAGAAATAGATGCAGTATAATAATATGTCAAGTTAAGTCAAAACTCTTGTAAGTTTATATTGTGAAAATTCTGTAGGTTTTAGGTTCTACCTCACCTAGGCGGACTCGAGGGCAGTCTTGCAAGTGAGGTTTTGCCTGCTTTAGGCGGGCATGCTGGGCGCAGTGATGTTTTCTGTTGTGTGCATTTTTGTACCTAAGATGGTTGTTTGGAGCTCTAACACAAGGGACTCATGCGGTTATGTCGTGATGGATTAGATGAATGGGGACACACGATGTGATGTCGAGTCATCGATATCTGGGCTGGTCAGTTTAACAAATGATGGTCTCTCGATATGAATGGACTATCTGATGATGTGGTATTGGGTTATCGATATCCATAGGTTTCGCTTGGTTAGTGTTGATTAGGACCCCGGTTTTGGGGCGTTCTAAGCTTGATATCGAGCATAGATAACTCAGTTTTCCCAGGCTTGATGGGCATGGGTCCTAGACCATTGTTCTATTCCATTTCATGTTTGGTCCTTAATATATACTACATTATTGTGCTATATATTGTGAATAATATACGGTAAAGTGTATATGGAAAAATGTAAGGTTGAAAAAACTCTAACCTAGGGGTTCGAGTAAACAAAATGGAATGTAGATTGGATGCTGATAGCTCTATTAATAGTCGGCACATGCACAACTAGTTAGACAAGGAGAGAAATCTCAAAGTCTAAACTTGATCCCTATTTCTTTGGGATACTCTGTATGACTAAATTGCTATCTAACGCCTTGATGGCTGTCGAGAAGAGTCGCCAAGAGGGTGGGTGGTCTCATGAGACCACCACCGACCTTTGACCCGACCTGAGCCTTCGCTGAGGCTATTGGTGCTGCGATTGCTACCATTGAGTTGGCGAGTGTTGTGGCTACCACCATTGCATAAGCTAGTGCAAGCTGCCAGGCGAGAGACCGACCCAAACTCCAGGGTTTGGGCACATCATCCTCTAACCTTCAGGGAGGGCAGATGGGGCGATCATTGGTAAGATCTGAAATAGGATCACCTCAGATACCCGCAAAGGATAAAAAATTGTTGCATTCTTCAGGTGAATCAGTATGGTGGGATTCGGTCAAAGCCTCAAGGAACTTGGAGGCAATGACATGGGAAGAGTTCCGTGGGCTCATCATGGGCAAATATTTCCCTACGTCTGCTCAACATGAAAAAGCTTGGGAGTTCCTAAGAAACTAAGCAAAGGAACAGTAATGATATATCGAATAAGTGGCTCAGTTCTGCCCGAATTAGTACGTTTAGTGATGATTATGTAACAATACATCATGGCCAAAGTGAAAAGTTTGAGGATGATGCAGAATTGTCCATCAGGAGTAATGTAGGACTTCTAAAGTGGACTTTTGATGGTCGAGTTAGCTATGGCCATTGAGAGGTAGGTAGACGACACATGGAGCATCCAGGATGTGAGAGTCAAAGATAAGAGGAAGGAGAGCCAACCTTCTTCTTCTAGTTCAGGGAAGAAGTAGAGAACTTCTACTTCGTAGGGTTTTTAGGGACAAGGCCGCGACTATCAAGGCTAAAGGCCGGTCGAACATCCCCTAGATGGGAGGTATTGAAATTTGCCATACTTGAAGCGGGAGGACATGTTTATTGCCATCAACTGGACCTGCAACGAGGTGTCATGCAGCGGGAATCTGAGTTATGCGGACACCTAGTCGGTCTTGGTGGGACGTTCGTAGACTGATTTGTTCCTCCTTGCCACACCATGGGCTAGGGGAACCGAGTATCCCAGTCGGCGTTGCCACGAGGCCCTACTACTTCACAATCAGGCGGGATGCGACTGGTGGTCGGGTGGGCCTTCAGGCTCTGGCCAGGGACACAGGGACCGGGCGTCATTCATGTCACACCTCAGGCCAGAAGCTACAAGTCAGTGGGTTCAGTGTTCAGTGTTTCATATGCGTTGTGGCGTGTTTGATTACAGTGCGTCGATTTCATTCATTCTTTGCATCATGTGTGAAAGATTTGGGCTTGAGGTTGAAACCTTGGAAGAGCGCTATGTGAGGAGTTGATCGGATATGTCGGGATTGTGGTTGAATCGCGCGTTCTTCTTACTGGATTACCAGTCACTGGACATATTAGAGTTTGATGTCATCAGGATGGGTGGATGGCCCGACACCATAGAGTCGTCATGATTACCTGATTATAGGAGGTTCGCGCACACCTGCATGGGATGATGTTTGTGTTGTTCACGGGGGATCGCGCCATTGCTTTACCCCAAGCCTTGTCGACTCTGTGCCGCGGGCAATTGGGTTGAGCAGTAAGCCTTACCTTTGAGGCGAGGTGAGGCAGGGAGTTGGCCACACCGGGTGGTTTGTGAGTGCTGAGGCGTTTTTCAGAGAATTACTAGGTTACATATGGGATGTAAACTTCTATTGGTTGCACCCTAGTATATCTATTTCCATGACTGCATAGAATGGCGCTGTTAGTTCTGAGAACTCAAGGTCCCAATTACAGAATTGTTGGACTGGGTTTCTTAGGTCGAGCACTTGCCTTAGGCGCTCGGTGTTGACTGCCAAAGAGAAGAACAGACTGTGATACTCTCCTCTGCTCTGAACTCTGAGTGGGTTCAGACTGGGGTTACTATCCAAGAATACATTACCTTTGTAGAGAGTTGATGATTTGTTTGATTAGTTGAGAGGGCGCGGGTGCTCAGGAATGAATCTGCTGGTTACCATCGGTTGAGTTAGAGTAGATATCCCTAAGGCGATGTTGGGGCGATATGGGTAGTTAGGAGTTCCGGTGATGCCCATTCGGATTGACAAATCACTCCAGCGACATTCATGGATCTCATTGCATAGGCGTATTCCAACCTATCTGGGTAATTTTTGTAGTCTTAGTTGTGACATCTTGATCTACTCCTAGTTTTGAGGAGGAGCATGAGGGTCGAGCGAGGATTGTGCTCTAGATTTTGAGACCATTAGTTGTCACCAAGTGCGTAAGTGTGAACCTCTAGCTTATTGAGGTGAAGTGTATTGGGGCATGTGGTACCGGCAGGAATTTAGTAACCTGCGGCTGACCCCAAATCAGGGGTCCGTTGAGACGGCTTGGTAAACCAGATCACTACGTGGTGTCGGGTAACTTGAAACACCTGCGAGAAAGCTCTCGAATGATCTCCTTTGCTCTGAGAGCTCTACCCAAATACAAACTTGTCCAAATAGTTCAATATGGTCACAGGGTCCAACCAGTCAACTTATGACCACATAGGTTCATCAATTAAATAGTAAATAATGCTACTTGATTTGCGTAATCTCATAAATAAATATCAACTATTCCAATAATTCCATGATTCTAACATTTCTATCAAAATATCCAACCAACTATCTCACATGGTTCAAAGTTATAAGTACTCTTAATGAAATACATATTAAATTTTCTTCTATCATCATATCAATGATCAACCACAGCAGAAACCTTTCTCCAAATCGGCCTTTAAGATGATAGTCTCGAACAGCTCCACAGCAATGAATAATATTCCCTACGACGGAGATTTGAGCTATGTGAAATTATGAGATCTAAATCGTTACTCCCAACTTCAGTGCATATCTGATAGTCGATTTAAACACCCATCATAGATAAATACGTGATCCTACTTGAATGTCTAAATGCATTCTATGTCTCGAGTCCTCAGGCTCTCTCACGCCCAGCAAGCCTGTGAAACATCATTTTCAAAATAAAACATTGTCTTGAAAATCTGTCTGGGTTTGGTAAAATGTGATTCTCTCAGGCGAATGTGTTGGAGAACTTCCCGAAGCAGTCATGGTCCTCTCCAAAAATAATCACAGTTGGTGATCTGACCATTCTCCAAAATCACTCTAATGAAATTCCTTTCGCAACCGTGATGATTTTCGAAAAATTCGTATCAATATCAAATCTTACAATTATAGGTTACCCCGATTGCATATAGAAATACGATATGCCATTTCAATCATTTTTTATACCAATATATATCAAACCATACTCTTCTCAGGGCACAATCACACCACATATAATTCCAACAATTTGACTATCACTTGATGCTTATTTGTGATCGCGATCTATCTCAGTAGCCTCACTTTTAGAGTATATTCCTGCCATTGTGACATCATCATTAACACCTCGAAGCATTGACCTACAATTCTTTGGTCAACCAATAGGCAATTCATTTATATCTCATAAAGTATTTTCTAAACACAGTATATTTATATAATTATGTTACTATGTTAACACATTAAAATCATGTATTAACCTATCTATTTCCACAACAACTCAAGCCATTTCAATACAATTTATACAACACATGTTAATATATAAAACATGTATATATATTAACATAATAAAAGCACATAAAACATGTTATGCACATCACCGTCAATTACACAAAAATTAGCTCACGAGGCTGTTAAAAATCTGACAATTCCATTTAGATTACCGACCGACCACATTATTTCTATCTTTTGAATATTCATGTGACAGCAACCTGAGTTTTGTTCGACCGTCTGTCGGTTCCACGCGAACCGAAAATCCATGGCATTCGAAGCCTCGTACACGAACCACGTTAATACATCCTGTCACCAAAGATACCCCGAGCAGCCCTACGCTACCACGGACGCTGCATAGAAATAAAAATTCTCACATTTGGTTTAAGACTTGAGACAGATCAAGCGACCGTTCAAGGCCTCGAAACCAACGAATCATCGACAAAGGCACTTAAATCGAGGCCAAACAAGTGGGGATAGCCCTCCGCGAGTTGTTAAACTCCTAAAACCGGAGTCCACGAGTAGACCTTGCGCGTGAAACCACTTTTCGCTGCCATCGAAGGAATTCCGATGGTGTTAAGTTGCCGGGATCTTAGAGAAGGTGCTCTCTCTCTAAAGAAAATCCACAATCGGTTCCGCATCTCCATTTCCCCTCCCCTGCGTTTTCCTTTTTGGATACAGAGGAATGACCACTATTTGGTATTTGTCTTTCTCATTTTTATTCTTTATTAATTCCATCTATATTTGAGGCTTTATGGATTTTGACCCCTTGCGCACACTTCATTGTCATTTCCATTCGTCTCTCATCCTGGCCGTGTATATTACCAGTTATAGGTGACTTTGTCACATCTGATGATTTCTGGCTGATCTTCGATCTTGTGAAAAACAAGCAAAATTTATTGCCTCGAATTTGGCGTGTTAGCTGAAGATTTGCAAACCCAGTTCAGGTGAAATACTGTTGTCATCGAGATCCTAGAAAATAAATTTCGGATTTGTCATTTTAAAGTGGAATTTTCTCGAGGTCTTACGGTATCGGATAGACTTCGAGAGAAGGTTGACGATTATGATTGGAGGCCAGAAGTCGGTATTAGAATCTGGCAGTTTCCTTGGGGTTAACAATGACCCTAGGGAGTTGTTCAGGATTCAGATTAAGCCCACCTCTAGTGAGATTGACTTGGAAGGTGGTCAAATTTTAGTGGAATGACTTGAGGGATATTCAAAATTAAAGAGAGAACACTTGCGCTTCTTTTGATGGTTCAGAGAGGGAGCCAATTTAATGTGTTGTGATGCCTCTACAGGGACCGGACTTGGATGTGTGTTTGATGTGATCGAGGAGGATGAAAGTGGGGGGTAACATAGTTCTGTGGTTAAGAACCACGGCTGAGTTCACATGACATGGGTTGAGGCCATTATTCTTTGCCTTACAAGGCTTGGCACCGCGCTGTCTATCTGGTGCGGTTCCGAGGTGTCTTGATTACGAAGGTCCCGAAGTACACTCACCTCGGGACATGTGCCCTGAGTGGATGGTCGCTATCTAGAGGATTATAGCTTCACTTTACATGAGCCATCCGATGATAATGTGGTGGTTGATGCACTGTTACGATCGAAGTGTTGGCGGTCTTGGCTTCCCGGGTGGCGGTCTCGAGGCTATGGGATAGTTCGGGTTGCACCTCTGAGGACCCGAGCCCAGGGTACTTTAGGAGTATAGTGGCTACGCCCTTCCTGTGAGCAAATGGCGGGTCCCGGGGACAAGACACAAAGATCGCGTCCATCGGGCCACCCAGGCTCGATCGGATCTAAATCGCTGACTGAGCCGTACACCTGAGATGGTAGTCTTTGGCGGTATAGAGGATAGATTGGTTTCAAGTTATGAATCTGAGAGAGAATCAGGAGTTCCATTTCTTACAGGTTTTCTATAAATCTAGGTGGCACGAAGATGTACCATGATCTTCGTCGCCGATGCTGGAGCGGGATGAAGAAGCAGGTTTAGGGTACATTAAATGATCTCTCAGTGTGTGGTAAAGGCTAAGCAGAGGCATTAGGGTTACTCCAGCCCTTTGCGGTAGCTGAGTGGAAGTGGGAGCATATCATGATGGATTTTGACTCACTTGCCCACGGACGTCACGGGCATGAAGCCCAGGTATGTGGGTGATAGTGGATGGAAACACTAATTTGTAAGCTTTTGGTCATCGCAGATGACCTTCGCACAATTACAGCAGGTTATACTCGGAAGGTGTCTGGTTCCATGGAGGTACCATGTCACTGTATAAGATCGGGATCCCAGGTTTACGGATCATTTTTGGAAGAGTTTCCAACGAGTCATGGGGACATTTTTGATGATGAGCACATTTTTTCATCCCTAGACGGACGGTTAGTCAAGATAATCTTTGTTAGAGGACATGCTGGGCAGCATCATAGTCTAAGCGTAAGTTGGAAGGGCATTTTTACCCATGAGTGGAATTCGCCTGCAATAATAGTTGCTCACTTGAGCACTATGGAATGCTGCTTTATGACCGCGGTAATTTGCTAAAAGTCTTATTTTGAACCTATTATGGGTTTGAAATTGCTTTTGTACTAATAATTCTAATTAACCCGATTTGCACATTAAGGTCCCTACTATTCTATAATGCGACTTTTGCCATATGAAATTTTCTGCGGTTTTCTTGAGCTATTCTTACAAAATTGTTGGTGATCAAACCACGAAAATTTGATCCAGCCTCTGTTCACGAATGGATCAGAGAAGGAAAGAGCCGTGAAAAATGGAGCATTCTGAAATTGGTTCTCGGCCTATTCGGCTCGTACTGTTTCCTCCTACGCTCGTTCACTTTCACGGCACCATACCTGTTTGCATTTATTTTAGTTTTTCCATTTACCACAGCAATAGCCTTGGTTTGCTTTTCTTCCCTTGCGAGCATCTATACAGCCTTAGTCTGTAAAAACTTTGCCTGTCAATCAACCCCGATCGATAAAGTGGCGAGGGAAGCTTCGGCTCTCGCTGCGCAAACTATCTCCTCACTTCACTTTCTTTGTTTCTGCCATTTTCGGTTGCCAAACATATCCTTTGATGATGACAATCAAAGGATGTTATTTCGCCCTCCGTCCTTGAAGGAAGGCGGTACGGGTGCCGGTTTGAGGTAAAACCAAGCGTTCTCTTGCTTTTCATGTGGCGTTGCAGTTATCAACATTCACTTCTCACAATAGGTTAAAATCTCTGTGCTCTCTATGTGTTGTAAGCTTTTGGGTTCGGTGAATGCTTCTTTAGATAAAGGCTGGCCAGTTAATTAATCTCCTATTAGTTATTGTGGGGTAGGGTTTTTTGAGATATGTTATAGCAGATTTAGGGACATTTATGCACCTAATCAAATGCCATCTTTCAAAGAGGAAAACTCTAAGGAGTCTAGGTTTTAAAGCTAAATGAAGAGATCATTTGGGAAACGCTATATGTCATGCTCTGACTCGAGGATAAAGACCGAGCACATGTTGGTTGCCACAAAGCCACAACAGTGACTGGGAACTTCAAGGATTTCTTTCTTCATTTTTCTTGTTTTAATTTTAATTTTGCACCTTATCAGCCTCCATGTTTCACCAAAATCACTGTTTTTCATCAAACCTTAAAATCAAATTTATTCTAATTGAACCTTCTTTATTTTAGTCATTTGTGCAAAGAAAACCCTCCACGAGTTCGAGCCTGGAACCTTTATCACTGCGATAATCTGGCGTTAGGAGAAATTAGGTTTATAAACTCATGTTGATTGAGGCACCCCTCACCTTGTACGAATCGGGCACTATATAGAATGCTGAGTCTACGGTCTGATAATTGGTGGGTGGGAGGGATCTCTACGATTAAAGTTGAATTATTGAGACCTCTCAGAGGTGGGTAATGCTCTGATGTCTTCTCATATTTCAGGCGGGGTAGAAGTACTTGCGCTTGACCTGGCGCGACCTTTGAGTTGGAGTGGAGCGATCATGTTTTTCTTGAAGATGATGCCCTAGAGAAGTGAGGTCAGGTTCCGTGAAGCGAGAAAGCTATCGGTACTCTTTGGTGTAGAAGTGCGATCTGATTCCCCTTCTGGGTGGCTTTTGCCTCAAAGCTTATGGTGTTCTATGCGGTATTCCATGTCTCGATGATCAGAAAGTACCCTCGGTCAAACTCTGTGGCTGGATTGAGGGAGATTGTGTTGATATTGGATGAGACCTTCGAGGAAGGGGCCAATCAATATCTTCTGAATGCCCGGGATCAGTTTTCTGTGAGCTTAAGGCTTGTAGGCTTGTGAAGGTGTTGGCCATGGCTCTTTGAAGTGGAGAGAAATGCCATGGGAACACGAAGACCTTTGTGGTGCAATTATCCTTTCTTGTTTAGGATGAAGGTATATTTTTTAGATCATTAGGGATTAATAGTTATTTTTATGTACAGTAACGTTGGATGTCGCTATGTGTGGCTGTGAATTTCGAGGCAGAGAGACTCTTTTTAAGGAAAGAATGTAAAACCAGGGTAGAATTCAGATTTTTAAGGAAAATGGGCAAAGCAGTAAATTGAGGATATAGTCTGCAGACCTTCTGACCTGAGCTTTTAGATCCGGATGTGAAATGGACCTCATACATTTCTTTATGCCAAATCCAGACACTGACCAATTTCATTGGATTAAGGATAATCGGATTTTCACGAATTTGAAGCAATGGGTCTTCAATTGAGCAAAAACAAAGATTTGGGAGTAATTTATTAAAATTTCATTTTAAAATAATTTGAACTTGGTGGGATAAAAATAAATTGTTTGAAAAAAGCGAGGACCTAATTTGATTGCGGACCTGTGTGGCGAGATGTGAGCCTACTCCTTGAGACTTAAGTAGGGGCCATGGGGATAAAAGATCCCACCCATTTGTCTTTGGTTTTGTGAAGAAGGAGGGAGGGAGCTAGCTTCTGCTGATCTGTGGAGTTTTCGTCGGTCGGATTCGTGGTGAGCAAAGTTCACTTAAATCGACGAGGGGTAAGCGTACATATCGGAAATGAGGGATTTTGCTGAAAATCCAAAGGAGGAGATTTCGGGAAGTCAAATATTTCGGGCTAGGAAGGCTTCCTACTCTTGTTTCACTTATAAAATTCTTACCTTGGACTTATTTTCCACATTAGGTTGAAAAGGGTCTTTCATTTAAGTTTTATTTGGGTAAGAGGAAAAATGGATTTTAGGGTTCATGATGTTCTTAGCTGAAACTGTGAATCTTAAAAGATTGGCTCTTAAGCTGGCGGAAAGAACTGCGCCTGGGCCTTGAGTTAGCCTAGTTGCGAGGAGAACTACTGGAAAGCTTAGTTCACAAAGGCGATTCTTTGGGGGCTATTAAAGCGGGTGTCAATGCTTGTTTGGGGCCTATTGATGACTTTGTAGGCATACTTTTTATATACAATTGGTTTGATGATCGAGTGTTATGCCTTTGTAATAACATGTATGTTGCCCAGCTTGATGAAATGTTGTTCTCATGTGCTCTTATATATTGTGGAAAAAAATGTTTTACGGAAATTATATTACATCTGATATAATTGTCCAGGATACAAAGTAAGATATATGGTTTATATTATCCATATGACCTTCTATTCCCCATGTAGGACATGACACTAACCGATGACTTAAGTTTGCATTGCATATGCATGGGATTATCGCATTTCATAGGTGTGATTATGGTTGGATCAAAACACTGAATTAGTGTTGATGGTGAGCTAAGTATCATTAGTGAAGTCCAGCAGTCATACGATTATGAAATGAAAACTTGTGTCGGGTAATATAAGAAGGGCTGAGCTTTAAATGGTGAAGAGGGCGGGTTTGATTTACACTCCGGCGGTGAAAGTCCGAAGAAAGGTCGTAAGGCGATTGTCGCAGGCCGTGATGGGACTCCGAAAATCCGCTACCACAAAGACACAATGGTTTTAAAACGTTATGAATGTTCATTCGAGGAATGACATTAAAGTTTTGAACTGCAAGCATGACTTTTGTTTGAAAATGATCGTGGATGTAATCATTAATAACGGTTTTATCAAACATGGGCATCGCTGTGGTGAAATTAGATAAGGCTCCATCTATGATCGTGGTGGGTCTATCTCAACTCTTGTAAACTTTTCATTCTCTTGGATTTTCAAGTTAGAATTTGGCATATTATTTCTTTGAATGTTGATGTGAATTTTAAAGCGGCCATGTGCCCAGGTGACTAGCCTTTGTAGAGTACTCCTCCCGGGCGTGACTCATTTATATGGAATAACATTTCATGTCGGAATGACAGTTGGGGCTCTCCTTCAGTCGTAAAGTAAAAAGGCGACATATGGCTTTATAATTACTTTATATTTGTTTTGCTGGTATTTATTTTTAACAATGACGATAAATGGCTTGTAATAATATGTTAGGGTGAACTCAGCTCTTGTAGGTTATATTATTGAAGTGATGCGGAGTTTTGGGGTTTGCCCCTCTACCTAGGTCTTTGAGATGGGCTCCTTTGGGAGAACTTGAGGGTGAGTCACGCAAATGAGGTTTCCTCACCTAAGCGAGGTGGGCTTCACCTGATGAATCTTAGACACCCACAGAGTGAACCAGTGGAGTCCTACAATTGAGGTTCTTCCTAAGCTGGGTGAAAAAACTTTCCTTTATCTGAGCCCAGTAACACTTTACCAGTGTTTGTTTTTCCCTTCTTCTGTATTTTATACAGATGGTTGTTGGAAGGCTCCTAGCACAAAGGGGAATCTGTCAGTTATGAGCAAGTGGATCCTGATGAGCCAGGACCCACCTGATGCTTGATATGTGATGTCGATATCTACCAGACTCAGTCAGGTTTTAAAATGGCGATTAGTAAGATGGACACCTAAATAACGGTATTGAGTTACTAGGATATCTGAATTTTCCACTGAGTTGATATGGTGATCAACGGACCCTGGTTTTAGGGCATCATAGTTTTATTATGAACATGTTACTTTAAGAGTTTGTAGAAATTGTGGCTTTAGTCAAATTCTCTTTGAAACAACCTAAGCCGCGCCATAGGTAATCTCTTAAATTAAGATTATAGCTCATATTTTTCTTTCCAAATGCGTAGGTCATTAAAGCACAACTTACCTTCTTATGAGCATCACCGTTTCATGCGGGAATGGACAGGAGAATCTCATATTGAATTAAAGTCAAATTCTTCACAATTTAGATTATCCTTTATTTCGTCTTGGATTCGTTCAACTCTGGATTGAAGTATACATTGTTTTAACACTTTCTTTATGGGTTTTAGTCTCTCATTCCTCAGATGTGTTTGCGGCCCAAAATCAGGGTCCATTGATCATCCATCAGCAGTAGAAAGCTTGTGGATATGTGCAGCTTCGATACCCTGCAGGTTGTGTACCATTCTGAGATTCTGCATTTATAAAATCGGATGGAGTCTCCTTTTGTCTGCGGGAGCTCAATCCAAAACCCAAGTTATACAATAATACAATCACATAACCTATCTGGGGCCCAATATAACACAATGATCACAGATTATTATGCATTAAAGATGTGATCACAGGGCCCATTTATCCACATTCATATAAAAACATGTAATTATATTAAAACGTAGTCATGGTTCAATTACAACTCTTTACATGTTAATTTTATGCCAAAAATAATTGTTCAATTATTTTACAAAAATATTACAGTATTTATAAAAGCACATCAGTTTCTTCACCCAGCCTCGGATGAGAACCGTCTCTAGTGCAGTCTTTAAATGTTTTTCTACATGGGGTGAGTCACACCTAGTAGGTAATTCCTACAAACTACTTCCCTGGATACATGCAATGTTCACTCCACATTCTACATCTACAATTTGCAAATATGCAATCTATATCTTTGAATTACATGTCGCATGTAAAATAGATAGAACCTACTCATCTATGCAGGAGTCTTTGCAGACTCATACCTGATACAGCGCATGTGTACGATAAAGTCATTATTGATTACATCCAGCCAGATCCTTTTGAAACCAAAATAATTTGTTTACAAACCAAAAGCTTTTTGGATGTTAAACCTCTAATAATCATTTCATTTATAAAACCATGTGTCTTTTTTGGGTAGCAATATTGGGGGTCTACCCTCCCAACTCACTTCTTCTACACTTTTTGGATTTTCTACGATCGGATTAATACGAACCCGATCAGACACTCACGAGGAGTATCTAATCCTTCTTACTATTATCCGACTGGTTTTATTAATTCAACATTGACTCTTGGACTTTGCCCAACGATCCCAGACCTCACCAATCACCAAGTGGTGGTCTGTATATCATACACTTACACCCATGTAATCACGATGTTTCCGGTATAATAGCTGCAATGTGATGCATCATTGCATGTCGATGCCATGCCATATGTAATGAATGTCTATATGGACAAAATTTCAGCCTCTCATACATTTAACCATGTCATGGACAATTATACATGCATATAATTTCCCAAAAGCAATATAATTCTATTCATATCAATATATAAAAACTTTCACATATATCAACATTATAAATAATAATTATCAATCATGTTATTATACCAATCAAGTAATAACCCTTAGCCTCAAAAATAATTATTGGCATATATAATGCCCACAATAAACCTAATAACCCCAAATCGACTCTTCCAGACTTATATATGGCCAAACAAGCCTTTAAAAGCGACCACAAAACATTCTCCTGGTTTGGATGTGCTTCAGCGCAGTCCCTACCTTTGCTTTTTTGGGACATATTACACGCAACCACAAATCAGCACAAACAGCCACTGTAATTTTTAAGCAGTATTAAATCGTTTAAAGCGATATCAGTCCTGGGCGTAATTAATAGTTCGAATAATTCATTTTAATCCAAACAGTCCTTAAACACTTTTTGGGACATATTACACACAATCACAAATCAACACACAAAACTGGCCACAAATGAGCCGCAAAACAACAATTAAAGTCGTTTTGAAACAAGCCAAACAACCCCTTAAAGACACAAAATCGGCGAAACACCCTTGGTAAATCGATCGACCAGTGAATAAGCAGGTAGGAAGAATCTCTACCTCTTGGAGCATAGTAGAACGGAAGGAGGTCTCGAGAACACCTCCTAAGCCCGAAAAATCTGATTTCCCCAAATCTTCTTCTTCGGATCTTCGGTGAAATCCTTCATTTTGGTACCATGCATCGCCCTGTTGAGACTAGTGTTTGTTCTTTGGTTCCTTGGCGATGAATTCCGATCCCGACGGAATCGAGGATGTGGAAAAGAAGAGTGGATTCTCTTTCTTTCTCTCCTTCTTTGCTCTCTCTCTCTCTCATGCTTTTTCCCCTAGCAAAAATATCAGATATTTTCTACCTAAAAACCTTGTTCTTTTAACATATCCTCTTTAATGCCATTGTCGCACCAAGTCTCACGACTTATTAGGATTAATTTTGCTCAACGATTGCTGTCTGATTCAGTTCAATTTATTTTAAAATAAACTTTCACTTATTTATTTTCCAATTTCAATATTTTTCTCAAAAATCCTGTTTTTGGGTTTCGCTGGACACCAGACCTCAAAAAAAAGGGGAAAATTCAAACTATCTAGAATTGACGAAATTCGTCACGGAGTAACAGATTCATGAGGCAGATCTAGCAGTCTCTGATTCATTTCTGTCATCCGAGATCTAGTAAATTACGAGTTTACCGCCCAGGGTATTGTAGCGACAATTCTTGTTTTACCATTTTGAAAAATTCGTGCAGTTTCTATTATATGAAATTTCGTCCCCGAAATTCACACACACATATACATTCAAATCACATGCATATCTGACAATCATTTAATCTAAAATTACTAAAACATACATTTCATCCCTCAAACGAAAGGATAATTAGTGCCTTACCGATGTCTTGTGTTCCCATGTTGCCTCTTAGTTAAGTCAGTGTGGGTTGTCTTTGAGATATAAAAATTTATAAACTAAATTCCTCATATTCTTGTAACATATTCATGATACTCATGACTCTAGGGTCAGAACACGGGGATCAGTTTCTTCGTGTAAATGATTGCAGTTAGTTCAAAATTGAGATTCTGCTAGATTCGGGGTGTTGTAAAAACAGTGGAGGTGAATGGTTTGCAGGCTGAAAATAAACTGAATAAAAAATATGAAAAAGAACTCCTTGAAGCATTGAGCTACTGGGGTTGAGGTCTTAAGGTAAATGAGAAGTTCTCAGGTCATTTTCCTCGATGGGAGGATGGCCCTATAGTCCATTTCGAGCCGGATCTTAGTTGGCCTCAAAGCTGACCTAATAATTTTTCCTTTTGAAATATAGCATTTAATAGCATAAATGCTCTCGGACAGTAAAAACACATCCCCTAAATCTACCTACAGTATATAGAAAATGGCAGATCTCAATGGTTCTATGATAAGCATCCTTGAACCCTAAAGCTTGCCAATCTGGGTTAATCAAGAGATTCCTTAAGAAATTTAAACTAAAGTGAGGATGGAAACATAAATGACAATAAATGCTTGCATTATGAGAACCAATATTTACCTCAAAGCCTAGCCTAGTAGCCCCTCATATTAGCCGAGTGGAGAATTTAGCCAACCATCCTTGAGTTGTCTGTTCTCTCACAGGGGTGTTGTGGCCAGAAAAATATGAAAAAAAACAAGAAAATAGAAAAAAGAAGAATGAAACTCCGTAACTAATACATAATAAATACGAGAAAATGAAGAAAGTCATTTAAGATTTGCTTTGAGCTTATATAGTTAACAGACCAGAAAAAAATACAAATTACCCTCCAATGCCATATGAAAGACAATGTTCATGCAAAGTGCGATCAGCTGGAAGTCAAAACTGAAAATCACAAATCTGAGTCTTGAAATTTTCTTACCTGCGGAAATTTTCATTGGCTGCCAAAATCTGCACTACTTCATTTCTTGCTCATATATTCTAACCAGCCGATTTCGATCATAATCTTTGAGTTAGACTCGAATTCTTAGGTGTATTGGATCAAATAATAAATTGTAATAAACTTGCAAAACTAATTGATCACCAACTTCTTGTCGATAAAATAGTTGAGACCTAAATGTAAATAGTTCTGTTGGATTTGATTAGCACTAAAGTACTCAAAACCCTATCGATAATGAATACATGCATTTTGGGAGCTAATCCTCCCTAACTAACACATTGCTAATAGTCCATACTTGATAGAAGAAAAATAGAGCAAACAAAATATATAAAATTATGATTCTAAAAAAATGGTATTTTCAAAAGTATGTGGATTAGTAATGCCTAACCCTCAATAAGAATCAAAAACCACCTTGATAACCATCTCGAAGGTGAGAATATCTAAAATTAAGTGTCAAAGGGTTTCCTTCACAGGTGAATCAGTGCCAAACTTGCAAAAACTACAAGTGTTTGTTTGATCAACTTCAACAATAGTGCCAAGCTAAACTCCCCCGACCAAGCACTTACCACCTAGGACACTAATAACCTAAATAAGACTAAGGACCCACTCTTATTCCCAATTCTTTTGTATTTGTGAGTGCAATGTTGAGAATATTTTCCCACAAAGTCAACGCAACGGGGATCCACAGGTAACCCAGCAATTAAGACTTAAGGCTCAAACCACAGGTCTGACTCCCACAAACTCTTGGGTTTCCCAGGACTTTGAGCGATTTCGAGACTCCAAACACCTACAACTCGCTCGGCTTCACTTCCCGTCCACCTATGTACTTGGCGCTATGGAACCTCGACAGTTGGCTTAGAGCTGCGGGCTTTAGAGACTTTCTATAAACCCCCTTGGGCCCAGTGCTGGGTTTCAAGGCAAAGCATCACAATTTTTCTTTTCTTTTCTTTTTCTTTTTCTTTTTCTCTTATATTCTTTGGAGAGCTCATTGGCCTTCTTTTCACACAGGCATCTCATATATTGAAGTATAATAAATGAAACTAGGATTCGCTTTTTGCAATTGAAGTTAAACGAGTTTTTTAGCTTCTTTGTGAAACATATGTCTGATGTGATTAACTAAAGTTGAAGGAAAAAAAGGGTTAAGCACTAAGAATTTAATGATCATCCACTTAATTAAGCTTGAATAATCTATCAACAACATTGAATTAAAGTTTCAATTTTCAAATTACAAATGGTAAACACAAAAAATGAGTTATAATTACAATATATATAATTTATTATGGTATATATCACAAAGATATATTTCTCTTTTCGACTTACACAAAAGCTAACAACACAGCAAAACAAACAACTACTCCAATAAGAAGCTAAACATTAATTCATTAATCTTCTAAAAAAAACATAAAATGAAACAAACATAAATAAAGCCCACTTCCTTCTTCGCTCTCCCCCGACCAATGTCATTGTCTGTGGGGCTCAGTTGGAAAGGATAGAGAGAAGGAAGTTCTACCCTCCCTCGATAGTGACGGTGGAGGCGCCTGTCCTCTGTAGACAGCCCAGGAGGCTGATGAGATGGAGGGGCTGCTGTATATTGTGCTCTTTGCTTGTGTCGATAAATTGTCAGGGGTGTTGGGTGGGTGCGTGATGCTAGTCCTTCTTTGGAGGGATGATTTAGAAAAGCTTAGACGAAATGTGTGATGGAAGATAGGAGGTAAGGCCACGAGTGACTGCAGATCACCGCACGGGGATGGCGGGTTCTGTGCACAAACAAGGCGATTGTGATTACGCGAGACTCACGTGACCTCGTGCGTGTCGTCATCTCGATAAAGGTAGCGCTGGTGACATGAAGATCTTGACGTGGCTGGGAGGTGCGGTTGCATCCATAAAGTGAGAGTCAGGTGGATGTACGATATCACTGTAGTGAATTGACGATGTGCTATCACGGTCTAACTTCTTATTTTATGTGGAGTTGGAGGCTTTGCAGAAGTGCGAGAGGATCTTGACTTGACAGTGGCATGAACAATGGAAGGCGTGTATTTCTTGAGGATTCTGGATGGTGCAATATGGGGGGCTCCCTGCAACGCCTCACAGCGGATCGTTGACTATTATCCACGAGGTACGGAGTTGCGACGCAAAGGTGGCGAACTACCACCTTTCAACGATGAGCGGCCTCGTAATGTTATTTGGCGCTCGATGGGACTCAGCAGGAAAACCGTTGCTGCTCCCAACACCTAGCATAGTAGCCTTGAAAGCGGAAGGTATGTTCATCTCGGGTCAGGTTCCTGCGGTGGACTTTGTCCTCAAAGTGGAACAATGATATCGCTGAAAAATCAATGGGAAGGTGGCAAAAAGCCCTGAATGTGCGGTATAGAGCCTCGAATAGCTCATCCGTTGTGATATGTTGGGGTGGGAAGAGTTTGGAATGGCGGTATATGGTCGATAAAGAACATCTCGGAAGGTATCCCGGAAGAGTGAGACCCTTCTATTATGTCTCTGGACAATATGCGAACCATCTCCTAGGCAGGGTGGGGCCCGACGTGGTCGACCAGTTATTTATGGGACGATGAAATGGAATCGCATTTACTAATCTATCAGACTGAAGCGTCCCCTTCTGGCCTTTATTCTCAGAAAATGGATAACAACCCGGGATGGAAGTGCTCTCTGGATGTCATGGTATAGTACTGAGAACTAGATGACCACAAGGGTGAAGACAGCCATGAGACCGTAAGGCTCAGGGGGTGCCGACTTCATAAACCTCGTGGAATCTCTGAGCTTGGGATTGACCAAAGGTGAAAAAATCATATATGTCTCTACTATGAGTGCGCTTTACTGATGCTGTCCCGAATTGCGTAATAGGGCATAATAGAAGAGAGTGGCGGATAATGGCAGAGGGCGAGATCAGGGGGTGATCTCAGTGGGACCACTAGCAGGTGAGAATAGGGCTCTGGCTGGCCTGGACTAGAATGACTCGCCAGTCGAAGTGTGCCTCTTTGGGGTGGGGCCTCAAGGATCTGCTTGCCAATTGGCTGATGAATGTGAGATGGAGCCCAACCCGTGCTGTCATACACAGCAGTGCGGGGCCGGTGAACGAGGGGCGGGTGCACGGGAGGCTGGCGGGAGAGGCTACCCCTTGAGCGGAAGGAGTGGAGGAAGGGCGCACCCCGAGGCCTAAAGCGCCTTTCACAATAAAATAAAATTATGGTATGCATAAGGGTTGAGACAAATTGCATTAAAACTAGCTTTCTATTCAGGAAAAACACAAATAAAACTTAGAATAACTCGAATCAAATTCATTAAACACAATTAAATAAAATATCATAAATGATAGAGTGTTTAGGTCTGGTGGAACCAAAACCAACTCAGTAGCATCGAATTATGGAGGTCAAGGGGATCTCTCTTAATAGCATCTGTTGTGCAACATCTTTGCACTTCAGGGCTTTAGTCTCGCTTACATTGATGTGACACCCCACTGTTTGTCATGAAATTAAGCTGAAGGTCATGAATCATTGAGATAGACTTGAAATGGATGATGTTTGAATGGTCAGTCCATCTTGACTTGAGTTTACCTGTAAAGAGATTGGGCTCCAGATCTGCGATGCCAGTCCTGTTTTTATTTTTGGGGGCTATCAAGCCCAGTTATGCCACTTCTTTTAACATCGTCTTTTTGCAATTTTTCGAGTTGAAGTAGGCATCATTTCTTAGCTCTTCTGGCTCGTTGGTAGTAAAGGAGCCTTTAAGCATTTATTTCTTCCCATGTCCGCAGTTCGAGCTTTTGACCTTCTATGCCTTATCTTGTTTCCATGGGTGACAGCCTTGCCATCTGTGGCCTCTGGGGACATCTATAGGATGGTCTTCTATCTTCACACATTTACGTATGCCCACAGAAATCAGTGACTTGAGAACTGATCGCTACGTTGGGACTTACGATTTCATCAATATTGTTTTGGTTTTCACTACATTTGGCGACTCAACGATACTATGTTTTGAGGATGGTAAGGGTGGCCACTTTGTGCTTTACCATACTTAGCTAGGAGGTTCTCAAAGGTTTGTTGAGAAATGCTGTGAACCTCAATCTTGTTAATCTATGGCGCCCCGGGACCCCGGACCGAAGAAGATGTCTCCTTGGGAATTTCACTTCTGCAGCATGGTTTCTTTGCTCTGCGAGCCTTTGCTTCAACCCACATTTCGACACATAGTGAGCTCCACTAAAATGTAGGCGTATGAGCTGATGGGGATGCAGCAGAGGATGTTGGGGGATGATGAACTGAGATCAGTGGGAGATCTGTGTGACAGAGAGATTTTCCTGATCTTTGCATTGCTGGCACTTCATGCATATGGTGAGCATCCTTCCCGAAAGAAGGCTAAATAAAACCCCAGTTGCATATGTAAGTGGTTTTGAAATGATGGCCTCCACATGCGTTCTCTGCTTGATGGTGAGTATCACTTATTGTTCTCCCGCAGGGTTACATCTTCGATTATAAAATTGACTAATGTTTGTATAAGAAGGCCTTTTCCAATAGTAGGGTGATTTTTGCCGAGAAGAAGAACTTCTGTGCTTGTGCTTTCAATTCTATAATTACTCCTGTTGCTAAAGTGGCAATGTGGAGCAAACCATGGGCATTTTCAGCAATGGGACTCTCCGGGAAACTCTATCATTAATTGAGTTATGGGTGTTGTGCTATGGTTAGTCGCGAGAAGATGATCCATAACAACATTCTCACCTTTTTATCCTTGATGCGGCAGGGTTGAATTCTCTTGAGGAGAGGACCCTATCAAGTTCATTGGCCTTTGCTTGGTGGTAGCTAAAGCTGAATATTGAAGATTCAGATCTTGACCTACCAAATATGCCGAAATTTGTCGAGCCATATAGACCACTTCAGTGACTCTTTCTCTGTGGTGGTGTAATTCTCCTATGCCTCATTCAACGTTTTCCTTATATAGTAGACCACACCGGTTTCTCTTCTCTCTGTCGGCTTGCTCAATGGTGAGTCACTTGCATCCTTTATAACCTCGAAGGTAACTTCCGGTTAAGGGCTCTGCTAGTCAGTGGTTAAGCGTGAGCAAGGCTCCTCAAAGCTCTTCGCAATCTTCATCCTAATTTGGCATCCTTCTCTAGTAGCTTTTAAAGAGGCTTGTAATTTTGAAAAAAATGTGATGAAACCCTCACTATTAACAAATCCATGCCCTAAGAATTGCCTCACAGTCTTCACAGTCGTGGGTGAAGGCAGTTTGGAAATCAGTTTAATTTTTGCCTTGTCAACCTCAATTCCTTTGTTAGAAATAATATGTCCCAGCACAATTCCCTGGTTGACCATAAAATGACATTTTTCCCCATTCGGCCTTCAAGTTAACTCTCAATACATATGCAGGATAGTTTCAAGTTGATCGAAGCATTCTGAAACTTCCTCCTACATTAGCAATATCATCCATGTAGACTTCCATAATGCGCTCACCAAATCACAAGATCTTGGCATATATCTGCGGAATGTGGCGGGGAGGCATTACACGAGGCAGACATCTCTTTGGTGGCATGGCACTGCCAAATGGGCAGGTGAAGGTGGTCTTCTCTTGGTCTTATGCAGCAATCTCAATCTTGAATTGCTTTGAATAGCCCATCGAGCAGAATAAAGAGTTGGTGGAAATTCTTTGGAAATTGAATCCATGAAGGGTAAAGTGATCTTTCTTGTCTACCCTCATTTAACATTTGTAATCAATATACACCCTCAAACTACAGTATATTAAGGCCCATTATAGAAGTGCTCTAAAGGCAATCACCTTCAGCATATTATACTCAACATATTCTTTAATGAGGCTTCTTCGTTAATTAGGTATTATACATTGAATTGATATAAGATCTGATCAGTTAATGAAGTCCATGATACATAACATAGCATAGAGGAAATCATGATGATCATGATAATAGATTCCTATCAGCTGTGCAATTCATTTATTATCTAAATTATCCTAGTCACGGGATCAATAGGCGGACATTAATTGATGGAAAGACTAGCACATGTCATACTCTTGATTACGATCAAGTAGTAGATCTTATAAAGCTGTGATCTGAGTTAGTCAAAGTTTGTGGATTCTTAACTAAAGTAGCTAAGTACATGGGACCTATAATGAGACAATCATATGGATCATATATTCAGAAAATATTAGATGATTGTCTCATCATAGCCATGGTGCAAGTATCCTTATACTTGGGTGCTCAAGGATATAACGGATCGTCTTTGTGCTGACCTCAATCCCGTTGCCCCTTAGGGTCGCCTCATTGGATGAGGATTCAGTTATGTGTTTGAGGTGTTTTACAGGTAATTGTTAGCCCCAACAGGGGTCGCCACTCCAATAAAGGAGAATTACCTAAGACCTTGTAGGAATCATTACTGCAGAATCTACGGCGGTGAGAATCATGAGTGTCTTCAAGGAGTGCATAGTTCTGGGTGATGAATCTAGGAGACCAGATAAATATCACTTGGGCTGGGTGTGGCATAGCTTTGATCAGTCACAGAACCACAAATTCTCCATGCAGACAAGTAGAGTCTCGTTGGTAGGGCCAGATTGCATGTTATCTGGAGAAAATTCAGTGGAATGCTGACTCTGGTCGATTAGGGTCATGATGTGTTGCTAGGTACCAATGTGACTTACTTAGTTCAATGGATTTGAATCAAGTGGCTACTCTTGGAACCTAATGGGTCACACACTTAGAAAGTGTGGGTGTATGAAAACGGTTGGTGTAGATCCAAATATGAGGGAGTTAATTCTCATGAATGAAATGTCAGTTCAGGTGAATCCAGGATGAAATCTGCTGCCCTTTTAGAATAAATAGGTTTGACACTGGAAAGCTTTAATTTGTGTGGAGACTCTTCCATATACATGGGGATCGTGTAACTATCATCACTTCAAGTCAGAGCATTTTAGTCATTTGACATTAAGGGGTTTTTCTATAAATAGAATGCTGTATACGACCCTAGTTGATGTAATCTGTTTGAAGCGAGTTCATGAGAAAAGCGAGATCTCATCTCCGAGAAAGTGTTCTGGGATTAGAGGCCAGTTTCAGCTTTCTCGCCCGGATCGGGACAACTATACCTGGACCCTTCAGATAACCTGCTGAGGTTGTCATTCACTCTTCGTGTGGATATCGTTAGGCGAACTTAGGACTTGGTTAAGCCGGTCCTAAAGTGCCTACCGCTTGGCTGGTTTTGGAACCAACCTGGTAATCCTTCTCTCTTCTTTGTAGAAACCGGTTTTGATGCTACGATTTTAGATGGGTTTTGTTGGGATTTTTATATTTCCTTCTGCTTGCCAAGTGTTACCTGAAACCATAACCATTGTCGAAACAATACAGTGCATCAAATGTCGGTTTAATGTTGAAGTTTTGGTTTTGGTACCCGTGTTTCAAAGTTTTTCGAAAATGAGATTTTAACGAAAGGTTTGATCCATATTGTATACCAAGTATATGGTCATGAGATGATCTAGGATGGTTAATATGAAGAAGGAACAACTTGGAAGTGTGTAAAAGTCCCAAAAATTGGATTTTTGCAACTTTTTGTCGCTGGAAAACCCAGCAACGTCGCGACATTGTTCATTTGAACCCAGAACATCGCGACGTTGTGACGTGACGTGATGTGACTCGATGTGACTTGACATGACGTTTGAGTCAAACACCCTAACGTCGCGACGTTCTAACGTGGTGACGTGATGACATGGCGACGTGATGACGTGGCGACGTGATGACTTGGCGACGTGACGACGTGGCGACGTGACGACGTGACGACGTCGCGACGTTAAGGACTGCTGGTACCTTGTTCATTATGTTTCTTAGATGGTTTTGCACAACTTTTGAACACACTATTCTTATGTGTTTGAAATAGAATGTCCGAGTTAAAACTATACCGTTCAGCTTTAAATTTTCTATAATCATGGATTTCGAAAAACCATGTTGAAATTACATAAGAGAGAATTTTGGGCAAATATGTCCTTTTGGAAAATTATGGTTCAAGTGTTGAATCGGAATAATGGTTCAAGGAGTTGAACCAATTGGGGCGTTTAAATAGGGTTTATGATTCAAGAAGTTGAATCGGGTTCATGATTAGTGCCCAAAAAGTTCTATTTTGAACCCTATTTATTATAGGTTTTGAGTGCTTTTTGTGTACTAATCCATTAATCTTTGGTGATTTGCACATTAAGGTCCTCTTATTCCTCTGTAATCGCATTTGTGTCTAACTTTGGAGTTTTTGCGAGCTAATTATTCCAAAATTGTTGAGTCACAGAAATACAGAAGAATTCAAGTCAAACCTTCGGCCTGTAGTTAGAGACCCGGAGAAGGAAGAAGAAAGAAAATGCGAGAAAATTTGGACTGCAGCAGAGGAAATTCCCTCCCAGCCTTATTTATTCATGTTTCTTGACACTATTCACGGCTTTTGCCCTTGTTCGTCACATACCCAATTCACTACGCCGTTTGTTTTTGCTTTTTGTCACCTGTTTGGCTTTCTTCCTAAATTGCCCTCATTGTAATAGTAATTGCTTTTGGTTTTTGGTAATTTGTATTATGGGTTGGCTATAAAGCCCCGACGGTTTCATTGTAAGGGAGATTTTGTGATAAAGTTTTAAGAGGCGAGAAGCTTTGGCTTCTCGCGTTTTCCATTCTCTTCTTGTCTTTCATTTCTTTTCTATTTTACGGCGATAAACACCTTGGGGATATTGACTTGGAGGATGAGAGGCTAAAACCGTTCTCATGGCGGAAGGGTGGCAGGATGCGGGGGCTGTGGGTCCTGTTCTTCACGGTGCTCGCACTTGATTTGTGTTCCCTTTCTAACTATATAGGTTTTATCCTTGAATCCCCTTGAATGACTATTATTTGATAGCTTTTAGGGTTAGTCGGATGCTTATTGCTGAATCCGGCTGAGATTCATTAGTTACCACTCTATGATCCATTGAAAGGGTCCGGGGAGACTTATTCTTCACTGTCGGTGACCACTGATGGCCAGTAGATGCCATTTTTCAAAAGGATAAATATTTTGGGTTAGGTTTTATAGCTAAATAAAGATCCAGTTCTGGAAATGACTATATGTCATCCTCCCAATGAGAAATGAACACAGAAACCCTCGATTCTTTGTAAAATCCCAAACCCAATATCTGATCATCAAGGGAGATCTCTTTATTATTTTCTTGTTTTAATTTAGTTTATTTTTAGTTTTCATCATCAAAACCTCCCTTGTTTTTATCACTACCTTAAAATCCAAATTAAATTCACCATTTTGAACCTCACTTTAACCAAATCATTTTATGCAGAAAACCCATCCACATGTGTTCGACCCTAGAACCGCTATCTGTGATAGCTTTGCTCTACGGCAGTGAGAGAATTAGGATACAAATTTTGTTGATTTCGGATCACCCTACTGTGGCACGAATCAGTTCATGATTCAAGATGTTGAATCAAATTTGTTTAAGTGTTGAATAAAGGGGTTATATGTTCAACTGTTGAATGAATAGGATGTAGGACAAATTTAGTTCAAGTATTGAATTGAGGTCATTGTTCAAATGTTGAACAAAACAAAAATGGATCAATTTTATTTCAAGTGTTGAAAAACCTTTAATGTGCTTTTGAAATCATGAGGAATTTTGTCTACCTTCAACTTTCGATGGATTGCGTTAGAGAGAATGCATGTTTAGGGTGTATGTTAGCATGATGAATGATTATGGACTTTGATGGTGATTGAGCAATATCTTGCATTTTGATTATTATTTCTTTTTGGATAAATAGGGCTTGTGTGTCCCTGCCTCTCTCTAATCTCTCTATGTACTTCTCTTCTCATCTAAATCCCCCTTAAATGTAACTTGGGGTTATTCTTATTAAATGTATGTAATTAGATTACACAGGATTAGGATAAGTTGGAGAAGATGTAAAAGGAAAAGAAGTGTGGAGAAAGATCCAAGAAAGAAGACCTTGAAGATTGTAAATTTGATTTATTTTAAAGGGTTGTAATAATCATGCATATCCCTAGGTTTGACCTAGTCAATTCCATTATAGCTCATGGAATTTGATTTTAGGAGATCCATAATCATGCCGTATAGTTCGATAACTATCTATGTATAATTTCATAGATGAATGGATAATGCATGCTAATGAAAAAGATGAGACTTAAATAAAAACCCTCCATTTAAATAGCCAAGGCTAACGTCTTCACTAATATGGTGTGAATAGAGTTCCTTTTGAGGTGTAGAGTTGTTGGGTAAAACTAAGCCCTTCCTCCACGAGCATGTTCTATCCATGGAAATGAGTTTTCTGATTAGGTTGGCCTTAACTAGACTCATTGGCTTGTGGAGTACTTGAGGTTAATGATGAATAGAGCCTTGACTAGGTCGGTATACATAAGATGTACCGTATCATGAGTTGATAACCAGGTGATAGTGCAAATCAACGATTGATATGCTTGGATTCGATGATTAACGTCGGATTGCAAATTGGAATAATTATTGATCTAAGATGGCTTGGGTAGTAAGGTCTTTCAGTGATATTGGATCCTTGAATTTAACGTCTGAATGCAATTGGTATGATCAGGATACCCTACCTTTTGACCTAAGATAAACTTGTTGGGTAAACCCGAGGTGATTCTAGGTGATATGGGATATCGAGCTTCGCTAGGAGGAACCTCCATATAGATTTCCTCTTGGATCCAATAATTGAGGATGTAGTTCGTAATAAAATAATTGGGAGCCCTTAATCTGCGTGATTATCAAGCCGTAATGATTATGCATTTTAAGTACAAACTAACATAATCTCTCTTACATCTAGGTTGTGAAGGAAATGAAAACATATCGGCCGCCATTGAACTTCTGATCCATCTTTGAATGCCCGATAAATTGGCTGGGACCAATTTCGTGGTAGCTAAGGAACTTGAAATTGTTCTCAAGAGGCGAAAAGATAGCTTATGTCATGATGCCCGACTCCCGGTGTCCCATCTTTTGATCTGCATATCTTGGGACGGATATATCAGAAGCACTTGGATGACAGTATCATTGCTGCATGTATCATGCTTGCATCGATGTCTCCGGGGCTTCAGAAATAGCATGAGGCTATGACAACATATGACATAGTCGCCCATCTAAAGGAGTTATTTCATGAGCAAGCGAGATCCGAAAGGTTCGAGGTCTCCAAAATTCTTTTTCGCTCCAAGATTCAAGAGGGGACATCTTCAGTACATTATGCATTGAAGATGCATGGGTACACTCAGATTGGGATTGGATCAAGCTGGGTTTTGGTATGGATAATGAATTAAGTATAGACTTGGTGCCATTTGGTTTGAAACGGTTTGCACGATTTATTAGCAACTACGGGGATGAACGATAAAGAGACCACCATACCTAAGGCGATCAACTGCTTACGAGTAGAACCACCTTGGTGAAGGAAGGTAAAAAAGCGTGATGCTTGTGAACTCTTCTAGTTAAGAAGGTTCTAAGAACAGAAGAAAGAGAAAATCACTAAGCAAAGGGAGGGGCAGCCAAGGTCAGGGAGACATCCTCGAAAGATTTTATGCTTCCATTGTGGCAAAGGCCCAATTGGAGGAGAAGTGCAGAGCTTGCATGAGTGAAGAAGAAGGTGGCATGTGATTACTTTTGACCTGGTATTTGGGTGCTTCAGAGTTAATGTTTCTTATGGCAGCCTTTGGTGTTGGATACGGTTATGGCTCACACTTAGCATGTACTAATATGCAGGGCCTTAGAGGCAATGAGCTCCTGAGGAGGCTCGACCTTGGTGGGTAATGGTCACGAGGATTGCGGTTATTCAGTGTGGAACTTATGTTCTGAACCTCCCTAGTGGTTTTTGTTTGTATTTGAATAATTGCTTTTGTGTGCCAGCTTTGAAAAAGAACATCATCTATGTTTCAAGTTTAAACAAGAGAGGGTTTCATTTAAATTTTGTGGCTTGATAATTGTTTGCATTATGTTAAAATGATATTTTTATCTTGGTGGAACCTTGAACAATGGGATTTACATTTTAGATATGTCAAACCAATCACGAATATCAACAGGTAAAAGGCAAAAGGAGATAATTTGAAATCATGCATATTTATAGCATTGTAAGTCTTGGCCATATAAGTGAAGACACATGGTAGGTTACACAAGTGTGGAAGCTTAGGGTCATTTGATTATGAATCATTTGACACATGTGAATCATGCTTATTAGGCAAAACGACCAAATTACCCTTTAAAGGAAAGGGTGAACGAACAAATGGACTATTAGATCTAATACATACCGATGTATGTGGTCCTATGTTTATGCATGCCAAAGGTGGTTTTGTTTACTTCATGACCTTCATCGATGACTATTCACGATATGGGTACTTGTATCTCATGAGGTATAAATTAAGGAATAGCCTTTGAAGAAAGGTTCAAAGAATTTAGAAATGAGGTAGAGAAGCAACTTGGGAGAAGTATAAAATCCCACTTCGTCGGATCGGTGGTGAGTACTTAGCCAAGCGTTTCCTAGATTATCTCGAGACGATGGGATCTTGTCCCAATGGACTCCTGCCACATGCCACAACACAATGGTGGTTGAGAGAAGAATGTCGAACCTTGTTAAACGTAGGTAGGTCTATGATGGGCAAAATGGACACACTACTAAATCGCTTTAGGGTTATGCACTTGAGGCTAGCATTTATATATCTTAAATAAGTCCCAGCATCAGTCGGTTGAAGTTACTCCATATAAGATATGGACTAACAAAAAACCCTATCTGTCCCACATGAAAGTATGGGGTTGTCCTGCTTATGTAAAGCGGACAATATCATATAAGCTTGAAGCTAAATCCGATAAGTTTATGTTTGTAGGATATCCTATAGAAACAATGGGATATCAATTCTACAACACTTTAGAGCAAAGGTTGTTTGTTTCAAAGCATGTTGTCTTCTTAGAGAAAGAGTTTCTCTTAAGGAGAAGGCGGTGGGGCAAAGTGGAGCTTAGTGAGAGTTCAAGATGCTTTCTATTAGATCGTCTAGTTAGGTGAACTTTGAAGGCGTAATTCGCAGTGAAGAATTAATAGCTGACTCTTCACAAAACACAGAGTGTTTATTGGGACCATTAGGATACGTTCTTCGAGAGAGACCTTAGTTTCTCATTGCGAACAAAGGACGTATTGCTCATAGGAAATGATGAGCCCGACTACTGAAGAATACGAGCAGGTTCAGTCGATCAGTGGCTTAAAGCCAGCGAAGTCGGAGATGGATTCCATGTATACCGACTAAGTGTGGACTTTGGTTGATCCACGAAGGATAAAACCCATGGGGTGCAAATGGTCTTCAAAGAGAAGAAGACGGACATGGAAGGAAGTAATGTGATTACCTGAAAGCCTAGGCTTGTGGCTAGGGTTATCGTCAGCTTGAGGAGTTGGTGTGTGAGGAAACTTTAGATCAAAAGTAGCTGTGCTTAACCCAAATCCCATGAGAATACTCTAGCCATGTAGCTCATTATGATTTTTATGAGATATATGGCAAATGGATGTGAAGACAACTTTCCTCTCAATGGAAACCCTAATCGAGGAAGTGTATGACTATTTGAAGGTTTCATACGGAAGTGGAATGCCAAAGTATGCAAACTTCAAAAGATCATTTATGGGTTGAATATCCAAGATTTGATGAGACAATCAAAGAATTAGGTTTCTCACAAAATCACGGATGAACCTTGTGTATATAAGAAGACAAATGAAGTGCAATCTATATTCCTAGTCGCAGCATGGATGACATACGCCGATAGGAAATGATGTCTCGACATTACAATCAGTCAAAATTTGGTTATCCGAGAATTTCTCCGCTGAAAGACCTTGGAGAAGCGGCCTACTTGTTAGGGATAAAGATCTATAGAGATAGATTTAAAGGTTGCAGATAACTCACGGGTCTACATACACCAGACAAGATCTATTGAAAGGTTTAGCATGGTGCGTCAAGAGGATGTGTCCCCATGGTTAAAGGATATGCTCTCAGAAGTCTCTGTGTCAAGTAGACACGAATGAGGGACACACATGATATGATTTATATATAGCCGGCTGTTGGATGATCATGTATGCAGCTATGTTATGTACCTAGGCCCAACATATCATATGGTCTAAGTAATCGCGACGATACAAATGAGACTGGGTATGGGTCCTGGGTGGGCATTACAAAATATCCTTGACACTTGAGAAGGACTGAGGATGTAATTCTTGATTATGGAGTGGGGATCTTGCCATTAATGGTACTTTAGTGATGCAGGTTTGTCTGATAGAGATGACGAAATCTCGGTCGGGGTTATGTGTTCCACGTCGAATGGTGATGCGGTCGGTTGAAAGAGTTCCAAACGGGAAAGCGGCGCATATTCTCTGGCCAGGTGGATTTACGTATTAAACACGGCTGACTAAAGAAGCGGTTTGGATAAGAAGAAGTTTAATTTAATGAACGACTAAGGTGGTACCTAGCATTGTTTATCTGATACTTTTGTATTGTGACTTTCGCCGCTGAGCCACGCATATAAGCTAGGAACCACAGGTCGTCAAGGTCCCGAACATGTACTTAGGAGATACCACTTGATAAGAGAGATCATAGGTAGGAATGATGTAAAGATAGAGAAGATACCCACTAATAAGAATATTGTTGATTCTTTGACTAAGCCTCTTCCCCAAGAGAAGTCACGAATCCTGCGTTCTAGCTGCTGAGCATTTATGAGATACAAGAGGCGATTGGCTTTGATCTGAGTGGGAGTTTGTTATAGAAGTGCTCTAAAGACATCGCCATTAGCACTTATTATGCATTTCAAACATATTCTTTATGTAAAGGCTTCTTCGTTAATTCGATTCATCGTTGAATTGATATGGATCTTTAATCAAATTTAATAAAAGTCCATGATGCATAACATAGCATGAAGAAATCATGATGGGATCATGACGATAATAAGATTCTATCATGTGCAATTATATTTAAGTGTCTACATTATCTACCAATCATGAGGATCAGTAAAATTTAGACATTACATTGATCAGGAACTAGCACATGTCGCCTCATGATTAAGATCCATTAGTATATCACCTCTTGTGATCAAGAGTTAATCGAGTTAGGCGTGGATGCTACTAAATAGCTAAATTACAATGGAGACCTATCATTGAGACAATCATATAGATCAAATCTATTAAGTAGATGATTGTCTCAAATGTAGCAATGGTGTAAAAGTATCCTTGAGGTGCTCAAGGATATCTTTGGATGTTGATCCTATGCTGACCTCAATCCCGTTGCCCTTAGGGGTCACTCATTGGATGAGGATTGGGTATAGTTTGAGGTGTTCGGAGTAGTGGGTGGCAATGAAGGATTAAGCCACTCCCGATAAAGGGAGAGTATGCCACCAGGCCTCTTGTCGAAATCATTACTGGGAATCTGCAGCCATAGTGAAAAGTCTTGAGGTGTCTTCAGAGTGCACCAGCAGGTTGAGTGATGAAGATACGGGATAAGATAAATATCACTTGGGCTAGGTGTGGCACTTGGTCTGAGTAGAACTACGATTGTCCGTATACGAACCGTAGAGGTGATAGTTTGAGCAGAAAGGGCCAGATTGCACGATGTTGTCTATGGAAGGGTATGCGGAGTCGGACAGTGACTCTTTTGGTCGATTAGGGGTCATGATGTGTTGCTAATACCAATGCCCAGCTTGCCTTGATTCAATGATTGAATCAAGTGGCTAACTCTTAGGAACAATGGGTCACACATAGAAGAGTGTGGGGCTAATATAAGGATTTGTTGATGAAATATGAGGGAGTTAATTCTCATGAATGAAATGTCATGGGATTAGTGGAATCCCAGGATTGAATGCCCTCAGCTTAGAGATAATAGGTTTGGGCTTGTGCCTCATTTAGGTGTGTGGGAACTACGCCATAGCATGGGGATGCGTGTAACCTATCATCACTTAGAGTAAGAGAGGGGCATTTTGGTCATTGACATGATAGAGGTTTTCTATAAATGAATGCTATATAGAGCCACAAGTTGTGAATTCTGGCAATTCTTTCTTTGGAGAGAAAGGAGTTCATGAGAAGAAGCAGAAGTGCTCTCATCTCGAAAGTGTTCTAGAGATTGGGAGACAGGTTTTGGCTTCCTCTTGGATTAGGACTTAGCTGTACGGACCCTTTCCAGACGTTGCCTTTCAGGGTTGTCGGCTTCACTCTTCGTGTGGATATGGTTAGGAAAGCCTGAGGACTTGGTTCATAGGTCTAAAGTTGCCCGGAGCCATAGGCTAGGTTTTTGAACATATCTGAGAGTAATCTACCCTTCTCTTTGTTGTAGAAACTGGGTTTAGTGATAGGGGTCCTTGGATAGGTTTTTGTTGGGATTTTTTTTGTATTTCCGCTGCTATTGGAAAGTGTTGCCTCCCACAAAACCCTTTAAAGGCGGGTGGGAATTTCCTCTCCCTTCTCATTATATACCTGATGGTACCATGATTTTTTGCTTTGCTTTACAGGGTTGGACTCATGATGCACTATCGGATATGGGGTAAATGATAGCGGCTTGTAATTTGGGATTTCTACACATTACCACCTCCTGCATGTGAGGATTCAATCTCTACATTGGATGCCTTGCGATTTTGCTTCCTCCTCAAATAGATATGATGTGTACAACTATTGGGCTAATTCCCTTTGGGTCGGTGATTTTCCCACCAAGAGCCTTTTTGCTTATTTTCCCTAAGGAATGTCAATGAGTTGTTTTCTTATAAAGAAATCTTGGCTTGGGGAGGATATGATCATTGGGCATTGCCCATGTTCTTCTAAGTATGCATATTTTAGTTCTGCAAGCAGGGGCTTGAGATCTAGCTTTTGAGGCTCATTGATTCCTTCGCCATGTCGTAATTAAGTTTCTTCCTTCTTTCTCCATGGCCTCGGCTGGTATGCAAGTCTTGGGTTCCACAGCCCTTCGAACACTCGGATAATTGTAATCGACACATCCACACGATTCTTTTGCTACTCGGCTTGTTCCTCTAGGATGGTTATCCAATTATCTGAAACTTCTGCGGGCCTCTCTTCAGTTTGCATATGCTTTTTACTCAAGTGGAAGATGTTGAGTTCCAAAGTCATGTTCCCAAATTTAAGTTGCATAACTCCATTTCGACGATTGATGGTACATTAAATTAATTAAAGAATGGTCTTAGAGGATGATAGGCACATAATTAGTCCCCACTGCAACCGGTTCTGTATCAAGCACAACAAAGTCTACAGGATAGTAGAATTTGTCCACTTGTATCAAAACATCCTCCACAGTGCCCTTTGGTATTTTTATGGATCTATTTGTAAGGGACAATGTGATGGAAGTGGGTTTTAGTTCTCCCAAACCGAGCTGCTTGTACATCGAATAAGGCAGTAGGTTTACACTAGCCCCTAAGTCTAGTAGTGCCTTTTCTACACAAGTGCCTCCGATATTCATCGAGATGGTGAGACAGCCCGGATCTTTTGTACTGCTTGGATGATACTTGTGGCTTGTTCGATCGGGAAGGCCTTCTTGTCAACATTTAACCCTCTCTTTCTTGTACCTGGAGTCCTTAAAATTTGGCATATGTTGGGACTTGTTTTAATCATGTCAACGAGGGGGATATTGACGCTTCACCTACTGTAGCACCTCTAATATTTCAGCCTGGTTATTAGCCTTTTTCTTTGCTTTTGAGTAACTACGGAAGGTGGGAGTGTGCTCTTTTCTTGCATTTTCTTTGATCACCTCGCCTCCTGCAGGTTTGACTTCTTTGCCTCCTGGCCTTCCTCTACTGGTTTGGGGACTAGATATTTAACCTCCTTACCACTTCTCAAAGTGATAACTGCTTTAACTTTATCTATCCTAGGATTTGGCTTGCTGGAAGAGCTTACTTCATGCACCTAGGATTGAGGCGTCACGAGAGGAAATTTCCCTTTTTCACCACTTTTCTTTTGTTTGGTTAAGTTAACCTTGAAATTGAGTGCGTAGGTTGTATCAAAATTTTGGGAAATTTGATCTGCGGGTTCTCTATCTTCTTGTTTAGTGTACCTTCCTCTTTATGTATCAATCTCTGCAGTTGCTGAGCGTTCACTGCCTTCTGTTCTTCACAAAGTTGCCCACCACGCAACTTAGTTGCCATGATTGCTTGCTCGGTGGGGATGAGATGGTGAGTGGTTGCTGGCGATGAGGATCCTCCATTGTTATTACCTTGATGCGCTTTCTGGTGGAGGTTTTGGCTTCCAGGAGAGGTTAGGATGGTTCCTCCAATTAGGATTGTATGTATTACTTATGGGTTAGTGGTTGGTGGCATGTGGCGCGGCATTAGCTTGTTCGACCGTGCTATCCTTATCGAAGGAGCAGGTTGGGTAGTGCTCTCCTTGGTGTGGGTGGGTGATAAATGAAGCAAGGTTGGTTGAGCACTGGGTGCCTCGGCCACTGCCCTTCTCATGTTGATTTTGCATTTTTGCAGCTCCTCCAACCTCCTAGCCAAGGTGGATGGCTTTGCCTTCATCCTCCGTGTCCTCTGAGTGAGTACATGCCTCCTTTGATTGGTATGACCTCACCCTTCTGCTTCCACGGGGTTGGTTCCGTCCCATGCACTTTGATGTCTCAACCACATAATTCAAGAGAACCATAGCTTCCTCTGGATGTTTGCTCATGAAGTCCAACTTCACACATAGTTTCAACAATTGTAGCATATGAGGACTTTCATTATAAAGTGATTAGTAGCATCAGTGTCAAGCCATGGTGAGGACGATGTTGATGATCATAGAATTTACCTTCCTAGCACAGGTAAAATTTCTCTCAAAAAACTTTTACTGGGCTGCAAGAGGTGTAAATCTGCCCTCTTCAAATTATTGGTTTTTATGGGTGTGAAGAATTTTCTTCAAAAATTCGACTGCATATCTCCACTAATTCTAATAGTTCTCGGCCTCAAATAGTTGAGCCAGATTTTGTAATCATGATTAGAGAAGAACTTGGTCTCATCAAATCCACATTGGAGATGTCCTATTTTAAGGTATTGCATACTTCCTCGAATTCTCAGATGTGTGAGTATGGATTTTCATTCTCCATTCCATGGAAAGTGGGGAGCAGGGGCATAATGTAACGCCCTAAAAATACGCTAATATATTTATAATAATTTTATTATATATTCCGGGTATGAATTGAGCCAAACTTGGGTTTTTCTGAGAAATTTGATAAATTAATGATAAGTGTGAAATGTAAAGTGAAAGATGTGAGCATGATTTAATATTATATAAATTGAAAAAATTGATGAACAGAAATAACCCAGTGAAGGGCAAATTTAATTTAAATGGAGACTAAGGGTCCAGTGTTATAAAGAGAATAAATGTCTAAGTGAATTTATGATAAATGAATATATGCAAAGTGGAAGAATAGGGAGACTTAAAGAAAAATGAGTTAAAGAACCAAACAAAGGCCTTATGGAAATAAAGAATTGAAGACCAAAGAAGAGAAAATGAGAATTGGGTGTGTAGGCCAAACATGGCCTTACACTTAAAATGAATTTAAAAGAGCAAAAATGGTCTTTGGATGCTCATTAGAGCACATCCGTTTTGAGGAGAAAAGGGAAGGCTAGGGCTTTGGAGAAGATCAAGCTTTGGTGTGTTCTCTTGGCACCTTCCTAGTGATCCCGAAATGACTTCCTGAGAGGAGATTTGAGAGATTGGTAACCGTCAGGCCTATTCATTCTTTTAGATTTGAATTTTGGTGAAAAGCCCTAACTTGAGGAAAAGGGATTTTTATTGATTCTAAACCACATTTGGAGTTGTTTTGGGTGGATTCCATGGTGGATTTTTGATATGGGAAGAATTGGAGGAGGTTTGTGGAAGAAAAATGGGTGAGAAATGCTTAAATCCGACATTTTTTAGGCAAAACCCGTAAGTGGTACCGGTACCGAAGAGTGGTACTGGTGCCCCCATGATGCGAGACAGTGGTGCCACGGTACTACTCAAGCGAAGTACTGTACCCACTGCGGCGGTGAGGGACTTGTCTGAAGTGCCAGTCAAATGAATATCGTGCCGCTGCTTTCTACTGACTATAGAATTGGCATATTTTGCTGCGTTAAGTCCGTGATAGTACCACGATTGTTTAGGAACCCTAAGAAACGATTAATGAGGGTTCCAATAGGGATAAAACTAAGCGAAAAACGTACCGTACCTCGCCTTTGGGCAGACTTAGTGTCTTAACCCAAAACTGTTAACAAAGAAAAATTGTCATTCATTAAAGATATGATAATTGTTTATCCACCTAGAGTGGCATTTGTGACTAAGGGCGGAGTGATGATAAACTAACCTAGGACGAAGATGAAGAAGGAAGTTAGATTTGAATGTTAGTTAGATTAGAGCTCTATTCTTCATTTCAAATATTTTAGTAGTTTACAATGAAAATATGAAATAGTGCATGAATAGTATATGAAATGAGTATGTGAATGAGTATATGAAATGAGTACATAGATTAGTATATCTTTGAAAAAGATAATATGAAAATGAATATGGAATTGAAATGTGAAATGTTGAAAACCGAATGATATTGAATGATCATCGGTGTAAGCGAATCGGTCAATTCTGACATCTTGAATTGAATCGATATCTGAACGAACACCGCTGACGGGATGCACCCGATGGCATCCCGTCCGCGGCCTGAAATTGTCCAATGTCCCACTTGGCGGGGATGCGCAATCGGCATCAGTCATGGTGTGTCACCAGCATTGAAGAAATGTCACTTGGCGGGATGCGCAATCATCCGTCGATTGTTAAAATGTGGGCGCGCATTGCCGAATGATAATAAGGGCGGGATTCATCAAGCGAGTGCGACCGAGAAATGCTGATTTGAATAAGTCAAATTGAAATAACCAACATTGGCGAGTGTAAATGGGAATTTATGTATACGCTTAAATCACATAAAATTGGTGTGAATTAGTGTCTGTTAATTGCATGTTGATATAATAAATGATTTGTAAAAGAAGCATGCGAAAATGAATAACGCAGTATAATATTGATATATATATATATATATATATATATATATATATATATATATATATATATATATAGGCATGGTTTAATGTTGTTAAATGCATGCGAGTTAAGCGACAATATTGGAGTGTCTCTTGTATAGAACCACTAAGCATAAAATGTAGCGTGTGGATTTTTATCTATGCGCGGGTTTTGAGTAGATAGGAAGGAAGACAAGATCGTGAGCGTGAAGTCATAAACAAGTTGCGGCGTATAAGTATATACACATATTCCATATGTTCAATTTTTTGAACATGGAATATTTTGGGAACAAATAATAGTTGAACTCTAAAGAAATGTTTTTGTTTTGTATATCATTTGTTTGAAAGGGCATAATAGAATGCCTTCCTTTGTAATTGCATTTGATGAAATATATAAATGTTTGTGGAGCCCCACCATTTAGGAATGTACTTGAAATCGAAAACCACAGAGAAATAACAAAGAAAATTTTTTGATGAATGGTGGCAGCGAATTAGCCAGGGCTCAGGTTGGTCCGCCTTTTCGGAAGGTTGAGCGGGGATTAGTGTCAGCGACACTTTTGAAAAAAGCGTAATAAAATGTAAATAAAAAGATTAAGCGAAGTCTAAGGCTTTCAGTTATGCCGGACCACGCCAATCGGTCCGATGTGAGCTTCGAGGGTGCATGCACATAACCTGTAGAACTTGATAATTATGTCCTATGGAGGCCGCAATGCGAGGAGGGTGCACTCACTCTCGGGGTTGTATATGATCCTCTGTAGTTCTTTATGCGTTGGGGATTCCTTTGTACCCCCTGTTAGCTCCTGTGTTCCTTGGGGTGGAAGCTCCATCTGATCTTTGTTCAAGCTGCTTCACAACTCTGTTCTTGTGAACCTTTGCTCCTTTCTGTCACTGCTTGTGTTCCCCATCCAGTTGCCAAACTCCTATGAAAACAACCCTGAAAACACAGCAAAGAAGAGACAAAAACAAAACATTACCAAAAGGTTAATGCAAAAAATAAAAATAGAAATTGTATATGGATCGGTATAAAAATTGAATCAACCTAATAGTGGCTGCTAGGGAAATAACGATCAAAAATAAAAGGTTGAAAATTCTGACACTTGTGATGTGGACACAAAGTTCAACAATTCGTCACTTGCACTTAGGCACCATCCCCGATATGACACATTTGAGTTTGGTACGCGCGGTAAAGGTTATGCGGAATCAACAAAATTTATAAGCTGAGGTTGCACTCCCTCTTTGCGTAGCATAGCTCTGCGTAGTACTATGTGACTCCCAGGGTCGAACACAGGAACTTCACTTTGGATTAGGGGTGTTGTAAAAACAGTGGAGGTGAATGGTTTGCAGGCTGAAAATAAACTGAATAAAAAATATGAAAAAGAACTCCTTGAAGCATGTCTGGACTCTGCGGGGTTAGTCTAGGTAAATGAGAGGTTCTGGGTGCACTCTCGCGTTGGGGAGAGGATGGCTAGTCATTTCAAAGCGGATGTTAATTTGGCTATCAAATTGAACCCTAGTAATTTTCCTTTTGAAATATAGCATTTGTATAAATGTCTAGGACAGTAAAGGCTTACACATCTCCTAAATCTACTACGGTAACTAATAGAAGCGACTAATGAATCTCGATGAATCTAGCAATAAGCATCAGATAGTAAGCTTGCCCAAATATGAGTTAATCAAGGTACACATTTAAAGATTTAAACCTAGAGTGAGAGATGGAAACATAAATGACAATATGATGTGTAAGAGCAGAAAGAACCAACATTTACCTCGAGCCTAGCCCGATGGCCTCCATCTTCAGGATGGAGGGGTTTAATAACCATCCCTTGAGTTATTTTGTCATCCTCAAGAAGTGTTGACATTAGAAAATAGAAAGAAAAAGCCGAAAATGAGAAAAGAAGGGCGGAAAACTCCGCGGCATCAAGCCATATCAAATCAGAGAAAATGAAAAAAGTCCGCACTTTCTGAGTTTTGTTGAGCTTATATAGTGCTGTGAATAAGAAAAATCACCGAAATTACCCTCAATACCCATAATACATGAAGAGATAAAAATGGTAAAAATACAAAAATTAAAATTAGCAGGAGTCAAAGGCCAAAATCACAAATGCGAGTGTGAAATTTCGCACCTTCTTGAAAATTCGAAGGGTGAAAATTTTGGCGTTACGAAAATCTGTCTTGCTTCATTTTCTTGCCTCTTACGCTCTTCTTTCATACGATTTCGATGCGCAATCTTGAGCTCGACTTAGATTCTTCGTGCTTGGATCGACTCCAACAGAATTTGGCATAAAACAACACCAAAAACTACAAAGGTAGCCTGGCGATCAATGGAATGTGGGACCTAAATGTACCGTCAGTTAATTTGGTTGATTAGTACACAAAAGTGCTCAAACCACAATAAATAGAATCAAAACCTTTGCCGCGGCACTCATCCTTTGTCCCTCTCTATGCTGCACAACACCTTTACCAACCTCACGGTCTTTCCTCATAAAACATTCCCGGTATCCATAATCGCGCCGGTCCTCACCTATCTGAAGGGTTCCATCCGCATCAACAAAAAGCCCGCCCTAATCTACCACATGGGTTGGATCTAGAGTGTACTTTTGGAGCATGTGGAGGTATGGACTCTTATAACACTCGATAAGCAGCGTTAAAATAGCCGTGAAGCCGTACCTACCATCTTGGTACCTCTCAGGGGCACAATATGCCGGCGATGGCTTTCCGCTTCATAGGGCGACCACTCTTCTCTTAGGCATCACCTTCAAGAAGACATGATCACCCATCTCCAACTCTAGAAGTCACTACCGTTTGTTGGCGTAGCTCTTCTGCTGGCTCTAAGCCAGGAGAAGACGCTTCCGTATCAAATCCACCTTCTCAGAGGTGTCCTTAACCAAATCTGGACCCGTGGAGGGTCTCTCTCCCACCTCTGTCTAATAAACCGGAGATCGACACGACCTCCCATATAGTGCCTCATAGGGTGCCATCTGTATGCTCGCGTAACTATTGGCAAGTGAATTCCACTAAAGGTAAATGTCTTCCTAACTACCCTTGAGAGATCGAGGCGCATATTTATACTTCTAACGTTTGGATGGTCATCTCATTGTCGTCCTTTGGGGATAAAGAAAGCGGTCTCATCCGTCAAATATGTCCCCATGACTCGATCTGTGGAAATCTTCAAGAGAATTAGTGAAACCTAGGATCGATCTGATACTATGGACACTATACCCGTGCAAGCACAGGACAATCCTCGGTATATATGGCTGCGAGAATTCCTCAGTGAAGATCATCGCTGCAACCAAAAGTGTGCCGACAGTAAGCGGTCACCATCACCCACACACCGCGTCATGCCCCGTGATGTTAGTAGCGAAGTGATCCTAAATCCATGGTATATGCTCCACTTCGCTAGCTACCTCGAGGGCGCTGAAGTAATCTTGCTGGCCTTTGGTGACACGTGAGACATCGACGAACAAAATCTCCAACGTGTTTCTTCATCCTGCTCCAGTAATACTAGCGACGAAGATCATGTCACATCTTCATGCCACCTGGATGCACTGTAGGATGGGAATAATGGATCTCCCTGAGGATCTCCTCTCTCAGATCTACTAATTGAGAACCCTGACCCGTCCACATCACAGAAGACTACCGTACGTGGCCAGATAACCGTCCCGCCGTCACATGTATCCGACCGTACACAGTCCTTGATAGACAATATTTCTGTGTCCCGTGTCCTTGGGGTGTAATCATCACTAATGCAAGGGGCGTTTGCCCACTTAAACTCTCAGTACGCGAGCTATTTTGTAGTGCTTGAGCCCCATCCACGAGACTCGGCATCTACCACTCACGAGGAAGCGCGCTGGCGACACTCCCGTGACTTCGATTTTATTGTCGGCCTGACATTTGCCTTACTGGGATAGTGTGCAAAGTGAAGTCATAGTCCTCAAGTATTCCATCCACTGGTGCCTCATGTTGAGGATCATTGTGTAAAAATGTGCTTAGGACTCTTGTGGTCAGAAAATACCTTGGTATTGCTCACCGTATGAATGGTGGCGCCGAACGCTAAAATAAAGATAATGGCTACCAACTCCATGTCATGTGTGGGGTAACTCGCTCAGTAGTTTCTTCTTGTAATGTCGAGAGAAGCGTAAGCCCTTGCTACTCTGGGATTGCATCGAAAACACATCTGAGTCAAGGTCCATAGAGGCATCAAGTTCTTGTGTACCTCTGTCCCCTCTAGAGACACTATCATAATAGGGTGATAAGCCTCCTCTTTAGTTCATGGAATGCCCTGCCATAGATCAGAACTCCACTCGAAACTTGACCTCCCTTCGGTCGATAAATGCGTAAGTAGAAGCTAATCGAGGAGGGTCACTCAATGAACCTCTATAATACCACTGCTTTGATCGAGGGGTGTGTCTCGAAGGCGGATTCGAGTCTCTCCCATCTCATGGCATCCAACCTTCTGGGTTCAGTACCACCAGTCGATACCACATATACGAGAATTTCACATATGATAGCTAAATTCACTGCCTTCTTGAATTTTGGCAGCCTGTAGATGGTCTCGAAAACATGAGAAGCCTGATTCTCAAATAACCCTCATGCTCCTTCTTAGACTTGAAGTAGATTAAGATGTCGTCAATAAAGACCACGATGAACTGATCTAGATAGGGTTGGAATACCCTATGCATGAGATCCATCAATGTTGCTGGAGCATTTGTCAACTCGAAAGGCATTACTATGAACTCGAAATGCCCATACTGCGTCCTAACCGCCGTCTTAGGGATATCTGCTTCCCTTACCCTCAACTGATGGTAACCGGTGCGGAGATCTATCTTGGAATAAACCCGCTCCCCTCTCAGTTGATCAAATAAGTCGTCAATCCGCGACAAAGGGTACTTATTCTTAATAGTAACCCTATTCAACTGCCGGTAGTCAATGCATAGTTGAAGGGTCTTGTCCTTTTTCTTGGCAAATAAAACCGAAGCACCCCAAGGTGAAGTGCTTGGTCTAATAAAACCCCTGTTCAACAATTCCTGTAATTGGACTTTGAGTTCCTGCATCGCAGCAGGCGCCATTAGATGCGGAATCATAGAAATATGTGATGTACCAGGGTGCAAATCAATAGTGAACTTTACATCCCTATCACCCGGAAGGTAATCGGTAGTTCATCAGCAGTCCTGCATGCTTGCTTAGGTAGACCCGACTCTGTTTGGCACCATCCTCTAAAACGTTTGACCAACCCCATCCGTATGCATTGCCATCTAGAATTGTACACGACTTGGGGTAAAGCATCATGCTTATCCCTACGAAACCTCTTCAACATCCATTTATGGTGTGTAAAGCGATAACCTCACGATCCATTGATGGCACATGGCGACTCCGTGTGTACGTTAACTAGTCGTCAAAGGGGATGACTATCAAACTCCGATATTTCTATGACCCTAAGGTCCCCAATGAGTAGAATCCACGAGATCTCAACCACGATCTCAGCATATCTTGTCGCGCTTACACCTAGTTCCACAAGGAGAACTTTTACATCTGGCCAGCTCTTCCCTTCATTTCAACCTCTAAGCCCGAATCTTTCCTTTTTGTGATGACTACAAAGGAATGAGATACCATAATCAGAGCAATACTCTTGCCACCTGCGAGAAATTAAATGTACCTTGAATAATGAAATAATGCAAGCTCAACGAGGTGTGATGGCATGAACATGCCCTGAGTCCACTGAAGTCTCGGTTTATGAGCCACAATCTCAGCCTCGACAACCGACTTCCCAAACACCTTGCCCATCGACTTGATTGTGAAGTAGTAAGGGGCATGAAAACTCAACAGAGGCAAATGTTGGTTTCACCCAGCCATGGTAAGTCGGGATGATGGCCCGAGGCCCAGGGTGCTTGCCTTTCTAGATCCTTAGGACTAGGATTGGGACTGGTGGCAATGGAAACATGTCCTCTGCCACATGCGTCTAGTAGCCTGAAGTCAGCTCTCCATGTCTTGGGATGATTAACTTTGTATGTACTGATAGTCGCGACCACTGTCCTGTAATCATACGAAGTAAGTCCTCTACTTCTTCGATGATTAGAAGAAGGTTGGTTCTTTTTCCTCTTATCATAACACCGCGTCTCGGTTGCTCCGTGCGTTAATCTGCGCCCTCATAATGACCATAGTTTGTCTTGATATTATCAAAGTCCATATCTTGTAAAGTCACAATTTACCTGGATGGACAATTTCAAACAAATCATCGAACTTTCTCACTTGTACTGTTTGTTGCCACATAATCAGTAGTAATAGTAACTCGATGAACTGCACTGCCACGTATTCAAGCCATTTGTCATCATTCATATTTCGGTTCTAGAACCTCTGAGAGAGCTTTGCATGTGACGAGCAGCAAAGCTTACCCTTGAACACCATTTTGCAGTCTTCTGTTATTTTGTATTTATCTGAAGTGCATTTCCAGATGTGATGACTTGAAACCAAATACCGTTTATTTAACCTTGGATTAATAATATGTTTTTGGAATAGCCATAACTAATCACTCTTCGACGACATGGAGGGTGGATCGCGGGCAGCCTCGAATATTCGAACGTCCGAAGCCTTGATGTCGACTTCATCGGGTCCTTCCCTTTCATGAAGGTTGGGAGGATGATGTGCCTTGAACCTCTGGAGGTTGCTGCCGACCATCTTTCTAGCTCCGCAGTTTGCACTTGCACGTGCAATGGTGAGTAGCCTGGCCTCACCTCGGGAATGGTAGTGATGCGGCTCAATAGCCTCCATTAATGTTCGTTGGTCAAAGGTGGGTGGTGATTGGTTGTTGCTCCGCCTCTACACTTGACGTCCTCTTCCTCGACGGCCCATCTAGTGTCAAAGAAATATGGATCCAAGTATAAACTTTGGGATTTTTCTCACTTGTCAACTATTGGTGCCTGTCTTGACTACTAGTGGATATACTTTATCCCAACTATCCTGTTTGTTCTTTTTTCCCAAGCCCTAGGTTATGTTTCTAACCCTAGTGTTCCTCTTTTTTCCATGTATATTATTCACAACACATATACTTACAATCATGTAGCATATTAAAGCACAAAACATGAAATGTACAATGAATGCAAATGGTTTGAACTACATGCCCATCCAAGCCTGGTAATCGCATACCTATGTTACGATGCTACACCAGTTGTGGCTTTAAAATCCGAGGAGGGTCCGTTGATCAATCCATCAACCCTTGAGCCTGTGGATATCGTGTAGCTCAATAACACATCGTTGTGTCCCATTTACCGGAATCCATAATTTAACTTAAAATGGAGCCAAGTCTCGTTGTATGAGGCTCCTCACAAGAACTGACTTTTTATGTGATAATACAATAACATGACCCATCCGGGGCCCAATATAACACAATGACCACATCGGGTCCATTTGAGTAAAGAATGACCACATCGGGCCTATTTATTCACATTCATATAAAAACGTGTAAGACTATATTAAAAATAGTCCATACGGATTCAATTACAACTCTTTACATATTGGTACATGCTAAAAATAATTTGTTCCAAATTATTTTACAAAAATAGTTACAAAAGTAATTATAAAGCTGCGTCAGTTTTTCTTCTGCCCTTTATGGCTCAGGATAGGCGTTCACGGCCTGAGTCCGCTCACGATATTTTTCCAGTAATAGAGTGAGCTCGTGATAGGTAATTCATATAGGGTCCTACTCCCACCTAGGTGCACATGCAATGTTATCTGCATTCACATCCACAATTTCAAGGCTTAAGAATATGCAATCCTATGTTGGAATACTACATGTCTTGCCAACAAATGAATGAGACCACTCATACCACTATGCTGAGTCTTTACCGACTCTTGTCATACTAGGAGTCTTTACGGAAATACCACACAATGCGTGCCATGTGATAAACACGTCTTGAGTGGATTACATCCCAATAATCTTTCTCAGAAACAAAATCTTTGTTTATAAACTAAAAGATTTTTGGATGTTGAAGCGCCTCAAATGATCATTTCATTTTACAAAACCATTTGTCTTTTGAGGCGGCGGAATTTTGAGGGATCTCGCAGCGGGCCAGTAAGCCTTCAACACTTTTGGACTTTGCGATTTGAGTGTAGATTAGTTTGAGAATCTTTCACCGAGAGTATCACGTACCTTCTTGCTATTACCGACTAAGTTTTTACCATTGAATTCAAGCAGTGTGACTTTGTTGGACTTGTCAACTGATCTTAAGTACTGCTGCCGATACTTCAAGTGAGGTGATTAATTTTTTTATCATGTACTCACACCCATGTAATGCGATGTTTCTCGTGCATAATGCAATGTGATGCCATGCATGTCTATGTCTTACCACATGTAATGAATGTCATATGGACAGAATTATATTACATCTACATATAATTTCCAAAGAAACAAACAAAATTAGTTTCCAGTAATACAGTGATATATAATGGCATATATCAACATTCATCAAATAATAAATTATCAAGCATGTTCTTACCCATCGTATCTTAACGGTCACCGTCTGAAGGCCAGTGGCGGCCTCTCTCAATGCCACGAAAACAGCGGCACAAGCGACCCCCAAAGCGAAACGGCCATACGAAGGCGGCCCGACAAGCTTTAAGCGGAGCCGCAAAGCGGGCCCGAACGCTGCGCCATAATAATAGTCGATTATTGTTTCAATCAGCGGTCGCCGGCTTTTTAGGACGCCATACACATAACCATGGTCAATACACAAAACTAGCCACAAACGGACCACAAAACGGAAATTAAAGTCATTTTAAAAGCGAAATTTAAACAGCCCGCGGGCATTAAGTAACGGTCCCGGATAATTACTTGATTACTAATGGCGGAACTCGTGGATAGTGATGGAAAGAGGTTGTTCTGCTTTCTCTCCCTCTTTGCTTTCTCTCTCACGTTTTTCCCCCTAGTAGAAATATCATATCTATTACGCCCCGAAAACCTTGTTCTTTTAACATATCCATATTTTAGTACTTGGCCCTTATTGTACCCATAATGACATCAGATCCCGTTTACGCACAAAACAATTTATTCGTCTATTTAAATTAGTTTGTTTCAAAATGTTTTCTTTACTGTATTTCTTTTTCAGATTTTCTCCCAAAAATCCCTTTTTGGGGTTTCATTGGACCATTGTCTCGAAAAATGTGAAAATTCTGACTATCTCAGAATTCAATGAAATTCGTTTGGGTAACTAGATTCCGCGAGACAAATTCAACGATGAGATCCATTTCGTCATCCAAGATCTAGAAAAATTTCAGGTTTGCAACCTATATTGTAAAGGTAATTTACCGTTTTTCCCTTTTCGGAAAAATTCAAATTTATCTGGGTTTTACAACTATTCAATTAACTCTTTGTTTAACCCTTTGGTTAGTGGATCCACGATGTTATCTTTAGATCTTACATAATCTAAATAAATAACCCAAGTTGAGAGTAGTTATCTAATGGTGTTATGTCTACGACGAATATGTCTAGACTTACCATTGTACATACTGTTTGTGTTCTACCAATAGCAGATTGACTATCACAATGTATGCATATTGGAGGCATGGGTTTTGACCATATTGGAATATCCTCTAGGAAGTAGCATAACCATTTAGCATCTTCCTCTCATTTGTCTAAGGCTATAAACTCATATTCCATTGTGGATTTGACGATAACCATTTATTTTGAGGATTTCCATGAGACTTCTGCTCCTCCCAATGTAAACACAACAACTATGGGATTTTGTGTTTTTAACATTAGATATCCAATTAGCATCGTTGTATCATTCAAGTACAACGGGATATCTTAAACTGTAAGTGTTTTAATACTATCACAATTCCTTGCAATGCTTGGCTCTATGATTACTCGTGTATCTGCCAATTTGTTGCTTCCCATAGAAGCTACACGTCTGGTCTTACAACCTCATTAGTACATTTAAACTACTTGCCACCTTCCCGTTATTCTACTTGAAATACTCTTTAGCCCATTGGAGAAATGTAGAGTTACATCTATTGATATTCTAGCTATACCAGAATTATTTGTCAAACTTTCCAAGAATATTGTCAACATAGTGTGACTGACTTAGAATGAATCCATATGATGTCCTTTGGATTTTTATTCCCAAAATAACATAAGCAAATCCTAAGTCTTTCGTGCCAAACTCTGAATTCAAGATGTTCTTAGTAGATGTAATCATCTTATCATCACTATTGACAATAAGCATGTAATCTATGTACAAACATATAATAACATATTCATATTTTGTATCTTGGACATACACACATTTGTCATATTCATATTAGCCCATACAATGATTTCACCAATTTACAAAGCTTCCCTTCTTGTCCTGGAGCAGTAAAGCTCTTAGGCTACTCCATGTAGATTTCTTCATCTAATTCCCCATTTAAAAAGGTTGTTTTTACATCAATTTAATGTACTTCAAGATTTCATAGTACAACAATTGCAAGCACCATCCTTATGGAAATTATTCTCGTCACAAGAGAATATGTAGCCAAATAATCAAGGCTTTCAGTTTGTTTGTTTGTAGCCATTAATCACAAGTCTTGCTTTGTACTTGTCAATTGATCCATCTACTTTCCTTTTCCTATTGAAAAACCCACTTGGAACTTAAAGGTTTAAACCTTGTTGGAAAATTCACTAGTTCCCTAGTACGGTTTTGTAGTATGAAATCAATTTCACTCTTAATAGCCTCTTTCCACATAGGACCCTCTATAGAGTTCATTGTCTCTTTGAAATTATGAGGTTCCCCTTCGAGCATATATGTCAAAAAATTTGGACCAAAAGATTTTTTTTTTGCCCTTACTCTTTTGCTACGTTTAGGTTCTACCTCACAATCTTTATCTTGATCATAACTATTTTCATTAATAGTCTCAAACACTTGTTTCGATGAACTTGGCTCTTCTTTGGATCTACATGGAAATACATCTTCAAGAATGATCGTTCGGCAATTCCGTTATCTGGATTCTTGTGAATATCTTGGATATTCTATATTAACGAAGTAGATACATGAGTATTGTTTGTGTATAGCCAATGAAATTGCAATCAATAGTTTTATGTCATATTTTCACCTTTTTAGGTGGAGGAACTGCCACTTTAGCCAAACATTCCCACACTCGCAAGAATTTATAAGATGACTTTATTCCTTTCTATAACCCATATGAAGTATTTTATGCTTTCTTTTTAGGTTCCTTATTCAAAAGGTAATTAGTAATTAAAATAGAATCTCCCCGCATGTTTTGTGGTAGACCAAAACTTTTCAACATTGCATTCATCATTTCTTTTAAAGTGAGATTCTTTCGCTTAGCCACTCCATTAGATTGAGGCGAATAAGGTGTCGTGGTCTCATGTATAATCCCATGTTGAGCACAAAAGTTAAAAAATGGCGATTCATGCTCACCACATCGATCACTTCTTAACACTTCAATTTTCTTATTGAGTTGGTTCTCAACCTTGTTTTAATAGAGAACAAATTTCTCTATCACCTCATCCTTACTTTTGAGCAAGTACACATAACAGTACTTAGTGCTATCATCAACAAAGATAATAAAATATTTATTACTACCTCTTGTTTGTATAAATTTCAAATCACGTATGTCACTATGGATTAAGTCAAGAGATTCAATCTGTCTTTCAATACTTTGAAAAGATGACCTGTCAGTTTTGTCTCAACACAAGTTTCACACTTATGTTTTTGATCAATTTGGAATGTTGGTATATGATTTAAGTTAATTAATCTACGTAATGTATCATAATCAACATGTCCTAATCTACCATGTCATAGATTAGAGTGAAGAAAATAAAGCGAGGAAATCTTAGCTTTATTCATAAACCAACTGTGATAGTCATTACATTAAGCTTCCACATACCATAACTCATACTTTTCCAACATACATTCCACTCTTTAACAAAACAAATTTATCTGACTTCCAGGCACTGACCCTAATCATGACTATTCGTGATGAACCGGGCCTACCAGTTCTTACGGTTGGGTACATATAAAACATTGGTCAAAGTCAATTCCTTCTCGGGCGTCATCTTCAATACCACTTTTCCTTGGCCCTTGATCTCGGAAGTGGTAGAATTCCCCATGAACACCTTTTCCCCAGTTTCAATTTGTTCAAAGGTAGAGAACATATTCTTGTTAGAGCACACATGGCGGGTAGCACTTGTATCAATCCATCATTCCTTAGAGTTAGAGCCCACCAAGTTCACCTAAGAGATTACTATTGTGAGGTCAATGTCAAACACTTCCTTGGTGATGCCATCAATCACATTCTCTGTAACACCCCAAATTATACCCTAGTAGTTTAATGATATGTTTAGGGTATAATAAAAGTCAAATTTGTATTTTTCAGAATTTAAGTGCTAAGTGTGAAAAATGGTAAACAAGTAATTAGCCAATTAAGGACCCTAAGGACATAAGATAAAAAGGTTATATGTTAAAGTAGAATATCAATAAGTTGATTTGAAAATTGAATGAAGAAGGACTAAAAGAAAAAGAAAAATTGAACTGAGAATGGCATTAAGAACAACAAACTTGTTCTCTAGATCATAAGAATTCCCATTTTGGGTTAAGTGAGAGAGAGAGCTAAGGCATACGGTTTAGGAGAAGAAGGCATTTTTGGGGTTGTTATTTCTCTATCTTTTGGAGTTCTACTTGATCAAGTAAAGGAAGGAAAGAAAGAAAAGAAAGAAATGAAGAAAATGAAGGCTAGGTTGAAGTATTTCAAGAAAATCAAGGTTATGAAACTATCCTAACTCCTTTGTTTATGCGTGTGTTAGAAAAACCTTAACTCTTCCATAAATGTGTTTTTAGTTAGCTTTAGAGGGGTTTTGTGATTTGGTTTGAATTTGTTTTGTTTTAGATTGGATGTATTCGGTGAAATAGGGCAAAAATGCCTTATTTATGTTTCAGCCCGACGCCTTTTCGCCTAGGCGAAGGAGTGCTTGCCCAGGCGAAGGAATGCTCGCCCAGGCGAAGGAGTGCTTGCCTAGGCAAAGCTCTTTGCCTAGGAAAAGGTCTATTCGCCTAAGCAAACCCGAGACCCTCTTCTGGTCATTATCTGCTCTGCCTTCTGCCTAGGCGAAGGAATTCTTCGCCTCGGTGAAGGCGAACCCGTCTTCTTGGTAGACTTTGCTCTTGCCTCTTCTCTGCCTATTTTTCTTTCTATTGTTATAAAGCCTAAACGAATGTTATAAATACTAGTATAAAAAGCTCTTAAACACATATAATTATAGGCCTGCTTAAGACCGGATAGTGAATGAATAGACACATATGTTTAGTGCTTCGGCACTCCAATCTAGTGCGACGAAACTTCTATTTCATGTAACATGCATGTCTGATTAGTGCTACTGCACTCCTACGTAGTGCTACAACACTTATGTTTCGTGTTGTAGGCACGTCTGTTCAATGATTCAGCACTTCTGTTCAATACTGTACCATACATTCGGGTACCTATTATGCAGCGTCCCTCTCATTCATTTTTACTGATCTATGTAGGCAAATATTTATATGATAAATATCTTAAAATCAATTAGCCCTGATGCTAAATATCTCAGTTCTGTCCTATAGTATACCTACGAGTACCTTTTGATATAAAACTTATGTTATGTACTCCTACGGGAGATTGAACATTCTAATATGTGAATTATTTTACATGTATACTGTAATTGAGGACCACTACAAGTGGTCATATATGTTATCTGTTTTCCCACTAAGCTTGAAGCTTAGCATGTGTGTTTCATCCGTGTAGGTATTGAAGAGATCGCCAGGGACATCTCGCACTCGCCAGGGCCAACACAACATTAGGAGTCCTTTTGATGTAGGTCCCCAAATTGTTTTTGTTGTAATAAAATGTAAACATTATATTTTGGAGATCGTGCAACTTGTGTAAATACAAGTAGTTGGACTTGGGAATATATGTACATGACAATTTAAACACCACTATGGTGGTAGTTTTACAAGTTTATGTCTTCATGAGTATATTCTTGAAATGGGCCCACTAATGTCAAGTTAATAGTTCTTTGTTCATTGTAGCGTCCTACTTAGGCGGTCGAGGAAGGCAGATTTGTTCTCTTTCTTGGATTTGTTGCTCTTTGGCACTCTACAGTCAGTAGATTTGTGACCTTATTTCACATGGTTAAAGCATTTTCCATGAAACTTCGGTTTCTTAGAGATTGCCCCTTTAAGTCCCAACTTAGTGCATTTCCCTTTATTGATGGTTTTCTTGAACTTGGAACTTTTACTATGTTCCACAAAGTTAACCTCATTGGATGTGTGCCAGAGGTGTCCAAGCTGGGTCATGCCCATTTTTGGCATGGGCTGGCCATTATCATGTCTTGTGGTCTTGTAGGTGTCGGCCGATTTACTATCAGAGGGGTTGGGTTGGCAGCCGAGGGGTGAAATGGGCCGTGCCATGCCTTAGGAAATGACCCATCGTGCCAACGTGCCAGCCCATCAGCCCATATTGCCAACCCATCGTGCTAGCCCATAAAGCCTATTGACAAATGATTTGCATTTTGTTACTTTTTCTTTATCAAATTTCTAAAATGCCCCTCCCAACAACTATATAACGACTAGTTTGAGGGGTAAAAAAGGTAACTCAATAATGATCTTTATATATTTTATATCAAATACTTAATGCCCTCCTCTGTATATATATAACGACTAGTTTTAAGGGTAAAATAAGTCCATGACTATTTTTAAATATTTTGTATGTCAAATACCTAAAATACCTCTCAGCAACTATAAAACAACTAATTTTAAGGGTAAATATGTGAGGTGGGTGCGGTTTCCCTACAAATACCTCTCATTTTTAATTCTTTCTCACCAATTCTCTATTATCTCTCTTTGCACATTGTTTACAATTTGTCAAATTTCTATTTCTTAATCAATTGAAATTGGCAGACTCAAAGAATTTAAAATTACTTGCTCTCCCCAGTGTGCATGATTACAGTTCTTTTGGGTAATTTCTACAAGTTCTCATCATCTGAGTTAAAGTTATTTATGTTTGATTATTTTATTTGTTTTTTAGTCTATATGTTGTTTATTATTTTCTTTTTGTTTCTTTTCAAAGGTAAAAATGGATCCGTTATAGATGTTTAGAAACCCTTGTTTTTTGTAGTGATGAATGTGAGGTGTAGTCGTTTGAAGATGAGAGAATCCCACCCTACTAGTAACCCTCAATTTGTCAATTCTTCTAATTCCGATAAAGTAGGAAAAAAAACCTAGGGTTAGTAAACACACTTCTTTAGTTTGGAATCACTTTACTATAATAAATAAAGAAAATTCAAAATGAGAGGTAGAAAATATAGCACAATGCAAATATTATAAAAAATATATAGTTGTAGAGCTAGTCGTGACACGGGTCACATTAGAAGACATGCCGAACAATGTGCCAAAAAACATTGTGCATTAGACCCTAAGCAATCTCAAATAAGTCAAAGGGGATATTAAATCAATAAGAACCTTTTATGTCTGATCCTTGAATGTGTAAGAGAAAGTTTAGTAAATTTATATTAATTAACTGAATCTTCCTTTACAGAAGGATTTGCAGCATCTAGAGTTTTAGATCTAATGGAAGATTTATAGCAGATCAACTAAAAAATTCTTAAGACTACTTCTTATAATGATATAATAAAAAGTGTAAAATAAAAAACAAATAACTTAGTTAGAAAAGGGTAACTAATTATAGTGATTGTTTTATCTAGTGACTTCCTTGTAACACCCAAATTATACCTTAGTAGTTTTATGATATATTTAGGTATAATAAAGTTAAAGTGCATTATCTTTCGGAGATTTGCACAAATGTGAAAAATGATATAACCGAGATTTTTAAAGAAGTCTAAAGGGTAAATTGGTAAAATGTCAAATTAAGGACTCAAAGGACATAAGATAAGATTGTATGTTAAGATATAATTTTGATAAGTTGACTTGCAAATTGAGTATAGATGAAGGACAAAAACGCAAGGGCTAAAAATATGAGTCAAAAGATGAGTGAGAAGAATCCATACAGGTTTTGAAGAGAAGAATCCATTTTTGAACATGTTATGCATCTTTTGGAGTTCAGTTAGAATCAAACAGAAAGGAAAAGAAGAACTGGCAGTAAAGGAAGGCTAGTTGAAGTGTTGAAAATCAAGGTTAAAAATTCTTCAACCTCCTTTTTCTTGTTACGTGTGTGTTAGGAAAAATATCGTAACTCCCTCACCTTTGTTTTTCTTTGGTTGTGTTGTTGTTTTGGTTGTGACTCTAATAAGAGGAACTCCAATTTGTGTGAAAAAAGGTAAAGTAGGTTTTATGGGAGTCAAATCAAATTTTCCCCATACCCTATTTTCTTATTTTGGCCATAACTTGACCCACCAACCTCCAAACTGAATGATTCTGGTTGTAAGGAAATTTAAGACCCATGTACATTTTCCTAAGAGACCAGATCAATTCATGTCCTAAGACCCCGAAATTGAGTTTGGTGTTGTGGAATAGTCCCACGGGCAGCTGAAGAATCAAAATTCCGGTTGTTTTTGGATATAACTTGGGGTTTTGGTGATCCAAAGTGGTCGGGTTCAAATTTCTCTATACAAACTAGACATATGTGATAACAAATTTCTGTGGAAGGTGCATAAGCCCAAATTTAGTCCCCCATTGTTACCAATTCATCAAAGTAGGGAATAGTACAAATGCATAAGCCTATCTAGAGTGATCTGGATGTTAGGACCATATCTTAGAGTTATCTTGGATTCAAAGCAAATTTGAATAAAAATTCTACTTAAACTAGTTTTAGACATTAACTTTCTGTGAATAAAGTATGTAGAGTCCATTAAAATCCCAATTGTAACACCAAGGTGACCCTGTAGTTATTTCAGTTTTATAGTATGAAGGCAAAATTTGTATTTTAGAGATTTGTCATAGTAAGAAAATTGATAAAACTGAGATTATTAAAGTGGGATAAATTAGTAATTTGCCAATTTAAGGACCTAAGAGACATAAGATGAAAGGATGATGCGGTATTATAAAAATTTGAATAAGTTCGATTTTAATAAAAGGAAATGGAAACAAAGTGGGAGGACTAAATGAAAAGAAGAAATTTGGATTCAAATTGGATAAGGCAAACATGGCACATGCCCTATCCAGGGGTTTCGTTAAAATATTCTCCCGTCCAACCTGACCTGTGGATATTAAGATTTTACCAATATCACATTCACATGTCTCATATATCGAGACAATTTTCTACATATTAAATGCAATATCTAATATATGGTAGTATAATCATAATCTCTTCACAGTCTCTTTTGATAAAGCCATGTTTTGGTTATGTGAATAACAATACAGCTAAAAACAAACAAAGTCGTGTGTAATCTAGCTCTCATCCCATATCATGATTACTTTGCACTAGACACATTACCACACGAAAGGATCCCCATTGGGATAAACTAAAGCGAAATAAATTATGTAAAGTAATCTCTGAGGGTTACTCCCGTAAGTTAACCAATGCAGTGATCAAACACACACACATTCAAGTAAAAATATGCACCGTCTTACTCGAATGTCTACATGCCATTGATGAGAATGTGACTCAACCTATCCCATGTCCCGAGTCCTCACCGACTCCTTCACACATACAATTGCCATATGTGAAAACCTGTCATTGGTGTTTCACCCAATGACCCTTTTCTTTTCAAGCAGCTTTTGTTTTTAAAACTTGTAACCATTGGACAGCCCCAATGTTCATTTGAATTGATCAAATTTTGTGTGTTTAATATTGTAGACCACGGATTTTTGGGATTCGCGCTGTTGGGATCACCGCGTACCTTTAAACACATTTTTGACAGGGCTTTGTTGCACTAGTGATCATGTCTAACCTCAATAAATTTGGGTCCTTTCACCACAGGAGGATCTACGTCTTGCTCGCCAACACAAGTATATTTATTTTCATTTTATACCACCATGAGTTTCAATTGGACATTGTCTCTTTTGAGCTCCCCACACATTCATCAAGGCGGCAATTAAGCAGTTTCTATGCACCACACCTGGGCTGAAGCCGATGTTGCCGTGCATGCAAGGATAATGTCATACCGATTTCTCATATTTACATGTATGATGCACACTAAGATCGTTTCTCATCAATTGTACTTCATATCAAATTTACCACATGCAACATATATCCATATGACATATAAATTCCACATACTTCATGCCAATATATATATATATATATATATATATACCATCTCTCTCCTCTCATACGATCATATCATATATTAGCATTCAATAAATCATGAATAAACAATATGCCATACGGCCTTCCTTAGGATAACTCATGGTAATTCCTACCCATTTCAATAGCACAAACATATCATTGCAATCAATTCATTGAACCCGATTATTCATTTGACTGGCAAGCAACCTGCACTTTGTGTGGCGTGATTTCTAACCGAGTTTGCGATGCCGCCCTCCACAGGTACATGGCTAGAATCTTGACTCAACGAGCTTTCCATAGAGTCTAAGAACACCCGAATCAGAGTTTGGAAGAAGGAGATTTATGGACGTGAGTTAAGGCGCCTGCGTGGTCGGTCTGGCCCGACGGTGATACTGGCCGACTAATCTCTAGTTGGCCCCGACCTCTAACCGGGTGGCCTCTCGCCAGTGACCTCTAGCCTGGCCTCGTCAGCCAGGCCTCCTGGTCGACCCGGGCCTCAGCAGCCTACCTGCGGCTGGCCGACCTCTGGTTGTGGGCCACTCCGGCTAGCTAACCACAGGTACGTGACCTCTAGTGGCAAACCTGCAGCCATCCTTTCTTGCCATTGTTCGGGGTAAACGGACCCTAACTTGTGCTATAGAGGTCTGATTTGGGAAATTCAAAAGCCTAACATCAAGTTCACTAATGTGGCTACAATTTACCTGAAGGAATCACTGCCAAATTCCCTTTACTTCCTACCCAAAAACCAGTCCTTAAGTTCGGCTAATGCATATGATAAAAGTGGTGCTTCCCTTAATTAAAATACAACCAAACATTTCCTTGGGATTTTAGACACCTATACACAACCCTTAGGGTGAAAATAACCAAAGTAGAGAAGACCTACCTCTTGGGTTGTAGAAACTCACTGTTTAGATCTCTGTTGGAAACTCTTTGGGCGGCTCACTTTTCCTCTTGATCGTCGAGCAGCCGGTCCGTCATGGAAAACTAGAGAAGAGTGGAGCTTCTCACTAAGCTTCTTCTTCTCTCCTTTTTCCTTTCCTCCGAGTGTGATCTAAGTCAAGTTTGAGTGGCACTTTTGCCATATTAATATCCATGCAAACCACCGGATTGCATATCACCTTATCCATCTACCTTGGATTTCTCTCCAATCATGTGTTGCCACATGTCTCTTATAGGTCCCACTTGAGCTTATGTTTGACTAGCTCTCCACTTGACACGTGTCTCATCTTGAGCCACTCAAATGTGTCAAGTTTCCGCCTCATGCCAGTGCCTCGAAAAGCATGAGAGTATGATTGTCCTCTCTCGGTGTGGTCGTGGTAGCTAGATTTCGCGAGCGATTCAACAGTGAAGTCCCGTTTTGTCTTAAAGTTTAGAAAATTTTGGTTTGACCGAAATTACCATTTACTATTTTAGGAAGAATTAAATTTTCTAGGGTTTACATTCTTTACTTTAAAGAAATTTGATCAGAGTTACACGATCCACAAAAATCGTATATCACTAACATGCACTATCATGCATGTAAATAGTCATTTAATTATGGCTGACTAAATTGAATTTAACTAAATGTCCCCTAAACAAGAAGGGATGAGTGGCGCAGTGTACGACCCTTTATCAGTGCACTCTCTACTCACAGTGTTGCCACAGTGCTTTCACTAGCCTGGATATTCTTAGCCAAACTTGATCAGTGCATCCATGAGTGCACACGATTACCTCCTCAGAAGGTCCCATGCGTGTCCGTACCAATCTCTCACCTAATCATACATTGGTTGGATAGGGATTTACCTTCAGGGCATGAGCGTGGAACACCCCATGGACATCTGACAGGTTGGATTGTAAAGACAATCGGTACGTTGTAGTGCCCACCCTCTCAAGTATCTCGAAAGACGATGAACCTCGGTGCGGTTTTCCGCTGCTTGAACGACCCTCCTCCTCTTAAGGCATGCCTTGAAGCGTGATCCACCCACCTCAGAAACTCTATAGGTTGGCGTTGTCTATTAGCATGGCTTTTCTCGTTCTACGGCGGTGAGAAAAGCTAGTATCAAACTCACGCCTACTAGAATTGTCTCACAATAAGTCAGGACGATGATGGAGCTCTCTCCCACCTCTGTCCAGCCAATAGGTGATCTGCATGGCCTTCCATACAAAGCCTCATAGGGTGCCATCTGTGTACTTGCCTTATAACTATTATTGTAGGCGAATTCCACTAAGGGCAAGTGCTCCTCCCAGCTACCCCTATGATTGATGAGTAAAAAACTCATTGATTTTTAATCCGTTTCGACTGTGTTATAATATAATTCTTTGTTGCATCGAAATATGGAAACCTTACCAAATTTATATTTTCACAGTTTTTATGCAAGCGGGCTTGCAATTCAGTTGAAAAGAATATATATGTGATTAAAGATGCTTCAGTCACTGGATAGACTTGTGAGGTCGCGACGAGGATTCTGGAGACCATCGATTTTAAATTCTGACACGGAGTAAGCATGTTGCTCTGAGTCTGATGAACAAAGACCCAGTCGCGATAAAATGAGTCACGATGAAGTGATCTTTGGGCCAAGAGAATGTTACAACAAGAGGCAGGATGTAGAGACAAGAAACTGAAAGAAGGATCTTTATCGCGACACTTGGATTACGTATGTCAGCGACACGAAAGAAAACAACTTTAGTGTAATGAATAGGTGATATCCTGACGATAAGATGGTTTGCTTAATGAACTTAAAAGGTCTCCACAAGGGTTTTGTTGTTAGCGGCAATACAAAAATTTAGAAGACACCAGGTTAGGGTTGCGAACATTGATTTCATGTCGCAACATGAAAATAGGCTGAACAATTAAAAGCATGTTGTAACTAAGTTTGAACAATTGCGATAAAAGCAAAGGTTGCGAAGGTGGGAGTTAAAAACGTATAGTCAAGAGTCGCTACACCTTTTGGAGTTGGGAAAGTGCGACAGGAAGATACATTTCAGTCAGCGACCTAAAATTGTATGTCACGACAAGGAACTAAGCAATCAGCAATTTTGATTATGAAACTGAATAAAAGAGTGAAAACGAAACAAATGATGTCATAACGTAAAGGAAATTGTGACGGGAATCAAAGTGGCGCAACATAACTGTGTCGACATGAAAACTAGGTCGACACGAGCTTCGATAAAGGGGACGGCGGTGCGACATGTAGGTGAGGTCGCGACACAAATAACAGAACTAGAAGAAGTTTTCTGTGAGAATCATAGCCCCACTAGCCAGCCCAAACTTAGTCCGCGACCGCAATGATTCATGTTCGACAAAGATTCAAAGAAAGAAGAAACTCTAGGTAAAACTTATGTACATGGCAGAGAAAACTTATGATATGTAACAAGAATCAAGGATGGCAACAACTTAATTCACGACAAAGATTGGGTCGACAACTACAAATGAAGAATTTTATGAAACGATGTTGTAATGAGATGACATCAGTGTTCGTGACTCCACCTTCAAAACAAAACAAAAGAAAGGTTCGCGACAAATGGTGAGTCAAGCGATCTTCGCAAACTCATGACTACAAACTCGATCGTGACAAGCTCCTTGGTCGTGACTGAACAATATGACTGGAGCCCGATTAATTTAGGGAAATCCCGCCGAGGCGTAGATGGGTAAATTCTTGGAAATGTACAAATAGGTGACTTCGATGAAGAGGAAACGCTCTTGAGACGAGATCCTTAGGGGATTGAAGAAGACTCACTTGTATATTTTTAGAATAGATTAGTTAGGAGAATCGTTTTTGTTTTATTTGTTTACGAGGATGCGAACCTGGCCCGATCGTTTTGGTGTGAAGAATTTGGATCAAATCGTTCGATCTCTTGCTACCCAGTGCGCACCTAGAATTAATGAAGTCTGAACAATTTAAGGTCGGTTCTTTGATTTAAGCCACGATTCTGGTGGGCGGTCTTGATCATACTCCGTAATGGTTGTGATCCGATGTTGAGAAGCATAACTTCCACTAAAATGGATATGTTGTTAGTTCTAGTCTTTTCTGCATAAATTGGAAAGAGTTTCCTGGATTTGGGATTTATTTGATTGATGTGTTCTTGAACTGAGTTGTTCCCAATAGTAGTATCGAATACCCTTTCAAGGACTGTATCCTACTTTGATTTCCAGGAGGCCCTCTGAGTGACACAAAGATGGAAATTCTTGAGAGCTTGGAACATTTAATTTGTGGGTATGTTAGACTACTATTGAAAAACTAAAAAGCTCTGAGAGTTCACTTCGATAAATTTCCAATTCACTCATAGTTGAAGTTGAAGAAGTTATTGTCAATTTGAAATGTCAGATTTCACGCTGCATCTGATGGAAAAGATCTTGATCTTGTGTTGGCACCGGGATCTAGTGAGGGAAGGGAAAAATTCATGGAAATCTAAAGGAGGAGTCATCAACGATTTGAGTTTGCAATGCTTTTCCAAAGACTTGGGGTGCGAAATCTACAATCTTTAGAAATAGGTGTGATATTGAAAAAGAAAAATATCTAGATCTTATAAAGAGTGTTCTAAATACAAGTAACTGATTAGATCCATGTCTTTGAAAGAAGTAGGGACCTCTAATTAGTGAATTATGGAGAAATCCAAACTGCATTATTAGGCATCTTTAACAAATCTAGATCAAAAATCAGGATAGAGAAAATCAATGGATTATCATGCAGAAATTGGTTGTTTCACAGCAGTTCCTTCTTAGTGTTCATTTCTAGCAGAGAACTGATTCAGTCCAGTTTATTTTATTTGTTTTAATTCAAATTTTATTTTAATTAATTCAAAATTTATTTCAATTAGAGGAATATAATATAGGATTATCTTGTATTTTAACTTCCAGTTTTCAAATCATTACAAGGAGGTACAAATAATTAACTGAATATTGAGTAATTAGGATAATTAGTTTCCAGGTGTATGAATCTAAGAAATTACATTTGTGGAAGAAAAATTATAAGTATTTTGTTTTATGTGATGATGACTTTGATGTGTAGACCTAAACTCATTTTAAAATTTCGAACATAAGATCATTTTCTAATTCTCATATTCTTCAGCTCCATGGTACAGTCTCACTATAGAAATTGTAAGGCTCATTAAGTGTTAAAATTGAGTAGTTTAAGTCTATACATTAACACCAAAACGGTCTTATATGGCAAACAATTCTATAAGACCCATCTGGCTACTACTTTGATCACTTTATTTATTCTTACGGGTGGTCACTAGGCAGTGCTCTCTAGCTACCTGAGTCAGGACACATGCCAGCGGCATGTCTCTAAAATCTGTATGGTCCTCTCAGTGAGCCAGCCACATGAGATAGAAATGCGGTGCCACAGTCAATTGTCCCGTGGCCTTCAGGCTCTTCCCGAAAGTGTCTTTGTAAATGCGGGATCCTACATCCGACACCTGGGTTACTGGCACTCCATGTGGCCGGACGATCTCCCGGATATGTAGGCGAAATTCTCAGTGTGAAGGTCATCTACCGGCTGAATGTCTTGAGCTTGTCGGTCAGTCAACAATCCCTGCATCTCAGCATCATGTCTCCATGGTGTCCGTGGCAAGTGACAAAATCCATCGTGACATGCTCCCACTTCCACTCGTCCTATCGATGGTTGGAGTAGCCTGTATTACGGTGTAATAAATGCTCACGTGAGGCATCGTCAGGCTCAAGTCCCAGGTGTGTGTCTCTTCATCCCGCTCCGATGGTGCAGCCTAAAGATCCACTATACATCTTCACTTTTACTGGATCGCGACAATGGGAGCAATGTAACTCCACAGGATCTCCTCTCTCGGATCTCATCATTTGGGGAACCCTTGCAGTAGTCACGTCTAGAAGACTACCATCGTGTGGATGATCGGCCTTAAGTCTTTTTATTTTCAGGTCTGGTGGACCTTCATATCTCTGCGTCTGCTTGGACTCGATCCTCTGCTCAATGAGGACATCGTAGCTACCAAACCCCCAAGTACCGCGGGCACATTCGCTATCTTGCCAGTCAGGCGCATGATCTCGAGGCATCTGCCACTCCAGGGAAGCTATGCGCCAATGCTCCCCTTGACTTCCGGTAGGTGCATTAGTCACCATTTGCCAGCACCGGGGTGGTAATGCAAAGTGAAGTCATAATCCTCTAAGAACTCCATCCACCTGCATTGCCTCATATTGAGGTCCCATTGCGTAAAGATGTACCTTAGACTTTTGTGATCTGAATACACCTCAAATTGTTCCCCATATAGGTAGTGGCGTCAAATCTTCAAGGAGAAGACTAAGGCTACTAACTCCATGTCATGTGTGGGGTAGTTCTACTCATGATTCTTCAACTGACGGGAACCATAAGCTACTATTCTCCCAGACTGCATCAGAACGCATCCCAATCCGGCCTTCGAGGCGTCACAATACACTGTGTACCTCTGCCCCCTCTCTGGGACTATCAGAATAGAAGCTTAAGTAAGCCTCCTTTTCAATTCTTGGAATGCCTTCTGCACGGTCATTCCCGCACCGAACGACCTCCTTCGGTGATTCTCATCATAGTCTTTCTGGTCGGAGAAATCCTCGATGAACCTCTGGCGGTACCTTACCAATCCCATTCACGTATCTCGAAGACTCACTTTGGCCTCTCGACTTATCACGTACGCCAGGCCTTCTGGGGTCCGACCGCATGAAGCCGACACCGCGTGCCCGGTCTGCCTCGATGGCACGAAACTTGCACTTATGCGGGCAGGCGTATGGCGATGGTCTCTGGCTGCTGAGGCGACCCTGAATGATCCTCGTGTTCCTCGCCGGATCGAGTGAATCGAAATGTGTCCCATAAAGAACCCACGGCGAGACTGATCTGGGGGTTAGAACACCCTATGCATGGGATCCATGAATTCCTGGCGGCGCATTCGTCAATCAGAAGATCTGCTATGAACTCAAGTGCCCATGGCGTCTTGAACGTTGTCTTAGGGATATGAGTCTCGCTCTCAGGCCCGATGATGCTCGAGGTCGCGAGTCTATCTTGGAGTAGACTGAAGCCCCTCTCGACTGATCAAATAAGAGTCATCAATCTGGGTAAGGGATCTAGATTCTTGATGTCAGCCTATTCAACTGTCGATAGTCAATGCCCGGTCGAAGGGTCTTGTCTTTCTTCTTCGCAAACAAAACCGAAGCGCCCCATGGTGAAGTGCTCGGTCCCAATAAATGTTTGTCGTGACTCACGTATCTGGCCTTGCAGGTTCACGCAGCTCATTCTGATGCCATCATCACGAGTCATGAAGATGAGCGGCGATGCAGTGAAACTCAATCACAGTCTACATCCCTTTCTTGGAGAGCAATCCGATATCATACGGGAAAAACATCCTCGCTTACTAGTGGGCCCCACTTGAGGAGATCAGTCTTGTCTACTTCGTCCTCTGGGGTGAGGACGCTAGCCAACCCATTAGCCATCTGTATAATCTAGATGGTACATGGTATGGGAGGTAAGGCATCGTTCTTATCACACGGCGTAACACGGTACCGTCTAGTGTGTGGCGGTAACCTCCTATGCTCACAGTCATTGGCTCGGTATGTCGTCGACAGTCCATCCGAGGATGACGTCAGGCGACATGTATCCATGACCCTTGAGTCCATTGTGAGTAGAATCTAAGTCTCTAACTTCATGTAACCACGACATATGGATCTACTCACTAGTCCCTAGGGAGAACTTCACATATACAGGGCTTCTCCAAGGTCACAACTACTCTAGCCCGACTCGCTGCGTGATGCGGCGATGAATGAATCTGGTCATAGATCGAAGGATAATACACTTGCCTTGGCAAGATCGCAGGCTATACGTATAGTTGACTAATCCCAGCCGGTGGTGGTGTGATACTTGTAATAGCCATGAACCCACGATGTCTGGCCGCGGGCCAGCCACCACTTGGCCTCGACCCGTACCACGGCCTCCCGAGGTGTGCGTGCGGCGAGAGGTGCTCTGTACACCACCACTGGGGTGATACTAGTTCCTCTGACCCGTACTGGAGGGTGAAGGAATAAGTTGTGTTCGTGCATGTCCCACTGATGACTGGGACTGCGCTGTCCCCAAACCCTGGGATCCTTGCCTATAAGGGCAATCCTACTTCATATGTCCAGGCTGATGGTAGAAATAATAAATGGTTGTCCCCACCCGATGGGAGTACCTTTTTGACCTTGTACTGATGGCATTGACTGCGAAACCCCTCGCGAACTAGAAGCCTTTGGCTTCTTTCCTGAACTAGAAGAAGACTGACTCTCCTTCCTCTTGCCACTAGCACTTGCATCTCAGATGCTCCCTGTGTCCTCTATCTCTCTCTTTCTATGGCCATAGTCGTCCTAACCATAGAGTCCATGTCTTGTAGGAGGAGTCCTGATCTTGCCAGGATGAACAACCGATTCCATTCTCAGAATTTCCTCACCTTGGCCATATACGTGGTCACGTAGTCATCGATAAAGCAGACTGCTCTATGAACTCCCAGCCACGTACTCTCCATCTTCATCATCGTTCCACTGCTTGACTCTAGGAGCATCCCCCAGGCCTTGCATGTCTGTAGTGGCCGGAAAATGCTGCTTGGCAGAAAGCTCATGTGGAACTACGCCCCAGTCTCATTGCCCTCTAAGTCATAGAGTCTTGCTTAGTCCACGCCATACCACTTGGGACTCTCACCTATGCTAGAGTACAGCTAGTCGATCTTTGTCGCATCGGGGTAATCTCAGCCTCTAGTACCTTCTCGATCACACTTTGGACCAGTGATGCCACCATCGGATCTCCCACAATGAGCATTCGGAGATGATGTCATGACTTGAACCTGCAGAGGTTACTAGGACTGACTTGGGTTACTAACACATTGCAAAGCAAATCACAGCGCTCATAGCCTCCATTAAAGGCTTCTTGATGCAAACAGTGGTGCTGGCGGGCACCTCATAGGCGACCTCATCCCTCGACCTCGACTTTTTCATCTCATATGTCGAAGCGACAAAGAGTTATTAAAATTTCCATGTTCATTTTGTTTTTCGAACCCCTAAGGTTATAATTTTCCAACCACTAGTGTTCCTTGTTTTCATATAATTTATCATGTAAATATTCACACAAATAATGCACCATATCACCTTTGTCAGTCGTGAATGCCACGATGAATCACGTGTTCTAAACCCACTGTAGTCAGAGTCCTGGAAGTAATTGAGTGTATCTAAACTCTAGTACCCAATTGTGAAGATGGTATCATGACCATGCGTATGGACCACACCCAGAGGCTCAGGTAATCGCTTGCTAGCTCGATGCCAAGTGTATTTTATCTGCAGGGGTCGGATTGACAACCGATCGGCCGCGGAAAACCTATGAATGCTCCGAATTGATATCATTCACATGTCTCATATATAGAACCCATTACGTATATTTAAATGCAATATCTCTGAAATATATGATAAACATAATCGTAATCTCCTAAGACCGCACGATGCGAAATACATGTTTTGTTTACGCTTTCGGAGAATGTAATCCTGGAGCCAAAAAACAAAAAAACAAGCTCATGAAGTCATCACGGCTCATCCCATATGCGGTCCCAGCATAGAGTTTACCGCCTTCATTGGACACATTTTTGAAAGAGGATCCGGTAGGGTGATAGCTCGATGGTGTCATCTACGAGTTCCTCCCCACCTGGTGTTTATACGATCAAACACGCGCACATTGATAAAAATATGCACCTTCCTACTTTCGTATGTCTCTACATGCCATGGATGAAATGTGAACAACATCCATAATCTGAGTCACTCTGGCTTCCCTCACGTAATTCCAATATGAAAGCTTGTCATTGGTGTTTACCCAGATGACACATTTTAACCCTCTAATGAAGCTTTTGTTTTAAAACTTGTAACCCATTCGACGACCCCGATATTTCATTGGTGATCAAATTTTGTGTGTTATGTATTTGTGGGCCGCAGTTTTGAGAGATACACGTCGGATGCCGCACATTTGACATTTTGACTAGCTTTCTGATGATCATGTCACAACCTCGACAAATTTGGGTCTTTCACCACTGAGGAGAGATACATGTCTTCATTGACACACGTATATTTTAGTTTTATACCAGTGAGTCTTAATTTGGACGCTATCCGTTTTGAAGCCACCACATTCATCGAATGGCCGAATTAACCGTTTCTATGCACCACGCCCGACTCGGCGTGATATTAAGTGCATGCAATGATAAATGTCCACTCGATTTCTCATGTTACATGTGACCACACCTTTCACTGAATCATTCTCATCAGTTGTACTTCATATCAATTACCATGCAACATATATCACAAGCATATAAATTCCATATACTTCATGCCAATATATATATAAATACATCATATCAAACATCTTAGCATTCATAAATCCATGATTGACAATGCCATACAGCCTTGTAGGCATTTGTAATGGTAATTATACCATTTCAACGGCCTTTGCAACATGTATACGATAGTCGTGTTAAACGAAACTATTCATTTCAAAGCACCAATATGCAACCTACACACTTTGTGAAAATCATAGATTTCCAGGAACGTTATGATCACCTACTGCCCTCCACAGGTACATGGATAGAATCTTGACTCAATGAGCTTTCAATAGAGTCTAAGAACACCCGAATCGGAGTTCGGATGAAGAAGTTATGGTTGTCCGAAGTTAAAGGCCTCGCATGAGTCGTAGCCCTAACTCCGGCTAACCTCCGACCGGTGACCTGCAGCTGGCCTACCTTTAATTTGTGGAGCCTCTGCCGACCTTTCACTTGAACTATTCAGGGTAAACATACCTAACTTGTGCTGCGGGGTTAGGTTGCAGGAGATTAAAGGCCTAACATCAAGTTCACTAATGTGGCTCTGATTTACTTGGAAGGAATCCTTTGCAAATTCCCTTGCTTCCACCCGAGCAGGTCCTTAAGTCTGATAATGCATATGATAAAAAGCAGGGGTAACTTCCCATGCGGTGGTACAACCAAACATTTCCCTTGGTGCAGACACCACCACCATGACCTTAGGGTGAAAATAGCGAAGTAGGAGAATACCTACCTCTTGGAGTTTGTTGAAACTTCCCGTTTCTGTGGTCTCTCGACTTTTCTGAAACGGTGCCTTTAGCGATATTACATTGGGAGCAGTCTGATCCGATCGTCGTGAAAACTAGAGAGAAGGTGGAGCTTCTCTTACTAAGCTTTCTTCTTCTCTCCCTTTTTCCTTTCCTCCCGAATTGTTTGGTCTAAAGTCTAGTTTAGAGAGTACTTTTTGCCACATGTCAATATCTCATTGGCTCCTTGGATTACCCTTATCACCTTATCCATCTACCTTGGATTTCTCTCCAATCATGTGTTGCCACATGTCTCTTATAGGTCCAACTTGAGCTCATGTTTGACTAGCTCTCCACTTGACACGTGTCTCTCATCTTGAGTACTCAAATTCACCAGTGTCATTACTACTCGGTGCCTCGAAAAGCGTGAAATTCTGATTATTAAGGTCGATGAAGTGACATGATAATAGATTTAGTGAGAAGATTCCATGATGAAGTCAGTTCATCATCAGAGATCTAAAAAATTCAATTTTGGCGTTATTGTTTCTTTCTTTTGAAAAATTAAAATTTTAAGTTTTATATAAACTGGAAGAGATCTCATTTGTACTTGAGAGTTAGGGAAATTCAGTGGGAGAAGGAGAAAAAAAAGAAGAGAAGAAGAAGAAGGAAGAAGGAAGAAGAGAAGAGAAAAATCCAGGTTTGGAACATCTCCTTTATTTGGAAATTGATATTGGTTGGTTTGGACCTTGTTTGGAACTTTTGGTTGGAATTCATGTTTGGGTTAAGAAATTTTCAACCTCCTTCTTTGTCTATATGTAGGTTAGGAAAACCCTAACTTATAAATGTTTTTAGTTGAGTTAGTTTGTAGTTTAAAAGGAAATTTCAGGTGAGTGGGCTGAATCGTATTTACATTACCCTTTCGACACCCCTGCGCTTGGGGCGTAGGAGTCCTAGGAGGAGACACACCTTCGCTGGGCGGGCAGGAGTCAGGATTTCTAGCTTTCTGGTCCCCACTGGGCATGTGAAGCCCGCCTAGAGGCTGCCTACTATAAGCTCTGTTTTTGCTCCTCTCTTACGTTAATTCTAACGATCATCCATTGGATTAATGAGGATCCTAATAAGTGAATGAAAGGGTTCATATAAGTATAAAAGTTATATGAAAAATATTATGTACCTCGCCGCCTCGACGATCTGGTCATTGGGCAAACATTATTTCTTGCCCTCTTTTGTTAATGGGATTAAGAATGATAAAACGAGTTATGAAATACATATAATTGTATGTCTGCTTAGGACCGAATAGTAAATGAATAGGCACTTTTTTTTTTGGGTCTTTGATCGATCTTGGCCTCCTAGCTAGTCTTCACGACACTTCTATTACGTGGGCATACGTCTGCGTCGGTCTTGGCCTCCACTGCTGAGTACTACGACCCCGCCACATTGCGTGGGCGAACACATACATTGATGTCGTCTAGTACCTTAGTACTTATTGTACTATGTCCTTCTCATTCAGTATTAGAGGTCTATGCAGAAAAATACTTATATGTTGTATACCCGAATAATAAGATACATGAAGTTAAATGATAAGAATTTGAATGATGAATAAGAAGTAAGCATAAAGGTTAGGTGCATGACCTTTCCATGACTCATAGGGTGTCTTACCAGTTTTCTTGTATGAAATTCTATTTTGCAGATGACATGCAGTGTCATAGACAGAAGCAACAAGTAGAGGAATTCATCATCTCTTCAGAATCCTATTCTTTCGACAACTCCATTCGACTTAGGTGAATAAGGAGGAGTCACTTCATGAATTTTCCTTCCTTTTCAATAATCATTTAAATGGATGTATTCATCCTCTCTATCAGATCTAACATGTTTTGGGTATAATGAAAGTAAATGTAAATTTTTTCGGAATAAAATAATGCTAAAAATAAAATAAGCAAAATCCAGAATTAATTTAAGGGTCAAGGATAAATTAGTAATTTACCAATTTCGGATCCAAATGTCATATGATAAGAAGATTATAGGTTAAAGTGGAAATATGAATAAATTGATTTGCAAATAGAGGGGAGTTGGAGGACCAAATAGCAAAAATTGGACATTTGACCTAAATAGGTATTAGACCAAACAAGGCCTTAAGAAATATCTCACTTTTGGCTTTTGGTTAGGGCAAACTGATTGAGAGAAAAGGAGAAGAGAAGAGAAGAGAAATAGAAGAAGAAGAAGGAAGAAAAGAAGAAGAGAAGTGTAAGAAAAGCAAAGGTATGGAAATTATATGGAACTACCATAAATCTCTTTTTGTTTAAGTGGTGTAGGAAAAATCCTACTAGAAATGTTATTGATTGGTATGAGATGGGTGTTATGGTTTATTTTGAGTTTTGGGTTGTATTGGTTTTTGGTTTGGAAGGAATTTTTGGTGAAATGGCTGAAACTAGCCGTTTTGTTATGCGAGCACTTCCGCCTGGCGAACCGCCGCTGAGGCGTGCACATATCTTTGTTTTAGTTCCTCTCTTCCAATAAGTCTAACAATCGTCCATTGGATTAATGAGAATCCTAATGAGTGAATGAAAGGGTTCGTACAAGTATAGAAATTAGATGAAAAATGTTTTGCACCTCGCCGCCTCGGCGATCCGATCATAGGGCAAACATTATTTCTTGCCCTCATTTGCTAATGTGGTCAAATGTAGTGTTATTCCTTGGTTAAGGGATGAAAAGATAAATGTGTAATAGTAAATAGAAAAAACGATATAAATCATCTAAATAATACAAGAATAAAGATACGGCGAAAATGATGAAAATACTCGCATATGATTCTGGGATAACAATAGTTATTAGGGGATATAGGATATATATTGTAAGTAAGAATAAAGAAACAAATTGTATCTTAGAACCTAGTAGAGGATGATGGGTATGCACATTAGGGAGAAAGGCGCCCAGCATTATTGATCAATTGGCGTTTGGGTCATTCACAGCCGAGGTCGCTATAGATGAGTCGTTATGCCGTCTGATGAACAGCTTCTGGGCCCATATAGATGGTCATTGTCTCATCTGATGATAACAACTCCGCCGGGCCCTTATAGATGGTTATTGTCTTGTCTGATAATGCTTGACACATGAGGTCCTTATAATAGTTCATTGTCTCGTATAATGATTATAGCAACTTGAGTCCTTATAGTTCATTAATATCCTTCTAAAGGTATTTGCAGGCATAAAACATAAGATAAATGACTTAGAATAACTGCAAATGACATGACATGATATGAGAAGCATAGCATTGCTATGTGATGATACGTATACAATGATAAGTACAAGAAGCAAAAATGTAAATGAAAGATGATATAGAATGAAACATGATAAGACGAATAAGTATGATATATGTAAAAGCATATCTATAAATGATATGTTCAAAACATGAATAAGCATGTGTATAGGTAAATGAATGTTAAAGTTATATGCAGTTGTCTAAAGTGTGATAACCCTTATTAGAGGTCGTCCACGAGTATTATTTCCCACTAAGCTATAAGCTTATCACGGGTGTTTCATCCGTGTAGGTACAGGAGAAGCGAGGCAAGTAGGACATTCCTCATCAATTAACCAAAGCGAACACACTACTAAGGTACTTACTGAAGACCTTTTGGTATATTTTGTATATGTTTTTCTTTTGCTTAAGCAATGTAAAAATTTGTATATGTTGAACACTCCAATTTATGGGGTTTTGAATATATTTTGTAATCTGCTGCTACAGAATATATTTCAAGTTAAATGTTTAATAGTACATGAATTAACAAGTTAATGGTATGGTAAAAAGTAAAAGATAGTCACAAGTTAGAAGGTAAAAGAGGCGTGACACGGGTATTCCTTGTATATGATATCTGTTCTGAACTCCTATGAGAGATATGAAAGTTCCATTACAAGAATTATGTACATGAAAACTCTGTTATAGAATTTTGTATATGTAAATTCTAACATGTGCTTTATGATATATGTATTCTGTAAATGTGGACCACTTCAAGTGGTCATATTTGTTTCCCACTAAGCTATAAGCTTAGTACGGGTGTTTCATCCGTGAAGGTACCGAAGAGGACATCCGTGGCATTTTGCATCAACCAGGGCCAACACATTTGTAAGAGTCCACCATATTTGTTTCGAAATTGATTTTGCAATGTAAATGTAAAAAAATTTGTAATAGTGAAAGTTATTTATGTACAAGTCAATGGGACTCAGGAATATGTATAAGACAGCTAACCACCACTACGATGGTGGTATTAGAATTTTTATTTCCTTATGATTTTGTTTATTGCAATGGGCCCACCAATGTCCGAAAAGCAAGTAAAGGAGTCCCAATCCCGTGCCGCGCCCCCTATCTTTGCCCAGGTGGGGGTAGGGGCGTGACACTTATCATTCCCATAAAATTTTCAAATATATGACTCAATTTCATATTCTGTTCTTGCAAACTGTCCACGAGCAGTTTGGAATGTTTAGTCCATACCTCCTAATTTAAAGGTCCAAATGACCTGATTCATAAGCCTTTGAAAACTTAAGACATAGGTGAACATTTTGTAAGAATATCACTTTGTCTAAAAACCTCGTTTCCTAGGTCGAAATTGTAGTTGGAAACTGTCCTGTTTTGTTCTCAAATTTGCTTCGATTACACCCCGATCTTCGGTCAATAAATCTTAAGGGTGATAGGCATAAAATTTGGCTAAGAGTATAACATGAATGTTAATAAGGGCAAAATAAAATGCTCTGAAACACATATAATTGTAGGTTTGCTTAAGATCGGATAGTGAATGAATAGGCACGTCTGTTTAGTGCTTTAGCACTCCTATCTAATGCTACGACACACTTCTGTTGTCACGCCCCGATTCCCGGTCCGACCCGATTGGCGAATCCGACGGTTTCGAGTGCGAATATATCTGGGACTCTTTACCTTTTTTTTTAGAGCTGAACTTATACCTGTGGGTATACAAACAATTTTATAATAACCAAAATGTTTACATATACAAAAGAACTACCACCGGAGTGGTATCCATTAAAATCTATACACATATGCTAAGTCCCATTTACTTATACAAATACTTATACATGTACATATCTAATACAAACATCATAGATCACGGAACAGTGCTGGTGAGCACCTATCTCTGAGATAGCCCGTACTGCTGGTGTGGAATGTCTCGTCCTCTTTATCTCCTCTTCAATACCTACATGGATTGAACACCCGTGCTAAGCTTTACGCTTAGTAGGAACATATAGACAGTAACGACCAATAACAATAATCGCCGTCACAATCTTTTTACATTTACTTTTCTTTATGCATATAACGAAGCCTATTCTTATATGACTTCTAACTCATATCATATTATACATGTAGATTTTATCCTTTTCAGATTCCATATCATTATCTTGTTCGTATTACTTCCTTGTGTCATGTCTTTTACAAGTTTCAATTCATATCTTCTACATGTATGTCATGTCATATCATATTCAAAACAAACTTATCTGTCCTGATGGCAAGTGGAACATAGCAAAGTCATATCAAAATACATACGAGGTCAAATTAAGTGATACACGTTTATTTCATTTTAATTATCGTTTTATTAAATTTTCGTTTTCAAAGTGTCGCGACCGAATCCCGACTCGATCAGTTTGGTGAATCCAAGCGAGCCAGTTTATACGACATTTTCAATTATCTCTCAAAACATTTTGTTTTAGTTTTATTAAATTTTCGTTTTTTCAAAGTGTGTGACCGAATCCCGACTCATTTCGGTTGGTGAATCAAGCCGGAGATGTTTAGTTTATTAATTTTTCGTTTTCAAAGAAGTGTCGCGACCGAATCCCCAGGCTTCGACCGGTTGGTAGATCAAGCGGGCAGTTCTCAGGCATTTTCAATTATCTTCTCAAAACATCTTGTTTGTGTTATTCCATTTTAGACTTTTTAATTACGTGGAAACACTTCATTATGGGCAACCCATAAACATTTACAATTAACAAAATGCATTTACAAATAATGCCTTTATATCCACATATAGTCATGCTATTCATTTTCGCATCATTTATCATATCACAACATGCATTTTCAATGCAATAATTCAATTCACAATTCAATTTATGAAGTTGTATATACAAAAAAATCCCATTTATACTTTCGTGTGTGGTTATTTCACTTTGACTATTCAATTCACATTTAAATGATTCCATTTAATGAATTGCCCTTAATATCATTCGGTAATGTACGCACATTTGAATTCGGTCTCCCATCATGGCGGATGCTGTTTGGTGCATCCCGACCACGTGGTATCAGTGTCGATCTCCCGTCATGACGGATGCCGTTTGGTGCATCTGGAGCACGTGGTATCAATTGTCATCGATGCGCCATCATGGCGGATGCCGATTAGTGCATCCGCCAAGTGGGACATTTCTTCAATGCCATACGCTATCATGACGGATGCCGATTGGTGCATCCCGCCAAGTGGGACATTGGACAATTTCGAGGTGCCTTCGTGACGGATGCCGATTTGTGCATCCCGTCAGGCGGTTCATTCGATATATCAACCAATTCACATTTATGACGGATTCCGTTTAATGAATCCCGTCTTTATTATCATTCACATTCATTCGGTTTTTCAAATATCACATTTCAATTCCAATTTCACTTTCGTATTATCTTTTCAAATATATACTCAATCTATGTACTTATTTCATATACTCATTCACGTATACTCATTCACATATTCATTCACGTATACTCATTCATATACTCATTCATGTGCTCATTTCATATACTCATTCATGTATACTCATTCACATATTCATTCACGTATACTCATTCACGTGTACTCATTCATATACTCATTTACGTATACTCATTCATATACTCATTCATGTATACTTATTCATATATACTCATTCATATACTCATTCACGTATACTCATTCATGTATACTCATTCATATATTCATTCACGTATACTCATTCATATATTTCCTATCATTTGTTATCATTTTCTGGTTATATGTGATAGTAATCATATATAACTTAACCACATTATATGTTCATGACAAATTGCCTTTCATGTTTCAGTTCGTTTTCATTTTCCATATCACATTCATGTTTCATGAACACGTCTATACATTTTGCATTTCTTATACTTTTCTTGTTTCATGCCTATTATATATGGCATTCCATATACTTGTACAGTATGATGCTTATGTATTCAAACATCATTCGTGTATTCTTGTCCCTCAACGAATCTATTTTACTTAAGTAGGTCCATTCCAATTGGATCATCAAACTAAAGTTATAGCATTTCATGCCAAATGGTGATTTACGATTTTACCAGAGGGACAGTTTGTAATACTCATTTCCAGTGTCTTGACTCCATATTTGGCACTTGTTCATTGTACTCTTTAAAGATAAGATTGCTAAGGGTTTCTACTCCAACTGGAATCACCCAATTCGAACGCACGAAACTCGAGTTGCTCATTCTAAACAACTCGACTACTCTATGATCAAGCCCAGTACGGGAATTGGCTTGCACATATCCCCACTTTGAGTGAATTTCTGGGATACTTAGAGTCAGAATTTGACGATTCCTATTTCTGGATGTATGGTTCTCCTTGAAGTCTAGTTTAATTATCCACTTGAATAACTCAAATCGAATAATAAATGAGCAAGTTATGTCTAAAATACGAACACTGGTCAAAATAGAGCGAAGTGTACCTTTATTCGCACATCTTAGTCTGAGTTCGGTTCTAGAGAAATTTGTGCAGTACGGGTTTAAATGTACAGTCTGGTCACGAAAAATGCCTAGAATGTGTGTTTTTCCTTATTTTCCATATGTTGATACCCAAATCAACCCAATACTCCATAAACACGTCAAAACAGCTCAAAATTGATGCTTGTAATCTCTTACACTCAAATTATCTTTAAATCTACCTCTTATGAACTCTATTGAACTCAAACATGCTTTCTATTCATCTCTTATACAAGGCCTAGGTTTTACTCAACCCATCTTCAAAGAAATCTAGGTTCTTATCAAAAACCTAAACGAAGTGAAACATGTCATGCTTTACATAACACTTGAACCCAAGCATGTAATGGGACCTCTGAATGTATACTTAACAAAACCACAGAAAAACAAGGGATTTATGATGATTTCCATACAATAACGCATTTTAGGGTTAGGTTTCTCACAACCAACCTGACCACAAACATGTATCCATACAAATCTATACAAAGTTCCATACTCATAGTCATAGTTCCATTACCTTTTGGCCTTGCTTGAACTTCTGCCTTCATCTTCTTCTTCTCTTCCTCTTCCTCTTCCTCCTCTTCTTCTTCTCCTTCTCTCTTCTCTTCTACGGTTTTGCTTCCACAAAATGAGACCAAATTTGGTCTTAAATCCCATTGCAAGATTAAGGCCATGTTGGCCAAGTCAAGCTCCATTTTGCTTTTAAGTTTCTCTATTGCATCTTGGTCCCCCCATTTCTCTCTTATTTCTATTCAACTTTTCTCAAATCTCATAATATAAACTTTGATTTATGCCTTTTATAATCTCCCAGCTGGTAAATGACTAATTTACCTTTGTCTCTAATATCTACTTCGGCCCTCGTTTTATTTCCGAAAATTCCACGCCCTAGCTTTAATATACCCTAAACAAGTCCGAAAACGGCTAGGGTATATTTCGGGGTGTTACATCTGTTTCGTGTGACAAGCATGTCTGATCGTGCTATGGCACTCCTGCATAGTGCTACGACTCTCCTGTTTCGTTTTGCAGGCACGTCTATTCAATGCTTCGACACTTCTATTCAATACTGTACCATACCTTCGGGTACCTATTGTGCTGCGTCCCTCTATCCATTGTTACCGATCTATGTAGGCAAACATTTATATGATAAGTATCTGAACAAGGAAACATAAGAAAACATAAGTAATCAGCTCTGATGCTAATGCATAATTCACCTTTTGTTCAGAAGGTACCTACGCGCATTCTCATAAGATATTTCTATTACGCATCTTTACCGAGATATGAATACTCATTATGTGAATTATGTTAAATGTATACTGTAATTGAGGACCACTGCCAATGGTAATATATGTTATCTGTTTTTCCACTAAGCTATAAGTTTAGCATGGGTGTTTCATCCGTGTAGGTACTGAAGAGGTCGTCAGAGACATCCCGCATTCACCAGGGCCAACACAGCATTAGGAGTCCACCTTATGTAGGTTTTTCATTTTGTTTTTGAAATGTAAATTCAATATTTTGTAATAGTGGAATTTGTATAAATGCAAGTACTTGGACTCAGGTATATATGTTCAAGACAATTTAAAACACCACTACAGTGGTAGTTTTACAAGTTTTATGTCATTACTAATGACAGGAAATTAGCTTTATCAGTCTTAGTCCTGTGTGGCGTCCCCTCTCCTGTCACTTCTAGGGAAAGGTGTGTCACACTTATGATATATGGATTAGTTGCAAAGATGATCTTTATGCATGTGTAACATCACATTATATAAATTCGAATTGGGAATTACACGGAAAAAGTATTAGTGTTTTTAAAGAGTATGACATAGTTAATAAAAATTTTAGTATTACCTTTGATAATGCTTCAAATAATACTAGTGCAATAGATTTATTTGTAAAAACAATTAGAACGAATCCACAAAAAGAGATGTTTCATGTGAGATGCGTTTGTCATATAATTAATTTAATAGTTCAAGATGGTTTAAAATTAATATCTCCATCAATAGCTACTATTTTATTTAGTTTAAAATTTATTTGTTGTGGCACGAATAAAATCAAACAATAATTTAGTGATTTATCCAAATCTCAAGGCTTGAAGCCTAAAAAATTTCATCGTAATGTTCCTCATCGTTGGAATTCTACATATCTAACGTTAAAATTTTGTCAAATATATGAAAATGTAATATCATATTTTGTCAATACCAAAATAGGTGAAATTAAAATAAGTTCAAATGATTGGAAAATAGGTTTACAGTTTTTTAATTTTTTAAAGGTTTTTTATGAAGCTACTGATATGTGTTCTGCTGTATACACACCCACATCTTGCATAACACTTAGATGTATTTGCAACATAAGTGATTTGTTTAAAAAATATAGAGATCACCTTTTTTCTTAAATATGTGAAAAGATGGAAACAAAAATTTTGAAATATTGGAAAACTATTCTACAACTTTTTTCATCAGTTGCTTATATGGATCCAAGAGTTAAAGTTAAAGGTGTAGAAAACATTTTAAATTACATAGTTTGTTGTATGAACCAATCACCTAAACCAGAGGGTCACATATATGAACAATTAAACAATTGATATAAATATTACCAAAATAAATATGATAGTACCTCTTCAAATGCTACAACTTCATCTACATTGGGAAATGATCACTTTTTTTTACGCAATTAGCAAAGGGGAAACGACAAATTGGTCCTTCAAGTAGGTCTGATCTTTCAAAATATTTAAACATTGATTACTATTCATACCTATCACCAAATGAAATAATTTCTTTTGATATTTTGAAATCGTGGAAATCTCATGAATCCACTTTTCCCTTGTCATCTAAATGGCACGTGATCTACTAACCCCGTCGATGTCTACTGTAGCATTGGAATCTACCTTTTCTATTGCAGCAAATATACTTAGAGAAAGAATGACAAGACTTTTAGACGAGATGCTTTAAGTTTTAAAATGGGTCTCTGTGACGCCCCAATTTCCAGGGATCCCATTGACAATCCGTCAATCCGCGAAATTTATGTCTTAGTCGTCTTGCACCTAAGTCTTGGTACCGGACCGGTACCAACTACCCATGGACACCGAGTTACTCGACACCACTTTCATACGTCCCCTTCACCAGGACTCACATATTCATATTTAAATCTAAAATATGAAAAGAAAATGAATAATTATAGTTCGTAAGGGTCCGATCACGGCCCTCTTACCATAATTACATACCCGACTATTTATACAATAATCCAAAATAATTTTATAAAAATTCTTTTATACAAAACACTTTTACAAAAAATCTTACTAAAGGCCGACACACTCCATGTACTTGAAAGGGGGTCCCACGACGGGGTAAGCAATGCCCAATAGAAAAATTCTCCTACAAAGGTACTCCCCAGCTAAATGCACATGCAATGACATACATACATCAAACCATATTCCATACAGAAAATGCAATCATATATGGAATATTTCATGTCATGCATGAGATAAGACTCCTTATGCCTATAACTCGAGTCCTGACCGACTCCCTCACACATGTAAACCAGTCATTGGTGTTTTACCCAATGACTTAACACTTTGAACAACCCTCCGATATTTATTTAATTTCAACAAATCTTGTGTGTTCATTTGGGTCGCGAATTTCCAGGGTCTCATCGCAGGCTTTGCACGCCTTACAACACTTTCACGAATTTTCATCACTGAATACATATGTCTAACCAAGAATAAAATTTGGGTATTTCACCCTATGGGAGGTGGAGGATCACCCCCAAATCTTGTCACGCAAACACACGAAATTTATTATTATTATTTTATGCACCCGTGAGTCTCAATTTTGGATGTTGTCCCAATTTCCAAGTTCACTACACATTCTCCAAGAATGATGAATAACCAATACCATATACACACACCCGACTTGACGCGATGTCCCTGTGCATATGAAATGCAATTATGTCATTTCATAATATAACAGGTTACATGAAAAATGAGAACTACATACAACATTGTCAACACATGGATAGTTATATTTTCTACATATAATTCACATCCATCAAAAGAATATATATCAACATGATTTTTTCACACACAACATGTTATTCAATCAAGCAACAACACACAAAATGGTCTCAATGTCAAACCCATAAATACAGGGCACCTCTCGGTCCCTTTACTGTCATGAACCATATTTGGTTTCATTCGTCAACGAATCACTGTGACACAAAAACACCCAACAAAACCAAAAGACATCAATCCCGGGATCAAAACCAAATCTCAACACAGTCCGGGACTGTCCAAAACCAGTCCCGGACTGTCCAGAACCAGTCCCAAAAATTTCCAATATTCAATCCCAAAATCTTAGGACTAAATCACACAATTAGTCATGGCCTCAAAGAAAACCCATGTCATTAAATGACTTTTAGGCTAAAAATAATCCAAGTAGGAATTTTCATACCTCTTGGAGTTTGACGAAACTCCCAGATTTTGGTACCCACGCGTAGCTCTCGATGCATGAACCGACTTTGCCTTTTGCTTCGACGAAAACCTACGGTCCAGTTTCCGTAAATCTTAGAGAGAAGCGGAATCCTTTTTTGTTTCTCTTTCTCTCTCTCTCCTGTTCGTTTCTCCCCTTATCTTCCTTTTTCTTTTCTTTTGCTTTTTCCTCCTCCTTTATCCACCGAACTCCCTCTTTTTGTTTGTTTCCCCATCTCATTTTCTCATATTCTCATTTCTCCTTTTTCTCTCATTTTCTCTCTTCTTTCATTTTCGCTTTTTTTTTTTCCTCATTTTGATTCACATCAACTGAACTGATCCATAAGTGGGGGAAACTTTCCCCCACTTTCCCCTTGCCACTTATCACTCTCACATTTTTTCCTTATTTTCATGATTTTTCTTTTCCCATAATTTCCTCATTTGACACATGGCTCAATTTGAGCCATTCACACAAGTGCACCACATGACTCATGCCATGTGTCACCCGACACCCGGTGTCTCGAAAAATGTGAAATTCCAACTGTCTCGGAATCTGACGAAATTCGACGGGGTAACTAGATTTCGCGAGACGAATTCAACGGCTAAGTCCGTTTCATCATCTGAGATCTGAAAAATTTCAAGTTTTCAACAGAAATTATCGTTTTGCCATTTTTCTCTAGTTTTACAGTCTCAACTCGGAACAAGATGATTTTGAGATTGATGATGACAATTAAAGATGAATAAGTTTTAACATGAAGATAAATTTGTCAAAATTTTATCTTATATGCTTATTTGAGATTTATGAGATATAATTTATTTTTAAAAGTGAGTAATGTATGTGATTGGTAGTTGGGTAGGTGACAACCTAGTTAGGATGTACTCAAACTATAGTATGCAATTCTCATTTTTTATTCTCATTATTTTTCATGTAAATTGTTGAAATATTGAATAAAATAGTTTTTTTTTTTATTTTTTATATTCCAATATTTTAAATTTATTTTTTATTTTAATTTAAAAACTAAATTAAATATTATCATTTTATATTTTTAATAATAAAAAACTAATATTTATATAATTAAAAATAAAATAGATTTACTTAGAAATTAATATTTTTTGAAAAAATAGGAGCCCACTATCATAACCCATTGGCACGGTCCACTAGCACGATACGACACGAATAACCCACGAGCTTAATGTAGCACCCCTTTCCCGGCTCGACCCGACCCATTTTGCGGGTCCGAATCTAGTCCGGGTTGCTCTAATGTCACTCAATCACCTTATCAAAATTATTTATCAAAAACACGACGTAATGTTACACTTCAGTTGGCATAAAATCATTTTCAAATATGCGGAAGCGTTTTTAAAGGGGTAAGCCCATTTCATTTAATTCATGAAAAAATACAATTAATATAAAGGCATATCAAGCATTTTCAAATGATTTACAAAATAGATATTCAGAGTTGAAATTGTTTTTACAAAATATCAATGTTCAAAAAGAGATATGGGGTGAATGCATATGTCGAACATACTCGCAATTCTCTTTATGACCTCGACGCCCTCGATCTTACTTTTCGTCTGTCAACTCCAGACCTTCGCATAGGTAAACTACACGCTAAGCATTTTCATTCTTAGTGGTTCTATAAAATTCCATTTCTAAGCCATTTAAATCAAATCATGCAATTTTACCGAACAAACTTCGTATCTTTTCGATGATCAATGTCAATACAATACATATACTTATTTCATATACAATCATTTATGGTTCATTGATCAAATCCAAATATACACTTCCATATGCAATAAGTCATTGATAATCAAATTATGCATTTCACAATACTCTTTCATTTCCAATTCACAATCATGCTTTAATTCCAATTTATCAATCTCAAATCAATTCAATCTTGCTTCGCCCTTAAATTTAACTTATGTTTTCGATATACAAAGATATCTAATCATCTAAGACTAGCTCGCTCGGGCCGCAGCGGTATAAAAACGGTTTTATAACACAATACTATCCTACTAGGCTGCTCACTAGTTATTGCAATAATTAGGTGAGCACTACCGATATATCCCACTGGCCACGGGACGGAGTGGACACATCAATACAATCGCTTTCAAGATCGCTATTTTAACCTTATCAAGTATACCAATCTATCCTTCATACGAATCCAACGGTTAACATCCAATTAAGGGCGCTCAAATCTTTATAGCAACATACGTACTATATGTACATTTGTATAAACGGTTTATTTTTTTTTTTCAATACTCATGTAATTTTCATTTGCAAACATTTCACAATCAATTTCTTCAAATCAATTAAAACAATTCAATATGCTTTTCTTATGCATTTAGAACAAATAGTTCAAATCTTCAAACGATAATAGGAGAAGAGAGAACAAACAAAAATCGTCGCTTTGATTCTGATCTTCGAAATCTCGACTTCAATGCGGGCTTTCCTCCTTGTCAACCCCTATTCAAATACAATGACAATTACATATTAGTAGGTTACTCTAGGAGTTTTTGGTTAGGGTTTATGTCTACCCGATACCCCTTCACTTGCAAAATTTTCTAGGGACACATGAGCCATAATTTGCTCATACTTCCTTCAAGAAAATTTTAGCTCTATGAGTCTATTTTTAGTAGGAATTGGAATCATCTCATTTGGATCACCTAAACTCAAGTTACGGCATTTTAATGCCAAACTGGTCAGTATGCCTAGCTCACTTGGTTACCTACTGTTATTCCCAATTTCAGGGGTCTTAACTCCATAAATTGGTAATGGTTCCTTCTACTCATTTGAAGCTATGGTTCTAAGGTTTCTTATCCAACTGTAATCATCCAATTTGGATCACCAAAACTCAAGTTTCGGCATTTTAATGTCAAACTGGTCAGTATGCCCAGCTCACTCGATTACCTACTGTTATTCCCAATTTCAGGGGTCTTAACTTCATAAATTGGTAATAGTTCCTTCTACTAATTTGAAGGTATGGTTCTAAGGTTTCTTCTCCAACTATAATCATCCAATTTGGATCACCAAAACTCAAGTTATTGCATTTTACATCCAGACTACTCTAATTTCCAAAGCAGAATCAGACTGTTCTTACACATAGCTCCACTTTAACAAATTTCTGGGCGCTTTAGGGTTACAATTTGCATATACTTTCTTCAAGTAAATTATTCCCCTAGAAGTTTATTTTACCCAGAATTTTGAATCACTCAATTTGGAAGAGTGAAACTCAACTTATGGCCAAAACACTATAACAATATCCAAAACAGAGCATAACCCGTGAGCTACCCGAGCTCACCTTTAATCCCGTATTTGGGAGCCTTAGAGCTACAATTTTCTCCTAGTCCCTTCTATAAGTTTGTAGACCTATCTCTTATGGTTCTTTAACAATTGAAATAATTTCATTTGGATGATTATAACTTAATCTATAGCCAAAACAAGAACATGGGTCTTAACAAAATTTTGACAGCATTTCCTTTGAAAACCCAACATTTTCCCTTTTTACAAACACTCCTCCAAACCAATCCAAACCAATCTAAACAGTGCAAAACAATCTCAAACTGAACTAAAACCATCCGAGAACACTTTTATACCACATTTGGGGTTTTATTAAACCCAAATACAAGTAGAAAGGGGGTTAGGGTTTGGTTTTTCTTACCTTAAATCCTTTTCAATCTTAAATGCCAAGTTTTCTTCTTCAACTTGATCTCTTAAACTCTTGCTTTAATGGAGCAAGAATCACAACCTCCTCACTTTGCAAGCCCTAGCTCTCCCTTCCTCTCTCAAACCGTTTTGCTCAAAATGAGCTTTCAAGACCACTTTTGGTCTTAAATATCTCATGTCACATAAGGGCCATGTTTGGCCTTCTTTAAAAATCCATTTTGGGTTTAAGTTCTCCTAATTTCTAGCTTGCCCACTATTTGTCTCTATTTGCATTTAAATTCTCATTAATCACACTTAGACATTTCTTCTTCTAACTTATGACCCTTAGGTCCTTATTTCACAATTTCCACTTTGCCCTTTCACCCCTAGGTTTATTTCCTAGTTCAATTAATTTCTCATTTTTAGCATTTAATATTTGCATTTCGCTTTGTATTATAATAATTTAACTCTAACATTCATTTAACACCCCAAAAATACCCAAGTTGGCTCCAATTTCGATACCCTAATATATAACAATTATTAAAAAAAAAATCTATGGTATTTTGTGGCTACATAAATCCTCTCACTTAAGAAAATTTCATCCTCGAAATTTAATTAATCAAACAAATATGATACGGCTGGGTCAGATCGCTTCTTCACTTTCCCAAGTGGCTTCTTCAAATCTTGTGGTTTCTCCACAACACTTTGACTATTAACTGAATCTTCTTGTTCAAGAATTCTTTTACTTCCTCGAAGCCAAGATCTCCACCGGCTCTTCCTCATAGGTCAATTTGGTCTCAAAATTCCCCACCTCTGTTCCTCGAAAAGACTACATGTGACGGGTCTCACCTATACCTCCTCAAAGATTGAGACATGAAAACATTATGGATCTTTCATCCGAGGTAATGCCAATCTATATGCCACTGGACCCATTTTTTCAATCACTTCATAGGGGCCAATAAATCTAGGGCTCAACTTGCCATTTTTCCTAAATCTCATCTCCTTTTTCCAAGGCGATACTTTCAAAAACACTTTTTCTCCGATCTCATATCGAATATCTTTTCTTTTCATATCGGCATATGATTTTTGTCAATCGATGGCCACCTTCAATCTTTCTTTAATCATTTTCACTTTTTCTTTAGTCTCTTGTATCAAGTTGGGGCCAATCACTTTCTTTTCACTCAATTCCTTCCAACACAACTGTTGTTGTACACAAATTCAACTAAAGGAATGTGTCTATCCCAACTACCCTCATAGTCGATCACACAACTCCTTAACATATCTTCCATAATCTGAATCACTCTTTCTGATTGTCCATCCGCTCAGGTGGAATGTTGTGCCGGGTTCGCCGAAAGGCCTAATGCCTCGCAATTTTCTTCTCTCTAAAATCTCGAAGTAAACCTCGGATCTCAATCTGAAATAATGGATATTGGAATCCCATGCAGCCTAACTATTTCCTTGATATACAGCTCTGCTAGCTTGTCAAGTGAATAGTAAGTTCTCATTGGTAGGAAGTGAGCTAACTTGGTCAATCGGTCCACTACGACCCAAATTGAGTCATGCTTTCTTCCTATCAATGATAACCTAACTACAAAATCCATGGTAATTCGGTCCCATTTCCACTCCGGTATTCTATTGTATTATAATAACTCGAAGGAACTTGATGCCTCGCTCTTTACTCCTTTAGCAAACCAAACACTTGGTTACAAACTCTAATACATATCCTTTCATTCTGACCAATTGTAATGACATTTTCAAATCTTGATACATCAGGCTACCGGGACGGATAGAAAAGATCCAATATGTGCCTTCTTCAAGTATGGTCAAATCATTATCATTGAGTACACAAACCCGATCTTTATAATACAAAACCTATCTTCATTTACTCAGAACTCGATTTCTTTACCGCTTTCCAATCCGAATTTACTATAGCAGCAATTTTCTCATCTTTCTTGTGCCTCAGCACCTCGATCCAACAAACTCGCCCCGCTATCAACTCCTCACAATTACTATACCATCGTCTGTCAACAACAAATGAGCATTCAACACTCGAAGCGTTTGCATTGTCTTTCTACTCAAAGCATCGACCACTACATTGGCCTTTCCCAGGTGATAATCAATCACGCAGTCATAATATTTTATCAATTCCATCCATCTCCGTTGTCTCAAGTTAAGCTCTCGTTGCGAGGGCAAATACTTAAGTCTCTTATGATCGGTGTAAATGAAGAACTTTTCTCCATACAAGTAGTGTCTCTAAATTTTCAACGCAAAAAGAATTGCGGCTAATTCCAGATCACGCGTGGGGTAGTACTTTTTATGCGGCTTCAACTGTCTTGAAGCATAGGCTACCACTTTACCCTCGTGCATTAGGACACATCCAAGTCCATTTAGTGAAGCGTCACTAAAGATCACATATTCCTTACCGCAGGTCGGCTGAGTAAGAACCGAGCCTTGGTTAAGAATGCTTTCAATTTATCAAAACTTCTTTGACATTCTTCACCCTATTCAAATTTCACATTTTTCGGAGCGCCTTCGCCATCGGGCCATCATCTAAAACCCCTTAACAAATCTTCGTAGTAACCTACCGCCTAAGAAACTACGCATTCGTAACATTGGTGGCTTCCATTCGATAACCACTTCTATTTTCTTTGGATCCAATCGGATTCCTTCTTTCGATACAATGTGCCCAAGAAATGACACTTCATTCAACCAAAACTCACACTCGCTTCGGGCCGCATACAACTTTCAATCATTTGAATACACAAGTATGTCGTCTATGAACACTACGACAAACTGATCCACATACGGTCGGAAAACACGATTCATTAGGTCCATGAAAGCCGTTGGAGCATTTGTCAAACCCAATGGAATTACAAGGAACTCATAATGTCCATATCGCGTTCTAAACGCCGTTTTATGCACATCCACATCCTTAATCCTTAACTGATAATACCCAGATCGTAAATCTATCTTTGAAAAGATACTTGCACCTTTCAGTTGGTCAAACAAATCATCAATTCTGGGTAACAAATACTTATTCTTTATGGTCAACTTGTTTAGTTGTCTATAATCAATACATAACCGAAGTGTACCATCTTTCTTTTTAACAAAAAGCACGGGAACTCCCCATGGTGATACACTTGGTCGAATAAACCCTTTTTCTAGTAGTTCTTGCAACTACAATTTCAATTCCTTTAGATCCACTAGAGCCATTCGATACAGTGTAATGGATGCCGATGTGGCACTTGGTACAACGTCGATAGCAAACTTAATCTCCCTCTGTGGAGGCAATCCTAACAACTCTTCTGGAAACATGTCCTGAAAGTCACTAACGGTAGGGATATCGAATACACTAGACCTTACCTTTACCGTATTAATCACATAAGCCAAGTAGGCTTCACATCCTTTCCGCACCATTTTTCTCGCAGTGGTTGCGGATATCACATTAGAGAGGTGGTTTTACCTCTTGCCGATGAAAGTTACTTCATCCTCATTCGGTGTTCTTAAGGTTACTATTTTTATTCTACAATCAACTATCGCTTGGTGTCGGGACAACCAGTCCATCCTCAATATCACATCAAACTCCTTAAAGGATAATTCGATCAAATCCCCAAAATCTGCTCTCATATTTGACGGATCGTGACGCCCTTACCCGACCGAATTCCGCTTGGGCGGATCCGAACCGAAACCGATGCCACTAAATCACTCAAAATTACTCAAAATCATATCTTGCGGAAGGACATGAAATTGGCAAGCCTATAAACATTTACATTTAACAAAATCCATTTACAATGTAGTATCCAAGCCTTTCAAAATGTGATTTACAAAATAGATGTTCAGTATTCAAAACTGTTTATACAAAATATCCATATCAAAAGAACACATGAAATGAGGCACATGTCGGAGCATACCCGATTTCTTTCTTTATGACTCGACGCCTCGATCTGGTCCGCCATCGATCACTATCTATCACTTACTGCCACATTGGTAAACAATACGCCTAAGACGCATGCTTAGTGGTTCTATACAAATCCATTCTCGGGCCCAAATTTAAATCAATTTACGAATTTAATAATCTCGTAACTTCAATCATTCGATTATCAATATAAATACACACATATTTATACTTTGTTATATACACAAATTATAGTTCATTGATCATACCATAAATACATTTTCATAATCATATTTCACAATCTCAAATCAATTCAAATATGCTCACAAATTCAATTTAGTTTTGACATTCAACCCAATTCAAAATCAATTCAGCTTCTGGAAAATAAATTCAAGTTATGCCAATCAATCTTGGCCACAATCAATTCCAGCTTATGCCAATCACTTCAGTTATGCCAATCACTTCAGTTATGCCCTTAGCGAATTTAACCCATGTCTTCGATATACAGATAATGAGTCACCGCACGGTCCGCCTGGGCCGGCAGCTGAGAGTCACATGGTCATAACACGTGTCCCGCCTCGGGCTGGCCGGGACCGGTTATAAACAATCAACAGTGAACACTATCGATATGGTCCCACAAGGCCGATTGAGTGACACATCAATAGTTCGCAGCATCGCTTATTTGACCCTATTGGTATACCAATTCCATCCTAATGCGAAATAAACGGTTAACATTCTATTAAGGGCGTTCAAATCCTTTATAGCAAAATATAGTACAATATGAACGCTTGTATAAATAGTTTATTTTCAATAATCATGAAATTTTTATATGCAAATATTTCACAATCACTTTTCTCAAATCCATTAAATCAATTAAATATGCTTTTAGAACAACATGCAAAAACTTGAAACGAGGAATAGGAGTTGGTAGAACAAACATTTCAAACTTGAAATGAGAATAGGATTTAGAAGAACAAACATTTAAAATTTTGGAACGAGGAATATGAGTAAGTAGAACAAACCCAAAAATCTTTGCACTTTGATTCCAATCCTTGGAATCTCAATCACAGTTTGGCTTTTCCTCCTCGTCAGTCCCTATTCCAAAACCATTAAAGAATAATATTATTCATGCGTACTAGTAGTTTTGGTTAGGATTGATTTTTGGAGGTTAGTATGAGTTCCAATTTAAACAAGCTATATATAGATGGATTCTTGACTCAATGGGCTTTCCATAGAGTCAAAGAACACCCTAATCGGAGTTCGGACGAAAAAGTTATGACCTTCCGAAGTTGGAGGTCACACACAGTCAAATCCTAAACTGACGAGCTGACCTGACCTGGACGAGCTCAATCTATCACCTCGGTCAAACATCTTCTATTCTCATTAGGCATATGAATGTATTCTTGACTCAATGGGCTTTCCATAGAGTCCAAGAATACCCGAATCGGAGTTCAAACGAAGGAGATATGACCTTCCGAAGTTGGAGGTCATGAGTAGTCAACCCTCGACGAGTCGACTGAATCGACGAGCTGCAACGGGCGACGAGCTCAGTCTAACACTTCGGTCTGACATCCAATAATCCTCAGGCATACTGGACGCACTCTGACCCACTGGACTTTCCATAGAGTCCAAGAACACCCAAATCGGAGTTCAAACGAAGGAGAAATGACCTTCCGAAGTTGGAGGTCATGCATAGTCAACCCTGACGAGCTGACCTGAACTGACGAGCTGCACTGAAGTGACGAGCTCAGTCTAACACTTCGGTCTGACATCTAATAATCTCCTCGCATATGCGGATGGATTCTGACTCAATGGGCTTTCCATAGAGTCCAAGAACACCCAAATCGGAGTTCAAACGAAGGAGATATGGCCTTCCGAAGTTGGAGGTCATGCGTAGTCAACCCTGACGAGCTGAGCTCTTCAGGACCTGACGACCTCTACAGGATCTGACGACCCCTACAGGACCTGACGACCCCTACAGGACCTGACGACCTCTACAGGACCTGACGACCTCTACAGGACCTGACGACCTCTACAGGACGACCTCTACAGGACCTGATCGAATTTACAAGACCTCGACGACTTACAAGACTGACGAATTTCACAGACGACCCTTATGGTCGACTCGCACCCATTTGACTATTCAGAGTAAAAAGACCATAACTTGGTCTACAGGAGTCCGAATTGAGAAATTCAAAAGCCTAAAATCAAGTTCATTGATGTGGTTACAATTTCACAGAAGGACTTACTACCAAATTCTCTTTATTTATGACCCAAAACCTGCTCCCTAAGGTCCGCTATTGACCCGACCGTTAATCGACCGACCAGATTTAGCTGGGCTGACCTCAGTAAAAGGACTATAACTTAGTCTACAGAGGTCCAAATCGAGAAATTCAAAAGCCTAACATCAATTTAATTGATGTGGCTACAATTTACTAGAAGGACGCACTACCAAATTCCCTTCACTTCATACCCAAAAATCAGCTCTACTCATTAGCTAAGACTACCACAATGTGGCAGCTTCCCATGGTTTAAAATGCAACCAAACATTCCCCTAAGGCAAGATAACCACCCAACAATCCTTAGGGTAGAAGAAGACCAAGTAGGAGAAGACCTACCTCATGGAGTTTGTCGAAGTCCCCTTGCTCCTGGCCTCTACTGTAGCTCTGGCACTGGGGAAGGACTTCCTTCAGAGCCACGGAGATCTGAGGTCCGATCGTTTGAAAAATCTGTAGAAGGTGGAGCTTCCCTCTCTAACTTTCCCTTTCTCTATTTTTTCTTTTCTATGGATCACTCTTAATAGTACTTTTAAAAGGAGGAAGCTTCCTCTCTTTCCTACACACATGTCATTTCCTTTGGATTTTTCCTTTACCTTACGATTTCTCCTAATATCACTTAGACATATAAACTTATTTACACTGACTGGGTCCCCATTTTTACAATTTCTATATTTTTCTTTCACTGGGTCTATTTCTCTGATTCAACAATCATCTAATCAATATTAAAAAAATTTCCGTAAAAATACCTAAGTCTAATTATACCCGAAATATATAATAATTTTTATTATAAAATTTTGTGGTATTTTGGGGTGTTACAACTCTCCCCACTTAATAAAATTTCGTCTCGAAATTACCTTAGTCAAATACTGCGATATCACGCATCGCTTCTCACTTTCCCAAGTGGCTTCCAGCCTTATGGTTTCTCCACAAAGACTCGACTAACAGACCTCTCTTATTCCGAAATTCCTTCACTTCCCGAGCCAAAATCTTAACTGGCTCTTCTTCATATGTCAACTGCTCACCAATTGTTCCGAAGAGACTACATGTGACGGGTCTGATCGGTACCTCCGTAGCATGGACACGTGAAACACATCATGGATATTTTCCAAGTCCGGAGGTAATGCCAATCTATATGCCACTGGTCCCACTTTCTCAATCACTTCATAGGGGCCAATAAATCTAGGGCTCAACTTGCCCTTTTTCCCAAATCTCATCACCTTCTTCCAAGGCGATACTTAAAAACACCTCTACTCGATCTCATAGAATATCTTTTCTTTTCGCGTCGGCATATGATTTATGCTCCATCGTTGGGCCACCTTCAATCTCTCTAATCATTTTCACTTTTCGCCCTCAGATCAAGCCTGGGCCAATAATTTCTTTCACTCACCTTCCGTCCAACACAATGGTGTTCTACATTTTCTCCCATATAAAGCCCCATAAGGCGCCTTACCCTAATACTCCTGATTGGAAACCGTTGTCAGACACAAATTCAACCAGCAATGTGTTGATCCCAACTACCCTCAAGGTCGATCACACAACTCCTTAACATATCTTCTAGAATCTGGATTACTCTCTCACATTGTCCATCCGTTTGTGGGTGGAACGCTATTCGAAATTCAGTCGCGTGCCCAAGGCCTCTTGCAATTTTCCTAAAATCTCGAAGTAAACTCTGATAACGGTCCGAAATAATGGATATAGGAATCCCATAACCGAACCATTTCCTCGATATACAAATTTCCGCTAGCTTGTCATGAATAGTTCATTCACCGGTAGGAAGTGAGTCGACTTTAGTTAATCGATCTACCACGGCCCAAACTCCAGTCATGTCTCCCCTCACAACGGTAACCCAACCACAAAATCCATGGTGATTCGGGTCCCATTTCCACTCTGCACTTCTAATAGTCGCAATAATCCCAAGAACTTCGATGCTCGTTTCTTTACTCTTGACACACCAAACACTTACACATTCCGACACATCTCTTCATCTCTGACCACCGTAATGACATTTTAAATCTCGATACATCTTGTGCTACCGGGATGGATAGCAAAAGATCCAATTATGTGCCTCTTCAAGTACGGATTTCAACCATCATTGCTACTGGTACACAAACCCGATCCTTATAATACAACACTCCATTTTCGTCTGATCAGAACTCGCCTTCCTTACCATTTCTAACTGGGACGATTATGGCAACAATTTTCCTTCTTCTTCCTTGTGCCTCTAGCACTTGATTCAACAAACCTCATTCCGCTATTAGTTCCGCCACTACGCACTACTGTCATATAATGACAAATGGGCATTCAACGCCGGCTGCCTCATTGACTTTCTACTCAAAGCCGGCCACCACATTGGCCTTTCCCCGTGATAACTAATTACGCAATATAATCTTTGCACGGCTCCATCCATCTCCGTTGCCTCAAGTTAAGCTCTCACTGTGAGGGCAAATACTTAAGACTCTTATGATCAATGTAGATGAAACACTTCTCTCCATACAAATAATGTCTCCAAATTTTCAAATAAGAAATACACTAAGGCTAATTCTAAATCATGCGGTAGTTCCTTTCTCATGCGGCGCTCTAAATCGGGCTCTCAAGCATAGACTACCACTTTAATTCTCTCGCATTAGGACACATCCAAGTCCATTTAGCGACGCATCACTAAAATCACATATTCTCTACTACGGCCAATGAGTAAGAACCAGAGCCTCTGTTAAGAATGCTTTCAACTTATCGAAACTTCTTTGACATTTTTCACTCCATTCGCATTTCCCTTTACATTTTTCTCGAGCACCTCGTCATCTGGCCGCACCATAGAAACCCTTTAACGAATCTTCCTAGTATCCTCGCTAGTCCTGTGAAACTACGCACTGCACATTTCTAGGTGGCTTCCATTCAACAACCACTTCTATTTTCTTGGATCTACCTGATTCCTTCTTCGATACTCATACGCCCAAGAAAGGACACTTCATTCTTCCAAAACTCACACTTGCTCGCTTGCATACAATAAGTTTTTCTCAAAGCCCTAACACTACTCTAAGGTGTGTGTCATGATCTATCCCGATCTTGAATACACAAGAATGTCGCCTATGAACACTACGATAAACTGATCCACACACTACTTAAAACACGATTCACAGTCCATGAACGCCGCCGAGCATTTGTCAATCCAAACTGCATTACAAGGAACTCCATAATGTCCATCGTGATCCTAAACGCCATCTTATGCACATCGACATCTTTAATTTCAATCGATGGTACCCAGATCGTAAGTAGTCAATCTTGAAAAGATACTTGCACCTTTTAATCGGGTCAAACTAATCATCAATTCCGGGGTAACTGATGACGCTTTATTCTTTGCATCGTTAACTGCTCAGCTTGTCTGCATCACATACCGGGTGTACCCTTTCTTTTAACAAAAGCACGGAGCTCCCCATGGTGATAATTTGTCTAATAAACCCTTTTCAAGAGTTCTGCAATCGTAATTTCAATTCCTTTAGCTCTAGTGGAGCCATTCTGTACGGTGTAATGGATGCCGGTGTGGCACCTGGTACAACGTCAATAGCAAACTCAATCTCCCTATGTGGGGCAATCCTGGTAACTCTTCCGGAAACACGTCTGGAAAGTCGCTAACAAAGAGGGATATCTGGACACACTAGGCCTCGCTCTTAACCATATCAATCACATAAGCCAAGCAGGCTTCACATCCTTCCGCACTATGCTCTAGCAAAGGCGCAGATATCACATTAGATAGATGATTTGACCTCTCACCGATGGAAGGCTACTTCCATCTTCATTCGGTGTCTTTGTTGTTCACTTTTCATTCTACAATCGACTATTGCTTGATGTCTGACAACCAAATTCATCCCACATTACATCAAACTCCCCTCAAGGATAACTCAATCAAATCTCCCAAAAATTCATACTCGCATTTTGATGGGACAATCTCTATAGACTCAAGTTCACACAACACTATGGCCAAGCGGGTTCACTACCAAGATGTCATACTCAGCCACTCTCTGTGAATTTACCTAGGTTGGGTATGTCAAGACATAGCGTATGTATGAGTCGATCCCCGGATCTATCAATGCATGCATAATAGTATCAAAGATAGTAAAATTACCGACCATCGCATCCGAGCCGGTATCTTCCACCGGCTCACTGCATATGCTCTAGCTGGAGCACGACCATCTTACCTACCCAACGTTTGTGTCCCTTGTCTCGGAACACCCTGATGCAACACTCTTATCAGCTTTTGTACCACTAAAGTTGTACTCTGGCCCCGAGGTGTCGTAAATGAACGAATTCTAGAACAATCTCTTGCTCTATGCTCTTTGGATCCACAAATCAAACAAGCACCTGTAAGTCTCCAACATTCTCCTCTATGATTTCTCCCACAATGGGAGCAATGGGGAGCAGTCTGTCCTTTAGAAGGACCTCCTGGTGTACTCGCAACTGACGGTGCTGGTAGAGTAGTATTCCTATCGGTAGCCTGTGCTATAGGCTGATTGGAACCCTGTGGTCCCCTTAATTTCTTCCTTTGCTGTTGTTGCGAGCTGGACTGACCTGGATTTTTCTTTCCCTGTCTTTTATCCTTTCTCTCTTTTTCCTCTTTCTTTACTCTTTCCACATTCAATGCACATGTCACAATTTTGGAGAAATCCTCATGGCAAAATGCTGTGACATGGGCTCGAATATGGTCATTAAGGCCGTCTTCAAACCTACGGCACTTTTCTTCCTCACTCACAAGTATCTCGGGAGCATACTTGCTCAACCGTGTGAATTCTCTTTGATATTCAGTCACACTCATCTGTCTTTGCTTCAGATTATGAAACTCTCGTCTCATGTTGTTCAGATAAATGCGACCCACATAATGTTTCTTGAACTCATCCAAGAAGAACTCCCATGTCACTCTCTCTGATGGTGCGGTCCTGGTCACGGAAACCCACCACTGATAAGCCTCATCCTGAAGTAATGAGGTCGCACATTCCAACTTCTCTTCAGTTGTACAATGCATTTGCACAAGCATTCGCCATTCTTCTCGAGCCAATTCTTCTGCCATAGGCTCATCCTTCTTTCCCTTACAAATCTACAGTCGGTACCTTGCCATTCTCTCAATGGTCGACGCTGGAGCAATTGCACTGGTTGTCTCTACTTTGCAATGCCCGAACTAGCCGCCGGAGGATACCCATAGTACCTCCCGCCACTTGTTCGTTCATTCATTGGGTGGGGCATGGGATGCTTGCCCACCTTCCACACTAGCAGGACTGTTTGGGCGAGTCCCCTGGTCATCCTCGACCCTAAGGGAAGCCGAATCGTCCATGCTTATCCTATTAAGACCAGCAAGATCCGCGTCAGAGTCATGTCATCCTTTATATGCAAATGAAATGCATGTTAAACACAATTTCAAAATCGTTTACAAACAATTTAAAATCATTTTGTAGAACCGCCTAAACCTAGGCTCTGATACCAATAGCTAGACGCCCCCACCCGACCCGACCGCTTGGCTGATCCGAACCGAAACCGGATGCCAATTTCAAAATCACTCAAAATTACTCAAAAATCATATCTCATGAAGCGATTACGAACGGGGCAAGCCCATAAACATTTACATTTAACAAAATCCATTTACAAAGTAGGCATCCAAGCCTTTTCAAAATGATTTACAAAATAGATGTTCAATATTCAAATTGTTTATACAAAATATCCATATCAAAAAGAACACATGAAATGAGTGGCACATGTCTGGAGCATACCAGATTTCTTCTTTATGACTCCTGACGCTCCTCGATCTTGGGTCCGTTTATCGACTATCTATCACTGCACCGCGCATTGGTAAACAATACGCTAAGCATTTTCATGCTTAGTGTTCTGGTATACAAATCCATTCCTCGCTTCCAAATTTTAAATCAATTTATGCAATTTAATAATTCGTAACTTCAATCATTCGATGATCAATATAAATACATTACATACTTTGTTATATATACAATAAATTATAGTTCATTGATCATCCCATAAATACATTTTCATAATCAATATTTCACAATCTCAAATCAATTCAAATATGCTCACAAATTCAATTTAGTTCTGACATTCACCCACTCGAAAATCAATCGGGCCTCAAAATAAATTCGCTTATGCCAATCAATCTGCCCTGTCAATCACTTATGCCAATCAATTCGCTTATGCCCATCAATCCGGGCCATGCCCTTAACGAATTTAACCTATGTCTTCGGAGCATACTGCGATATCGTGAATACTCCAGACGGTCCTACTGGCCGCTGTGCCGCAGATCACATGGTTTTATAACACAGCACGGTCCTACCGGGCTGGGGTCGACCGTTATAAACAATCAAATAAATAACACTCCGATACGGCCCCGCCTCGGCCGCCGACGGAGTGACACATCAATAGTTCGCAGCATCGCTTATTTGACCCTATTGGTATACCAATCTATCCTTAATGCGAAATAACCAAGCACATTCTATTATGGGCGTTCAAACTTTATAGCAAAATATAGTACAATATGTACGCTTGTATAAACAGCTTTATTTTCAATAATCATGAAATTTTTATATGCAAATATTTCACAATCACTTTTCTCAAATCCATTAAATCAATCTAATATGCTTTAGAACAACATGCAAAACTTGAAACGAGGAATAGGAGTTGAGTAACAAACATTTCAAACTTGAAATGAGAATAGGATTTAGAAGAACAAACATTTAAAATTTTGAACTAGGAATATGAGGCAGAACAAACCCAAAAATCTTTGCACTTTGATTCCAACTCGAATCTCAATTACAAAGCTTGGCTTTTTCTTACTGTCATCTCCTATTCCAAAACCATTAAAGAATAATATTATTCATGCGCATTTCAGTAGTTTTAAGTTAGGGATTGATTTTCGAGGTTAGTATGAGTTCCAATTTAAACAGTTTATATATAGATGGACTTGACTCAATGGGCTTTCCGATAGAGTCAAAGAACACCCTAATCGGAGTTCCTGACGAAGGAGCATGACCTTCCGAAGTTGGAGGTCACACACAAATAAACTTAAATCGACGAGCTGACCTGACCTCGGACGAGCCCGACCTATCACCTCGGCCAAACATCTTCTATTCTCATCAGGCATATGAATGTATTCTTGACTCAACAATGGGATTTATAGAGTCCAAGAACACCCGAACGGAAAGTTCAAACGAAGGAGATATGACCTTCCGCTGGAGTCATGCGTAGTCAACCCGTACGAGCCGACTAACCGACGAACCGTGACCGGGCGACGAGCTCAGTCTAACACTTCGGTCTGACATCTAATAATCTCCTCAGGCATATGGATGGATTCTTGACTCAATGGGCTTTCCATAGAGTCCAAGAACACCCAAATCGGAGTTCAAACGAAGGAGATATGACCTTCCGAAGTTGGAGGTCATGCGTAGTCAACCCTGACGAGCTGACCTGAATTGACGAGCTGCACTGAAGTGACGAGCTCAGTCTAACACTTTGGTCTGACATCTAATAATCTCCTCAGGCATATGGATGGATTCTTGACTCAATGGGCTTTCCATAGAGTCCAAGAACACCCAAATCTGAGTTCAAACGGCATATGACCTTCCGAAGTCGAGGTCATGCGTAGTCAACCCTGACGAGCTGAGCTCTTTAGGACCTAACGACCTCTACAGGATCTGACGACCCCTATAGGACCTTTGACTTAATTTCACAGATCTCGACGAATTTCACAAAGATCTAATTCCCCTATGGTCGACTCGCACCCATTTGACTGCTCCGCAGGCAAAAGACATAACTTGGTCTGGCTGTGAGTCCGAATTGAGAAATTCAAAGCCTAACAAGTTCATCGATGTGGCTACACTCACAGAAGGACTTACTGCCAAATTATCTTTATTTCTGACCCAAAACCCGTTCTAAGGTCCGAAGAAGACCACCAAGTGCACTGACCCGATCAGATTTAGCTGGGCTGACCTCAGTAAAAGGACTATAACTTAGTCTACAGAGGTCCAAATCGAGACATTCAAAATCCTAACATCAATTTAATTGATGTGGCTACAATTTACTAGAAGGACGCACTACCAAATTCCCTTCACTTCGTACCCAAAAATCAGCTCTAAGGTTCGGCTATTGCTAAGACTACCACAATGTGGCAGCCTTCCCGCTATTTAAAAATGCAACCAAACATTCCCTAAGGCAAAGATAACCACCCAACAATCCTTAGTAGAAGAAGACCTTCAAGTAGGAGAAGACTCCACCTCATGGAGTTTGTCGAAGTCCCCGGTCTGCCCTACTTGTAGCTCTTTGGTCACTGGGGAAGGATCTCCCTTCGTGCTTCTCGCGGAGACCTGATGGTCTCGATCGTCAAAATCTAGAGAGAAGGTGGAGCCTCTCTCTAATCCTCTTCCCTTTCTCTATTTTTCTTTCTTATGGATCACTCTAATCGTATTCCTCTTTAAAAAGGAGGAAGCTTCCTCCCTTTCCTACATGCCACATGTCATTTCCTTTGATTTTTTCCTTTACTCATTTATTTCTCCTAATATCACTTAGACATATAAACTTATTTACAATTGACCCTTGGATCCCCATTTTACAATTTCTATATTTTCTTTCACTTGTCTACTGATCAACAATCATCTAATCAATATTAAAAAAAATTTTAAAAATACCCAAGTTGACTCAATTATAATTTAATATATAATAATTTTTATTATAAAAATTTTTGGGTATTTTTGGGGTGTTACAGGGACAATCTCTATACACTCTCCCTTAGTCACCCTCGACTCTAAGGGGGACTTATAATACTCATGTTTGTCCTATTAAGACCAATAAGATCCGCGTCAAGTCATGTCATCCCTTAATATGCAAATGCAATGTATGTCAAATATCATTTTTAAAATCCTTTTTACAAAATCGTTTAGGGCCTTTTTCCAGAAACACCTAAACCTAGGCTTTGATACCAAAATAAAATGTAGCACCCCTTTCCCGACCCGACCTGTTTGGCGGGTCCGAACCAAGTCCGAGTTGTTCTAATGTCACTCAATCACCTTATCAAAATCATTTATCAAAAACATGCCGTAGCGTTACACTTCATTTGACATAAAATCCTTTTCAAATATGCGGAAGCGTTTTTAAAGGGTAAGCCCATTTACTCATTCATGCAAAAATACAATTACTATAAAGGCATATCAAGCCTTTTCAAATTATTTACAAAATAGATATTCAGAGTTGAAATTGTTTTTACAAAATATCAATGTTCAAAAAGAGATATGGGGTGAATGCATACGTCGAAACATACTCCGCAATTCTTTCTTTATGACTCGACACTCCTCGATCTTACTTTTCGCTCTTGTTCAATCGGTACCTGTGCATAGGTAAAGTTAAACGCTAAACATTTTCATTCTTAGTGGTTCTATAAAATTACATTCTCGCTCAAATTTCTTTAAATCAACCATGCGCTATCAAACAAACTTTAGATCTTTTGGATGATCAATGCCTTCAATACAATACATAAACTTCTATTTCATATACAATCATTTATGTGTCTATCGATCAAATCCAAATATACACTTCCATATGTAATAAGTCATTGATAATAAAATCATGCATTTCCTTACAATACTCTTCTATTTCCACTGCAGAATCATGTTTTTCAATTCCAATTTGTCACAATGTCAAATCAATTCAATTCGGTTCTCATTTCTTAACAAATTTAATCCTATGTTTTTTATATACGTGATACTCCGAATCACCGACACGTGTCCTCGGGCCGGGCTGCAAGTCATATAAAACGGGTTTTATAACACAAAGACGGGTCCCGTTAGGCCATTGACTGATATTAAAAAAATTAATTAGGTGAACACTCACCGATACGGTCCCGCTCAGCTGCTGATCGGAGTAACACATCAATACAATCGTCGAGTAATCGCTTATTATTTCGACCCATATCGTATACCAATCTATCCTTCATAATGAACTAAATCTAAGTAACATTCAATTAAGGGCGTTCAAATCTTTTATAGCAACATACAATACAATATGTACATTTGTATAAACGTTCATTTTCAATACTCATGCAATTTTCATTTGCAAACATTTCACAATCAATTTCTTCAAATCAATTAAAACAATTCAATATGCTTTTCTTATGCATTTAGAACAAATAATTCAAATCTTGAAACGAGAATAAGAGAAGATAAAACAAACAAAAATCGTCGCTTTGACTCTGATCTTCGAAATCTCAACTTCAATGTGGGCTTTCCTCCTCGTCAGCCCCTATTCAAATACAATGACAATCACATATTAGTAGGTTATTCTAGGAGTTTTTGGTTAAGGTTTATGTCTACCCGATACCCCTTCACTTGCAAAATTTTCTGGGGCTACATGAGCCATAATTTGCTCATGCTTCCTTCAAGGAAATTTTAGCTCTATGAGTCTATTTTTAGTAGGAATTAGAATCATCTCATTTGCATCAACCAAACTCAAGTTACGGCATTTTAATGACAAATTGGTCAGTATGCCCAACTCACTCGGTTACCTACTATTATTCCCAATTTCAGGGGTCTTAACTTCATAAATTGGTAATGGTTCATTCTACCTATTTTAAGCTATGGTTCTAAGGTTTCTTCTCCAACTGGAATCATTCAATTTGGATCACCAAAACTCAAGTTACGACATTTTAATGCCAAACTGGTCAGTATGCCCAACTTACTCGGTTACCTACTATTATTCCCAATTTCAAGGGTCTTAACTCCATAAATTGGTAATGGTTCCTTCTAATCATTTGAATCTATGGTTATAAGTTTTCTTTTCCAACTAGAATAATCTAATTTGGATCACTAAAACTCAAGTTATTGCATTTTACATCCAGACTACTCCAATTTGCAAAGCAGAATCAAACTATTCTTACACATAGCTCCTCTTTGACAAATTTCTGGGCACTTTGGGGTTACAATTTGCACACACTTCCTTCAAGTAAATTATTCCCTTAGAAGTATATTTTATCCAGAATTTTGAATCACTCAATTTGGATGAGTGAAACTCAACTTATGGACAAAACACTATAACAAAACCCAAAACAGAGCAAAACCCTTGAGCTACCCGAGCTCACATTTAAGCCCGTATTTAGGAGCCTTAGAGCTACAATTTTCTCCTGATCCCTTCTATACATTTGTAGACCTATCTCTTATGGTTCTTTAACAATTGGAATCACTTCATTTGACTATTTGACTCTTCTATAAATTGCAATGCCCTTCTACTCATTCGTTTCTACGGTTCGGCGTTTCTTATCCAACCTGTAATCATCCAATTTATCACCAAACCTGCTTCGCACGAATGCCAACCCACAAGATGTCACCACTCGATACTTCCAACGTTATTCCCACTCGTGGGTCTTAATCATAAATTGGTAATAGTTCCTTCTACTAATTTCCAGCGTATGGTTCTAAGGTTCTCTTCTCCAACTATAATCATCCACTCAAGATCACCAAACTCAAGTTATTGCATTTTACATCCAGACTACTATAATTTCCAAAGCAGAATCAGACTGTTCTTACACATAGCTCCACTTTAACAAATTTCTGGGCGCTTTAGGGTTACAATTTGCATATACTTTCTTCAAGTAAATTATTCCCCTAGAAGTTTATTTTACCCAGAATTTTGAATCACTCAATTTGGGTACAGTTGAAACTCAACTTACAAGCCAAAACACTATAGAAGAATATCCAAAAACAGAAGATAACCTATGAGCTACCCGAGCTCAACTTAACCCAGATTTGGGGAGCCTTAGAGCTACAATTTTCTCCTAGTCCTCTCTATACATTTGTAGACCTATCTCTCTTATATTCTTAACAATTGAAATAATTTCATTTGGATGATTATAACTTAATCTATAGCCAAAACAAGAACAAGGGTCTTAACAAAATTTTGACAGCATTTCCTTTGAAAACCCAACATTTTCCCTTTTTACAAACACTCCTCCAAACCAATTCAAACCAATCTAAACAATGCAAAACAATCTCAAACTGAACTAAAACAATCCAAGAACACTTTATACCATCAGTTTACTAACCCAAATACAAGTAGAAAGGGGGTTAGGTTCGTTTTCTAATTTTAAATCTCTTTCAATCTTCAATGTCAAGCTTTCTTCTTCAACTTGATCTCTTAAACTCTTGCTTTAATGGAGCAAGAATCACAACCTCCTCACTTTGCAAGCCTTAGCTCTCCCTTCCTCTCTCTCAAACCGTTTTGCTCAAAATGAGCTTCCAAGACCACTTTTGGTCTTAAATATTCAATGTCACATAAGGTCTTGTTTGGCCTTCTTTAAAAATCCATTTTTGGGTTTAAGTTCTCCTAATCACATTTTGTCACTATTTGTCTCTATTTGCATTAAATTCATTAATCATACTAGACATTTCCTCTTTCTTCTCTTTATAACTTACTTAATTCTTAGTTCCTTATTTCACAATTTCCAATTTTCGCTCTTTTCACTGGGTTTCTATTTCCGGTTCAATTAATTTCTATTTTTAGCATTTAATATTCTCAGATTTGGCTTTTTATCCATATAATTTAATCAACATTCATTTAACAATTTTCACCCAAGTTGGCTCAATTTATACCCGGAATATATAATAAAATTATAAAAAAAAAAATTATGGTATTTTTGGGGCGTTACACTTATGGGTCGTGCTAGGCCACCTATTTTTTTCGGCATAGTCTAATTTTCTTCCACTAGGCCAATACGCTGCCACGTTATAAGCATACCGCTAAAATATACTGCTAGCCCTAAGAATGATCACACATCTAATCGCTGTCTTTCTTCTCAAATCTTTTATTGTCTTCTTCGTTGCAAAGTCTAATAATCAAATCTTGGATGCTCATTACCTTTCTCTTATGCTTAAGGTAATTATTGAAGTCATTTCAATCAAGGGACATCTTCTCAATAATTGTTGCAACTTGAAAAGTTTCTCTCAACATCATTCCCTATATCATGGAGGATTACCTTAACTTCTTGGACTTGACTAACCATTGTCATGGAATCCACTATTTTGTTGAAGGATCCCGACCCGGATTAACCTCATGAACCCGAGGGGACCTCCCGGCACTCCAATGGATATAGAAACTTTCCTTAAAGCGGTCAAATCTAAAATCCATGGAAGCGAACCCCTTTACAATGTAACATATCTTTAGAAAATAATCACAGCGAAGTGATAAATTTTTTTCTTTTCTTTTTCTTTTGTTTTTCAAACGGATTTTTAAAAAAATTGGCGAGTTTCCTCTGTTTCGGACTTTCCCAAATTTTCATTGGTAAGCATTTAAAAACACTTATAAACTTGATTATTACTTAGTATTGGGACTAGTCCTGACCAATCAACACAATATACATACATATACATTTATTTACTTCAAATCATCAAAACATTTCAAACCCTCTTAGAATTCCATGCACATTTTATCAAAACATTTTGAAGCAGCTAGGACTCAAGTCGGCAGCCTCAGTACCTCGTTCCTTTGAGGATCAAAGCCCACGTAGTTCCTTTTCAACTTTATACATACTATACATATATATAACAAAATATTCAACATGAACAATATGCAAATTATATATACAATGAAATCACGGTCTTCGTCTCATCAATGACTCAAACTCAGCACACGAGGTGACCTCTATCGGCGCACACATCTTGGAGTCTACGAAAATGTTTTCAAACATATAGAAAAGAATGAGCTAAAGGAGCCCGGTGAGTGTACATTTTCATTAAAATAACATTTCGGTATATACCAAAATAATACATACTTATCCAACTAAAATCATTTATACCTTAAACATTTATGCCTTAAACTTTCTTTCAATAAATACTTATACATTAAAATCAATTTATGCTTTGAAACATTTATGCCTTAAACTTTCTTTCAATAAATACTTATACATTTTAAATCCATTTATGCTTTGAAACATTTATATACCTTAAACTTTTCTTTCTTTCCTTCTGATACATACTTATACAATTAAAATCCATTTATACCTTAAACTTTCTTTCTTTCTTTCTTTCTTTACGATGGAACCCGGAAATAAACACGAGCAGTTTAAGTGCGCGACGGTGAGAGACGATGTGGTCGTCATAACCAGCATCTTTGCGGAAACTCACGCTTTGGATAGGGTTCAGTCATAACACCTTATCACGTGTAGGATATTACTCTAGACACCTAATTCCCTCCCTCGGAGTTAGTAACCTATAACTTTACCCTCTAAATCCTTACACGCTTAAGGTACCTCGGCCGATATCAGTCATAACAGTCATATGGGGTTAGGGTAACCATCATTAAAACATTTATCAAAATACATTTATAAATCCATTTAAATCCTTTACTTTATCATGAAAACTCATATATATATGCAAATATACATATGCATTCTTTACACGTTTTTAAACTTTCATAATGCCTTAACATATGCATATATAATTTAATATAAATATATATATATATTGATGCAAGATAACATACATTAAATTTTCATTTACATCAAAACTTTTCATTTAGGCAATATAACATTACATTAAACTTTCATTTAACATCAAAATCGTTCATACCCAAAATCAATTTGCAAAACATACGTTTCTGTTTCACTTTGATTCTTGGCTCAAATAAAGCTTGCTTCCGGGTTGAGTTCAGTTCGTCAGTAGTCCTTTTCACCTTTTCCAAGAAAATCACAATTACACATTAACCATAATTTCCATTTTAATCCCACCATAAACACTCATTCCTATATTCATTCCTCCCTAGGAATCTATTTTACCAAGGTGGAATCAATCAATCGGATCAATAAATAAAGTTATGGCATTTTCATGCCAACTAGTCATTCTGCAGATTTTCTAGTGACAGTTTGTATTACTCATTTCAGAGATGTTGACTCCGTATTTTGACCTTGTGTCGCTATACTCATTTAAAAATTTAAAGTCTTGAGGTTCTATTCAATTGGAATCACCCAATTCGAACATAGGAAACTCACTTTACGTCCGAATATAGGGCTAATCTATGTTTCAAAAACTGAACCAGAATTTGGCTTGCACCTTGGTCCTACTTTGAGTAAATTTTTAGGCCACTTAGGATCAGGGTGGCGATACCTTCTTCTTAAGTTTGTTCTCCTTCACAGTCTATTTTACGTAGCCCACTTAAATCACTCAAATAAGTCAAATTGAGCAAGTTATGGCAGAAATATCTGGCGATCAACGAGAAAACGGGGCATTTCTGTACCGAGGCTTCTTGCCCAAATTGACCAAAATGTGTTTCTCTTCCATTTTTCTTCCTCTAAACGCCTTAAATCTGATGCATATACCCATTTCAACATAACACACACAATTCACTATCAAACCTAACCCTTCTCACTTGGTTTTGTCAAAACCCTAACCTAAACCATGGCTTTCTCAGGTGATATTAAATTCGACTACCATTAAACCTTAAATATCATCAATTTAACATCCATACCAGAATTTAAGACATTAAACATGAAAACATCAAGCCACTAACTTTCCACGCCCGCAGAAAACTTACTTGTTTCTTGAGTTTCTTTGACTCCTGCTCCTTGATTACAGCCAGAGATCAAGAAAGCTTGAAAAACAAAAAATTCACTTTTTCCACAGGCTTGGATTTCTCTTTCTCTTCCTCTTTCTCCTTTCCTTTCTTCTCTCTTTCTCCTTTCTCTCCTTCTCATGCGTGATCTCTCCTCTGTTTGGAGACTTAAATCCCTAATTTTGCTTTTAAATTCCAACTTTCCAAAATTACCCTTAAGTCAAAGAATTCAATTGGTTATTGTAAGAGTGAATTACCCTTTAATCGAAGCCTCTCATAGGTCCATTTTTGAAGACCAAGTCATTTCTAATTATTTAAATCGTAAGCTTAGCCAAACTAAGAAAAGATTTTGATTGGTAGTACAATTAAATATCTCCATTATAGCGATTTTATCTCAGTTTAGCACTTCTTTGTTTTTATATCGATTATATGTCAAAATATTCTATGGTCGTACATATTTAAATTTGAAACGTAAAATATTACACTTAATCATGTGATGAATTTCAGACTCTGAAATCACGAAATCGGATTAAAATCATTAAAATCGATAATCCAGGACAATAGCGTATTATTACGATTACGTTCGGATCACACGGAAACTATCAAAGCGGTTTCAGTTGGCATATTTCGATTTAGTTGTCTTTTTATGATATGATACGGGCGTTTCGTATTTTTGTTGATTCAGAAAAATTTCCATATGAGCCCGAATTTTCGATCTGGAAATCATTATTAGCCAAATCTCGATTACCTTTAATGTCGGTTCAAAGTCGCAGGCCCGAAATTTCGTACAAAATTCCTTGAAAATGCCCATGGGATAAAATAAGAAAATCATTCCTTGGAAGCTGAATTCTGATTTTGAAAATTTTATTTATCTTGAATAATCAGGCGTTTTGGTGTCTGCCGTTTACATCATTGGGCCTGCAATCGATTCAGCTACGTATAGCATTGTCGGTTGGGGTTTACATTTGTAATAGGGAAAAGGCCGACCAATAACCATGACATCCTCGATTTTATATTTATTGTCTAGTGATTCTCATAACTCCTGGACTATTTTCTTATCTGAATATATATTGTATAAAAGATCAGTCAAAGCATTCATGACAGAGTTTCTACATAGAAAGTTAAAATGTTTCCAAGTTTCCACATCACTAATGACTTAGATATCACATTCATCTTCTTTGAGTTTAGGATTTTTTTTTTCAATTAAGAATCTTGCAAGATTCGGTTAGGTAGAATAACATTTTTCTATTGACATCTTTTAAAGTTAAGTTAGTTGAACTTCTCTAGTTTTTTCCGCAGGTGAGACAAATACTGGCATCACTGACACTTATGCCATATAGGCGTTGCCACTTGGACAGATACCAGTTGAACCACATCGTTGGAATCAGATTCCACTTTTTTGCAAATGGTAGAAAATATGTTAGTTTTCTATTCCTAAAACCAATTTTCAGGTAAAAATCCAACTTGTTATAGGATGACATGTCAGGCAAAAATCCAACTTGTCGATGACGGGAGCGATGGATAGACACTTCTAGACTGGGAGCCTTGAGGCCTTAGGATGAGAGTGAGCATCCCTGGGGCCGAGAGGATTTTCAAGTAGATTGATGGAAACCACTGCCCCAGTGGCCGTCGGTGTCATCGACCAGATGCTCCAATTGGTGGATTTGTTCAGGAATGGCTCATTGGTATTTGGTTCTCAATCATGAATCGATAATAACTTAATGCCTGTCCTCCATATAAATATAAGTGGAGCTGGTCCATGTCCTTTATCATATACTCGGCAAACTAGAATATGACCAGGGACAAACCCAAAACACAAACACATGTATCAACCAGAAACGACGTCCAAAGATCCTTTCGAAACTTTCTTCCTGGGCTTATTTACCAACTGTCACTATTATTAATGTTTTAAAATTGGGGACGTATCGAATCGAAAAAGTTTATCAAATTCACCATTCATTTAATGATTGACGGTTAAATCATACCGAATTCCAAGGATATAATAAGATATTATTTTATATTTTATAAAATTTAAAATATATAATTAATAATATTTAAGATATTATTTATTACGCTTATATAAATAAATTAGTAATTTTAAAAAAGCCTAGATACATTAAAAAATATATATATAATATTTGAATATGAAAATTATATTAAAAATACAAATAAAAACTTTTATTTATATAAATATATATTTAAATATAAAACATATCAAAAATGGAGAAAATTTATCTATATAATATTAGATATATTGCATTTATGTTAATTGCTAGAATAACTTGAAGCGTGGCCTGGTTGTAGAGTGCTTTCATCTTGACTTTGCGCCCTAGGTTCAAATTGCAGTGGGTTTTAATCTGGTAATTTTGATTTTTCTCTAATCAAGAAATCCCACTTCCTTTTACTCTATTTAATAAGTTCCACATTGGAAGTAGATGAGAAAATCAATTGCTTATATGGTTGGTTGTGCCTTGGGACTTGTTTGGCATTCAATCTTGTGAGGTGTGTTGCAAATCCAAGATCCGATTGGATCGTTCGGTTTGAACAATTTACTAGTTCGACCGTGATTTTAACGGTCTAAATCCGATCGAAGGGCTAAAAGGTTTAAAAGGATGAATCCATCGGACTGAAATGGCGATCAGATGATTGGATCCTACTATTTATATGAGGTGTAGGTAAATTTGATGAGCATCTCAGTTAAGAGTTCAATTAATAAGGGAAGCTTGAAGTTGTTGGTTTGTGGGGCATGCAATTGTACAACAATGACTATATTAAAGGAAATTAGGTTTACTCCTTGAATGAATGACTTGGGTGGTGATGGAAAATGGTAGCAACAGCGACATGTTAACAGAAACTTCAACCATGAATATAATAAGTTAATAATTAATAAAAAAAATTTAAAAAGGATCAACTAAGTACTCATTAGACTTTTAGTGCTCTCCTACCATAAAGCATGGATTTAAAGTTAGGAAGCCTCATCCTTACAATTAAGCACTTACTTTCACTTTGATTGTATATAATTATTAATTCATCAAGGCACGCATTTTCCATTCACAAGATTTGGCAACATGGAAGGGTCGTGATTGGACTAATCACACCCTTTTAGTCAGCTTACAATCTTGGAGGGTGGTCCCTTTTTATCTATTTTTTGGAGGATACAAATTGTTTGATTACAGTTTTTAACACTTTTTTTTTTATTTTGAAAAACAAGAACAAGAAATAAAACATAAGAATACATTTGATTACCAGTTTTTTTTTGTTCATAAAAAATGGAGAACACAAAAAATACTAAATTGAAAGAACAAAAATAGTTTTTTGTGTTTTTAAAAACTATTATCAATAACAAATTTCAAAAACAGGAACCAAAGATACCCTCAATTGTTTTATCTTTCTCCCAAACAATTATCTTTCTGTGTATCCTTTTCTCTATAACATTTTTCTTTTACAAAAAAGAAAACAATTATTTTATATTTTATATTTTAATTATTGTATATATTTGAATAATTATTTTTTTAAAATAATCCTCATTAAATAAATTAAATCAAATTAAATGAAAACAATATAAAATATAATTTTTTTTATCATCCAATATAGAAATCAAAAAACAATTTATAGCTTATTTGGTTACAATTTTTGAAACCTGATTTTTGTTATAAAAAAAAATAAGAAGAGTACCAAGAACATGTTGGGTTCCCATTTTTTTCTATAACTAAAAATTTTATTATAATATAGTAAACTATCCAACTTGAATCCTCAAAAACATAATAAATACACAAAACACCAAATTTAGATAATAAATAGTAAATTCAGATTACACTAAAATAATTATATTTTTATTTTTAAAAACTATTATCAAGAATATATTTAAAAAACAAGAACTAAAGATGTCCTTACACATAAGAGTCTAAGATCTTTGAAAGCAGTGGTAAGTCACAGAAGCACCTGTTTGATGATTCTGTCCAAGTTGATGAATGAAGGCCCACATGGAGGATTGGTAGATGAGCTATTTTTTTCCACTCCATAGCCATCTCATTCATTTGGCTCCCTTTCTCTCCATCCATTAATTCCCTCACAAGCGTCTCAACTTGTTCTCTCTTAACATCACTGTCAATCTCCAAACCTATTCCCCACTCAGTGCAGCAGTACCGGCTGTTCGTTTCCTGCTCTGCGAAAAAAGGCCAACAAATCACTGCCACTACGCAACAAACACTTTCAAGGATGGAATTCCATTCGTTGTGGGTTAAAAATCCGCCTACCAGAACTTGCTCTTGAGGGCACCAACTTGCAAGTCGACCCCTATCTTTTGCCTTCACTACTAGGAAATAAGCCTTTAGCCGCGGCCATCGACCCCGGCTAAAAGCAGTATATAATGTAGCTATAAAATATAGCTGCGGATGAAGACAACCACATGATATATTGATAAAGGCTAAAGTGAGAATCCTATGGGGATGCTGTTATTTCATAAACCGTGGCTATAGGCCTTTCCATTATTTAATAATTTTAAGATACTTTTTATAAATGCATTTGGGTGATTGACTTCGACCATAGGTATGTAGGTTTATAGCCGCGGCTTGTGATTGACCCCGGCCATAGGGATGTTTTTAGCCGCTGCGTTTAAGGACCCCTACTACACATAGCTTTTTAAATTCACTATGTTGGATGATCGACTTATATATAGTTTTTACCGTGGTTTATATCGACTCTACTTATACAATGTTTATAGCCACTACAGATTGACCCCACCATAGTGGATTTCTATAACTCACGCTTATGGTTGACCCCGACCATAGGGATGGTTTATAGCCATGGATTGTGGTTAACTTAACATAAAGGTGATTTAGAAGATATGGTTTATATAGTTAATCCTCGGCTATAGGAATGGTTCAAAATTCAAAATTCAAACCAGATGAATATCATTCGAATTAAATTCACTGCAGAGAAATTGCAAGAATAAATTTGCAAAAACTATATGTCTCATGCCATTTCTCCATCCAAGTCTATGCAGAGCCGCCTCCTCCCACAAATGCCGGAGCTCGAGTTTAGTTCATCACCGATCACGTATCTAATACACCCCATAGACTACCGACAGGCCACTTCACCGGGAACACCGATCTACCACGTCTCACTAACAAGGTTCTCCTATGAAGCATGATATTGGCTATGGGTCTGGTGGAATGGTGGAAGATCTTCTTCAAATTTCGATCAATGTTCCAAAGATTGGTCAGACTGCAGCACTCGCTTGTCGTGGCCCCCTCGCTTCCTTTCTTTCTAATTTCATCTCCACTAACAACCCATATGCCATGAACTACGTATTCATAGTCAGCAGACACTCTTCGTAAAATCATAGTGCTGGTGGTTCTAGGCCATTTGGTCCAACTACCGTAGAGAGGGTGTCCGAATGGTCCATCACTGTAATGTAACAGATTCGATTTAAACAACAAGCAAAAATATCCACGCCCTTGATAGATCATGAATACCTGCATATAGAGCACATCAAAATTGCCAAATGAAGGTGGGGAAACCTGGTTCACTGTATTTTCATACAATGAAAGAAAAAAATGCAATTAGAAGAGCTCAAGTCACCTCTCCAAGCCAAGAGCCTTACTTGAAAACTCATTATGTAACTGTTTCATGGCTTTGCATCTAGAGGATCCCAGCTAGGCCACATCTTTTAAGGTAGGAGACATACATAGCTTCAAACTTCGCCTGCCTAAATGAGAGTAGATACATGGTGAAATTTCTCACACCGCCATTTAATCTAATGATTTAATTGCAAATCCATATGCACAAATACAAATAAAATAAAAATAAAAATAGAAAATAAATGCCTCCCAACTCAGCCATCACTGTTAGCCAACTCGCATTAACCGAAGAAAATAAGTCTTGGATCGTGTGGATTATAACTCTTGATTTGCTACCCACCATAGGCAAAAAGCATATTTGTCCACATGTAATGCACACAAACTGTGTAACTCCACTCAGAGGCCTACACAAACTGGTACAAATGGGCTTGGACTTAAATGTAAAGTGTATATTATCCCCTTGAAAAGTCGTATCCATTATACACTATACAGTGCATTCACCGAGCACCACCCAAATTGTGACCGGAAGTTTATTCAGGCTCCTCTATACATGTAATGTATTTCACATTATGTATTTCACATTCTTTCCCTGGATTCATGAAAAGAGTTGACATAACATTGCAAAATAGCACTCAAGCACATATACAACAGGAAAATCTGACTGAGCAGATCACCCCGTATCAACACATGTTGCCGATACACTGAGCGGTACTTCGAATGGAAAAGGCAAAATTCCAGACAAAGTTGAATGAATCAATCAACATGTATTACAAAGTATAACAAGGGTAACATATATTGAATTTGAAATATGATCTCACCATAGAAATGACATTTGCAGAGAGTGCTAGCACAAAAGATTGGGAACCGCTTATCAAATACAACAGTTGAAGTTCTAGGTGCAGGCTCCAAATGCCACTCCCATAGTATTGGAGCATCCATGTAGTTCCTTAGGAAGCACTCCTCCATCCGAATCACTAGCACCTTGATGACATGGAAAATACGTAAGGAAAAAATAAAAAAGAAAATGTTACGGAAAATAGAGTAATATTTTTCTACTACTTTCCTAAAAGAAATTAATGTGAGAAAATAATAAAAAGCAAGCTTTTATTTTTTTTGAAATGTAAAAAAAGGAAAAATTCCCATGTTCATATTATCTCTTAAGTATATTATCACAATAAGATAACACTTTCTCTCGACAACTTACTAGAAATGTTGCCTGATCTAACCAAAGTGATGGACATGGTAAGTGATGATTTGAAAATGAAATGATTTGTGCCAAAACGCTCTTCTCTCTAGAATTGGGGTGTGGATGACGTGCTTCTGAGGCAAAGGAGGGAGAGTGATGGACATGGTGAGCAGAAGCTGACATGGAAAACATCACAAATTGGATCGCTTCATCCTCCTATTCCTGAAATCCAAATTTACTAAATTCAAGAACCAAATCTTAATACGCAAGGCAATGTACTACATTTAGTATATATATAAACCACAAAACTGAATCCCCCGGCGTAAAACTACCCTGCCAAATGCCAGCTTCTAAAATGCTATAATATACCAAAAGAAAACTTAAAATTCCATATATATAAATGCCTAAAATCCTCATTTATGCAACTCCTCTGGCGCTACATCAAATACTTCTCTTAGCAAATATTATGTCTTAAATTATGGCCCATAAAAAGGTTTGGATCCAGCAGACAATTACTAGTAAGTGAAATATTCCAATCAGATGGTTTAAGGATTATTAAATTAATTAATAAACTCAAGATATAATTAAATAAAGAGAGAAACCAATCTATTTGATTTACAATCTATCTAATTTGCCTTGAGATATGTAAACATAAATAGACAGCCAAACTTCTAATTTAAGTAAATACAAACTACATTTTGAACCAATATTTCAACAAGTGAACAAAGTGACTATCGATGATAGGCAAGCAAAAATTTTGTTTACTCATAGAAACCCCAAAAGGAAACCCTCAGGAGAATCCGACAACAAAGCAAAAAACAGAGAAATCCCAATAACAACACTAGATTCAAAGAATTCAAACTTCAAACTACAAGAGATATCTAGGTAAAATCACAAATTAGAAGAAACTTTTCTACCAATAAAACTGCCTCCGTCCTTGGTAGGCATCAGAAGAGAGAAATTGAAGTGCTTAATTAAGCTTAGAAACCTATGTACCTCACTTGAGAGCTCTCACGCGAAGAAAATAAAAACTTGTTTGGGTCGAACTAGAATCCGTATGTGATATTCATTAAAAGATAAAGCTACATTCGATGAATGATGTATGTAAGGATATCTCTCCACTTTAATGCATCGTGATGAAAATATACACCCTACTACTACTCATATAATTACATGAGCGTACCATTTAGCTGTTTAACTTCAATATAGAAAGGTATGCTACCGAAAAATTGAGTTGTTTAATCCCAATATTGAAAAGTATGTCGAAACAATTCTCGACCTGAGTTTCCCCCGAATACTCCGCGCCTGTAGAGTTATCATGCTAAGGTTAATGTGACAACATTCCTTGAGTCTTGCTCCATCTCCATGTGTCTAGGGATGCTCTTTTCACTTCCAAATGATCTGTGCTCTACACAGAAATTGAAATTGACGCTACACTCCACAAAAGCAATGATTATAGAAGCTATAATGACTAAATGAAAAATATTTAGTATAGTCATCTATTAACAACATCAAGTGCAGCTTAACATGAACCGATTTTATTTCTACCTCTCTAGAGTTCAAAAACAGAGAAAATAATACGACTGTGGAGAACCAAGAAGAGGATTGAACTCCATTAAAAGATCATTGTTAGGAAAACACAAGAACCATCAATACAACAACAAAAAACATTTTCTTTGTCGGGAATCTCAAGAACTAATTTTCCTAGCAACTAAACAATGCAGACCTAAATTTTCCAAAAGCAAAACAAAAAGGACGGTGAAAAAGACGTAAGAGTGAGAGATTACTCGGTCCAATACGCTAGAAATGGATGAACAAAGACGCGGGCAGCAAAGAGGGGAGAGCCGCACTAATTCCTAGTGATGTTCCAAACCACCCTAAACCGCACTACTCAAGGCCCTACACAGTACCAGCGCCAAGATCGCCCGCCTTAACCCTCATACAAATGGTGTTATCATCCCTCATACGTATCCAATGAGGGATAGGATCGATTCTAATTTCATCTTCGCACTTTCTTTCACTTCATACCTGATCTCAAATTTGCTGCACCTAGAATAATCCATGGTGAGAGAAGTAGAATCAGAGAGAGAGAGAAAAAAAAGGGGGAAAGAGGTACCATTTTGGTAATAGAGGCATGGGAGATTGGTGGCAGCTACTCTTCGATCGGTCCCTAGTAATGAAAACCCTAGAAATGAAAAAACCTTGAAAGAGATTTGAAAAACACATAATTTGCGTACCGAAAAATATTGTTAATACCTTGAAAATGGAGATGAAATCCAAGATACTCGGAGAAATGTGGTGAATGTGAAATAGGAATTGAGAGGGAACAAAGTTTAGGCCAGTTAGATCCCAGAGAACCGCAGGAGTCAGTGGCTGTAAGGAATTAAAAGAAGAGGAGAAAAAGGACTCCAACAAAAAAGAGACGAGACCATAGAGAAATGTTTGCAATTTCTCCCAAACCTGTAGTGAGGATTCGATTATGTAATTTCTCCGAGTACGAACTTAAAACGGTATGTGGGAGAGACTCAAGTATTTTTACTAAGTAGCTATATATTAGCGCCAAATAGCTCACGTGTCTATCGAACATATAGCCGTGATCTTAAAAAAAAATACTTATTAAAACATATAAAAGAGCGGGTTTTACTGGCCTCCACCGTAGGGAAGTCAAATATTGCGCTAATTAGTCCCCCTAATGCAAACATGTGATTATGTAGGTACTTATAATAACTCAATCGTATTGACCCCTACTAAAAGCATGCCATTATATATCTTATATTTCTCAGAGTGCTTCATTCATGTGACAGGTGGTTCAAAGCATCTACCTAAGACGACTCAGCCTATTCGTATCCTTCTCGACACCCACTGCGACGAGTCCGATACCCAGACGAGCAACGTACTAACTCCTGGCACGGGATCACCTAAATCCTCAATGATTCAACCGAGTTTTCGAGTTAACTCGGCTAGGTGAGAGTTTTGGTTTTTCTTCTTAATCACTAAAAAAAGAAAATAAAATCAAAGATCCCCTTTCTAAATGCAAAACACCCATGATTTTGTACTAAAGTTTGGAACTTTCAACCATAGATGAAAAGATCAAAGAAGACGATCCAATTTTCTTGCGAACCGAACATTACCCACTTAGATTTTTCCTTGAAATCGAGAACTATATGAGCATTACCAGGATGGTGGTGACTCATAGTCAAGTAGATTGAATCATTCCCTCACAGTCCGAGTGTACGATCTTGCACCATTTCAATTTTGCCGTTGCAGGCTTTGCGATGGAGGCTTTGCGGGTAGTGGTGGTACTAGGAGCTTAGAAATTAGACCAGTAAAGTAAATAAAATGGGTTTAAATGGAAGGAAGGTATGAAATGATGATTTAAAAAAGGGTTCTTTCAAAAAAAAAAAAAAAAGGGTTTATATTTTGGAAGTAAAGTGATTTAATATTAATTTATAAATAAGTATAAAAGGCAAATTATAAGGTAAGATGGAATTAAGTCCATATTCTTTTGATATATAATAATACATTTATGTAGTGCTGTATTTGATGTTATTTAATAATAAATTAAATATTCTTATTGATAAAATGAGAATTAAATTATAACTTCTTAATATTATCATAGGAACTTTTAAAAATATGTTTTATAATTATTTATCATAATTTTAAATATGAGAAATTTTTTAATTAATTCTTTTAAGCATAACTAAATTGTAATTATTTTTTTCATAATTTCCATATTATTTTATGAATTTTTTAATTTTTAATTATTGCATTTCATATATAGCCCAATATCATATCAAGACACCAATGCCGATGTGTCTCAGGACTCTGTCTTGGAGTCAAGGACCAATACCTTGAATTTGAACCTTGCCTTCACGAAGTCTGGAGGCAGGATGGCCTACTCACCGGTTTCAAGATCTGGCCTAATTATCCGTAAGAAGTTTTGGTTGCTATTTGCAATTCCCCAATCAAACTCGATCAGATGCTCCGGCTTCATTACTGCGATGCAACCAAAATTCACGTAAACCACCGAGTTGGGTCCTTTGGGGTCAAGCCATTGGAGACACTCCTCATCTTCCTTCCACAGATTTGCAATCGACTTTAGTTCGCCATCTTGGATCTGGTTCAGAAGTAGATGAAGAGGACCAATAGTGTAGATTGGGGGATACATGGTAGAAATTGCATCCAAAACCTCCTGCTCTAAAGCGTCAAACGTATGAAAATAATGGCAGAAGCCTTGCGAGCTCTTTCTAGCTCACTCATGACGAATTTCACCATAACATCATCCAGGTCGGTAGTCCGAATGAAGCTTGGCATGTCCTTCAAACGGATACTTTTCATGCCTGGTATCCAATCAATAACCGTATCCAAATACCCATTTGTCAGATAACTCTCATCTGCCTGTCACACAAAATTAAGTTCATGAGAATTAGAGCTAGCAATTTGAAAATAAATATTAGTTCTCATCTATAGACTATACCTACCTTTGAGTGGTATAAAACCCTTGTGGCCGAGATTGCGGTAATGCGCATAGCACATGAAACCACAAGCGCTAACCGTCCATAAAAGAAGGTTGGGAATGCCCAGTTGTTGAGCAGCGTCCAAAGTGAAGCTCATGACAAGGTCAGAAACAATGCAAGTGACGGGAGGACCGTTGTTTGGGTTTGGAGAGAAGGCGTGTGAAGGGAGGCAAGCAGGTATTTTTGGTGGAGACGCAGAGGGAAACAATGTCTTGGGTTGCGTCGACGACTTCATCGGACGGTGGGAGACCGTCGGGAATGGTTTCGAACTGAAAGGAAGGGAGACCATCGAGGGAGTTGGGACCTCTGGCTTTGAGTAGGCGTTTGTGGTTGAACTCTGTGTTGACACACTGCATGTCCATGGGTGATGGGGCTTTTGTTTCTGCTCCACGGAACCCATTTTCACACATTCTCCACCTCTACAGGGATATGCCTTCTCCTCCTCCGAATAGGGTGTCAAATGTCATTTTGTAATCCTGAATAATGTTTTAGCACTCATAAATAGTATTTTTGCTTTAATGGTAGGTATCAAAATTGGATGTAATTTTAATAATTCAAAGTTTTTTATTAAAAATATAATGAAATCAATAAATATAATCATCGGGAAGTTAAGAAGAAATTACCCAACTCCGGCTATTTTCAGAATCCTTAATTCTTTTAGCCACAAATACGCCACCCCAAAAATCCCTCTGATAGCATTTTACCACCGCTGAATCCCCGAATTTTTATCGTTGCGTGTCATTTTAACGGTTACGGATACACTCTTATAACAACTCCTGTCAAATCGCTTCTAAACCCAAAAAATTACGTGTAATGAACGGCAAACGACCCATTAAAATGTCAGCTAAATAGTACTGCAAGCTCCCAAAGCTGCTGAAGTGAGAGAATGTGGTCCTGTCCCTGCCCCGAAGGCTATGTTTGGCACGGGAAAACATTAAGGAAAAAGTAGTTTTGTCCCCCAAAATAATCTTTTTCTTTTAAAAGGAATTTCAAAATAAAACATTTTTAAAATATTCATCAAATTAGTTTTGAAAACAGCATTCACTTATTGAGGTATTAACCAAATGTAAAACCTTCATTGGTGAATTTGGTTTTCAAGACTAGTTTGATGATTATTTTGAAACATATATTACTTTAAAACATATATTATTTAAAAAAAATGATATAAAATAAAAATAGAGTTAAATCATATATATTATTATTATTTATTTGTTTAAACTTATTTTATTTATTTTAACGCATCAATACAAAGATTAAATAATTTAAGAATATACATGTTTTTAATTAATTTTATTTTTTTAAAATTTTTCATTAGACAATCAAACATGAACAAATTATTTTTTTAAGTATTTTTTTTCTATCATATAAGGTGAGGTGAATCTATCATATACATATGTAGTACAATCAATCTCTAAAATTCTAATTTTGAAATTGTTGCATCTATTTGAATTTCCATGTTTTTCCTCAAGCTTTTCTTTCACTCTTTTTTTTTTTTTTTTGTCTTCTTTTGAACTGCCGCGGGCATCTTGGGCTTTTTTAAATATCATATTTAGAAAAAATATTTTTTAAAATATTCAACAAAAATAAATATTTTTAAATCCATTACACTTATTGCCAACCAAATGCTGCATAGATATCGTGTTTTCAAAACATGATTTCAATATGAAAAATATAAAATCATGTTTTAAAACCACGATTTTAGTGTTAAAATGAGAAATCGTGTTTTGAAGACACGATTTCACTATATATTATAAAATTATGAAATTGGGTTTTAAAGATACGATTTTAGTGTGAAAATATGACTTCATGTTTAGAAAAAACGATTTTAGTGTAAATTTTTAAAATTATGAAGTCGTGTTTTAAAGAGACAATTTCAATTGTGAAATTATGTTTTGAAAACACGATTTCAATATAAAATCGTAAAATCGTGTTTTGAAGAGACAATTTCATTATAAGAGAATTTTTATTTCATTGTTTACGTGTCAAAAACAGCCATAGAATTGAAAAAAAAAAATTAAATCTAAACTATTTTGATAATTATTTATTTAATTATCGGTAAATTTATGAAGAATCCCGAACATCTCTCTAAAAGTTCCTTTCACATGTGAGAATTATTCTATCACATGAAAGAATTCTTCTTTCACATTTGAGAGTTCACCATTTGTGAGAATTATGCTTTCACATGCGAGTATTTTTCTTTCACAGTTCAGAGTTCTTCACCATTTGTAGACTTAGTGCTCTAATTCTATCAACTTCCCTTTAGCAATTTGAAGCTTCTCTTCATCATGTTCAAATTGTTATATAAGAGTAGCTCCTAGTTGCCTTTTATTAGTAGAACCAAAGACTAAGGAATGAGTATAACCAAATCCATATTCTTGAACACGTCTATGCCTTTTGGACCCATAACTCGTAGAAGAAGATGTATATGCAAAAGAAGATGTTCCCTTGTACTGGGATACTGATTATTGAAAATGATCCTAAAATTATTTTTAAAAAATACAAAAAAATAATTGTTAGACTCTAAGATAATTTGAGTCCGTAGCTATAATTGAGAAGCAAGTACATAAAATTTATTTAATTACCATAATCTCCTTAAAACAGTCATAGACTGATGTCTCATCTTTTCTTCTATATATCAAGACACATCTCAATTTTATTAGGTTCACAAGTAATAAGAAATTACTAAAAAAAAATTTACTTATTTTATTATGAGCTAATTATATACCGATATGGTTTATTTAATAAAACGATATGGTTCTTGATGAAAGAACCTCTATAAAAGTAGGAATCCTCTCTTACTGCTTTCCTAGAAAATGTAAAGCAACAGTCAAGTTTTGTTCTAATTAGGGCCACTTTGACGATCGAGAAAGAGAAGACGGTCAAGAAAAAGAAGATGAAGTCTAGGCATAAGCCTGAAAATGAACAATACCAATCCAAGAACTAAAGAAATTAGATAAAAGACAGGCTTTTTTTTTTATAAGAAAAAACTACAAACAAATGATCCTACACATACGATTAGATAGAGACCTACAATAATCTTCAAAACTAATGTTAGTAACATCTTTTGAGAAATTAGACAATCAAATTTTTTAATCCATAATATATATGCCTTTTTTTTGCCAAATAATCAGTAATTCTACTTGCTTCTCTAAAAACATGTCTGCACTCATAAATGTTCATATCATATGATAACTTCCAAATATCTTTAATTAATAACATAATAAAACTAAGGATATTGAACCTTTTATTATAGCAATCTATTATAATCTTGAAGTCACCTTTAATCTCTAGGTTTGAGATTAAAGGTGACTTCAAATTCAATCTCTTACTGTTTTCTCTACGCGCGCTGGTACCTAAAATTATAAAGATTAGGTTATGCTTGAGTCAGAACTAGGCTTTTTAAAAGGCAAATTTAATAATTTTGAAGTAAAAAAGAATATTATTTTTTCAAAATTAAAAATGAAACACTTTTATGTAGAAAGTGAATTTGTCTTTTGAGAAAAGAAAGTCTAGTAAAAATTAAAATAAAATAAGCAATGAAAACTGTTATATATTTGTATACACTTTTTAAATAAGTGTATTTCAATAATTTTTTTCCGATAATATTTAAATAAAAAAGTTCGATCCATATAATAATTAAATTATGAAAGTAGTCTGAAGATATAATAATAGCTTTGGTCAAGAAAAACTTGAAATAGATCAATTATGATGGTTTTGTAGTATTTTTAGTTATTATCTTATGAGAAAAGTTCTAATGTGTTTAATTGTTTTTAAATTAAGATAATTGATTATTTGTTAAAGTTTACAAAACCTCAATTTGAAATAAATAAAAATAAAACATAGATTAAAATTTCTTAAAATATTCGTAATGAATAAATAAAATAAAAGATTGCTTTCAAAAAATAAATAAATAAATAAATAAAAGAATATGTCCAGAAGAATTTCAATATTTAATGTTGTATCCTATGGTAAAGAGTACTATAAAATCTAGTTAGAATTGAAATCATCCTAAGACCAAATATGAACATTAAGACCAATTTATTCAAAAAAAAAAAAAAACAGTAAGACCAATTTACATCTAAATTTTAAAAATTTTAAGTTTGAAAGAACTAATTCTTACTCCTATGGTGTATCATAACCAATTTGGTTCTCAAGTCTAATCAATCTAAATTTCTTTCCTAATAACAATAAAATCAAGCTAAGGTGGCTTTGTTTTTTCTTTTTTTAATTTAATCTTAAATAGAACGTTTTTTTCTAAAAAAATATTAATATTTTTATTTTTATCTAAATTTTGAAAAAATAATTTTTTACATAAAATTTTAAAAATACATATACTTTTATTTAATTGTGTGACGAAAACCAATCAAGAGAGTTTCAGTTGACTTATAAAGTATATGATTTTCTCATATTTGAATATCTAATTTTTTTAATAAAAAAAAAATTAAAAAGGCATTAAGAAAAAGTTATAAAACCCAATATTTTGACTTTTTGTATTCCGCCAAAAATTTCAAAACTTCAACAATTTACCATGAAAAAATTAAAAAACAAACTAGCTGAACACCTAAGTAAACTAATGATTAAGGTCTTTCTAGGAATCACTGGTCTTTTATACCATATCTAAAGTGAAATGATGCAGAATATTTATTTCAACTAATTAAAAATTGAAAACATCACAAATCACTCAACACTTGACAATCTCTAGTGTCTGGTTCGGATTCTTTACTTTTATGTCAAAATCCTTGGGAGCGCCTAACCTAGTTAGCTAAAATGGTGAAACTCTATTACAGAGACAATTATTAATTCCCCATTTGGTTCTCCAAAGGTTTTAGGAAAATGTGAGGAAAAGAAAACAATCCCAAAGATTTAAACTCAACAAATATTTCTTATTTGTTTCAATAAAATTTTCTTATTTTTTTCACCAGATTTGTTTTCCTTTTCTTAAAGAATTAAGTGTTAGATTAAATACACAAGAATAAACACATAGATATGATTTTATCACTGTTACACCAAATACAGAATAAAACCACATAACCCTGTAACTACGATACTAATCAAACATCAAATAAGCCAATATTGTGTATGACATGCCCTAATCCATCAAGTAATTGTAATAAACGCAAGAACAAAGCTCTCACTCTCGCTTAGTAATGGAGGCTGTGGTTTGTTTTCCATCAGAAACCTGAAGAACGACACGCCTCTCTCAATGGCTGCATAACGTGGCCGTAGTTTTAAACCCAAGGGACCACCCTCGTCAAATTTATTTTAATTGCCCCTTAATGTTATCGACCAATCAAAAAACAACATTAAGGGCAAACAGTGGAAACCACACATTAATTCCATATTTTATAATTAATGAAATAATTATGCACTATTTCCTCGTAAACCCTAATTCAACCGGGAATAGATCACTTCACTTTATTGCCATCGAACAGACAAAGACAATCATGTCCAAAATTTAACACTCTACACCCCACTAAAAGCGAAATCTAACAATCTCCCACTCGCTAAGTGTTACCGAATATGTGCATGATTGAATACTAAAGTTGCGCACAACATACAATCGGCCCAATCACGTAAATACTAAAACAATCCGTCCATTACTTACTAGAATGTGGATCAAAGCTACTTATTACACATTCATGCGTTTAACGAGACGATCTTTGTCAACAAACAAAGACAATCAATGACATAGATCAAAATATCGATGTGTGGCTCGAGATTACATAAAATGTGATCTATAGTATGCCTATCTCCGTGTGCTGTGTCCTCTCTTTATGACTCAAATGAGTCTAGTATCATATTTTCAAATACCACATGCTAAATAAATAGAGAAAATCATGACATCACATCGTAGTATTCAAACATAACATAAAATGCATTAAATAATCATAACATGTACGCATATAAAATGAAATAACTATAGCGTTGTCAATTACATAATTACACATAAAACCAAATGAACTCCCAATTATCTTCCCATATCGTCTAGGACTACACACCCCATCCGAGCAACATGCTCATGAAACACCTTAGGTGGCAAGCCTTCGTGGAGCGGGTCCGCAATCATGGAGTTCTGCATCAATATGCTCAATCGACACTTTTGACCACTAACTCTTTCTTTACAACCGTAAACTTAATGTCAATGTGCTTTGATTTTGATGAACTCCTATTGTTTTTAGAATATAACTCGCAGCCTTTATTATCACAATTAATCCTAAGCGCCATTAATGCCTTCAATAATCCGAAGTCCTGGATAAAGTTTCTCGCTGTACCATATCTCTTGATTAGGATGCCTCGGGCTGTGCTATAAATCTCGCCTTCCATGGTTGAAGAGGCTACTAGTGTCTGTTTGACACTTTTCCATGAAATAGCCCCTCCTGCCAACATGAAGATGTAGCTTGAGGTCGATTTCCTGCTATCTTGACATCCCCAAGTAGGAAAGTCCGGTGAGATCCGAGTACCCAATAACCTCCGTATGATCGGATCGCCGATATGTGAGCATACGATCCTTTGTCTCTCCGAAGATTACCTCATCACTGCTTAGCCAGCTTCCAGCTGATCCATACCAGGATTACTCGAGATATTCCTTCCATTCCCACACAATGTATGCTATATCCCGATCGCTGCACACACTCTGCGCACATAAGACCCCTATCGCGTATTTAATAAGGGTAGTTCTCCATTTCTTTCTCCTCAAGTTCAATTTCGGGCATCGACCTAAGCCGAATTTATCATCCTTTGCCACAGTGTATCACCCGGTGCATAATTCTCGCATATTAAACCTGCCAATCTTACCGGGACATAATCTTTTGTGATAAGCCAAGTATACATCTCGAACGATCCCTATGGATTTGTATACCCAAAACATATGATGCATCACCAAGGTCTTTCATTTCCAAAATGATCGATAAGAACCTTTGGTGTCATGCACAGACCTACATCATTGTCACAGCGTATCGTCATCCACATAGAGTACCAATATAACAAACTTTGCTCCCACGAACTTAAGATATATGCACCGATCAATGCTGTTCTCCTTTGAAACCATATGAAGAAATCACCTTATCAATTTCCTGGCATTCATCGACGGATGCTCGCTTTAAACCATAAATGGACTTCTTGAGTCTACATACTAGGTGCTTTGCCGAACTCAAAGTTCTTTGTCGCACCATGTATATAGTTTCCCCATCAATGTCTCCATTGAGGAAAGCCGTCTCGATAGTCCATTTGGTGCAAATTTCTAGTGATCACAATGAGCTGTTACAAGTGCCATTATAACTCCAAATGAGTCTTTCGCCAAACCGCGGTAAAAGGTCTCCTTATAATCTTATGCCTTCTCGGGGTAAAGCCCGCGACTAGGGCGTGTTTTTATATCTCTCATCGCTTTCTTGAATCCCGCTTGGTTTTGAATATCCATTTACAACCAATTGCTCTTACACCTTAGGCAATCTCGACGAGATCCCAAACGCCCATTATCTTTCACGGACTTCATTTCCTCTCAGATAAATTTCCTGCAATCCACTTTTCTCGAATTGGTGTAATCGTTGGCTTGATTGACAAACGTAGGATCGTCCCTCCAATCCTCGTATCAAACTCATGCTCCCCGAAGAAAGACTACATACTAACTGAAATTGCCTTTCTCCTTTCTCTAGTGAACATCCCACGGCACTTCGTGTCGAGGTCAAGCCGAGGTTCTTCCACTATTTCTGATGTGGTTCCTCAAATCTAGTGGGTGGAGCCTCCAATTGAATTGAAGTTGCACAGAATGCCATCATTTACCACAACACTTGGCACAATAATAGGAACGGGTACCGATTGTCACACAAAATAGCTTGATAGTAGTTGTGGTTGGAGCATTTACATACTCCTCCTCGAAATTGACCTCCTTAACTTTCGAGTGGTCCCATCCTCGATAAACGGCGTGCGAGTCTCGAAAGAAGGACTGCGAAGGTCGCCAAAACTTATACCTTTAGACCTCTCGGGGTATCCTGAAATACTTGACTAACGGTCAGCAGATCAGTTTTTTTCTTTCATTGGGGCCTATAAGGCTTGCTTTAGGCCAGACTGACCAGGGCGTGCGGATGTCTAATACTAGGCTTCTTACGATCCATGCTCATGCGAGGTTTTGTTAAGCTTTGCTTTCGAACTCTGGCCGAGTATATAAGCTGCGGTCTTTGTGCTTCACCCCATAATGAATTAGGTAGGAAGAATGACTAATCATACTTCTTACCATGTCTTTAAGGTTATTGCGTCTCTCGGCTACACCATTTTGACTCGGAGTTCCGAGCGCGGTGTATTGAGGTATAATACGCGTTGAGGAAAGGTATTTGGCAAAAGGCCACACAGTGGGTGTTCACGATCCATCCTTATCCCACAGTAATATTCCCCTCACGCGGTCATGTTGTGGCTTTAATTTTCTTGCCTAGCTGATTTTCAACCTCGGCTTTGAAAATTTTGAACACTTCTAGGCTTGTGCCTTTTAAGTATGTTAAGTCTGAAATAACCGTATAAGTAGTAATCGTCTCATAAATGTGATGAAGTATGTGTGCCCATTCAAGAAGGCGCAGGGGCCAAGTCCACATATGGAAGTATGTATCAACTCTAAGACATTACTTGCACCGATTTGCACCTGTGCTCTTTTGTTAGTCATTTTTCCTTTAATGCAATCTACACATATGTCAAATCGACATGTCAAGGGAATCAAATTCCTTGAGTTATTATTAGCCTTTCAATTCGTTGTTTGGAAATATATACCAAATACAGCTTTATCTTATAACATTCGGATTTCTCATTATTTAATTTGCGCTTTGATCCAATAATGGTTGCATTCATTATTAAATTTGTATGGGGACTTTGTATTTAATTTTATAAGCTTATCGATTAGACTACCCGAGTTCAATAACTTTAGAATTTTGGAAAGAGACTAAATGTTTCATTTCAATGAGCAAGATAACTTGATTTGTCGAACATGAAGCAATCAAATTCGTCTAAATGACGATCTGATAAATGTGTTTTCCAAGAACAAATAAAACCGAGTCTAACATAAAATTTGAAATGTCGATAAGCATGCTTAGGCTTTCTTGCCATTCCAGTATAGATGTATCTTTCACCATCAATGGTGGTAGTCGGCTCAGTGGCGAGCTGCATAGTGTTTTACACTTATGTGAGTAGTGGCTCCTGTATCTATCCACCAAGTGTCACTCGGTACCAAAGCCAAATTAACTTCAAAACTAACAAAGTTGTAAGACATACCTTTCTTTGCACGCCAGTTGGCGTACTTGGAGCAATCTTTCTTTAAGTGGCCATTCTTCTTACGAGAAATAGGTGATGGCGAATCCGTTTCTTTTGTTCGATGCCCCGAATGCTCGTGACCAGCGGGTTCTTTTCCCTTTAGTGGTCCTCTTTCTCTTCTTATTTCCGGATCAGGAGAAGTGGATGTCGAGATAGGCTTTTTCTACTTTCCCTTTTTTAACCTCTCCCTCTTCTGAACACCTTGTCTGAGTAGTTCATGTAAAGACCACTTTTCCTTTTGAGTGTTATAACTCACTTAAGTGTGTGTCATCTTTGTATAGGAAGAGAGTTCAAAGACCAGTTACCGCAGTATGCCTTCTGGCATTTCTAACTTTAGTGCCTTAAGCCTTGAAGCAAGGTTGCTCATCTCCAGAATGTACTCCCTTATGCTTCCCTTACCATTATGCCTCATAGTAGTTATTTTTTAATGAGGAATGGTACTAGTCTGACTTGCCTCATTAATGGCATGCTTGATCGAGGAAACCTGCTTTAAGGAAAGCCTTGGCATCATTTTCTTGATATGGGATCTTTATTGATTAGGTATTGTGAGGCTTCATCATGCCTAGACTCACGGTTAGACCTTCCCATTTCTCATATAGGACTTTTGATCGAGGGTACTCGTTGGTCGAGGAGAGTGCGGGGCCAGTCCCAACCTAAATACATGATCAATCCCAAGCACCCCAATAACGTCATCACATGTTCCTTCCAATTCTTAAAATTTGAGTTGTTAAGCTTAGGAATGCTACTGATATTGGCAGAAATAGCAGACATAGCAGATACTGAAAATAAACACAAAATGCTCACATTAATACTACACACGTATATATTAAAACACACAAAATATATATACACATGGGCCTTAATAAGATACCAAGCACAACATTGTATTTAGTCTTTGGAGCGTAAAAACAATTTGAAAACGGTACTCTCGAAGAATATAGCAGCTAAATGTAGACGATATTATAGCAGTAGAACATTATGCCTTTCTTTGGATGACATAATGTTTGCATGTTAAAAACTTTTATTTGTCACATTTAGGCATTTATTATTCTTTACACATCACGGCGTAAAATAAGGGCCGTCGCTTTGAAATTTGAAATACTTTAGCATAGATATAGAAAAGTTAATTTATTATAAAAATTAATTTAATTAAATTAACGGAGGGTTCTGCTTTGGTAGCATATTAATTTAAAAAATTAATTACAAAATAAACTCTTATATCATACTTCATCACATCAGCAAAATACCTTAGATGAGAATAAATCTCAATTTTTTTTGCTGACATGGCGTTGACGTCATCATGACGTCATCAGATGACGTCATCATGGCGTCGTCATTTCATGATACGCCACGACGCGTCGTCTGGATCATCTTCAACTACCGCGTTTGGCGCCGATAAAGCCGGCTTTGACCGTCGATAACCGGCCGTCCGGCGTTACGTTTTAACGGTCGGGATTGGAGTTTTTTACCGTCCTCTTTATAGAAACAAATCCGGTGCCAATTTTGCAAAAAAAAAAAAATTTTAAAAAAAAACCAGATTCGGCATTCATGGGTTTAGTGCAATATCGAGATTTTAATACACAATAATCATGTCTGGAAATCTCACTCCAAAGCAACCAAAACACATTATGTCGAACCCTTTTCGATTTCAACCAAAAAACAAAATTATTAAATTTTGCATAAATTTAGGTTCTCAAAATATATATGTATTTCAAAAATGCAGGTTTAGGTATTTTAACATATTGACTAACAAAATCCACGAAAGTGCTTAAAATATTAACTTATTAATCCCCAATGATCGGTATGTTTCGCTCACATTACCACTTGTTAGATTCATCTGAATAAGCTAGCATGGAGTAATGATTTTATATTTGTTACACGAATCTGAGAATAAAACCACATAACCCTAGAATCATGCATACTAATCAAATATCAAATAAGCTTGATATTGTAGAAGACATCTATGAATCCATTGCAGTTAGACGATCACGATGTGAAGCTCTCGCTCCAGTATGGAAATTTGGGGTTTGTCTTGGATTTATAAAAGCACAAATGATAATCGTTCTCTCTCAATGAAATTCCGGGACGCGTCTTTGTGGGTTTAAACCAGGCGCTCAAATTCTTAGTGCGTAATGTTATTAAATTAATGACATTAAGGGCAAAGCGAGAAACAGTGCATTAATTCCATATTTTATAATTATTGAAATAATTATATAATTATTTAATGACGCACACAATTGATTAGGAATAGATCAACTAAGCTTTATTGGGTTCTTGAATAGGCAGCCTGATCATATCAAGAATTTAACAACATCGGCCATTAAAAATCTAACATTAAGAACTTGAATTAATAAATCTTTAAATAATTTTAATTCTATATGAGTTTCCTTCATACTTTGCATGGCAAATCAAGCAAATGAATTTGAAATTCATTTATAAATGTTTTTTCTTCCCCTACAATTTTCATGATTGAACACAGAAACTGTACAAATAAAACAGTAGTCATGTAGCAAGCTAAAACCTCAAAGGAATTGCCTAACCTTGGTGAAGAGACCTCCCAAATAGATTCACTGCTTGTGAAACGAATCCACAGTTAACAACTCATCAAATATTCGGAGAAGATGGCGGTTCAGTGCAGCAATACAGTCCAACCAAAATCCAAAAGGGACCAGCAGACTCTCCTAAAAGGTAAGTTGGAAAAGTAAAAAATGCAGATATGTGAATGATAAAAATAGAATAAAGTTTGGCCTACAAGATTATTCATGGCAAACAACTATTAGCTAGCAACAACTCTAATGATTTAAACAATACTGGCAATGTCATATCCTCGTCTTTTAAACTGCAAAACTAAAAAATTTAGTCATGCGATTAGCCAGAAAGCAATCCAATCTGCTTAGAAACTGATATGGGCGAAAAATAGGCCCAATATCCAATTCCCTAGGCCCAGAGGAAATGGCGGGCTCCATATCAAACCCAGGCCCCCTTATGTATTTGCAGAGCGGAGGTCAGGTCAGCGAAATTTGGCCCAGATACGAGACGGGTTGAAAAATCAATAGCAGATCGATAAGCCCGTACATCTCGTCTAAGCGAGGAAAATAGAAAAGATATATTTTATTTATTCCGGATCCCACCATAGGGAAAGAAAGGATAATGATAGATCATTGCAGGTTGGACATCTTCCTATAAGGAAGAAAATATCCGAGTAAGCGAAACTTTTTTATGTCGCATACAGTCCAGAGTAAAATTTAAAATAAGAAATATTCCATCAATGGGAAGGACTCCTAATTACCATCAAGCTGGTTGAACCTGCATAAATACGAGGCCGCTCCAGCCCGGTGAAGATGCAGCCGACATTCTTACACACTCTTAGGCGCCCGATACTAAACAATCTAAAGCGGTCTATTTTCTTCCAGCGACTTAGGCATCGTGAAACCGCCCCTTCTTTGTTTTTGGAGAGTCACTACGTCAGGGCGCAGATCAACGGTCACGGTGATCGCCGGCCCGAGACGATCAGGGCGCGCATCCCGGCCCACAAACAATGGTCGGCCCGGCGACCCTGCGCTCCGGTGATTCGGTTGAAAAAAGCATCATCCGGTTGAAAGCGCGATGCAGCAAGACGGCTTGATTCTGCCACAAATATAGCGATTTCTCGATTCTGATGGTATCGACTTCGAAGACCTTAATGGCGGAATCGCCTTGATCCACGAGGATCACGAGGATCCACGGGGAATCGCGGATGACGAGGCCCCTCGGGACCCGGTGAAACAGCAGCGAGACTGACACGAAACGAAGTGGAAGCACTCCGCCTCGTCGATCAGCGCTGGTAGAGGTGGAGCGATTGACGGTTGGTCTGACATCGAGGGAGCCTCAGCGAGCCCGGGAAAGCGCGACATTGCGGTAGACCACGGTCATGTGACCCTCGAGATGCGAAGCGACGAAGTCAATCAAGCGAGGCACGGCGCGATTAGCCCCGCCGGAAAGCGATCCTCGCGAAGGCGGTCGGAAGCGAGAACCTCCCTCATCCCACGCTATGACGGAAGAACAATCATGGGCGAGAGGTTTAGAAGTCGCCGACGAGGAAATCGGTAGTATGAAAGAGGTAGTTAAGGGCGTACCCCGAATCTTATGGATACAGTCTGACAAGCGAATCACCCTTCACGGTAGAAATATTACGTTATCTGACAAAATTGAGTCGCCAGTGGAAGTCTTTGGCGGAGCCAAAGACCGTCGACCATCTCGACACTTCTGAGCCAGGATGGAGTTGCATGGGTATCAGGACCATCTGTTGCGGGGCTTTAGCTACCACGTTAAAAGGCCCGACCTTAGCACAGTTTAACAATCCCTCATGCGTCAATCTCTTCGTTAGAGGAGCTATCCATCGCTTTCGTCTCCCACTTCATCGGAGCTAGGACGTCTGAAGCAGTACCATCCCAGTGTGTCAAGCAGGCTCACTTGAGGAAAAATTTGAAGTCATATGTACAAAGATTCAATGCAGAATCCTTGAAGATAGATGCACTTGCAGATGAAAAATTCGCCATCCTTTGCGTTCATGTGAGTACAGGAGTCGTCGAAGGACCCTAATGTTTTTCCATCTCGAAAATCCTCGGAGGCAAGTATATTGAGAATTTTCCTTAATGAAAAGTACATAAGCGGCGAGGAAGCCCTCATATCAGAGGAGAACTCATCCACCCGTAAAGGGAAAAGAAATACAATGAGACAACTGGCTGGGGACCCAGGCCACAAGAGCGAGCGACGGGAGAAGTCTCGGAAAGAAAGATCGAAACGATCTCAGGCGGGAAATCGAGAGACCATCGGGCCTACCTGATCGAGAAAAGGCAGCTTGGCGTTACTGCCGCGGCGCTTCCTCCACTACTTGACCTCGGTGTCACAAATCTTACATGAAGTGCAGACGGCCGGTTCTTGGGGTGTGACTCGGATGGGAAATCGGATCCAGTAGCAGAGCCCGACACTAAGTATTGCGAGGTTTCATAGGGGCTATGGAGCATCGCAGCGATATTGTATCTGTTGGGAGGAGAAATAGAGTACCCTGTCTGACGGGGATACCTCGGCGCTTCATATCTACGGGAAGTCAAGCCCAATCCCGGGCGAGAATCAAGCCCGATTAGGGACCCGGGCCCGACTCGGCGATATAGCCTCGTGACGGCGACTCGGCTGTGACCTTGGAGAAATCCGTAATCTCGGGAGGATTCGCGGAGGAGGAGAATCTAGTTCGACTCGGAGCTCACTTCGCAGCGACGGCAGTGCAAATCGAGATGGAAATCTGACGGTCTCCCTAAGCTACCTCGACTAGACCTGACCATCACGTTCTACGACTCGGATCTGGAGGATGTCCGGCCTGTGACCCATTGGTGGTTAGCCTGATCATGTAGCTTGACTAGCAGTTCATCGGGTTTTTTAATCGACAGCGGAGAGTTCGGTAGACATCATTTTGCCTCGACGCTGACAAAATGGGGCGTGGGAGAGAAAAGCAGGCGTCGACCGCGCATCTGCGAGTTTTACGGGGAAAAGATTGTTTGCCTCACGGGCTGTTCAAGTGATACTCACTTTGCAGAACCTGTGCCAGACGGCGACTGACGGTGAGATTTCGTTGTAGATCTTACATTGACATAACGCTGTTATGGGAGGCCGTCTCTCGTATGATAAAGAAGCATCCATCGGCGTATCATGCGGTTATCAAATTCCCGACCATTCACGGAATAGGGATGGTTGAGGAGATCGGTATTGGCGAAGAATCTTATCTGACCTCGTCGAGCGAAGAAGCGGTCGACCAGCGTTTAACATGGATGAGCTTGACATGCGCGACGAGGTGCTCACCGGCGAACTATACGAGGGCAAGGCGGTTCCCTGGATGATGACGGAACATCGCTACGCCCGGCTCCAAATTAACGAAATCTCAAGCGTCTCACGCCTGATTTCTAAAGCGAACAAGGGCGTTTCGCGCCGATGGTCGGATATGGGAGGAATTGACCTGCGGTAATTACACATAAATTGGAACACTGACCCATCATTGACCAAGTCAAGCGGGCGGGAGCCGCAGGAAAGCGGCCATCAATGAAGAGGTTGGCAAACTCCTCAGCCGGGGAGGCGTCAGTGGTTGTGAAGCGTCGTACTCGTCAAAAAATCAAACAGCAAGTGGCGACTCTGTATCGACTTCATGACGCAGCAGAAACATCGAAGGACGGTTTCCCTTCACAGAATCGATCTATCGTGGATGCTCTGAGTCATGAACTTCTTAGTTTCATGGGCGCCTTCTCGGGTACAACGGTCGGCATGGACCCCGAGACGAGAAAAACCTCGTTCGTCCGCGGCCTCTATTGTTATCAGTGATGCCGTTTGGGGCTCAAGAATCACGGGAGCGACCTGCGGAGCTAGTAAATCGGATGTTTCAAAAGCGGATAGGCACCCTTTATGGAAGTATGCATAGGCGACATCTCTTGGTTAAGTCCACCGGCTAGATACCCGCATTAAATAAATGTCTCTCGGGCGTTCAGTTTTAAGAGCTATAATATGGTGAACCTAGCCAAATGCGCCTTGGTGTGTCGGTAGGAAAATTCACGGGCTTCATAGTCGATCACGGGGGAATCGAAGCCGTCCGGACAAAATAAGGCATTACTCGCGACATGCGTCGCGGAGTCGGGGAATAAAAGAAGTGCAGCGGCAGCGGGGAGGGATCGGCGCCACTAAGCGGATTTTCGTGTCGAATGAGTGGTAGATGCGACCTTTTTCTTCAGGTTCGAAGAAAGCCTTTGATGGGATCTGAGTCACGAGGAAGCGTTCTCGGCCGCTGAGGGCATACTGAGCTCCCCTCCCGTCCCTAGTAAGCCTGGGGGGATCTTCATTTTTATCTTAGCCCAGTGTGGAACTTTTCCATGGTGACATCCTCGTCATAGATAAGGCAGTTCAACATGGGTTTATTCGCTGCGATCGAGCCACAAGGAAGCGGAGGAAAGATACTTGAAAATGGAAAATTAATTTTGGCCATGGTATTTAGCTCGGAAGCTCACTTGCGTATTTCAAACTCTATTACCATAGAGTCCATTGGTCTGATGAAGCCAATCTTGCCTGAACCCGGAGATCTCAGTGGGACTAATAGAAATGGGCGATAGAACTAAAGCGAGTTTGACGCCAGTTAGTGCAGTATAAAGGGACCCAGTCTTGGACTTTGTCATAGGTTGCATGACATCGAGCCCAGCGAGTACAAGCGGTGTGACCTTTCCACTTGGAAGCTCTTTGTAGATGGGCCTCGAAGCGTACAGAATTAGGCGGGTCTTAGCCTAACCTCTCGAAGGAATAGACATTGAATATGCACTTTCAGGTTTGAATTCGGAACATCAATGATGAAGCGAATGTAGGTACATGTAGCGAGGCTCGACCTTGCTCATTCGTTAGGGTTGATCGATTAGAGGTCTACAGTGACTCTCGTGGTAGTTGACGAGATAGAAGACACATATGAGGCCCAGCGAGAGAGATGGTCAATATCTCAGGGTGTGACTTATCAAAGTTGCTTGGTCCATGTAGCTCACGTGTCCACGAGACGGAGGAATTCCGTAGACGCCTTAGCTAGGCTTCTTGACCTCTCGGGAAGACCTCGGCATGTCCAACACACAGCCGAATCACTTAGCGGGAAGAAGCCTTATCGACCCTTATAGCATGATGGTCGCGGTAGGATCACAGTCGAGTTGGATGGACCACTATTTGGGATTATATTAATGACGGAACCTACTGGATGACCGAAAGAGACGGCGAGATAAAGTGAGATCTTCCGGATTTACCAGCCTGAGAGCGCTGGCGAGGATTCTTCACCTTTGCGAAATGCATCGCGGGGAAGACAGGTGCGTGATAAGAGAAGTACGAGGGCATATGCGGGGAATCATATAGGGGCTCGGGCGTTCGGGAAGGTCTTGAGGCAGGGTTACTGCGGCTGACTATACTCGGGGCCAGCGGCCCGACTTAATTGAAAAATCACGAGATCACGCCGGGGCGCGCCAGAGATCCTCGCGCCTCGAAGTCGTAACCGGGCGTCGATCTGAGCCGTGGCCGTTTCGACAATGGGGTTTGGACATATTGGGACCCATATCGGAAAAGGGCGGTGTAAATTCGTAATCATCATGATAGATTACTTCACCAAATGGGTAGAAGCCGAGCCTTTAGCTACGATCACGGGTAATCTGTGTTCGTGTGGCGAGCTATCATTTGCGATTTGGTATCGAGAGCCACGGTATCGAACTGATGGAAAGCAGGTTCGACAACGACAAATTTAGAGACTTTTTCGCGAGCTTGGAATTAAAATTATTACTCATCCTGACACACCGCGGTCGACAGACGGTAGAGTCTGTCGGACCCTTAAAGCGCTGAAGACGAGTTGGAAGGCCGTAAAAGGTGGGTAGAATACCTTCCACGAGGTACTATGGGCCTACGACGACCTGAGCGGCCTATTAGGAAACCCCTTTGCCTTAGCTTTTGTATTGTGGCGATCGCCCACTATAGAAGTCGGAATAAAATCCCGGGATTGAGTTAGCGTCGGAACCTGACGGCGAGGCCCGCCGTGCGAACTTAGAACTCCTGAGGCGAGGGCGCGGCGGGTTGAGACGCTCGGGAGGAATATCAAAGGAAAGCGTAGGTATTACAATCAAGGTCGGGCCGAAGCTACGTTCAGTGACTTAGTCATAGAAACTCTGCGGAAAAATCCGGTGCATGGAAAGCGGGCTTTGGCCCAGGAAGGTCACTTTACATCATGGCAGAATCGTCGGACCGGGCGATTCTGAGCTCTCCAAGCAGAGAGGGAAAAATCTTGAAACATCGTGGAATGCGGAACATCTCAAGCGTTTTACCAATAGTATTGGTTTTATGTGGGTTATGTCAATTAATACGTAGCGAGTTAGGCGTTTGGCTGTCCACGATGCTTCGGACATCTTACTCTGATTCAAATATATGGAAATCAGAAAGAAGCATAATAGGAAAATTCATAAAGGAAAAGGCTCACTTTATTGCAGTCAAATTACAATTAGATTACAATCGGATTACAATTGGGTTACAGCCAGTCACATCATCCCCTACATCTTGATAGCATACGGTACTGGCGAAATCATTGAAATGAGAAGAAGAGGAAATGTGGAAGCTGAGAAGATGAAAGAAGAAGCATATAGAAAATTTGTAAAAAAAAAAACAAAAAAAAAAAAAAAAAAAAAACAAAAGCAAAAAAAAGAAGTGGGAAAAGAAAGAGGAGAGGTATAAAGGAGGAGGAAGAAGATAAGTAGAAAAAAACGGAAAAGCGACGCAAAGTTGCGCCCAGCCCCCTCACTGACGCACTCCTAGCCAAAAGCTGGGGGCCAACATGGCTCCAAGGGAGACTGGGAAAAACCTGACTCCCACAAATGGAAGTCAGTTGATAGCGTCGGAGAAGGGCCCCTCGAAGCGGCGAACTTGAACATCCATCTGTGCGAACTTCATTCACATATTATAAAGTAGAATCTCGAGAGGCGTAATACGGGGGACATGGAACAACTATTTATAAGCGAAATTGACGCCTTGGAAGCTCACGCAGCCGTTCAATTCCCGGTATTAATGGCGGTGTGCACCTTTCCAGCTGAAATTCACCGGCGTTTTCCTCTCCTGACGAGTTCTCCACGGAAGTTTCTCGAACAGCAGGGTCGCACAGCGTCTTCACCGCGTGGCGTTTCATCACGAAGCGGCTCGAGGCCCGCGACTGCCCTAGGTCGGATCGGCCCATTTAGTTGGGCAGCCACCAGGCCGCTAGCGTGTGGGCCGTTCGCTCACTCTGGCGGTCGTCGCTCCCAGCAGCACATGCTGTTGCTAAATGGGTCGGATCAACCCATTTCGATTTGGAGCGCCACCAAGGCCAGCTGCGCCCGTGAGCCAGTTGCTCACTACGGCGAGGTCGTCTGCTCAATAGCGGGCAGCCTAAATGGAGTGGTTGACCATTTAATTTTGGAGACGCCACCAAGGCCACTCGCCATGACCGTTGCTCACTCGACGAGGTCGTCTACGCTCAACACGGGCCGCGGCGCTAAATGGAGTCGGATCAACCCGTTTAATTTGGGGCAGCCACGAGGCCAGCTGCCCAGTGAGCCCCAGTTGCTCACTCGGCGGTCGCCCGCCGCCAACACGGGCACGCCGCCTAAATGAGTCGATCAACCCATTTCGGCCGGAACGCCACCAAGGCCACCGCGGCTGAGCCCCGCTGCTCACTCGACGAGGTTGTTCGCTTCAACACAGCCACGCTCGCCCAAATGAGTCAACAACCGCCATTGAACGCCCATCAGCCACACGCCACGCGCCATAGCCGCCGGAAGACCAACTATTCACTCTGACGAGCTCTTCCTATCAGCCAACATGGACGAGCTCTACTCTACTCTTTCACCCGCACCCAGCCTCCCGGCTCACCAACATAATTTGAGCCTCTACTCTATTATTCACTCTGACGAGCTCTTCCTATCAGCCAACATGGACGAGCTCTACTCTACTCTTCACTCAGACGAGCTCTTCCCATCAGTCAACATGGACGAGCTCTACTCTATTATTCACTCTGACGAGCTCTTCCCATCAGTCAGCATGGACGAGCTCTAATCTACTATTCACTCTGACGAGCTCTTCCTATCAGCCAACATGGACGAGCTCTACTCTACTCTTCACTCAGACGAGCTCTTCCCATCAGTCAACATGGACGAGCCTCACTGCTATTCACTCCGACGAAGCTCTTCCCATCAACAAGATGACAAGCTCTTAATCTACTATTCACTCCGACGACCCTTCCTATCACCCAACATGGACGAGCTCTACCGACTTTCCACTCCGTGACCAGCTCTTCCATCACAACATGGACTTGTGCCCTCACCATTCTATATCAACCCAGCTCCTTCCCATCACATGGACTAGCCTAATTTCATACTATTCACCCGATGAGCCTTTCACGCCGCCACGGACGAGCCCTACTCAATAATCTACATTAACGAGCTCTTCCCGCATCGCCGGCGACGGACAAGCTCTAATCTACTATTCATTCGCAGCTCTTCCTATCGTGTACCAACACGACGAAAGCTCTACTCTATTATTCACTCCGGCGAAGCTCTTCCCATCACCAAAGATGGATCTAGCTCCCACTCGACGAGCTCTTCCTATCACCCAACATGGACTCCAGGTCTACTCTACTCACCGCACGAAAGCTCTTCTCACGCCAAGACTGACGAAATCTAATCACCATTCACTGACGGCCTCCCTTCTCATCACAAGACGTGACGAGCCCTACTGGGCTGTAATCTCATTAACGAGCTCTTTCCCATCGCCAAACATGGACGAGCTTCAGTTTCCATTATTAATTCCGACGCAGCTCTTCTCATCACAAAGATGGACGAAGCTCTAATCTACTATTCACTCTGACGAGCTCTTCTCATCAGTCAGCATGGACGAGCTCCTATTTTACAATTTACATTAACGAAGCCTTTCCCATCGGGCCAAAGATGGACGGTTTCCACCTCTCGCGAGCTCTTCCTATCACCCAACATGGACGCAGCTCTTACCTACCATTCCGACGAGCTCTTCTCATCACGCCACGGACGAAGCCCCGGTTTTATACTTACTTCACAGCTCTTCCCATCGGGCCAAAGATGGACGAGCCGTAATCTACTATCTCGGGGACGAGCCTTCTTTATCGCCCAACGTGGACGAGCCCCATTCAATCCATGCTTGACCCGCCTCGCCCTGCCAGCTCACATGGAGAAGCCCCGTTCAACTATTCATATTGACGAGCTCGCCATTCATTTCGCTTGGACGAGCACCTGCCTCTCACTATATTGACGAGCTATCCCTTCCAGTCTGTGTGAAAGAGTTCCTGCTAATCGCTTTGACGAGCTTTCCTTGCCGATTCGAGCGGAATAGCATACGAGTCCCCAAGAGGAAAGCGAGCCTAATTGCTCAAACCCCTTAACCGAATCATCGGTTTAGGAATAAATACGCATGTATCCCAACAAGAATGCGAATTATAACAAAATATGTATTTATCGAAAAGAGAGCTACATGGATCCCAGCGCCCTGTGCCCGGCAAAATGGTATACACATATAAAAAAAAAGGGAGAAAAGGGTCGCAGGATCGGCCCCAAAGTCACGCAGAGGAAGGATGACGAGGAATGGGAATGGATTTCAATAGAGTGCTCGCCCTCGGGAATAATTCGCAGAGGATTCCTTCGCTCCTCCTCGTCACTAGGAAGATCAAAATTGAAATCTAGGTTGGGGTACGCGAGAACCGCTTTCCTTTGAAAAGCGAGCCACCCAGAAGCCCACTGAGCACCGGCTTGATCCCGCAGTTGCCTAATAACCTCGTCCCTCTGTGCAACCATACTGACCTGCCGATGAAGATCGGCGCGCAATCCGCGGCACTCCTCGTTCAGCCGCTCCGACGAATTCGCAGCCTCCAAAGACTCGCGACGAGCGCCTCCTAACAAATAGTTTACCCTCTGCTCGCGGACGCGGCCACTTCAAGTTGTGTTTCTAATACCAAACAAGCATCGGGTCGTGACGAGTTCCTACGGAAGATCTCGCAAATGAGGTGACGTGCTCATCCCTAACTAGCTCTGCTCGCACCGGGCAAATGCCATCCTCCCGGAGCCCCAACCGCTACTCCGGCGACTGCGAGATTGTCCCGAACCGCTTGAAGCTCGCCCACGGCTGCCGTCAAACTGCTACGAACCTCATCTTCATTCCTCACCGGTTAACGAAATGGACGGCGTGCTTCAAGTCGTGACTTTAAGTCGCCCAAGATTCAAATAAACGCCGCACGCGCCCCGCAACTCGCCTGGCCAAAGAAGGAGTGGCGTACTTCGCCTTATAAATGCGTAGCGATCTTTACGTGTTTCCTCATTTAATTTTGGCCTTTCGGCCGCATCTTCAAACGAGTAGCGACTTATGGTCAAAACACAAAGTCGGCATCGGACATAAATGTATCGGTGATAAACGTGATTAAAGACTCACTGCGAATTTCGAAGGATATAAAGCCAAAGCTTCATCAACTGGAAGCCCTTTTGACTTCCCAAGGTCAGAATCCTTGACAATAGAAGAAACAGCGCCTGCCGCAAGTTCCATTGGCAGCAAAGAACTCCGGGCATTATTGTTCCATTTCGATTTCTTTCTCTTTCTGGCCCGCCACCTCTCTATAGGCAACCCGGCGCTTCTAAGGCTGGATCAATACTTGCCACAGCATGGGGCCGACAATGGGCTGCTCACACCACCCAAAGGATTCTCCGCCTCCGAAACAGCTAGGCGGCGTAGGGTATAAACCGGCAAAGCATCGCCCAATGGTGACGACACCCGCTCTAGCCCTGGACAAAAAGCTCCGAGGCGTCCACTTTTAAACCTCTACGAAACCGCTCATCCCTCTCAGAGATTTGTGGATTTTTTCCCTTTCACGCGCCGTGGGAGCTTCCCAGACGCCCTAAATGAACTAAAATTTCCCCCCGAGTGGGAGCGGCCGCAGTAGGTCCAAAGGGAAAAACCCCCAAGGTGGAAGGAGGCGAGGGCCTCAAAGCAGAGGATCGTACGGACATCGACCTAGATGGACCAGGAATGCCTGACTTTATCAACTCCGCATAAGGGCGGTGCCGTACATTCCGCCAACGCCGCAGCTAAGGACGTCTTCCTCACTAAGGTCAAAACGAGCACCCGAGAAAACATGAGGAAAGTATAAAACCGTAAACGCTCAACCATCTTCAGAAGCCACGCTAAAAACAAGAGCAAATACTCACCGAAGATTATCGTGGTATACAGTCGTAGGGACACTCTGTGGTATCGTCCTCGCCGTAAAGATCACTCCCGTGAACGACCGTCACTAAGAAATATCGGCTCCTTCCATGACCTATGTGAAGAAGGTAGGTCGGAGATTACCAGAGCTCCAGAAATATTGAGAAGAAACTAAGCTCCTGGAGTAGCTATTGGAATGAAAAGACGATGAAACAGACACGCTAGTGGGATCAACCCCTCTATCCCTAAAAAAAGACCAAAAGCGCCTACCAAAATACCCCCACCATCGGGAGCCGAAGGACAAATGTTGAATGTTGCAACCCCTTTATGAAGGTGGTGCAATGGAAAACGAAGGCCATCATTAAAAAGCCACTCAAAGAAGCGCACCATCCTGCACCAGGCTATATAAAGAGTCAACATCCGGGACCTATATTCGACACCGGGGAGGGTCGAGAAGGACAACAAAAAATGGTCCTACATAAAGGGCCAACTCTACTAGTCCCACGCTCACAAAGATGCCGGCGCGCATTGAGGGAAATCGAATTCTCGGGGTATTTGATCAGTTCAATTTCCTTTACCCTTATCTAATGGACGGCGAGCTTCCGCGGTTGCGCTGGCGCCAAACGACCATCAAACAAGCGGAATGCCCCACCGCCTCGACCGGCATCACCAGAAGAGTCATCACGATACGCCAGTGCCAGCAAGAAAGCGATTCGGGACCCATGACGTGAAGCAAATAGTACGTATCGACGTAACAAATAAACCTTGTGAGTCACCTATCAACCGAAAAAAAGGACCCCACACTAAAAGAAGCAGACTAATTTAGAACAAAGTGAAAGGAAACAAGATCAGAAATCTCGAGATACAGGTCATGAAAGGGACTCGAGGAGTCAAGGAGAATATGGAAAACAAAGCTGAAACCCGAAGGAGACACCATTAATCATCTCTTAGTCACTCTTTTCCGAACTGACGCTGCAACATGCTGCATCGAACATGGAAGAATTACAACCCTTGCAACACGCTGTCTCGCATATTGCATCAGGTGGCAACCGATACTGACAAAAATGTGCCCAATATCCACCTCTCAAAGCCCAGAGGAAATTAATGGGCTCCATATCAAAACCCAGCCCCCTTATGTCAACCTCGCGTAGGTCCGATTCCACTGAGCCTAAAGTCTAACTGGTGACTCGTTGAAAACTACAACCGGTCTCAATAAGCCCCATACATCTCACTAAATGTAAAATAAAAAGATATATTTTATTTATTCTCGATCCCACCATAAGGGAAAGAAAGGATAATGATAGATCATCGCATTGACATTCCTCTCCTATAAGGAAAGAAGATTATCCCAAGTGCAAACCACTTTTTCTATATCCCTGCACTGCATCCGATATGGACTAAAAATAAGAAATATTCCATCCAATAGGAAGGACTCCTAATTACTGATCCAATCGGTTGAACTCTACTATAAATACGAGGCCACCCCATCGGGTGAAAAGTACGCTAACATTCTACACACACCTAGATGCCACACTAAACAATCCAGCAAGCTCTTTTCTTTCGTAAAAACCGACTTAGGTGATCTGAGCGGCCACGGTACAGCCCCGCTGACCTCTTCTTCCTTGTTTTTGCAGAGGAAGATACGTCTGTGAAACTCCCAATCAACAAGCAGATCGATCACTCACCTGTGACGATCCGCACGCCGCATCCCACCCTCACAAACAATCCGGTCCGCCTCACGAATCTCCCACACGCTCCAGCTCCTGGCTCCGGCTGAAAGCATCATCAGAAACCAATGTTTCTTATTTTACAATATGATACATCAATATGCCCAGAGATGGGAAAAAAATCCACGAGGACGCGTCGTCATAAGCAATGCAGGAAAATCAAAATGCTTTAAAAGGACGTGTATGATGCAACGGCTGAAATGAAATGGCATTTGGGCTGGTAATTTTATCTCGAAATTTCTACAATAAATCAAACCCCTTAAATTTTATTTCCTTTATTTAATATTGTTTGAACAAATTAAGATCAAAGAAACAAACCACCAAGATAGATAGAAGTTGAACCATGATTAAACAAGCCACCAAAAGAGCAATTCCTCATGAAGCATGATAAGAAATTAAATATGGAACATAAGTTTAAGAAACCGCAAAGGTTAGATTTTTAGTGGGTCGACAAGTGTTAAATTTTGACATGATTGTACTGGTCTTATCTAAGTAACCCACAGTTAGTGATCTATTCCCAGCTTGAATTAGGGGTTCACGTAAATAATTATATAATTATTTCATTAATTATAAAATATGGAATTAATGTGTGTTTCCTCTGCTTTGCCCTTAATGTTGTTTTGATGGGTCACGACATTAAGGGCAATTAAGCAATTTGAGTGGGGTCCCTGGTTTAAACCTACAACACGTTATCTCGCAAATTTTTACTGAGAGAACGACCATCGCTTAGGTTTTACAATCCGTAAGACAAACCCTAGCCTCCATATCAGAGTAGAGTCACATCGCATTATCTAATTGTACGATTCGTGCATGTCTTCTACAATATCAATTTATTTGATCTTTGATTAGTATGCATGATTCTAGGTTATGGTTTATTCCTGTATTAAGAATCAAGAACAAAATCACATTCCACATGCTATTCTTATGTATTTAATTCAACAAGTGGTATCGTAGCTGTATCATACCGATCATTTGATTAATAAGTTAGTATTTTTGGGTGCTAATTTGATTATACTGTATTTCTTTGAAATATATATATATATATATATATTTTGGGAACCCAATTTATGCAAAATTCAATAATTTTGTTTTCGCTGAAATCGGGATGTATGGGTTTCGACACATAATGTGTTTTTCGGGGTTGCTTTGAGTGAGATTTGTATGATTATTGCGGTTAAAATCTGGCATATTATAGAATTAAACCCATGAATGCCTTAATCCGAAATTTTTCTACAAAATTGGCAACTGTGATTTGTTCCCAACAAGAGATGAGAAAACCTAACTTGAATTGTCGAACCACGGACTAAGCATTTCCAATACAAAGTCGGGCTTATCGGCTATCAACGCCGCAAGGTTGAAGACGATTCAACGTTATGCAAGACGCATGATTATCATTATTATTATTTCATAACGTCTTCATTAAAGTAATTTAATTAATTACAATTGAATTACCATTATTTTCATAACGCCTAATTGAATTACCACTATTATTTTCATAACGCTTCCAATTGAATTATCATTTCCATAACGCCTAATTCAATTATGATGAAGTATGATATGTTTATTTATTTTGTGAATTAATTTTTTAAATTAATATGTTACCAAAGTAACCGCACTTAATTAAATTAATTTTATAATAATAACTTTCATATCTTATGCTAAAGTAGTCACCTAAATGATGATTATTTATGCCGTATAGGGTAATAATATTCTAAATGTGAGACAAATAAAGTTTTTTAACATGCACATTATGTCATTCAAAGAAAGGCAGCAATGTTTAATATTATAATATTGTCTACATTTAGTGCTATAATTGAGAGTATAGTTTCAAATTGTTTTTACGTCAGACTAAATACAATGTTGTGCTTGGTATCTTATTAAGGGGCCCATGTGTATATATATTTTGTGCTTTAATATATACGTGTGTAATATTAATGTGAGCATTTTGTGTTTATTTTCAGTATCTACTATGCTTATTTACGCGATATCGGTAGCATTCCTAAAAACAACAAGCACATTAGTTCTGAAGTTAATTTGGCTTTAGTGGTGACACTTGGTGGATAGATACAGGGAGCCACTACTCACATAAGTGTCACTATATGACTTGCCACTCGGTATTGCCCGATTGATGGTGAAAGATACATCTATACGGAAATGTGGCTGTCGCTGGCCTTTACTGTTAGGACATTCAGCTTATGTTAGACTCAAAGTTATTTTAATTTTGGAAAACACATTTATTGTACCCCGTCATTTTAGAGCGAATTTGATTATGTTTCATGTTTGGACAAATCAGGTTATCCTTTGTTCATTTAGGAAATGAAACATTTAGTCTTTCAAAATTCTAAAGTTATTGGAAGCCCGGTAGTCCTATTAATAAGCTATTTAAATTAAATATCTGAAGTCAATTTGAGATTTAATAATGAATGCAACCATTATTGGATCAAAGCGCAAAATTAAACCAAAGTGAAAGAAATCACTTGATGTTATAGCAAGTGTATGGGACATATTTCCAAACAATTGAAAGGCTAATAACTTAGGAATTCTTGATTAAGCCCAGCGTATCCAGATTTTGACGTATGTGTGGAATTGCATTAAAGGAAAATGACTATGAAAAGAAAAACTGAGGTGCAAATCGGTGTAATGTCTTAAGAGTTGATACATACGGATATATATGTGGACCATTCGACTTCTTGGAATGGGCACACATACTTTATCACATTTATAGACGATTACTCACGATATGGTTATTTTATTGCCTAATACATGAAAAGGCACAAGCCCTAGAAGTGTTCAAAATTTTCAAAGCCGAGGTTGAAAATCAACTAGGCAAGAAAATTAAAGCCATCAAATCTGACCATGGAGGGGAATATTACGGTAGATATGATGGATCATGTGAACAATGACAGAGGCCTTTTGCCCGAATACCTTACGAATGCGACATTTTACCTCGCCCACCATGCCGGAACTCCAGGAGTCAAAATGGTGTAGGCGGAAACATGATAGAACCTTAAAGACATGGTAAAAATTATGATTAGTCATTCTTCTCTACCTAATTCATTATGAGGTGAGGCATTAAGACCCGCGATTTATATACTCAATAGAGTTCCCGATAAACGATTAACAAAACCCAGCATTATAGGTTATCATTGAAACATTTATTTTGTAGGATACCTTTGAGAGGTCTAAAGGGTATAAGTTTATGACCCTTCAAGTAGGTCCTTCTTTGGGACGGGTAATGCGAGTTTATTGAGGATAGTGGGAGCACTCAAGTTAAGGAGGTCATTTTTGAGGAGGTATGTAAAATGCTCGACCACGAGCTACTAGTAGAAGCTGACCAGTGACAATCGGTACCCATTCCTATTATTGTGCCAAGTGTTGTGGTAAATGATGACATTCCTGTGCAACTTCCAATACAATTGGAGGCTCCACCCACTAGATTTGAGGAACCACATCAAGAAATAGTGGAAGAACCTCAACAGCCTCAACCTGAAGTGCCATTAAGGCGGTCCACTAGAGAAAGGAGAAAGGCAATTTTAGATGACTATGTAGTCTTTCTTCGAGGGCATGAAGTTTGTCTAGTTCGGAGGGCGATCGTGCGTAAATCAAGCCAAGCAGTGCACCAATTCAGAAAGTAGTTGCAGCTATGCAAGAGGAATGAAGTCCATGAAGGTAATGGCGTTTGGGATCTCGTCGAGATTGCCTAAAGGTATAAAACCAATTGGTTGTAAATGGATATTCAAAACCAAGCGGGATTCAAAGGCAGTAATCGAGGAGATATGAGCACGCCTAGTCGCAAGGGATTTACCCAGGAAGGCATAGATTATAAGGGACGCTTGCCGGTTGACCGAAAGACTCATTCAAATTATAATGGCACTTGGCTCATTATGATCCTAGGCTGCACCAAATGGACGTAAGACGACTTTCCTCAATGGAACATTGATGAAACTATATACATGGTGCAACCGAGAACTTTGAGTTAGGAAACCCAAAGCACCTAGTATGTAGACTCAAGAATTCCATTTATGGTTTAAGCGGGCATCCAGGTCGATGAATGGGAGATTTGATAAGGTGATTTCTTCATATGGTTTCAAGGAGAACATTGTCGATCAATGCATATATCTTAAGTTCAGTGGGAGCAAGTTTGTTATATTGGTGCTCTATGTGGATGACATTCTGCTAGCAAGCAATGATGTAAGTCTATTGCATGACACCAAAAAGGAGTTCTTATCAGGTCATTTTGAAATGAAAGACGGTGATGCATCATTTGTTTTGGGTATACAAATCCACGCAGGATCGTTCAAGATGTATACTTGGCTTATCACAAAGGCCTATATATATCAATATAAGGTGGCAGAAAGGTTCAATATGCGGTGTGCACGGGTGATACATGGCAAGGGTGATAAATTCGACTTAGGTCGATGCCCCCGAAATTGAACGAGAGAAAGAATTGAGAACTACTTATTAGAGTGCGCAATGGGAGTCTTGTATGTATGCACAAGTGTGTGCAGCGTCGGATATAGCGTACATTGTGTGGGAATGTTAGGGGCGAGATATCTCAGTAATCCTAGTATGGATCACTGGAAAGCAACTAAGCAGTGATGAGGTATCTTGAGGAGAGACAAGCGGTCGTATGCTCACATATCGGCGAATCGATCATGGAGGTTGTGGGTACTCGGATGCGAGACTGCAGGATGTCAAGATAGTAAAAATGACCTCGGGCTACATCTTCATGTTGAGTAGGAGGGCTATTTCATGGAAAAGTGTCAAGCGGACACTAGTTGCCTCTTCAACCATGGAAGAATTTGAATTTATAGCACATGAGGCATCTAATCAAGGAATATGAACAACGAAACTTTATCCAAGGGCTTGATTATTGAGAGGCATTAACGAGTAACCGTTAATTGTGATAATAAAAACTGTAGAGTTATATTCTAAAAACAACCGGAGTTCATCAAAAAATCCAAAGCACAGTGACATTAAGTTTCTGGTTGTAAAGAGAGTTCGAGTGGTCAAGTGTCAGTGGACATACTAGTGCCGAACTCCGTGATTGCGAGACCCACTCACGAAGGCTTGCCACCTAAGGTGTTTCATGAGCATGTTGCTTTCGGATAGATTGTACTTAGTCTAGATGATATGGGAAGATGAGTGGGAGTTCATTTGGTTTCGTGTAATTATGTGATTGACACGCTATAGTTATTTCATTTATATGTACGTACATGCTATGATTATTTAATGAATTTACATTATGTTTCGGCCACTCTGTTGTGATGTCATGTTTTCTACTTCAGCACATTTTAGCGTATGGTATTGAAAATATGATACTAGACTTCATTTGAGTCATAAAGAGGACCTTTTTTGGAGATAGGCATACTGCCTATAGATCACATTTTATGTAATCTCGAGCCACACTATATTTGATCTATGTATTGATTGTCTTTGTTTGTTGACAAAGATAGGTCGATTCTGGCGTAAAAAGTAATAAAGGCCGCTTTGATCCCATTCTAGTACAATTAATGGACCAGATTGTTTAAAGTATTTCTGTGATTGGACAGTGTATATTTGCGCGCAACTTTAGTATTCAATCATGTACATATTCAGTAACACTTGTAGCTAGGAGTGGAAGATTGTTAGATTTCACTTTTAATGGGGTAGCAAGTGTTAAATTTTAATTTATGATTGTGCTGTCTATTCAGTAACAATAAAGTTAGTGATCTATTCCCAGTTGAATTAGGGTTCACAGAAATAATTATATAATTATTTCATTAATTATAAAATATGGAATTAATGTGGTTTCTTTATTTTAATATTTGTTTTGATGGGTCAATGACATTAAAGGGCAATTAAATAATTTGGCGGGGGTCCTTGGGTTTAAAACCTCACGGCACGTTATCTGTATTGTTGAGAGAGAGCGGATGAACTCTTGGGGTTTTACAATCAGGAAGACAAATACAGCCTCCATCGCGCAGGAGAGAACACATTCACTGCGTTGTCTAATTACGATGGATTCGGGTATGTCTTCTCTGATATTGGCTTGGCCCCGATCTTTGATTAGTATGCATGATTCTAGGGTTATGTGGTTTTATTCTGTATTTGGTGTAACAGTAACAAAAATCACATCTATGTGTTTATTCTTGTGTATTTAATCTAACAACCAGATCTTGGAAACTTGAGTTTTAGAGATGCACGTGTTCAAAGATTTTCTCCAAATTCAAGAAAGAAGATCCATGTGGACCAGTTGTAGCTGCTTCTGCCGTATGCTTCCACTCTACGGCTTTCTGCTTCATCTGCTTCCCTTTCTCTCCCTCCATCAACTCTCTCACAAGCTTTTCAACCTCATCCCTCTTAACATCACTGTCTATCTCCATTCCCACGCCCCACTCAGTGCAACAGTAACGGCAGTTGGTTTGCTGCTCCGCGAAAAAAGGCCAACTAATCATAGGCACTCCAGCGCTTAAACTTTCTATTATGGAACTCCAGCCGTTGTGTGTTAAGAAGCCACCAACGGCCGGGTGGCTAAGAACTTGCTCTTGGGGACACCAACCTGCTAGGAAACCCCTATCTTCGGTTTCCGCCACGAACTGTGGTGGCAAAATGGCCGACTCACTGGAGACAAGATCTGGCCTAAGTATCCAGAAGGTTTGATTGCTATTCGCAAGTCCCCAAGCAAACTCAATCAGTTGCAGGGGAGTCATGACTGTGATGCTCCCATAATTAACGTAAACAACCGAGGTGGGTTCTTTGGAATCCAGCCATTTGAGACACTCAGGCTCTTCTTTCCACAGATTTGATCCAATCAACTGTAGTTCACTATCTTGGATCTGATTTGAAAATAGCTGAAGAGGACCAATGGTGTAGATTGGGGGATACATGGGGGCAAGTTGGTATCAGAATATGACTTGCTCATGGTTTAAGGATTCAAAGAAGAATGATTTAGGGTTTCGTGGCTCTGATACCAACTTGTAAAACAAAGAAGAATATTTTTATTCATAATAATTTTGTATCTTTACATGTACATATTTATAGAGATAGTAGAGATCCTACAATCAAGCTATTCCTATAATTAAGTTATTTGTCTAACAGAAAAATATATCTAAACTAGGAAAGAATATAATAGTTTCCTATAATCAAGTTACTTGCCTAACAAAGAAGAATATTAATAATAAAGAATTACAATAGAGAATCTGACTATTAATCCAATATCGCATCACTCCCTCTCAAGTTGGTGCATAGATGTCATACATGCCCAACTTGCCCAAAAAACTTTGAGAACACTCGACTTGAAGCAACTTTGGTGAGGATATCAGCCAATTGATCTTAGGATCGAATCTTAGGCAACTTGACAATTTTCTCATCCAATTTCTCCTTAATGAAGAATCTGTCTACCTCCACATGCTTTGTACGATCATGTCGTACCGGATTATGAGCAATATCACATGTTGCTTTATTGTCACACTAAAAAGTAGAATCGGTTACTGAGCAAAATAACCCAAATTCATCGATAGAAGTCTTAGCCACAATGCTTCACATATTCCAAGTGTCATATCCTAAGTCAGCCTCTGTAGCGGCAGGCATTGCAACGACATGATACGCTTCTTGCTTCTCTTATGCGAGATTACTTACAAGGTGAATATCGAGAAGTAGATGCGATACGTCATCTATTTAACCAGCCCGATCAAGCATGACCTTATGCATCCACACTTTGACAATCACATTTTTAGTGAACAAAATGCCCTTTCCGGGGCTTGGACTCTAGATACCTTAAATATAAGCGTATTCATTTGTTGTTCTCGAGTTATGCATAAAGCGGCTATGATACTGATGGCGAATGCGGCCTAGTGGTGGGCTAAATAAATCAATCTTCAACGAGCCTCTGATATCTCCCTTTATCAACGGGTTTGATTAGCCTCGACACATACTTCAATCCCAACTTCTTCTCTTGGTGAATTAAATTTGGTTGACATGCGACAATGCCGGTTCTGCAGAATCTAAAGCGTATTTTTGCTGAGACAAAGAAAATCCTTTATCATATCGGGAGACACTTAGATCCAAGAAAATATTTCAAGTGACCCGAGGTCTTTCATTTCGAATTAAACCCGACAAGTAACTTTCAGTAGACCTTCCTTTCATCGGGGTCATTTCTGTAACCACCATGTCATCCAGCATACACAATAAAGGCAGTGGTCTTACCATGCTGTTTTTTCAAGAATAAAGTGTGGTCTGAATTACTTTGATGGTAGCCAAAAGACCTCATGGACTTCGTGAACCTTTCAAACCATGCTCTCGGATAGGGGTGCTAATGATGCAAGTCGAGTTCGAGTTCAACTGAGCTCGAGTCAAGTCGTTAGCATTTCGAGTCGAGTTTGAGCTCAAGTCGAGCTTTGATCGAGTTTTGATCGAGTCGAGTCCGAGTAGCTCACGAGTTGTCTCGTTTCATTAGCACCCCTAATTATTATATATCCAACTTTAGGAGAATCGATGTATGAAATATATATATATATATATATATTTATCACGTTTATAATACTAACTTATTAATATAATTTATAGAATAATATCCTATTCTCTTACATCTTTTCTTTAAAAAATTAATTATTTTTAAAATAAATATTTATAACTAAATAAATAATAAAAATATATGATTGTTTAAGAATAAAAAAATAGAGATATATTATTTATGTCATCCCACAAGTAGAGATATAAAATTAAAAAAACTTTTAAAATTTATATACAAAATATTGAGTTTCATGAGTTTTAGTCGGGATTACGAGTTTGCTTCGACTAAGCTAGTTAACATTTCGAGTCGGGCTCGGGCTCAGTCGAGCTCACACGGTCGGTTGATCGAGGTTTTGACTGAGTCAGTCCAGTAGCTGTGAGTTGTCTCGTCTCATTAGCACCCCTACTCTCGGAGATTGTTTTAGCCCATACAACAATTTCTTTAATTTGTACACTTTACGTGATGCATACGGTATCATGCCCTGATTGTGAATCATGTACACTTCTTTGGACAACTCGCCATGCAGAAAGGCGTTTTTCACATCAAATTGTTGCAATGGCCAATCCAAGCTTGCAGCTAGAGACAATAAGACTCGAACTATATTGATTTTAGCTACATGTGTAGATGTATCTGTATAATCAATTCCATAGGTTTGGGTGTACCCTTTTGCTACCAATCTTGCTTTAAAACGTTAAATTGTACCATCTGCTTTGTGCTTCACAGTATAAACCCACTGACATCCAACTGGTTTCTTCCCTGGAGGACAATCAATAAGTTCCCAAGTTTCATTCTTAACGGGGGATTTCATCTCTTCATTCCTTAGCATCTTTCCACCTTGGGCTAGCTAAGGCTTCACACTTTGTGTTAGAGGTCGATCACGATAGATAATTGATTTACAAAATGACTTATTTACAGTTCGGACAAGCGATGGTTAGACACATAATGACTCATGCGATATTTAACTTTACTAGAAAGTTTGGGTTCATAAGTGGGTTTGGGAATACCTCTGGTTTGATGCGGTGGTAGTTGTTTTCTTGGTGGTTCAGACACTAGAGCAGGACCATCCTCAGCAGGCAATTGGTTTGGTGTATCAGTTGGTACGTAGTGCGAGGGTCGGATGGGAGGTTGATCCTGACTTCATTAATGCAGGTCTTCATCCGCGTTCATCACCACTTTGTGGTCCAAATTTATACCGCTCAAATCCAATTCACCAGCATTCTCATTACCAAGTTCAGCGTTCCTTTTCATTTCCCATTCAGATTGTTACCAAGTTCAGAGAGTTCCCCTTCTATAGAGATCAGAAAATCATAGTCTAGAGCTTGAACTTCTTCCAGGTGCTCCCCTTGAAGTTTAGGCTCAGAGGAAAAATACATTGAGTCTTCATGAAAAACTACATCCATTGTAACAAACATTCGTTTGCTTGGAGACTGATAGCATCGGTACCCCTTTTGATAAGCAGCATACCCTAAAAAGACACATCGCAATGCTCGAGGTGTCAACATTTGCGTTGAGCTTATGAGGATATACCAAAATGCTAATAACCAAAGACATGAGGAGGTAAGTTTGGGTGAGCTTGACGGCAGAATTGCTTCAATGAGGCACGGGATGGTGTCCGGAAATCAATAGTGCTGAAAGGTACTCGGTTGATCAAATATCTTCACGAGAGGTAAGTGCGTTATCTGATAGGATAAAGGCATATGCGCTACATCAGTGAAACACGAGACAGCCTCTCCAGCAGTGACGATTTTCCGCTCGCCACCCCATTACGTTGAGTGTATCGAACGAAGTAGTTTGATGGTCGTTCCATGGGCTTCCAAATACCGCTTCAATTCAAAACTCAAATATTCACCTCCATTGTCACTACGGAGAACCTGAACCTATGCATTGTACTGACTACAAACCATTTTATGAAAATTTTGAAATAACAATTTTACTTCACTTTTGGACTTCATCAAACATACCCAAGTCATCTTGGTACAATCATCAATAAAAGTAACAAACCAACGCGATCCATCCAAAGTAGCAAATTTAGATGGGCTCGAACATCGAGAATGTATGATCATAAAGGCGGACTTTTATTCAAGGTTAATGGAAACAAAGCACGATGGCTTTTTGCAAGTTCACAAACATCACATTTGAAACTAGAGACATCAAAGTTTGCAAATAAACTAGGAAATAATTTCTTCATGTAACCAAAAGAAGCATGCCCCAGACGTCGATGCCATAAACATATCTCATATTTCCTTTTTTTTTTCTTTCAGAACCCCTAATCTTTAAAGCTTGACACAAATCAATTGAACTTTTAGACACCAAGTCCAAGTAATACAGCTTCCCTGGCCTAACACCACAACTAATTGCCTGCCTTGTCTGGATGTCCTTAAATACACAAAATTCAGGCCAAAAAATGACAACCTGAAAATAAGGCGTGGTTATTTGGCCCACGACAAAGATTATAATTCAAAGAGGGAACAGCTAGAAACATAATCTAAATTCAAGGTGTTAGTGAGGAATGAGGGATCCTTCCACCGATAATCGAGATTGAGGTACCATTGAAGTGAGTGGAAATAGAGATTTGAGAAGATTTAAGAGTGAAACATGTGCAGAATCAAATGTCATATGATCGTAGCAGGAATCAATTATCCATGCACTATTAAGAAACATAAGTGTAGAAATATTTAAAATACTTACCACCATTACCTGCTTCAACTGTAATGCAGAGGACTTTTCATCGCTAATAATCCTCTATCTTTGTTTCAACAATTGCAGCGGTAGGAGCCTTTGGCAAGGAATTCTTCTTGAGGGAATCACAGCTATGATCCCCACCATTAGGATATCCTGAGTTCATAGCATCGACTTTTTGTATGACCGGTTTGATCACGGTGAGTGCATTTGCATGATTTGTCGCCACCATTAGCGATCTTAGGATGGACCAGTTAGTGCTTCCAGTGCTATTTTGAACCACATTTTGTCTGGTTTTGAGTACTTTTGTGTGCTAATCGGCATAATAACAATTGGCACATTAGGTCCCTACTATGCTCTTGATCGCATTTGTGGCAAATTTTGCGGTTACAAGCTATTTATGCCAAAATTGTTGAGTCAATCAGTGAAGAATTCGAGGCAAAACTCAACATTGCGAGATCAGGAGACCCAGAAAGAAAGAGCGAAAATGCCAAGAAATTTGACGGGGGTGCAAAATTACCGCAACCTGTAAATTTTGCGACTGCACCGTTCATCCTACAGAATTTTCATCCTGCGCACTATTCATGCCTCCTACACACTGTTCACTTCTCACACACTATTCCTGCTGCCCGTTTAAAGTTTTACTTTTTGTTCATCTTTTTTATTTCTTCCCATTTTGTCCTTGTAACAGTTAATTGCTTTTGTTGATTTTGGTAATTTTGCTTGTCTTGGTGGCTATATAAGCCAATTATTGTACACACTATAGCATGAGACTTTTTCAGTGGGCCAAACTTTTCAGCGCGAAGGGCTCCAATTTACCATTACTCTTCTTCTCTCCCATTTTCTCTCATTTTTCTTGCTTCTTGGTTCTGCGGATAATGGCTGAGTGGTTGTTAAAATCCTCGAATCCTTGAAGAGGAGGGCTACTGGAGTACTAGTTTTGAGGTAAAATGATTGTTCTCTGTATTTAATCTGGCATTTATGGGTATTTATGTCTGCTTCTCACGTAGGCTTAAATCTCTTAAATATACCACGATTAACTTTGTATTTGGCAAGCTTTTTGGGTTCGGTGGATCTTTGTGCTAGATCATTTTGATATCTGTGGTGCCCTCTATTAATTCTTGTAGGGTAGGTTTAGGAGGTGTGTTCTCAGCATGCAGGAGCATTTATGCTCATTAAATGCCATTTTTCAAGGGAAAATTATAGGGTTTAGTTTTTAAAAGCTAAATGAAGATCTAGCTTGAGGAAATGACTATAGGTCACCCTCCTTTACTTAAGGAAAAGGACGAGAACTATGTTTACCGTACGACCTCAAACCCGGTGGCTGATACTTGAGGAATTCTTTTCTTATTTTATTTCGTTTTATTTTCGGTTCCAAACATTCCTCCTTTGTTTCTGAAACCCTAAATCCAAAGTGAAATTCTCCATTTTGAATAACTGCAAATCATTTTGTACAAAGAAAACCCATCCCTGAGTTCGACCTTAGAACCCTTTATCTACTTGATAGCTTTGCCTTTCTGGCTGATGAGAAGGAGGCCCCAGATTATAAATTTTGTTTGATTCGGAACACCTATTGTGCTTGCAGATGAAATGGATTGACCTTTTTGGCTCTTTGCTGGTGTTGAGGGGACCAGTTTTGATTAGACCGGTTCCAAGTCACCATGGCTGAAGCTTTAGAATTTTCCAGTTGTCCGTTCATCACCCCGCGTCGAACATCTTCGCGGTGAACTAGGGCATAACACTCTTCTAATTCAGGGATAGGATCCTTCCTTAAGATTTCACAGCGCCTTTCAAAATCACCCTCCCAATCAGCGAAAAGATATGCACCATTTGTCGCTGAAGCAATTTCTGATAGGATGCAATATCTGTCTCATCCACCATGACCACTTTATCACGATGATCCAACTCACTGAAGATTTCAATCAGTTCTCCATAATATATAGAGAGTGGTCTGCCATTTTGTTTGGCAAAGAAAGCCCTTTGGTTGAGTATTATGTTATGATACCATCCGCTATCATAAAGGCTTTAGACATAGCTTTCCAAATATACCGTCGCGGTGAGTAAGCGAATGTAATAAACCGTAATCTCGGGGGCATGGAAACGTCAGCGGCCGTCTTTTGACGATGCGATTGTGCGGTCACCACTTCCGCCAACTTCATCTTTCTCCTTAGGTGGCGAAGTGCCACGAATGAAGGAGAGTTTCTCCTTCTCGGCCCGATTTGCATACAACATTTGAGACCACGGATATAGTTGGTCTCATTCAATACAATTCCCCGAATTGAATGATGAACGCCGTGTTGAATAATGATGGGGAGTAGATTTGGTGACGAGATGTTGAATCCGACTTGCTCATGGGTTAAGGATTCAAAGAAGAATTATTTAGGATTTCGTGGCTCTGATACCAACTTGTAAAACAGAGAAGAATATTATTTTTTCATAATAATTCTGTATCTTTACATGTACATATTTATAGAGATAGTAGAGATCCTACAATCAAGTTATTCCTATAATTAAGTTATTTGTCTAACAAAGAAATATCTCTAAACTAGGAAAAAATATAATAGTTTCCTATAATTAAGTTACTTGCCTAACAAAGAAGAATAGTAATAGGAAAGAATTACATTAGAGAATCTTTGACTATTAATCTAATATCGCAACAATATATGTGGGCAATTGCATCCAAAACCTCCTGCTCTAAGACGTATTGAAAATTATGGCAGAACCCTTGCGAGCTCTTTCAAGCTGACCCACGGCAAACCCCAGCATGACATCATCTGGATCGGTAGCACGGATGAAGCTCGGCGTGTCCTTCAAATGGATACTTTTCATGCCCGGTATCCAATCAATAACCGTGTCCAAATACCCATTTGTTAGATAACTCTCATTTGCAAAGAAAAATGAAACATCTGAATCGGCGGGGAAATAGAATTTGGAAAAAACTTTCTTCAAATTAGGACTTGGGATAATACCTTTGAGTGGTGTAAATCCCTTGTCGATGAGATTGTGATAGTGCACATAGCCCATGAAGCCAGAAGCACTAGCTGTCCATAAAAGGAGGTCGGGGATGCCCAGTTCTTGAGCAGCGTCTAAAGTGAAGCTCATGATGGCGTCGGAAAATATGCAAGTGACGGGAGGACCACCGTTGTCGTTGAGCTTGGCTAGAAGACGTCTAAAGGGAGCCCAAGCAGTTTTCCCTGGTGGATGCACAGAGGGAAGGGATATCTTGGGTAGCGTCCACATCGGACGGCGGGAGACCATCGGGAATGGTTTCGAACTGAAAGGAGGGGAGACCATCGAGGGAGTTAGGGCCCTGGGCCTTGATTAAGCGTTTGTGGTTGAACTCTGTGTTGACAAAGGTGATATGAAACCCTCCGGAATGGAGAAGCTTTGCTAGCTTTAGGCTATCAAATAAATGTGAATTATAGGCTATCAAATAAAGTTAGGCTAATTAAAGTGATTAATTTAAGTTTTGAGGCCTTAATTAATATATTATAAAGTGTGGGCATCAATGTGTAGAATGGCGTAATTTCTATTATTTTTATGATGGGTTCGGCGAAATTACGAACAATAAATGTTGTTCATTATCGAGACCTGATTGGTTATAAATAGGGGAGTCGTGAATTTTGAGATCACACAAAGTTTTTCTTTCTTGGTCTCATTTGTCGAGGAGGAGAGAAATGATAAACGAGAAGAAAGCCCAGTGTAGATTTGGAATATCATAAAGCGCCAGTTGATTTAGATCGGAAGATCGTAAAGCACTCGAGACTCGTATTCGGATCTGGAAGATCGTAAAGTTTTCGGACTTCGGTTAAAATATCTCAATATTTTGTTATGGATTCAGGTTAGCTTCCGCAAATCCTGTATTTTGATTCTTGATGATTCAATATGAATGTTCATATTTGTGTGATGGTTTTCACATATTTTTTTTAAATCTCTCATTTGGTATCAAAGCGGTTTCATGTTGAATTGTTGAGAATATGTTAGAAAAGGATTTTTTATTTTGGGGCCAAAAATATTTATTTATTAATTTTTTCCCCTTGATCATTTGTAAATGCTCAACGGGATTCTTGTCCCTAAGGACAATTAGCAAGTGAATACCAAGCTACGGCAGGCGTGGGAGACTATTGGTTGAAGGATGTTCCTCCCAGGAAGAGGAGAAATGAGCGTTAGTGCACTGAGTGAATGCGAACTACGCTGAAGCGTGGGATTGGTTCAAAGATGTTCGCCACTTGGAAGAAGAGAACCTGAATGAGCATTGGTCTTACTTTTGAGGTACATGATAATAATAATAATAATAATAGTGAAAGCCAACTGGATGTTTTAGTTGGTGATTTAAATATAAATATGTTATCGTTACAGTGTATTTACGAAAAATTTACATTCAAATAGGTGTTTATATATATATTTTGAAATAAAGTTAAAATTAACACAATATGTCACCAAAGTGACCACTTTTGTGCAAATTAATTTTATTTCAAAATATAACAAGACCATGTACCTGTAACTTATGTGAATGATAATTGGCCTAAGGAAAATTAATATTTAACGAACCATATACACTGTGGTAATAAACGCTTGATAATTATTTGGTTTTTACATATGAATAATAAATTAGCTGAAGGAAGATTTATCATTCGATATGTTCTTATTATCAGTATTTGATTACTACACGAAGATATCACTTACAAGTTAATATTTTTATCAAAAAGATAAAATATTAATAGAGTGTCAAATATCTTGAGATGAGGTTTGCGCTTTATTTGAATTTATTTTGTTTATCTTATATGAGTTTGTTTTGCTTGTTTATTGTTCTCTGATTCGGCTACTAGTTACTGCTTCTAACATTGTACCCGACATTAATTCTATTCCTATGCTAAATGGCACAAAAACTTCAAGGCGTGGCATGAGAACCTCCAAATAGTTAAATTGTCATGGATACAGACCTTGCGTTAAGAGTTCTTTCACTACACCGCTACGTGAAAGTTCCTCACGATGAAAGAGGGATATTGAAAGGTAAGGATAAATTCAAATGTCGCATGTGTTTGATGATCATTAAGAGAGGCAGATTCAGGCTTGGCTGAGGCTGATATCGAAGCTTGATAAAGACAACGAAGAGTTCACAGAGAAATTAAGAATAGATTTGTAAAGAATGAAAATTACGAAACAAGTACACTTTTGGAAAATCTCATCTCAATGAGATATAAAGGTAATGGGAACATTAGGGATTACATTATGGAAATGTCTCATCTTGCTTCAAAGTTAAGAGCACATAAACTTGATCTCTCTGAGGATTTGCTTGTGCATTTGGTTTTGATATCTCTTCCCACACAATTCAATCAATTTAAGGTGAGCTACAACTGCCAAAAGGAGACTTAGTCTCTTAATGAGCTCATCTCACATTGTGTGCAAGAGGAAAGTTGAAGCAAGAAAGATAGAAAGTGCTCATTTGACTAGTACTTCCAGGATAAAAGGGAAGAAAAGAAGAATGATAAAGAAGTTCGCGAGGAGGTTCCATATCAAAAGAAACAACATAAAGAAAAAAGGGTTGATGGTTGTTTCTTCTGTGGAGCTGTGGGACATAAGAAGAAGCAATGTACCAACTATCATGCTTGGCGTGCAAAGAAAGGTACACTTCTTAATCTAGTTTGTTCTAAGGTTAATTTGACTTCGGTACCTAAACACACTTGGTGGATAGATTCTGGTGCAACCACTCATATCAGTGTGTTCATATAGGGTTGCCTGAGTTGTCGAAAGTCAAATGAGGGTGAAAGATACATCTTTGTAGGCGATGGCAAGAAGGTCGAAGTTGAGGCAATTGGGACATTTAGGTTATTATTAAAATCTGGTACTTATTTGGATTTGAATGAGACATATGTTGTACCATCCTTTCGACGGAATTTGGTTTCTATTTCCATATAGGACAAATTTGGTTATACTTGTTCTTTTGGAAATAATAAATTTAGTCTTTTTCATGATTCAAATTTGGTTGGTACTGGTTCTTTATCTTATGTAGATTACCTTTACTTATGCTTGTCTGATTTAGTTCATATCATGAAACCTTGCAATTAAGCAACGAGAAGGTGTTAAAAGAAAATTAACTTAGATGAGAATTCCTCATCATTATGGCATAAGAGATTGAGTCACATCTCGAAGGAGGAGGTGAAGAAGGCTTGTCGGATAGGATTCTAGATTCCCTTGATTTTGCGAATTTTGAAATTTGCTGAAGTGCATAAGGAAAACGGCAAAACCTGAGGAGATTTGGTGCGAAGCGAGTTTACCAAATGTCTTCTGAAGCCCGATACATACAGATATTTGTGGGCCATTTCCTCTGGTTTCATGGAATGACCAACAATATTTTATCACGTTCTGAGACAATTTTCATGTTAGCGTGCCTCTCATTCATGAAAAGTCCCAATCAACTGGAAGTGTTCAAATGGGTCCAAGTTGAGTTGAAAATCAGCTCGATAAAAGGGGATTAAAAAGCGTCGAATCGGCCGTGGTGGTGGTGAATACTATAAGAAAGTATGGTTGGGTGAACAACGTCTGGACAATTTACTAAATTCCTAGAGGAGTGCGGTATCGTCCGGTGACTACCATGCTAGGTTCTCAAGCATGAATGAGTGTTGCTGAAGGCGAAGCAGGCGGCTCAAAGACATGGTAAAGTATGATTAGTCATTCTTGCAATGTCACTTTCTGAGGTGAAACACATTGGGTGCGACATATATCCTTATGAGTACTGACTAATATTTGCTAAAACCCCTTATGAACTTTGGACTGGCAAGAAGCCTAGTCTAAAACACTTACACATTTGGGGATGTCCAGCTCAAGCAAGGCCTTACAGGCCACATGAAAAGAAATTGGATTCAAGAACGGTTAGTTGCTATTTTATTGGATACTCTGAAAGATCCAGGGGTTACAAATTCTATGATCCTACTACTAAATCAGTTTTTGAGGCGAGTACTCGGTTCTTTGAGGATGTTGAGTTTGATGGGGAGATAAGGATAAGTTTTTTTTTTTTTTAAGAGGAATATGTTGATATTCCCACGGCTGTCATTGACAGCTGATCAGGCTCATACGACATTGTTGATAAGCAGTCCAAATCAAGCGATATCCAGAACCTCCCGTTCGGAAGAACAAGCTCTACCTCCTCGAAACCTACGCCATTAAGAAGATCCACTAGAGAAAGGAGAAGTGCACATTGCCGGATGATTTACATTGTATTTCTTGAGAACATGAGTTTGACATTGGTTGGGGCGGAAGATGATCGATGCTTCCAGCCGAAGCCTGGGAAAGTTCTAAATCTGAGAGTGGGTTGGTGCCATGAATGAAGAGATCAAGTCCATGAAGGACAATGCGTTTGGGATCTTGTCCCATTGCTGAGAAGGTGTGAAACCCATTGGTTGCAAATGGATATTTAAAACCAGAGGATTCGAAAGGTGGCGTGGAAAGATCACAAAGCTCGTCTTGTCTTCAAGGTTATACCGAGAAAGGAAGGCATCGATTATAAGAGACTTTCTCTCCGGTTTCATTGAAAGACTCTTTTAGGACAATAATGGCACTTATGGCTCACTTTGACCTTGAGCTTCATTAGATGGATGTTAAGACTGCATTTCTCAATGGTGACATTGATGAAACAATCTATATGAATTGCAACATAAAATTTTAATGTCGGGAGATACAAGAGGATAGTTTATGATTAAGAAATCTATCTATGGGCTTAAGCAAGCTTCTTGTCAATGGTATTACAAGTTTCATCAAGTTATCATTTCGTCTGGTTTTGAGATGAATATGGTTGATACTGTATATACCATAAGTTTAGTGGGAGTAGCATCTTACTTGGTTTATATGTTGATGACATATTGCCTTTACCTACTTGATATAGACATGTTGCATGAAACCCCGAGATTTCTATCAAAAGAAATTTGAGATGAAATATCTTGGTGATGCTTCTTTATGCTAGGTATACGAATACAGGGATCGATCTCGGGGAATACTTGGTTTATCCTGAAAGAGCTATATTGAGAAAATTCTTAAAAGGTTGTGCATGATTTTAAACCGGGTGACACCCATGATAAGGAACAAATTTAGTCTCGGTCGATACTGATCATTTTTGAATTCAAGAATGCCGACGGGTTCTTATGCGTTAGCAATACGGAAGTCGATGGCAATGCTCAAGTATGTACCCAGCGTCGGATATTGCGTACATTGTTGGCATGTTTGGCAGATATTTAAGCAATCTTGGAAAGGATCATTGGATAGCCGACGGCGTGTCACCAGGTACTACGAGAGAACAAAAATTTACATGCTCAACATCGAAAGTTAGATCGAGTTAAGTCATTAGATATTCTTATCGATTTTGCTGGATGCAGATAGCATGAAATCCACTTGAGGCTATATCTACTTACTTGCTTGAAGGTGTTATATCCTTGGAAGAGTGTTAAGCGGTCTATTGTAGCTTCTTCCACCATGGCGGTGAGTTGTAACAGTATGAGACATCCGATCATGGAATGGTTCGCGAAATTTTGTCACGGGGCTACGTATTATGGATGGCATTGAAAGACCACTTAAGTTATTTTGTGACAATAAATCAGCGATCTCTTATATTCAAACAACAACCGAGGAGTTCGATAAAGTCCAAAATTTATAGACGTAAATTCTAGTTGTCAAAAGAAAGGGTTGGGAGTGGACTTATATCTATAGAGCACATTAGGACAAGAAGCTCTAAGGTGCGGATCCCACTTGCGACTGAGGATTACGCGAGGTCTTTCATGAGCTGCTTGCTCATATAGGTGTGGTTTCTCTTCAGGATGTGTCGTTTTAGTGGGAGTTTGTATTTTAGATGCTTTTTAGAGTTATGGATATTATGGATTTTAAGGTTATTTACTGCAATAAAGTATTCAGTTTTCATTCATTTTGATTTTGTATGGTTTGATCTCATTAAGGTTTAAGTAAGACCAGTTGGAAATAGGCATGTTGAGATCACATTACATGAAATTTTCATGCTACACATCCACACTTGATCTTTGCCATTAGTTACATTGATATATGTGATCATTGATGAGTCCTAATTCACGAAATATGTAGCAACTTGATCGCTTTGTTATATTGGTGGTTAATGAGCAAGATTGTTAATGTATATAAAGTTTTGATAGCAAAACTCATGAGCTCATAAAGTATAATTCACGTTTATAAAGTTACATATATAGCCCAAGTGAGAGATTATTGGAGTAAAATCGAATATATGAGCTGATATATTAAATAAATGTGAATTATAGGCTATCAAATAAAGTTAGGCTAATTAAAGTGATTAATTTAAGTTTTGGGGCCTTAATTAATATATTATAAAGTGTGAGCATCAGTTTGGCCAAAGACCAAAGCGTATTTCTATTTTTATGGTAGGTTCGTAGAAATTACGATGATAATATTTGTTCGTATCTGAGCCGCGATTGGTTATAAATAGAAATTAAATGGTCACTGAGTGCATGTGTTTTTAACTATTACGATTCGGGTACATCGAGAGAGAAATATTATATAGAAAACTAGTGTAGATACGGAAGATCGTAAAGCGCCAGTTGATTGATTTGAAAGATCCATAAAGTTTGACTGTATTGAATATCACCGATATTTTGTTATGAATTCGAATTATCTTCAAGTAAATCCTGTATTTTGATTATTGATGATTCAATATGAATGTTCATATTTGTGTGATGGTTTTCACTTTTTTTTTTTTTAAATCTCTCATGATGTGCCCCTGAGCAGGGTATGGGATGCAGACTGCATGAGGCTTCTCCACTGAACCCATTTTTGCACACCAGGATTGGATGCCCTCCCCATACATCGATCTTCTCCAATTTTATAGAGCTTTTCAGCGACTACAGGCACTTAAGCTGTTCTTTAAAAAAAAAAAAAAGCCACAAACGTTTAATAATACTAATTTTCAAATTTATGAAGCAAAAGTCTTATCTGTCAATTTAAAATTAACTTTTTGTTTTTCCATGCATACAAAAATAAACAAATCTGTAATTAAGAATTATGTTGACAATTATTTAAACATAACATGTTGTGATAAGGAAAAAACAGAAGACATTATTATCGAAGGTTTGTTTGTTTGTATTTTTTTAAAGTAAACCTATAACAGCGTTTAAACGGTTGTCAAAAAAACAGTTAAATGCTGATATATAATAATTTTTAAAGGCAAATTTTCTAACATCTCTTAGAAACCTTTCATTTGTTAAAAGGATGTTGAATTTGCTTATTTAATTACATGATCAGAGCTGGAAACATTTTGCACATTCTTTGCTGCAATAGCGTCACCTACACTTCTTACTTCCAGTCATTGTTGACAGGAAGGTTTCTAATTTATGCAGTACCCTTGATGGAAACATTACTATTTTTAGCTGGCTACAATCTGTTTTTAATTTCTTATTATTCTTTTTTTTTTTAAAAAGCCTGCACGAGAGCCTGGGACATAAGCCTTGTTTTTTATTTTTTTTATTTTTGTAGCAATTTAGTGACTGCTATTCATGAAAGGTACTAGAAAGAGGGCCATAGGATCGAGCCTTGAGCCTCTTCCATCTTCTTAAGGGAATAAATGAACCATCTATATATGTATATGACCATCTGCTGCCCTAGTTAAAATATTTGGAGGGCATATTTTTCCCATATTAATCTGACTTTGCTTATATTTGCCGGTGTTTTGTGTCAAAATTAAAGGATTTAATCTATTTGAAAAGATCGACAACTAAAAACCTCTAATATCATTGCTTTACGGAAGAAATCAAGAAGGATTGTGTCTAATCCGGGCTTGTTTTAAAAAAAAAAAAAACTATGATCACAACAAAGGTTTTCCAAATACCGTAGGATTGTATATATGAAATTAAAAAATGTTTTATCTCAAAGCTGTTATCAATTACTACCTTACCCTAAGCGCTCTTACAAAAACCGTACATGCAGAGCCTCACATTACCCAATCACCTCATCTCTCATTCCTTCACCCTCCCTCTTTATATATAAAAAAATTGCTCATAACTCTGGCGTATAAACTAATAGTAATATTTATCTATTTGCATAAGGTTAATATTTTTGTAAATTAGCAACTCAAGAAATTTGAATATTTTAAAATTTTAAAATAACTAATCTTTTTTCTATAAATAATGTTTTAATTCTTCAATATTAATATACCTTATTTCCAATAAACTCACCTTATAAATCTATATTATTAACAAAAAAAAAAACTCAACAATAAATTCTGTTAATGTCCTTATTATTCATTTTACGTAATTAAGTAACTATTAGTTAATACAAACAGCTAATAAAATCAACTGCTTGAATTAGTTAATAGCAAATAGCTAATACATCAACTAACAACTATCAGCTATATGTTAGTTACCAAACAAGACCAATTGTCTTTCAATTCTAGTTAAAATACTGATAATTAAGCTAAGAATTATTTTCAAAACAAATATTAGACTTTTCACAAATATTTCCTAATGAAGTTTAGTGACTTGCCTATAGATTTTGTTATGTCTATCCCAATGACGTTGAAGAGAAATTACTAATGACTTCTCCAATCTTCCAGCCAGTAACAAGGCATCTACCCTTCCACCTATATTGGTAACTACGCCAATTTGTTATATTTTTGTCTTTCACTTAAATATTAAGGTCATAGCATGTGTTTGTGGGTTTGTATCTCACTGGGATTCCTTCTGAAGCCCGAGAAATCCTGTCACTTTGCCATAAATGACGAAAAAATTGGAACTCGGTAGAAGTATGCAGGCCCTAAACATTGAGGAACTCTTCAAGAACAAAAAACTGTATCCAGCCTTCATATTCAGAGATAAACTGATTCAGAAAAATCATTTGATGATTTAATTTCAAAACCAAATATACCACCACAATCAGGAAAATAAATTATAATTTAAAAAAAAAATGCATAATAAAACCTTTTATGTCTATTATGCATTGAACCTAGTACAACAAAGCAGTCTACAATTTAACAATCAAGAGGAAACCAATTAAACAATCAAGAGGAAACCGAAATATACTTCTCAACTCCGTACCATTAAGGATATTATCATTTAAGATCTTACCACAGCACAACATGACCAATTAAAATACTGCAAGATGATAAATGATTCTCCAAATATCAATCTGAAATTATAAACTTATAACCAAAAGAAAGCCAAAAAATAAAATAAAAAATACAAATTCATCGATCAAACTCTGTTAGTGTCTAACCTCCATGAAGAAGACCATCAGTTCAAGGGAAACTTTGAAGAAGAACAGAAGAGTCAATCGTTAACTATTAGAAGATTACCTCCACCGCAAAGAACAGAACCCACTTCCAGTAGTAAGAAGACTTTCAAAGGATGCCCAAAGGTAGATTATCCATTGGCCTGCCTGGAAGAAACAATGAATGTGGCATCACACTCATATCAAAATGGAGAAGTTTATGCTGACACCAAACCAAGATCCTTGAATGTAAATCTTGTAATATGTAATAGGAAGGAAAAAATTACTATAAATATTAGAGATCTGATATAAATAATAAGAGTTTGTTGATATACATACTATATTTGACCATTAGTAGGCCTATTTTTATTAGGTCTCAAAAGGAATTTTTGTCTATTTTTTCATCATCGATGAATTAAGGCAAAATATCTAAATGAGCATTCTTAGCCTCATTAAAAACCATTTGAACAAAGAAGTGGTGCATGAGGTGTTAAAAAAAAAATTTATATGTAATAATTCGTAATTATATTTAAACTGTCATCAATGACAGTGAATTGTTATAGAAAATTTCACCACATTAAGTGGTAAGGTTTTGAACACTATTAAGGTCCAGATATGGTTCAAAGAAAGAATTATAAATTGTCAACATGGATCTACTGAATTGCGAAATTTGAAACAATCTTATCTATGCTATATATAAAAGTATTCAAGAGTTTGCAGACTTTTTTCTTCACAAACTATCCCTATTCTATCACTTACTTCCCCTTATATTTCACATCTTTATTATCTATCTATAACAGTCATCAATAAGTTCACCCTAAAATTCTTATAAACTTTCCTTTTTATTAATCATAACTAATAAAATTTAATTGATTTGACTTATTTTACACTTTAAAGTTCTTTTTCCTTCTTTAACACTCGAGGAGCTCTCTTTTTCTTATTCTTTTTCTTTTTTTTCCTTCTGCTCTTTCTTTGCTTCCAATGGCATGCATCCATGTAAATTATGATTCATTCTTAGCATGGTAGGTACCATTTCTTTTTCTTTGGCAAAACTCGTGAATGTTTAAACAAGCTAAATAATTTTCATATATAATTGTATAAGATAATGCTCCTAGATAATTATTTCTATAAGAATTCTAGCTTCAGCAGTAATCTAGATTCCAGACTGACAACCTAGAATTCATAATTTTCAAATATAGCAGTAAGAGGTCAAAAACATTCAAAAAGAAACCCTAGCCCTCTGTTTTGGTTTCCCTAAAAAAAAGCAATAAAAGAAACCAAATTATTTCAGATCTATTTCTTCTAAATCATTGTTGGTGACAATTTCACAATCCAAAATTTCAATAGTCTTTTTCATATTTTTTTCAATATCTAAATCTATTTTGTTACAAGAATACATTCCAAGTAGAAAAGACAGTTAACCTTATAAATTTCATTCTGAGCAGTAATCTGAACGTCTATTTAAAGAGAAACCTCATAATTGAAAATTTCTCGGAATAGCATGTCTAACTTATGAAGCACTAGAGAGAAATCCAACCCTCTGTTTGGTTACCTAGGAAATAAAGAAAAATTAAATAGAATCAGACTTTCATTACTTTGTTATCTCTCTCACTTTCTTTGCGTCCAAAAATCCACAAAAATAAATAAATAAATAAAAACAATTCAGATTAACTAAGCTAAATAGAAAAAAATTACTTTCATTTTCTCATTATTTGAATTGTGTCTAACGTAGAAGTCAATTAAATGCAATGGGAATAGAGAATGAAACAGTACCTTCAATCCGAAGGTCTACCGGAACGCAGCGCTTGGAGAAGGGATATGAGTTCTAACTGGGCCGATATTTGAACCATTGGGCTCTAACTGGGCCGATTCCTAAGTTTATGTCATAATTAGTTGTTTGATCCGGATGAAAATTAAATCTAATTTCGCAGCTCTTGAAAGATTGTCGTTTCATGCTCAGTTCAATCATTAATTATTAAACTATAGATTGGTCTATTTTGATTTTATAACTAATTACTTAAGTTCATGCAAGAGGAAAACGGATTTAGCGTCTCTCTCACCCTGGCTCTCAAGCTATTGTTGCTTTCCCTACAAAGGCAAGGCTACGCGCCCCTCCTTCTCTCTCTCCTTCTTCTCGATCCCCTCGTCCGATCTCAGCTTCAACCCTACCTCCCTCTCTCTTTCTATCTTGTCATAGACGCTCTTTCACACGCGCCTCTACATTCTGCTTCAATAAAATAGTCACCAACTATTGCGGCATTGCTTTCATCGCCGACTGTCATACATTATGCAAGCCGACGTGTCAGCTACGGCTTCCTAAGCATGAAGGTTGGTTTTTGTAGGTTTAATACGTCACGATCTAATCAGAGGTTTCTCGATCCAACAAAGCATCTTATCAATCCTCTGGTTTCAAGATGCCATGCATTCGAATCTACAATATTCTTGATCAACTTTGATTATCATTTGCGTGAAATGCTGAAACACGCGGGCCAAGTGCGAGCCACAGCCATGCTTTAACCAAGCATGCCATCATTCTGTTAGTGGTTTTAAAGACATTTATGCTTCTGTGTTGCATCAATCTTCTGTTAATGTATTCCTAACATGAATAAATGAATTATATCCTTTCAAAAAAAAAAAAAAGTTCGTGCAAGAGAAATAATATTTCAGTACTATAAAGATTTCTTTTGAGATAATTTTTTTTCTTTTTTGAAATAAGAGATTTCCTTTCAATTATTTATATATAATACATAAAATGACATAATATAGTAATAATTAATTACTGATCATGCTTAGATCATGTACTAGAGTGCTTAACCTTACAAAAAGACATGACATAGGAGGCGAAGGATTTTATAGGAATAATTTACTTAATTGTAACTAAAATATTTAGTTGCTAAAAAATAATAATAACAATTAATTAAAAATAAGATATTAATTAATAAATAATATTTATGATAGATAATTTTGGGTCAAAATGACGTTTTTATTAAAAAATATATATTGATTCTATACACCATTTGAAACTTTTGTTTAAAATATATAACCCTTAGAAGCCGTAGTTAGAAACTACGGTTTCATTTTTAAACTAAAACCGCAGTTAAAAACTACAGCTTCATTTTTAAACTAAAACCTCGGTTTGAAAAAATAAACAAATCAAAACACTTTTCCTACATGACATAAAAGGGTCATTTGGAACAAAAGTTTTAAAAATTACCTAAAATAAATATTTGTTTTTTATAAAAAGGGTTATTTTGAACCCAAATACCATTTATTAGAATATAACATATTAGAACATTTGTTTGATCATTTGTACAAATTCATGACTAGTGGCTGCCTTATGGGCAATCTTCGTCCACTCCATTGCCTCCTCCATCTTGCTTTTCACCCCCTGCATCAGTTCTTCTATAAGCCTCTCAATTTCATCTCTCTTAACATCATTGTTAGATTATTATATTATTATATTTATTTTGTAATTTCCTAGAATTATAATTTGTATTTTCCTTAGGATTGTAATTTGTTTTTTTCTAGGGTTGTATAGCCTACCCTATATAAGGCCTCCTCTTATACGTGTAATTTACAGTTTTTTAATATAAAGACCGAGTCTTTCTTCATGGTATTAGAGCAGACTCTCTGATTTTTTTCCGCTATTCTTACGGTCTAGGCATTACAGCCACCGTATAGCTTCTTTTTCCGACGAATACCACCGTTTGCCACCGTTTCCTCCCGCGCCCGTTGCCCCCTGACCTGCGCCTGTTGACTTTGCCATGTCATCCCATTGACTTTGCCCGTGTCGACGATTGATTGGCCAAAAATTTGACCAGTGTATTCGACTTATTTTAGCCGTCTGGTTCCATTTTCTTTGTCTATTTTTCGATTCGGGCCCGATATGCGGGTAGGTAGAGATTTCTCGTCCGATTAATGTTATTTTTAATGGAATAATTTTGCTTGATGGTCTTAAGCCATGCATAGTTATCAAAATGAGATTGTGGCTATGTCTCTATTGACCGTCTACTCGAGAACAAATTAGACAGCCCGGTCTGCCTATGCCATTTGGATTGAGAATTGGGAAAGTGCTAATGTCGGTCGTCATGGTTTCATAATACATCTATTTCATCCATTGTTGATGAGTTTGACAACATTATATTCTTAGAAGAATTTTTTGGGACTTACTTGTTACTTTTTCGGTATGTTGGGCCAGAATTGGTGCTCCCTTGACGAGCTCACACGCGAACTTTATCAGATTCGTTAGGAACCATGTGAGTGGATCCATTATATCTCCATCCGTGAAATACATTTAGGATCAATTAATTGCATTTGAACAGTTCTCTCGGTCTAGCGACACAGGTGGTTTATGTTCACGCAGTGAGCAGGGCTATTGTTTAGTTTTTAATGAGACCCCAGATAGTTGATTAGCGAAAGATCATATTCTCAAGTAGGATCAGCTACCATGATCTGTGGCTTATTCATAAGTTAGTTGATAATGAGACCTGTCTTGATGAGACAGTTCTTCGGACCATAGTTCTTTCTCTGACCAGCATTTAGCAGAGGCTGTTGCTCATGTTTTCCCTCTGTGGGTTCTTTACCTCTGTTTCCCAAAAGTAAAAAGGAATAATGTCGAACTGACATAACAATAAGAAGTCTTTTCTTATGCGGTTCTGTAGAACAAAGGTCATTATGTGAAACACATTTTCGTCGACGTATTCTTGAACAAATTGTTGCTTTGACTCAGTTTAGTGCTCGACTATGGACTCTCATTCCAAGTCTGGTCCTGCCTCATCTCTCTCTATAGAAGATCTACAGGATATGGTTAATCAGGTTCATCTTCCATCTTCCAGTTCTTTCCAGACCATGGTTCTTGCTACTCCGACCAGCATTTCCTGGTATTGCTCATGTTTTCCCTCGTCATTCACCTACCTCTTGTTTCCAAAGCGAGGAGCCATGGAACGACTTATAACAATAAGAAGTCTCTTCTTATGCAGTTTGTAGAACAAAAGGTCGATACATTGAAACACATTACACTACGTCGTATTCTTGAACTTGTTGCTGGCCAGTTTGAATTATCGGACTCTCATTAAAGTCACAGTCTGCTAATCTCTCTATCATGGATCTACGGGATATGGTTGTCGGGTTCATCTTCCATTTTCCAGTGCATCCAACACTACTCTTTCTACGAAATCAGGTACATCTCCTACGTGGCTTCTTGATTTTGCTTGCTACAATCATATGACTTCTTCTCCTGATGTTGTACCTTCACACACTTCTACTTCTTTCCCTACCATATACACTGCAAATGGTTCTCCTATGCATGTCTCTCATCTTGGTAATGTCTCTACACCAGCCTTATCTGTTTCCAATGTTTACTAGATTCCTAAACTCACTCATAATCTTCTTTCTATTGGGCAACTCACTGAACTTGGTTTTTCTTTAACATTTTCCTCTACTGGTGTGGTTGTGCAGGATTCTCAGACGGGACAGATCGTTGGGACCGCCCGTAAGGTCGGAAGGTTGTTTGAGCTCATCTTTCTTCATTTACCGTCCTCTCATCTCTACTTCTACCGTCTCAGAACAGAGTACTTCTTCTCTTGCTTTATGGCATTCTCGCCTTGGTCATGCATCTATCTCTAGAGTTAAACAACTAGTTTCTAGGGGTTTGTTAGGTTCGGTTTCAAATAAGAGTTTTGATTATGCCTTGTCATTGGCAAAACAAAGCTGCTACCATTTAATAACAGTGTTTCTCATGCTCTTTCTTCTTTTGATCTTATTCATTCTGATGTATGGGGCCCCTCTCCTATTTCTACTCCGGGTGGGTCACATTATTTTGTTATTTTTGTGGATGATTTTTCCCAATATACTTGGATTTATCTCTTCAAAAATCGTTCTGAACTTTATCAAATATATCGTGACTTTACCCAAAATAGTTGAAACAGATTTTAAGCCTATCAAAGTTTTCAAATCTGATAATGCCCAAGAATATAAAGCCCATGAATTTACATCTATTCTACATCAATTTGGTACTGTTCCCCATTCCTATTGTCCAGGCACTTCTCAGCAAAATGGCAAGGATGAGCGCAAATTTCGTCATATTCTTGATGTTGTTCGTGCTACTAATATTGCCGCTCTACTTCTTCTCAGTTTTGGGGGGAAACTGCTCTTAAAGCCGTTTACACATCCAATCGATATCATATAAATTGTTGAGTCGAGCTCGCTTATGATGCATTTGTTTGGTTAATTCTCTTTCCTATGACTTACTTAGAGTCTTTGGATGTGTGTTTGTTCTTCTTCATGATCATGAAAAGCGACGATCTCGTTCTGGTTTGTTATTTTCTTGGGTATGGACTAGGTCGAAAAGGTTATAGGTGTTATGATCCCATTAACCAAGCGTCTTCGTGTTTCTCGGCATGTGGTCTTTAGGGAACACAAAATGTTTCAACTACCTCATGTTCTTTCCCATATTCCCTCATCAGATCCTCTCACGACCTTTTTCCTAAGTCTCCACCTCTGCATGCGAGTCTCCCAGCCATTACTAATGTTCCTTCTCATGCATCTGATGAGCTTCTCGACGTGCCCATTGATCTTGCCCCAGCGCGGATCTGTGGTCATCGACTCATGCCCTTCGTCATTCCCATGGTTAACTATTCTTCCTTCTCCACCTTGACTTTCATTGCTTTTACCTTCGCCCCTCTCTCAAGGGGAACCTCGAGACTTTTCATGGGCTTCCCTCCCAACTGCTATAGTGACAGAAGCTATGAAAGAAGAGTTAGGATCTGCTTGCATAAACTAGAACATTGGATCGGTTGATCTCCCTGCAGAAAATGCTGTCGGTTGTAAATGGGTTTATAAGATCAAGACCGATCGGATGGCATTGATCGCTCTGAGCTTGCCTTGTTGCCGGGGTTTTACTCGAGTATGAGTTGATTATAGAGGAGACTTTGCTCCTGCGGCTTCGACACCTTACGTCATGACTCTTATTATTGTTTATGTGGCTCGCAAATGGCCACTCTTTCAGATGGAAGTCTATATGAAGCTTCCATCTGGAAACCCTCACCCTCCGGGGTTCCCTCACAAAGTATTTCGACTACGGCGAGCACTTTATGGGCTTAAACAAGCTCCTCGAGTATGGTTTGGAAAGTTCAGTTCTACTATCTCTCAGCATAGTTTTCAAGCAATTCTTTTGATACAGCTCTTTTTCTGAGACGGTCTGGGCATGGTATTACTATTCTCCTCTTATATGTCGATGATATGATTATTACAGGTGATGATATGCGAGTTCGGGATCTGGCTTTACTCTTGTGTCGATTTGGGGAAATGAAAGATCTCGGCCCTCTTAATTACTTTCTTGGTCTAGAAGTTTCTTCTTCTGCAGATGGTTATTATCTTACTCATGCCAAGTATACTTTTGATATGATTTCTCCATCCAGTATCACTGATAGCAAGATAGTCGACACACCTATTAAGTATAATTGTCGCCTTAATTCTCATGATGGCGAATCACTATCTGATGCTACTCTCTATAGACAACTTGTTGGGAGTCTAATCTATCTTATTGTTACTCGCCTTGATATTTTCTATGCAGTTCATGTAAGACCCGAGAAAATTCCAATTTTCAGAAAAAGGGTAAAATGGTCATTTTAGTAAAAATCCAAATTTTTTCGTCTGGATGTGAAAGCGGATTTTAGCGATTGGAATGATCTCCACCAATCTAGCTACCACCAAGGTTAGAAATAGCCGGTTTGATCAGATCTTGAATTACTTGCATTTTTATGGATATATCGGATATATCGGAGATATATCGGTGGATATTTTTTTATGAATATCGATATATCGAAAATTAACAAAAATACTTTGAAATTCATAAAAATGTTTTCTAAAAGTGTAAAAATGACATTAATAATCAAATATATACATTGCAATGAGTTTTAAAAAATCAAACGGGCATTGACAATGACTCCACCACATTCACTGAGGACATCAAATCTTTGAAAGATAGTTACCTATACAAAGATATACGCTGCCTCATAATATCGATTATAAGATCGAATATGTCATAAATAAATGTCTTGACTTGTATCTACAACTTCATGGATAGGAAATTCGGTTCATCCACATGCTGCTTCAAATATTAACTAAGATGAAAATTAATTATTAATATATTACTACAAATTAAACTAATTTAAAATATGAAAACTTCATATAATACTATTATAAATTTATAATATACGCTAATTTATATTAATCATATATAAATTTGATTTCAAAAATTAACGAACATGAAATGTTAATTTATTAATATATTATTACTAAATTAACTAATTTAAAATATGAAGAATCATATAAACTGATTTAAATTAAACTAATATATAGCTATTTAAGAGATATCACAAAATAGAAAAAATTTTTGAGTGAAATGAAGATCGATATTGGAAGAGAGAATCGGTGATCAAATTGAATGATTTTAGAGGCATTATAGATTTTTCGGGGTCAAATTAACCGGCTTGATGGTCAAAAAATATTTGTAATTTAATTATAGCCGTTGGATTTAATTTTGGTGCAACATAATCAGCAGATTCTCAAACCGCTCGATCAACCATAACCGCTGATCAAGTTAGGATTTCAACCGTCATTCGGATATATCCCGGCACTGACATTCGATATTTTTACCTGATATTTCACGATATCGCGATACCCACACTCGGAACACATCTCATATCAGGCCAAAACTCCGCATCACGCCGCCGCGCGTCTGACACCCAGCAACCTGAATCACGCGAGCACCACGCAATTCCTTCGCATCAAATATTTTCCCAACGATTTTCCAATCTTAATTCACGCCTGATGCAACACATGATCCAGATATTCGCCATTAAGTTCTCTACAAACACGTTTGAAATTTTAATCCATGGCTACCACGTCGACCTTTGCCTAATTTGCACACTAATTTCACATTTTCTAGGCACCGTGCTCGTGCCGTAAACTGCTCGAGAGACACACACGCGACGGACAAAGTTACCTATTAGTAATGTATCTCATGACATGATGGTAATGGTAACAGAGAGAGAGCAATGGAAATGGACTACTAGATATGCCAAGTGTCGCACCTGTGTTAAGGGATATGACGGGAATTATGTGAATTGTTAATTATATATGCGACAATGCTTGCTCATCTTCTTCAAAAGAGACCAAAATGATGCAGATAGAAAACGATGCAAAGTGGGTCAGATTTTGGATTTTTAGAGCAGAGAGTAACACCTTCTCTAAGATTCCCACGACGGACCGGGTCTGGCTCGACGAGCAAGAAGTAGTTGCTCTATCGCGCAAATGAGGGCCACGATGGGCACCGATTGGGTGGAGGACCCATTAACCCAAGAGCAGAGGATCTTTCTCACTATGCTAATTGTTAAGAGCCATGTAAATGGTTAGGAATGCTCGAGACTTGTTTTACCAGAACCTCAAGTTTCTGTGTGCTTTGAACCTGAGCGGAGAAAATTCTTATTTGATGTCAATAAGAACCCGAGGGTTTCACTGCTCGCATTTAAATAGTGACACGAAATTTTGATGCGAAATGTATTTGGTCGAGTGATTCAAAATGAATTGCTCGTGTTTGTTAATTAGCCCATGTGAGCTAATTTTTGGTGTATCGATGGTGAATTCAACATGATTTACGTGATTTAATTATGTTAATATATACGCATGTGAATATATTAGCAATGGCGTTTTCGAATTGCATCATGCATTTCATTTACACTGGGCACCCTAGAATATTAGAGGAGTGTACGTGACATGAAACGAAACAAAATGAAAATGTTTATAAATAATTTTCGATTTAAGATTTCCGGCACCGCTTCGTGTGGGAGGACGCCCAACGCATCACTTCATATGAGGACCATGACTGCCGAGAGTTATCCAGCACGCCTCTGAGGGTAGTCCAATATTTTTACCGAACCGTAGTAAGTTTCTCATAACAAAAAGCTTTTGTTGTGAAAATCGTATTTTACGCATATCAAGCTTAGGCATGTGTGCAGTGGAGCTCATGAGGACTCTAGATATAAAGCTCGCATGCAGACATTCGAAACAAAGTTCGTGAAATCGCTGAATGTGATTGTTTGCCATAATACGTGCACTTAGGGCGTGAGTAACCCGTAGGAAATTATCACTATCGGGCTTCGCTCCACCCCGCCGAGGGATCACCATTTCGTGCACAGGAGCGATCTGAAGGCAAGACTCATTAGAGGTCGTTTTAGAAGAAAGTCGGATTGTGACTTTGATATTGTTGTATAACATGTATTAGAATGTTGTAATTTTAATATATGTTGTATTAAGAATAATGTGTTAACTCTTGAACCATGTAAGATAGTTGATTGGATATTTCATGGTATACGTACGGGCCTAAGTGGCCATTATTTACCAGAGCCGTAGACCCTATGTGGTCATTGTTGATTATCGACAGTTGTATTCGTAGAGCTCCTCGTACAGCGAGACTTTGCCCGATTCATGATGGTATCTAAGTTACCCGATTGTCCACAGTATTCTCGCGGCCGACACTGGCCAACGTACACCCCGCCAAGGCCACGCTGCATCAGCCTGCGTGAAACGATTACCTAGTGGAGCTCCTGGGTTTGGGTATCCATAAGTTTAGTCCTGATACCAGCTTCACAGCTTGGTATTAGAGCTAAGGTAAACGACACTGGGAGCTCCCAGGTGTAGAGCTAGGTATGAGATTACCTAGGCAATACGTGGAGATCGAACACCGCGCATGCATGGTGTTTTATGTGTGATCGGGTGTAAACATGTGATTAGTGTATATGAATTGTGTGCTTGGTGAATAAAGACACAGAAAAAATGCTGAACACTAGAGTTTAAAGGCGAGAACAAATTGTTTGATGTGAATTTCAAGTAACCAGTCCGCACAAACGAAAAAAAAAAAAAAATTCGATAGTAGCTCCAGCTTGAACATGAACAAATATTGTGGTTGTGAAACTTTGGAGAAAAATTCCAAGCAGACAAGAAAAGAGTTTAGAATTAAACTCAAAATTTTCGAGTTTCAGGAGGAATTGCAAAGTGTTCAAGATATCGCATTAGAGTAGCAAGGAGGCTACCGGAGATGAAAAAAAAATGATGAAGAAAAAATTTCTAAGGTTTCACAAAGGTGTAAACCTGAAAAAATGGATAAAATAAATTTTTTAAGAAATTTATTTGGTTTATTGAAAATGAGAAAAAAATATAAATATTTTATTTTTTTGCAGTTTTTTCCAAAGAAATGGAATGAGAGAGAAAAATGTGTGAAAAAAAGAAAAAGCAGAATAAACGGCAGAAATTAGATGGCTGGTCATTGTTAGGTCACGGCGCGTCACCGTCGACATGCAACATCATGCCATGCCACGTCAAGATGTCACTATTAGCAACATTAGGCCCGACACGGTGCCTCAATAGTTTGCCAAAGGATCGTCGCGATACAATGTTTTGCATCAGACAGGGCTCGGGGTCGTCATTGGGGCCGTGGGTCACGATACGCCTCTTTATATCGTGACAGTTCCGGTACCGTCGCCGGGTGTGTCACGACAATCGGGACGTAGATCGTGATTGTGGGGCGCAGGCTTGGCCACCGGGTCAGTCATGGCTACACACGCGACGCGGCCGTGAGGGAAGCATCAAGGACATCTGCCGCAGGGAGCGCCGGCAGGCGCGCCGCAGATGCGCTGCGGGCGACGCCGCCTGCCTATGACACCGGCCAAGCCAGCTCGCGACACTAAGACGTTAAAGACAGTCGGGCAGGTGTGCACCTCAGCACCTTCACCTGAAGCTTTCGACCAAGCAGAACTGCTTCTCGAGTCACCGTTGTATTTCACTATTCATGAGCAATGTTCAAAAAAATTTAAAAAAATAAAAAATAATAATAAACAATAAATAATAAAATAATTTTTTTTTTTTGTAAAATATGAATTAATATATTGAATACTCCGTTCCTGCATTACCTATGAATTTGGACATTATGCATAAAATATTTTTTCTCAGATATGAATAGTGTCTCTAAAATGTTTATGCCTTAGAGATAGCTCATGGTTACGAATTTTAACTTGTCATTTGACACGTGTAGATGCCAGTCAGCGCAGGAGACTGCAGAGGCGCTCCACGAAGTACTAGTCGCAAATTCCACCCAAGATTCGATCACTGTGCCTCACAGCGCAGCGCATAGGACATGCAGCTCGGCGCGACGCACAAAGCAAAAGAGGGTAGGCTCAGGAGGTCCGAGTAAACCCTAGAGATTTAGGCACATCATCCTCCGACATTCACAGGGGAGGAGATCCGATATGTGCGTATCATTGGTTCATGCAAAGTCGGCAGGGGCTGCAGCCGCCATGGAGATTACCTCCCATGGCTGCACTTTAAGATTAGACTCAGCTCGCATTCAACCAGAGGGTGAGCCTAAGCATGGTGGAATCGCAGTTAATCTCTCAGAGACCCAGAGGCAATGACACAAGGCAGTCTGTGAGCCACCACGGGTAAGGCATTTTCCCGATATCATGTGAGGCATAAGGCTCATGAGTTCCCAGAGTCGCTGTGGACGATGGATCGTGATGGATTATGTGGCTAGATTCACGTAGCTAGCCCGCTTGCCGATGATTACGTACACCACATGGCCAAAGTCGAAGATCCAAGAATGGACTGGGTTGTCCATTCGGCAGATCAGACTTCGCCTACAGATACGGACTCCATGGTCGGGACAACCCCGACCATAGAGAGATCGAGGATGCTCGCAGCACTCTGATGAGGGTGTTAGTAGCAAGAGGAAGGAGAGTTACCTTCTTCCAGCTCGCCAGGAAACAGCTGGGCAGGGCTTCTAGTCTACGAGGGTTTTAGGATCGCGCCATCCAGCCGTGGACATATCAGCTGCCGTCAAGGCATTGCGGTGCTATCATCACACAAATTCGAACATATCAAGAGTGGATCGCTCTAAAGACAGATCCCCAAGGGTTACGGACGCAGCCTCCTAGTCACGTATAGGACAGAGAGGATACGCGCATATTCTCCTCCATTGCACGGCATGCCGAGGAGCAAGTTTCGCCAAGGAGTCAAACGGCACCTCCTGCTACACGTGTGCAAAGCCGTAGAGGCCGCAAACTACGGGCTTCGAGGCAGAGGACGAGGCCCACATACAGGACGCCGTGGGTTCAGCGCGTGTTCACGCCGCCATACCATCGTTAAGCCGCCAGATCGCACTTATATTGCTGCACGCTTTTCTATCTCGCCATGGCAAGAGTGTGTTATTCGATTCCCAGAGCCTCGCGATTTATTCATCAAGTGCATCGCTTGTGACAGAAATAGCCTTGTGAGGCTGAGGCCTCGAGGAGCCTCAGATGTGAGTTCCCACCCCAGGGATTAGTGGCGAGAATGGTGGATGATAGAGTGTCGTGGTTGCGAAAGTTAGAGATCTCTGGGACTCTACTCACAAAGGATTCAGGATCATGTACATCACGACAGAGTCTCGAATAGCCATCCCTGTGGATGGATCGGGTCGATACATAGAGCTCATCGAATAGAGCGTAGGAGGGTTACCACTCATACGCAGGATCTGCACTCGTGTTGTGTTTCAAGGACAAGCATGATATTTTACCCCAGATGCTGTAACACGAGTCCGGTGTGTCAAGGACGCCAGGGTCAATACAAGCCTTACCCTGCAGGGACGAGGCAGGACCGCACTCAGATCTACCTCAGTGGCTCAGAGTATGAGAGGATGTTTTTCAAAGATGAGCTATCTAATTGCTCTACGTAGGTCAGAGATTCCCAGACGAGTTACACCGTACTCGCCCATCTCTATGACTCCACATAGATGGCACCAGTCAGAGGAACTTAGTCCAAACTACGTGAGAGACGATTGGCGGGTCTTTATTAATCGAGCACTCACCACGGGCACTTTCGGTTTCATTTATACAAATAAGGACAAGACCCTTCGATATCATATGCATCGACTACACGTGACATAATGTGTTACGACACAATCTAACCCATCGCGAGGATTGATGATTCGTTTCGATCACTGAGAGGAGCGCTTGTCTGGTTCCAAGATAGACCTTCGACCGGCTACCATCGTACCGAAAGTACCACCCATACCAAATAATATGCTTTTTCCACATTCACCAAGCCAATTAAGTCGACTTTTCAAGGAGGGATAATTTTGGGTCAATATACACACCATTTCGTAGCCTCGTCATACGTAGTTCATAGACTGTTTGGGAACTTCAAACTGACTTCACGATAAAACGCGATGGCCCCCGGGAGTTCAAACAACAATATTTTATCAATGTCCAAGGCTATCCTCGCACCCCTGTGCCCCAGCTCTATATAAACCCACATGTCAACAGAACCCTAGCCCCAAAACACCTACCACCAAAAATCCCAGAAAATTCCCCCAAACCCGTAGACCTCTAACTAATGCTGGATGATCGTTTTAGCCAAACCAGAGTTCGGGGCTACATGGGAGGAGAGATTTCCGGCCACCCCTCGATGCGACGTGCCTGGCCGTGAGGAGGAGCACTCCGCGAGGCCAATTTTGCTCTACAAGAAGTTCACCCGCCAACCGGCCGCCGGAAGAGTTCGATCGTGTCGGCTAACGCGGCGCATGTGGCCGCACGGCCAAGCAAGCCGCCACGGCAAGGTCATCGATTTTATTGCCGGCCATTCTAAGCTGACCCATACCTCCCTCCCCCCATTTTGCACCCTCCAACTCATTCCCCGTGGTCCTTTCTTCGTATTCCTCACCGCTTTGAAAGATACGACGAAAACAAGTTTGGTCGACTGGCCGATTATTTTCCCCGCCACCACGTTAAACTTTTGGACCAAGGTAAGGGTACTTCGTTCCGTGTGTCTCGGGCTTTCTGATATAAAGTTTGTAAATTTTTGACGCTGCTTAAGTTAGTTTTCCATTTTCGGGGTCATTTAGTGGTAATTACCTAAATGTTTGGACTAAATTTGCACCAACCGGTCAAATTAGAGGCAAATTGAAGATGGATTAGTGAAATTGGATATTTTTATGATTTATTTGAGGGTTCAATTTCGAAAAATTAGCCTCCAAAGTAAAAACCCCAATTTCGATATCTGCCCATGTGGCATTAATCGTATAATCGGGACCTCGTTTAACTAACGTAGATGTTTCATAATTTAAAAATCATCCTAAGACATTCGGGGCGCCCAATGTCTTCGCTTAGCTAATGGAGCCCTTAAAAGGCATTTTTATTATATTACAGCACTCACGCCGGGACCTGAGACGATCCCCGCAGGGAAAGCAAGGATCGAAGATTCACACCGGGATGTTTATATGCTTTAAATGTTAGTATTATTATGATATAAAATGGTGATATTTTATATATAGATTATTTGATCGAATTCATTGTTACTGATAAATATAATTATCTCGTTTTATATAAACAAAGTTATCATTTCATGTGAATTTTGTCAACATTTTAAATATTTGGAAACTTTACTGAGTTCATGGAAAAATTTGTGGTATTTAAACACTTTGGTACATGGATTGAGGTTTTAAACCACTTTGAAAATTTATTGATTTAAGGAATGGATTTTGAGATTTTGTGAAATGATTATAATACAATATCATTGGAAAGGTATATGTGAGTAAGGATACGGTGTTGGTTGTTATAAGTTGATGTACCATATAAGCACTGTGAGGTTCGACCAAGATTTATATTACAACAAGACTCGCTGCGCATTTGCCGCATTGGTTTCATCCAATCTGCTATATATTATTTCCATCTACCATGATCTAAGTTTTCATCTACCGCATTATTAGTTTGCCATGGAAGGCGGTGGGTTGGTTTCATCCAACGATTATATATTATTTCCACGCGAGGCTCAAGCTTACCCGATCATTTAGTAATATCATTATTACCATGGCACCTATCGATGTTATAATGTAAGGTGGGGTATCCCACTATTATGACGGTATATGGTTCGGTACATTGCTGGTTTCGAGCAAGCTATAACTATTTTAATATTTTTGGAGCATGAATTTCATAATACGACTCGTAAGGTGCCTGTTTTGTGAATGATTTAAACTGGGAACCTAAGCAAAAAGCGCTGACGAGGTCTCTGAGGCTGAATGTTCAAAATAAAACCTTATTTTCCTTATAAATTATGCCACCACCGGCATCGCTTCATCTCAATTTTTATTGTTTTAAATCCGCTCTTCAGTCCAGCAACCGCAGACCTACCTCCTCACGCGCCTTCTAGTACCACCTCCCCGCGACACCGGCAAGATTCTTATCTTATCTGTCTATCCTGTCCTTATTTTATTGGACTTCATTTTATTTTTATTCAGACTTCCAACCAAGCAAACACTCTTAGAATGCTCGATCTTAGTATTGAACTCATATGAGTCTTTATTGCGTGTGTTTCAGGGTTATGACCTCCACACAAAGAGGGATAGGTCACCAGGAGTCGAGCTATCATGATCTTTATATATATTTGAGGTATTATATTAATGTAATGTGGTTTGCTTTCTTTCTTAAAGTGGTGTTCCATCGACATTCCTGATCGCATGTGTTGGGATCATTATGACCAATCTTGGGAACTGAGGCCATCCTGCTCAACCTGCCAATTTCGTATCGAGCTCTAGGTTTCTAAATTGGGGTTGTACATCGTTGTGCAACTCACTGCGTTTTGTATACCTTCCTTGGGTCCTTGAAATTAATCTCGTTTCATTATTCTCAAACAGCTCTTCTTCCCGACGGCGCCTGTGAGGTGTATTTAGCTCCCGGCAAAGAGTTTCTGGGTGGAGAAAGTTCGTATGCACCCACTTATGAGGAGAATCTTGTCGAAAGCACTGGCTCGATCACCTAGAGAGGAGCGGGCTTCATCGGTGTTATGGCCGATCAAGCTCGCACTCGAGCACGTTTTGATGGCTCCACCTGATCCCATGGTGGCTTTATCCTCGCTGTATGACACAGAGAAGATTTTTGACGAAGGTATGCAAGTATGGTCCTGGGATGAGGATAGAGTGTGGATAGCTGGTTTTCTCGCAGGGTAGTGCAAGGAAGTGCTGCGATGAGAGGACTAGGAAACGCCACACTTCAAGTACGCTCAAGACCGTCATTGACCGAAGCCTTCACTCAAAATTTCGTTGAGACTAAGAGGCTAGAGCTCCGAGACTTTCACTCCAGTGGCAAGACGCGACGCTTCCTCGAGCACGAGCGCAGTTTAGAGAGCTACCTGACAAACAATTCCAATTTGGGCCGCGATGAGGTTACAGAAGACGAGGTTTCTCGATGGATTGAGTGAGTTGATAGCTTTGAGCCTCTCAAGTTCCGATCATCCCACGATTAGCCGATGAGGGCGGCCACAGAGGTGGAGAGATGCATCCCATACGCCGTAATTAAGCGTCGATCATAATACATCACTGGGAACCCTGGGCCGTGGATCATCTAAGAGGGTAGTTTCAAATTTCGATCTTCTGGGCAAGAGGATCCAAAGTGTTGGGGGACATACGTGGTGCCACGCAGAGTGTGCCTTAGAGAGGTGGACATACACGTATTCCTCGGATTTCAATCGCGAGTACAAAGGGCGCAGCCATTTTCGTGAGATCTGCACCCAGCGGCTCGGCTCGACTTCAGGGCTTTTACGCAAGATCTACGATGGACTACGCCAAATGATAATGGCTGCTTTCAAAGGCGCGCATGTGTGACATTTCAGATCGCTCTATCGAGAATCCACACTAGAGTCTCTGATCGCACTCGCCCAGCCGGCAAGGCACGGAGACTGGATACACGTATTGTAGACCTCGAGCTGCTCCTTTGAAGACGGATACCGGCCCGCACTGGGCCAGAGGCGTGGGACAGAGGGGACGACCACCGCTGAGGCAGTTTATGCTATGACCAAGTGGTGAGGCACGTGCCACCCCCAACGCTGTGACAGTACATTATCTATTTTGGTGACGACAAATGGTACCTTTATCACCAGGCTACACACTCTTTTGATCACGCGAGTATGTCGCACCGCCTGATGACTCGGGGCCTCTTCGATGTGTCTTGGACAGATTGCCACCCACAGAGAGTCTTTACGGCTTATCGATGCTTAAGGGTAGCTTGTTTTCTATCGAGCCACTATGGAAGCAGATTTGATATTAATAGGTCCTGCTGGATGTGGACTGGAATGGATCAGTTTGTTTCCAAACTATGCTTCAATGGATTGTTTCCTCGCGAAGGAGGATATTTAGACGACCCAGACTACCACACAAGAGTAGCCTTCTATGGAGAGCGGAGGCGAGCACCTTCAGGTTTGATTTCTACCATTTCTGCTAGATGTTTACTTCAAAAAGGTTGTAAGGGTATCTAAACATGCAAATATTACACTCTAGAGCGGCCAGATTAGAGGATGTACCAAGAGGCGAAGGACTTTCTCGGATTATGCCTGACGATCTTCCGTGTTTGCCTTAACGAAATAGATTTTTCCATCGATTTAACCCCCGTACAAACCTCCTATTTCTTTACCACCTTATAGAATGGCACCAACGAGTTGAAAGAGTTAAAGACTCAAATACAAGAGTCAGCTGATGTGACGACAGCCTCAGATTTCCACTGGGAGCCTGCAGCACTGTGAAGAAGAAGGATGATACCGGAGGCTGTGTATGCATCACATTTGAATAAAGTCACCATTCTGTGAATAAATATCCTTCGCTTCTGGACGACGATCTATTCGACGCCTGTGGCGCTAAAAGTATTCTCCAAGATCGACTCGGAGTCGTGGCGTACCATCACAAGATTAGTGGAATCTGACATTCCAAGACGATATTCAGTGACTTAGATACGGGCATTAAGTGAGTTTCTAGTGATGTCTTTCTGACTCACCAATGCCCCAGCCAGCCTTTCGCCGGATTCATGAACCTGCCCTCCGGCCCATACTTAGATCGGTTTGTCATCGCCTTCATCGACGATATATATTCGTGTACTGAGAAGCGAGTCAAGCATGAGAGACATCGGCTTCTGGTGTCAAGCAGACTCCCCGCAAGATCGCTTGTATGCCAAGTTCAAGAATGTGAATTTATTAATCTTGTAGGATTTCTGACATGGTTTCTACTTATGGCATTTATGTGGATCCTCAGAAGTGGCGTATGTTTGGGGAGCAACCAACTACTTGCGGATGCCGTGAAGTTTCCTAGGATTAGCGGGTATTACCAGCATAGACTATAGAAGTGTCTTCAAGATAAGAGGACCACTGTTTGACTAGGAAAGGATTTAAGTTTGAGGACGACGCGTGAGGGAAGCTTCCAAAACATTGAAGGAAAAGCCACGCCACCTTCGCTTTGACACCGCGTAGGCAACCAGGGTTCAGAGGCTGTTTATGCGGGAGCTTCACACTAAGTTTAGGGTCATGCGGTTGATGCACATAAGAGAGTTGTATGTGACAAGCCCAAACAGCTTGAAGAACATGAGCTGAATTATCCTACTCATGACTTAAACTTGTCATGTAATTTTCGCATTGAAGACTCGGGAGGACATTTATAATGAGCCACTATTAAATGTTTATCACCATAAGAGCCTTTTAAATATTTGTTTACCTAGAAGGAGCAACTTAAGGCAAAGGGAGGTGGATGGAATACTTAAGGATTATGATTTCCAAGATCTATCGACTACCATCCGTGGCAAATGTAGTGGCAAATGCCGAGCAAGTCTATAGGTTCTTTTCAAGCTTATATGCACAATACAACTTCCATTGATTACCTAGTCATGAGAGCTGGGTGTCAGTCGAGGATAATGTCAGAGCACTTTCTTTGCCAGTTTCCAACTACGCACCATACTTGGAAGATTGTATTCTGGTAAAACAACTAGAAGATCCTTATTTGATGAGCATGAGAAAGAAAGTCGAGGCGTGAACAATCTGATGGTTATTAGAAAGACTCCACTGAGCTCTCAGCGTATTGTCTTAGCTTCGTGTCTCCAAAGAATCGGATATAAAAGGCAAATATTGAGGAAGGCAATAGTTCTACTTATGCTATGCAACTCTGAGTACCAAGATACCATACAATCGAAGGAATATTATTGGTGGTCGGGATGAAAAGTATAAGCTGCGCATGTATCCAAGTGCTTCATCCGCCAACAAGGAAGCGCAGAGACAAAAGCCTTCGACTTTTTGCAGCCCCTTACCCATCCCGTGTATCGGAAATGTGGAGCCATTACAATGGATTTTGTATTCAAACCTCCTACGCCCGTGAGACATAGACGAGACATTTGGCAGTATTGATCGACCACCAAGTCCGCGCATTTCCTACCTATTCGTGGAGAAGTTTTCTCCTCAAAAGCCAGAGAACTTTTATGAATCATATAGTGAGTTTCAAGATGGGGTGCCATTGAAACACCACCGATATATCCACGATTCAATTTCGAGGTTTTGGAAGGATTGATGAAGGAATCAGTGTCAAGTTGAATTTGAAAGGTCAAGCCACCCGTAATCGATGGACAATCCGAGAGGACTATCTGCATCTAGAGGTTATGTCGAGGTCATGCGCATCGCAAGTAATTCAAAGGACATTGGAATGAATATCTACCTTGGGCGTAGAGTTCACTTATAACAACAAACGCCTATCACCAAGCATCAGATGTCACCTTATGAGGCAACAGACGTTCAATGCCACCCATTGCGTTGAACATAATTGGGGCTAAATAAATTATCAGTCCCGAGATCAGATAAACGACGCTGGACAAGGTTAATGTTATATGTGCCAAAGCTGAAAGCAAAACAGATAGCAAAGAGCTAAGTGCGACAAGCTGCGTGTAAAGACCTTAAGTTTGAGGTCAAGATCTGTGCATTCTCTATGCCTCTCCTCGGGAAGCGGCTGGTATGTTTTGGGGAAGGTGAAGCCAAGTCCTCGCCACATCGGGACCCTTTGAGATTGTCAGAGAGGATGTCCCAGTGGCTTATAGATTAGACTTGCCAGAGGAGCTTTCTCGAGTCCATAATGCGTTCCACATCTCCATGCTACGCAAGTATATCTCTTGATCCCACACGTGTCGAGACACCAGAGATCGAGCAGGACGACTTATCCTATGAGGAGCAGCCGCTGCATACCCTGCAGAAAAAGAGAAGGAGCTTCGCAACAAAGACAATATCCTTGCAAGGAAGGTTCGGAGAAACCACCCGCCGAGGAGGCGATTCTGGGAGCTGAGGACTAAAGTGAGCCAAGATCCTCATCTCTTCCATGATTGTGATACGAATTCTCAGGACGAAATTTTCTTTAAGGGGGGTAAGTTGTAACGACCCGTACCAAATAATACAAGTTTTTTTTTTTTACACATTTGACCAAGTTGACTTTTTCAAGGAGGGATAATTTTGGGTTGACTAAGACACCATTTCGTAGGCCTCGTCGATACGAGTTCATGACCTAAGCCGGGCCAAACCGACTCTATGGATAAACGTTACGGCCCTGGGGGAGTTCAAACAACAAGACTTTATCGCGTCCAAGGTCGTCCCGCTTTACCTAAAAGCCAATCTCTAAAGCTCTATATAAACCTACTTATGCCAAATAGAATCCTCTAGCCCCAAACACTCATTTTCAAATTTAAAACTCCTAGAAAAATCTCCTCAAAACCTCGGTGGACTCGAAATGGGTCGCTAATCTGCTTAAATAAAAGAGTTTCTGCCGTAGAAGAGATATTTCCGACCACCCCTCGATACACGCGCCGCCCAGTGGAGAGGAGGAGCACTGGCGAGGCGACTCACGGGCAAAGTTTCACCGCTAACTCCGCCGCCGGACGCCCGATCTGGGCCTGGCGACGCGCGACTACCGCTACCTGGTCATCTGATTTTTGTCGTTTTTCTGGCCATTCCATGCCGAATTCCATACCTCCCTCCCCATTTTTGGGACCCCAACTCCATTCCATGGTCCTTTCTTCGCATTCCCACCGTTTGAAAGATACGACAAAACAAGTTTGGTCGACGGTCAATCGAAGTTTTCTCGGCCACCACAACAACTTTTGGGGCCAAGGTAGCGGTACCTGTGTTCCCGGGTCTCGGGCTTTCCGCTGATATAAAGTTTGCAAATTGACGCTGCTTCGTTAGCTTTTCCATTTTCGGGGTCATTTAGTAATTACCTGGAAGGCTCGACCGAAATTGGGCACCAATTGGTCAAATTAGGCAAAATTGAAGATGGATTAGTGAAATTGGATATTTTTATGATTTATTTTGAGGTTCAATTTCAAAAATTAGCCTCGCAAAAAGCCCCAATTCTCACATCTGGTCTGATAGCAAGACACCAGATACCGACCCGTCTGAGTCCAATTTAGATAGTTTCATAGTTCTGGGTAATCATCCTAAGACATTCAGCGCCCCATCGTTCCGGGTTTAGTTAATGGAGCCTAAGCCGTGCTTTATTATATTGGCGACTCATCATTTCGAACCCTGAGACGATCCTACTGCGGAAAGCAAGACCGAGACCGTCGCCCGTGAGTGGTTTATGCTTTAAATGCTTTGGGCGGCTATATACAAGGTGGTGGTGTATTATTCTATATGATGATATCGAATGGTTGAGTTACATGATAAATATATTTATTTCGTTATATAACAAATTATCATTTCTATGAATTTTGCACATTTCAGTATTTAAACATCGAGTTTCCATGGATAAATTTGTGGTATTTAAACACTTTGTACATGGATTGAGGTTTTAAAACCACTTTGAAAATTTATTTGGATGGCCGAATTTGATTTCTGGAGGATTTTGTGAAATGATTATAATACGCATCGTCGAAAGGTATATGCAAAGAAGGATGACTGCTGGTTGTTATGTTGATGTACCATATAGTACCGCAGGTTCGATTCAAGATTTATATTATACAGTAATCGGGTTCCTACTCGTGTCGTGAGGTTGCTGGTTCCATCCAACCTGCTATATATTACTTCACTACCGTGAGGGTTTAGTATTATCATTACCTACACCTATCGATGTTAAGGGTCGTAGGTAACCCCACTCGCTTATGATGGCATATGGTACTCGTGACATTGTTGGTTTCTCGAGTAAGCTATAACTATTTGGCAATATTTCTTGAGCATGAATTTCACATTGTCGACTGGGTATAAGTTCAAGGTTTGTGAAATGATTTTAAATGGGGAACCTTACAAAAAGAGTGGACATGAGGTCTTGAGAGAAGGAATGTTCGAAAATAAAACCTTATTTTCCTTATAAATTATGTCACTCACTAAGATTTATTATCTCACTTTTTATTGTTTTAAATCCGTTCTCTAGGTCCAAAGTAAAATCAGTAGAGACCTACCTCGCGCCGCCTTACATCACTCTCCGGCGACACCGCAAAGACTCCATCTTATCTATCCGTCCTTATTTCCTCTTATTTGACTTATTTATTTTCATTTGTACCTCTAAATTCCGCAAACACTCTTAGAATGCTCGATTCAAGATTGAACTCATACGAGTTCCTTATTATGTGTGTGTTCTTCAGGGTTACGACCCACACAGGATAGGCTCATTGTGGAGTCGAGCTATCAGGGACCTTTATATATATTCTTGAGGTATTATATTAATGCATGTGTTTACTTCTTCTTAAAGTATGTCGACATTCCCAGTGGATTGTACAGTTGGGATTCACTAGGCTGGACCACCGGGAATCCGAAGGGCATCCGCCTGGGGTCCCGTCTGAGGGTTAAGGAGACAAGATATCCCTGACATCGTTAGACATCGCATGGGCACTTCGAAAGTATTACTTCAAGTGGATGCTTTTGATTAACGAATGTGCTAGCAAAGATTCATGACTCATGCACGGCACTCAACCTCATCTAGATCATTGTCGTATTTTCATGGATGATACTTGATCTACTCCCAATCGCAGTGGAGCATGAGTACTTACTGAGGAATCGCCTTTACGCGGTGAGTTTTAGCTACCCAGAGATTTTTAAGACACTGGCGTTAGCACTGCATGTCAAGGACCTAAAAGGTCGAGGCCGTGATGAGTCGGAAAGTATACATAATCCCAGACACGCCAGCTTAGGATCGGTCGGTATTACAGAGATTCATCGAGGATTTCTCTCGCATTAGCAACACCTATGACGAGATTGACCCTAAGGAGCAATAAGTTTAAGCGGGATGATCACGCAGAGGCATTCCAGAGTTGAAAAGGGAGGGTTTACCACAACCCCTATCTCTTCGATAGTCCCGAACCGATGTGGTACACAGCAAGGTATTTGCGGATACTTGAGGGTCTGACCGGGATGTGTTTTGATGCATCCGGAGGTGGTAGTAGCTTATGGCCCCATCGCCTGAAGAATCATGAGCACTACCCCACACACGACATGAGTCAAGGTCGTGAGTCTCGCCTTGAAGATTCGCGCCCACTACTCTATGCAGAGAGCCTGGAGGTGTACCTGCATCTACAAAGTCCACTAAGCATATTTTCACTCCAGCCGACCCCGAACAGGAGGCAAACGAGATGGATGAGCTCTGGGAGGATTATGACTTCACTTTCCATTACCATCCCGGTAGCGCAAATGGTGGCCGGGAAGGCACCCGCCTGGAGTCACAGGTGAGCAGCTAGCATAGCCTCCCGAGCGGCGATGCTCGAGACCGTGGGATGTCAGGGCTGGCGCACCGTGAGCGTGCCTGGTGGCACGCTGGGAGTTTGGGCTGGCTACACGCTTTATCACTGAGCAAAGCATCTAGCCCTGGGGGCAAAGACTTGGTGATAGTGTCCATTGTGACCCAGCACAATGGGCATGCACTTGAAAAATGGACCATTCACTGAGATGGTAGTCTTCTATAGAGACACAGGTAGTGGTTCCTCACTGGATCGATTTGAGAGAGGAGATTCAGAGCCTACTACTCGATTTGCCGTGCATCCAAGCTGCACGAAGAGGCCAGATCTCGTCGCCAAAGACATCGGAGCGAAACGAAGAGAGACACGAGACTCGTTCGACGACGCCCACGTAGTCACAGGTTAAGGCCGAGCACCGTAAACCAAGAGGCCTACCAACACCGGGAGGTATCGAGTGGAAGGGAGCACCGTCACAGATTTTGCACCCACTTGGGCTACCAAAAATCGCAGGCTACATGATGCAGATGGGTGATAGTGGACCCAAACCTCACGAACCCAAGATTATTTTCTAGTCATGATGACCTTCTCACATTTGAGAGATTCTTGGGCTTACATATTCGAGAAATCATCCTGCTACTAGCAGCACCAAGATTCATAGTGCTCCGGAGAAACTGAGGTTTACGCGCACTTTTTTGAAGAGTTTCGAAAGGCCATGGGCACACCTACTAACCATGAGTACAACTTTCCACCTACGCATCGATGGTCACCGATAGATTATATTGTGTATTAGAGGACATGTCATGAGCATGCCCGATCATAAGGGTAGTCGAAAGAGCACTTTACCCTTAGTGGAATCTCGCCTACAACAATAGCTATCAGCGAGTATACGCATGGCACCATATGAGGCACTGCAGATGGGAGGCCATGCAAGTCAATGCCGCAAGCGGACCGAGGTGGGAGAGAGCTCCATCAATCGGTCCCGACCGATTGTGAGACACCGAGAAGGTGAGCTTGATACGACAATGCCTTCTCTCACTACGAAAGGTGCGTAAGAGATATGCAGATGTACGACGCCGACCCTTAGAGTTCGAGGTGGTCGAGATCACGCCTTCAAGGTGATGCCTAAGAGAGGAGTGGTCAGGTTCTAGTAGTTTGCGTTATCACCGAGGTTCATCAGGGCCCTCTCGAGATACTGAGAGGGTAGGCACCGTAGCGCATCTGGGCTGCTTTTTACCACCCAAAGATGTCAGGTCCACGAGGTGTTTCACGCCCATGCTCCAGGTACACTCCGATCCACACATGGGATCGGGGAGATATTGAGGCTGACACGAATGGGACCTTCGAGGAGGGGACCAAGGCATCAGGATGCCCGGATCGTTTTGGTAACCAAGACCGTGAGGCTAGTGAGGCGTTATGGCAAAGACCGCAGCCAGAGTCAACGCGGAGCGAGGACACGATACCGCCACCTATCCCTTCTAGGGATGAAGTATGGCTTACTGCTTAATATTTAGATGACTAGTTTACATGCACGGCAGAGCAAATTTTTATATACGTGTTTTCGATTTGCATTGCACTTCGACGAAATCTCTTTAAGGAGGGAAGAATGTAAACCCGAAAATTCTAATTTTCTAGTGGTAAAATGGTTGGTTTTTAAAATCAAATTTTTCTAGATCTCGATGACGAAACGGATTTCACCGCTTCGAATCGCCTCATGAAATCTAGCTACCACGTCAATTTTGTCACCAGACAATAATTTTTACTGCCGACACCGGCAACAGGTCAGAAACGCTGCTTTGCGAGACATGATGTGACAAAAGTCACCTATTACATGGTGCAATTCTTGTGACACATGTTGCAAGAGTAGAAAGATAAATGGTAAACACGCTTTACAAGGCAAAGTGTCAAAAAATCTGCATCACAGACACGATGCCAATTACGACTGGAGCACGAAATAAAGACAAAAAGACATCAATGTTCATCTTTTTCAAAAGAGCTAAAAATCCAGTAGAGAAGTAGAGAAAAATCGATGCAGTGGTCGGATTTTGATTTTTTAGAGAGAGAGAGAGAGAGCACCTTCAGATTTACCGACGGATCGCTTCCGCTCTCGATGGAGCAAGTAAAGCCGGCTTCACACTAGCGAGGGCTACGCATGCAGTAGTTCTATCATGGAGTTCCCAGCCAACTCCAAGAGGTATAGAATCTTTTCCCATTTATGCTAATCTTATTAAGAGCCATGTAAATGGTTAGGAATGTTCTGAGGCTTGTTTTAGCCATAAACTCGATCTCAAAAAAGCTTTGAACCCTGCTAGGAGAAAATTCCTATTTTGTGTGGTTGTGAACAGTAACTCGAGGGTTTCACTCGCTCATGTGGAATAAAGGACACCAATCATAAATGTTGTTAACAGCGATTCAAAATGAATTGTTTCATGTTAATTACTCAACGCGCGAATAATTTTTACGACACGGTGAATTTGCATAACATGATTTATGGATTTAATTATGTTACATACGCATGTGAATATATTAGCATGAAGGTTTTGGACCGCATCATGCATTTCATATACACTGGGCACCCTAGAATATTAGAGGGAGTGCATGGCATGAAATGAAACAAAATGAAAACGTTACAAAGAATTTCAGACTTAAGATTTTCGAAGAATCGCTTCTCGGAGGGACGTCCAAATGCATCACTTCATATGAGGACCATGACTGCTTCTCGAGAGTTATCCAAACACCGCCTGAGGGTAGTCCAATATTTTTACCGAAACTTTCTAAGAGTAAGTTTTCAAGAACAAAAGCTTTTGTTGTGAAACCCGTATTTTTACCTCGTATAATATCGGGGTTTGTAGGCATGTGAGGGAGCCTGTGACTCGAGATACGTGGCCTCGCATGTAGACATTCGAGCAGGTTCAGCTTAAATTCCGCTTTTTGAATGGGACAACACACAACATGTGCACTTAGGTGGGAGTAACCTAGGTAGGAAATTATCACTACCTGCTTTGCTCACTCCCGTCGAGGGGATCACCATCAGTGTGGAGCACCCAGCATCATTAGAGGTCGCTTAGAAGAAAGCCTGATTGCTGGCTGATATCATTATAACATGTATTAGAATGTTATAATTTTAATATATGTTGTATTAAGAGTAATGTCTTAACTCCTGAACCATGTAAGATAGTTGATTGGATATTTTGTGGGTATTAATGCAGGGGCCCAAGTGGCCATTATTTTACTCGCATGTACTCCTGGTGCGGTCATGGCTGACACAGGACAAAGCTTGTATTCGGGGGCAGAGCTCCCCGTACAAATGAGACTCCCGCCCGATTCGTGAATGGTGCCTGGGTTACCCACATCCACGAGTATTCCAAGTGCCGACAGGGCCACAACTGACACCCCTGGGCTAGCATCACAGCTCATGCCGCCTGTATGGCTACCCCTAGATCTTATACTGTTATTCTCAGGATTCTTCGATATATGAAAGGCACCATATTTGATGGTCTTCATTTTTCTTCCCATTCTTCATTAACTCTTCGCATATTCGTATGCGTATTAGGCAGTGATCCCACCATCGCCGAGATCTACTACGTGATATCGTTTCTTTCCTGCGGTGATTCTCTTTACTATACAAGAACAAACTGGGCCGTTGCTCATTCCAAAGACCAAAGCGTAATATGTGAGCATCGCGTTACTGGCAAATTTCAATCCTATTTTGCCACGCTTGCTACTACGCGATCTTGGTGTTGACTATTCCACTGCAATTAAACTTCACTGTGATAATCGAAGTACTATTCCATGAACGTACTAAACATATTGAGATTGATTGTCACTTCATTCATCATCATCTACTTCAAGGTACACTCACACTTCGCCTATTTCCTCAGATCGAAGCATCGATATCTTCTCCAAACCACTTCCTCTGCGAACTTTTCAGCCTTGGCCTAAACTTAATCCGCTTTCTCTTAAACCACCATGAGTTTGAGGGGATGTTAGATTATTATATTATTATATTTATTTTGTAATTTCCTAGGATTATAATTTGTATTTTCCTTAGGATTGTAATTTGTTTTTTTCTAGGGTTGTATAACCTAGCCTATATAAGGCCTCCTCTTATACTTGTAATTTGCAATTTTTTAATATAAAGACTAAGTCTTTCTTCAATCATAATGGAGTATGAAATAGGTTCATATCTAGACCTAAATGAGATAAGAAGTTCTAAGTCCAATAATAATTTTTATTATTGTTAGTTATTTATTTAATCGTACTTTTTGGGTACTTGATATGAGATTGAAAATTTGAAAACTTTATTTTGTTTATTTTTCTCTTTCTTTTAATTTTATTATTCTTTGTAGTCGAACTGCATCAATTTGTTCATTTTGTTCACTTTCTTTTAATTTTATTATTCTTTGTAGCTTATCTTAATCGCATCATTGTCCATCTCCGTTCCCACGCCCCACTCAGTGCAGCAGCAACGGCAGTTAGTTTGCTGCTCTGCAGAAAAAAGGCCAACAAATCACTCTCCGCCTGGATATATCAATTTTCATGTTGTATGGCTGATGGAAACACAATTGGTTTTTAGTAGGATGGAAGTGAATATTTAATTTGTTATGATTCATGTTAAAGGAAAAGCCAGCATTAGGCGCCCATTAGGGCCAGGCCAGGGGACCTCCAGTTTATTTTCTTGTCACAATCAAGTGACCGCTATTCATAAAAATACGAGAAATTAGGAGACAAACAAGGATCTATCATATTCCTTATGGAATAGTTATCACCATTTTTTAAAAGCTGATGCTCTCTTTTAAATTTTTAAAATGGTCGCTGCTCTTGTTAGCATCACTATATTGCACTGGCTTGAATCCAAAGCGTATCTTTCTCATTTGCGTCAGACTTTGCTTATATTAATGTTTTTCAATTTTAATTGTGAAGATATTAAAAATATCTTCAGACTTTGCGTCAGACTTTGTGTTCAAAAATAATATTATACTTCTTTTTGTAATCTTTAAAATGAAGATATTTGAAAACCCATCCGGAGCGAGGGCTGGGAAGAGAGATGGAGGGGAGGGAAAGAAGAAACTTAATTATGATGATAAATATATTCAACATCAATTATTATTGATTTCATTGGGTAGCCCCCTCATTCGAATAAAAAAATGTTCAACATCAATTTACAATAATTATCTCTCATGTGAATATGGGCCACCCCTTCTCATATATATATTATGCATACTTGAACATAAATATCTAGGGCAAATGATAAGATAAACTATATGTTACTTCATCATCAACTGAATATATGAGCTAGGTAAAGAAAATTATTTTTTCATTATTTTATTCCTAACGTTATCTTGTGAATCATGGCCAAAAGAGAGGTTAGATGAGAACGGTGGGCATGAAGCTTTTGGTGGTGGAGCGATGGCTCACGTAAAGTACCTAATTAAAATAACTTATTTCAGGAGGTACCCAAAGCCTTTTTTAATTGGACCATGTCTCTTTGGCTCTATTTACTATTTAACAATGGTAATCCTATGAATAGCAAAAGAAATCGTGATTATCGAGATGCAGCGATGTGATATTATGTGGTAAAATTTGATTAGATCTAACAAGCTAGGTTCGAACTTTGAATCCTTGTCATCCATTAGCATGTTTAATTGGTTCACATCGTCAAATTAAGCGAAGGATGCACAGTATCTTTTGGGTGAAACCGTGGAAGTTCAAACCCCAGCTGAAAGAGGATAACGCATTCCACTTGGGCTAGCGATGACCCATGACCCATGACCCATGACCCAACTGATCAGATTGAACACTAATCAACCCTAATACTTTTTAATCCACTTGACCCGAAGTATTAAATTTGTTTAGATGTTTTTCCAAATTAATGCTTTCCAGGGCTTGCAGAAGTTGGGAGAGAAAAAGACGTTTGTCTAAATGCTTTAAAAGGACGTGTATGATGCAACGGCTGAAATGGAATGGCATTTGGGCTGGTAATTTTATCTCGAAATTTCTACAATAAATCAAACCCCTTAAATTTTATTTCCTTTATTTAATATTGTTTGAACAAATTAAGATCAAAGAAACAAACCACCAAGATAGATAGTTTAACCACGATTAAACAAGCCACCAAAAGCAGCACCATAGCAATGATGGGGTAGCACCAAATATGGAAACAAGGGGAAAGCGCAAGAAACCAGATCTTGGAAACTTGAGTTTTAGAGATGCACGTGTTCAAAGATTTTCTCCAAATTCAAGAAAGAAGATCCATGGGGACCAGTTGTAGCTGCTTCTGCCGTATGCTTCCACCTCTCTACGGTTTTCTGTCACTTGCTTCCCCTTTCTCTCTCCCTCCATCAAAGCTCTCTCACACAAGCCAACCCCATCCCTCTTAACATCACTGTCTACATTCCCATTCCCACGCCTCCCACTTCAGTGCAACAGTAACGGCAGTTGGTTTGCTGCTCCGCGAAAAAAGGCCAACTAATCATAGGCACTCCAGCGCTTAAACTTTCTATTATGGAATTCCAGCCGTTGTGTGTTAAGAAGCCGCCGACGGCCGGGTGGCTAAGAACTTGCTCTTGGGGACACCAACCTGCTAGGAAACCCCTATCTTCGGTTTCCGCCACGAACTGTGGCATGGCAAAAACGGCTGATCACCGGAGACAAGATCTGGCCTAAGTATCCACAAAAAGGTTTGATTGCTTGATTCAAACCCCAAGCAAACTCAATCAGTTGCAGGAAATATGACTGTGATGCCCCATAATTAACGTAAACAACCGAGTTGGGTTCTTTTGAATCCAGCCATTTGAGACACTCAGGCTCTTCTTTCCACAGATTTGATCCAATCAACTGTAGTTCGCTATCTTGGATCTGATTTGAAAATAGCTGAAGAGGACCAATGGTGTAGATTGGGGGATACATGGGGGCAATTGCATCCAAAACCTCCTGCTCTAAGGCGTCAAACGTATTGAAAATGATGGCAGAACCCTTGCGAGCTGTTTCAAGCTGACCCACGGCAAACCCCAGCATGACATCATCTGGATCGGTAGTACGGATGAAGCTTGGCATGTCCTTCAAACGGATACTTTTCATGCCCGGTATCCAATCAATAACCGTATCCAAATACCCATTTGTTAGATAACTGTCATCTGCAAAGAAATATGAAACATCTGAATCGGCGGGGAAATAGAATTTGGAAAAAACTTTCTTCAAATCAGGATTTAAAGTGCAATAATTTTAAGTGGTGCAACTCGTCGATGATTGTGATACTGCACATAGCCCATGAAGCCACAAGCACTAGCTGTCCATAAAGGAGGTCGGGGATGCCTAGCTCTTGAGCAGTTACCCAAAGTGAAGCTCATGATGGCGTCGGAAAATATGCAAGTGACGGGAGGACCACCGCTGTCGTTGAGCTTGGCTAGAAGACGTCTAAAGGGAGGCAAGCAGTTTTCCCTGGTGGATGCACAGAGGGAAGGGATATCTTGGGTAGCGTCCACATCGGACGGCGGGAGACCATCGGGAATGGTTTCGAACTGAAAGGAGGGGAGACCATCGAGGGAGTTAGGGCCCTGGGCCTTGATTGCTGGCTGCGCGAACCCCTGTGTTGACAAAGGCAGGCGAAAGCCCTTGAATGGAGAAGCTTTGCTAGCTTTAGCATTGGATTGATGTGCCCCTGAGCAGGGTATGGGATGCAGACTGCATGAGGCTTCTCCACTGAACCCATTTTTGCACACCAGGATTGGATGCCCTCCCCATACATCGATCTCCTCCAATTTTGTAGAGCTTTTCAGTGACTACAGGCACTTAAGCTGTTCTTTAAAAAAAAAAGCCACAAACGTTTAATAATACTAATTTTCAAATTTATGAAGCAGAAGTCTTATCTGTCAATTTAAAATTAACTTTTTGTTTTTCCATGCATACAAAAATAAACAAATCTGTAATTAAGAATTATGTTGACAATTATTTAAACATAACATGTTTAAACGGTTTGTTTGTTTGTATATTTTTAAAGTAAACCTATAACAGCGTTTAAACGGTTGTCAAAAAAACAGTTAAATGCTGATATATAATAATTTTTAAAGACAAATTTTCTAACATCTCTTAGAAACCTTTCATTTGTTAAAATGATGTTGAATTTGGTTATTTAATTTCATGATGGTTTGAATAACAAAAAGAGCTCAAGTCGCAGTTCTCAAAACTGGATTAAAAATCGCCTCAGTACTAGCAATAGGGCCCTTGACGACATCCCAAATATGTTTCCAAAACAAGGCCCAATTCAATTTTAAAAGTTGCAAACAGTGAACTATTAAGTAAAACACTCAAACTCCAATTTAATCTTTAGAGTAAAGAAGATTTCAATTATCATTTATAACACTATTCCTATTAATCACACATAGTTATTAAAATTTCCAACGCCCGCAGGAAAATATTCTTCTCTGTCATCCTCCAATAGCGAACATACCATTCAACGTCATTATCCAACAAGAAAACATACTATTCATAATATTAACATCTAATCCGGTAAACATACTCATTCAAGATCATAATCAAATCAGAAAGTTTTCATTATCATCCATTATAAATACCGCATAACCCCATAAGTGAAAAATAAGAGACTTACTTACAAAACTTCATTCCTCAAGAATTGATATTCTTCCACAAAGAAAATTAACCCATTTGAAAGACTGAAATGCAAGAACCAAGTGTTCACTTATCCCTTTTGTTTTTTCTTGTTTTTGCATGAGTCCAATCCAAGCAAAGCTCCCTTTTTGACCGCCTAGGCAATTCACCTACTCCTGGGCCTGGCTGAAAAGGCATCATCACCGCGCCGTCTGTGGGAACGATGCTTCTTTACAAATAAAAGCCATCTCTCACGACTGATTTGTGATCAACCCACCGCTGTGAGCAACGCCAATCCTCTGCTGATGCAAGACTACCAAAGTGGTGGACAACCGCACCCCGGGAGGCGGTGTTGCAGATAGCACATGCCAAACACAACCAGGTAGAGGCGTCTCATGGTCACCAAACACATCATCAAAAGAGTTTAACAACTCACTGTGCAAACACACTCTAGAGACACGATAGTCTGGAAAGACCAAAATCCCTGCTAATGAAGAGCAACAACCCACCCCCGCCGGTGGGGCTGCATGTGAGAAGGCGGAACTAGCCACACCAGTGGAGCATGATCTTTACCAACCCCTGAGAGACCTACAGCTCCAGGGAGCAGGTAGCTGGAGCAAAGGTTCGTGACATCCAAAGAAGAAATAAGCCACATGAAGGTAGTGGTAAAAGGCCGAGCTCTAGTCTCCAGGGACGCTCTAGTGCAACAAACTGAGTCTCCATTCACCGCCGAGGTGCTGCACTTCCCCCTTAAGGCAAAGTTTAGAATGCCGCAAATTGAGACGTTCAATGGAACAAAAGACCCCATAGACCACCTCAATACGAACAAAAATCAGATGGAACTACATGGATATCAAGACCCCGTATGATGTAGAGCCTTCGTTATCACACTAAAGGGCCCAGCATCGCTCGGGCCTAATTGCACTCCTTCTCGCTTTCCATCTCATCATGCTCATGCGTAACTTCCCATCGCATTCATCTCCCACTTTATTGAGCAAGGATCGCAGTGTCGAGTTATCACCTTCTCGACCATAAAACAGCTCAAGAAAGCCTGGAGGTCATATGTTCAAAGCCACTGAGTCGCTAAATGTGGATATTCTCGACGGTAGTTCGGCCAAGGCACGCTTTCATCACAGGCTTCCGGTGCAAATGCTTGAAAGATCTAATGTTCTCATATCAAAGAACCTCAGCAAGCATGGGCCTGAGGTCCTCAAAATATATATCATCGAGAAGAAGACCTCCCCGTCTGGTGCTGCAGTTTTTCTTCTCAAGCTATGATATGGCTACAAAAAGAGAGAACAAGCCCAAGATGGTGCAGAGAGGATGATCCCGGCGAGAGCAGAGAGGCAACAGAGCGTCCTTCAACAAAGACAGGAACGCCAAGATCACAGGGATCACTTCAACCGAGTCATGAAGAGCGGTATTCACCCCAGCGATACCTCTCTCGCGCCTCCCGGTCGCAGGCCCGGTAACAAAGCAACATCAGCGTCTCCCCGGAAAAAGTAAATCCCGCATGAAGTCGGTGGCAACCGTATGAAGTCGACCTCACTGTAAGAGACGACACCAACACCGGTGGAGTTCCATAAGGACTACGGGCACCGAATGTATCACCGCATCCAACTAAAGAGGGAGATTGAATACTTGATCCGACATGGACATCTCAGCCGATACGTGGCCTCAGAAAGGCATGAGCGAGTCCAACCACCACCACCTCGTCAGCCAACCCCACCCACCACTCCACCGCCTTGGGAGAAATCCATGTAATCTCCTAGGGTTTCATGGAGGCGAGAGTCCAAATTTCAAATTGTGAAGGCCTTAGCGCTCAGGAGCCCAAGAGGAGGCCCGCCTTTGCAGCTTAACAACTCAGAAAGCTCGCCTCAGGAGCCCAATAGCTCTCGCTTTGTAGGAGCTTAATAGCTCGTGAAGGCATCGCCTAGGCCCATTTGCTCTGTCATGTGAGCTTAACAACTTAAAGACCTCGAGCTCATGAGCTCAATAGCTCACTACAGAGCTTAACAAACAGAAGGCCTTACGCCCAGAGCCCAAGAGTCTCAACAGAGCTTAATAGCCCAAGAAGGCCTCAGCCGCCAAGAGCCTAGTAGTTAGCTCAGAGCTTAATAGCTCAGAAGGCCTTAGCGCCTGTAGAACCCAAAGAGGTCGCTTGAATAAGCTTCAGAATCACAGAGCTATAGTAGCCTGGTTGCAGTCATCATAGAGCATAACCGCCTCAAACAAGCCATGTGTGCCCACGGAGCTGGCAAACAGAGCCCAAAGAAATTAATTCAAATGTCATGTAGCCACTGGAGCTGGGTGAAGCTCAAGAGCCTAAAGAAATTTCGTCGAACAGCTATGTGTACCACTCCGAGCCAAGTAGCCTGAACACAGCTATGTGTACCACGGCCAAGTAGCTCCAAAGCCAAGTAGCTTAGTTCGAACAGCCATGAGCCACCTGAGCCAAGAAGAGTTCAACAGCCATGTAAATTATGGAGCCAAGTAGCTCAAGATCAGGCCTGGGCCGAACAGTCCTCGTAGCCACGGAGCTGGCAGCTCAGAGCCCAAAGGAACCGGGTTCGAACAGCCATGTAGCCACCTGGAGTCGCAAATTCTTAGTTCGAATGCACCATGTAGCCACCCGAACCAAGTAGCTACCAAACAGGTCATGTAGCCACGCAGCCAAGTAGCCTGTCAACGCACCATGTAGCCATGAGCCAAAGCAGCTCACCAAACAGTCATGTAGCCACAGAGCCAAGTAGCCTCGGCTTCCAAGAATTGGGCTCTCAAACAGCCATGTAGCCATGGAGCCAAGCAGCCTCACACTTGGCAGCTCGCCACAGAGCTTAACCGCAAACATGCCATGTAGCCACTGCCAGCCCAAGTAGCTCAGAGCGCAGTAGCTCGCTCTCAAATGTGTCATGTAGCCACGTGAGCCAAGAAATGCACCTAACAACAATGAATGCGCCATTGAAACAAGAGCCTGGGCTCAAATGTTTACGTAGCCCAACAGTCGCAGCTCCGCTCAAATGTGATACAGCCACTGAGCTAAGTAGCTCAGGAGGCCCAGCAGCCTGGGCCGAATGGGACCATGTACCACAGAGCCAAGTAGCTCAGCTCAATTGCACCATGGTACCATGTAGCCACTCGAGCCAAGAGCTCAATACAGAGCGCAACCGCCTCAAACAGCCATGTAGCCACGGAGCTGCTAGTCGCCAGAGCCCAAGATTCGCCTTTGGCAGAGCGCAACACCTCAAAAAGGCCAAGTAGTCACGAGCCATGTAGCCTGGGATCTGTGGCTTCCGTCAGAGCGTAGCGCCAAAAGGTCAAGTAAACATAGAGCCATGTACCTCAAAGAGCCTGGCAGAATTTAGCTCGCAAAGAGTATCACCAAAGACCACGAAATACGGAGCCAACTCACATTCGCAGCTCCGGGTCGCAGAGCGCAACAGCCAAACAGCCATGTAGCCACCTGAGCTGCAGCTTAGGAGCCCAAGAGCTCATTTTGCATAGCGCACAGTTCCGTGCTAAGAGCCACTCGAGTCATGTAGCCTCGGGGCCTGCCTGGGCCGCCAGAGCGTATCAACAAAAAGGCAAGTAGCCACGGAGCCATGTAGCCTGTGACCCAAGATTCACTTGCGCAGCGTAAAGCTCAAAGGCCAAGTAGCCACGGAGCCATGTAGCCTGGCATCAAAAGTCAGCTTCAGGTGAGCGACCAGAAAGCCTCGAGCATCAGAGCCCAAAGAACTCGCTTGTGTGAGCTAACAAATGTGAAGGCCTTAGTGCTCAGGATCCCAAAGAGCTCGCTTTGTAGAGAAAAGCCTGCAGTGAAGGCCTAGGCACCTGAGCCCACCAAGCCGCCATGCAGCTTAACGGCTCGTATGTCTCAGCGCCTGTGAGCTCCAAGTGGGTCAGCCAGCTAACAACTTAGGAAGCTCAAACATGACATCAGTGAGCTTCGCAAAGCATAACTCGTCGTAAAGGGTCTTAGAGCCCCTGAGCCCAAGAAATTTTAGCTGCAGCATAACAAACCAAGAAAGGGCCCTGAGCCATGTAGCCTGTGGAGCCTAAAGATTTGACATTGGCGAGCATAATCAAGCCAAGGGAGGCTGGCAACCACGGAGCTATGTAGCTCAAATTTGCCAGCCAAAGCCAGAGCTTAATTGCTCGTACGACAGCCTTAGAAGCCAATAGCCACGGAGCCATGTAGCTTAGGAGCCCAGTAGCTCAGATTATAGAGCACAACTGCTCAAGGAGGCCAAGTAGCCAAGGAGCCATATAGCTCAGTTTCAAGTGCCATATAACTTAGGTTCGAGAGAGCCTTGCAAATTGGGCCAGTGGAGAGCCTGCTACCACTTCAAGGAGCCATGTGTAGCTCGCCAAAGAGTCTTGCAATGCTTCAAGGGAGCGATTAGCTCGCTGCAAAGAGCATAAACCGCCCAAAAGGTATGCCTTGCCAAGTAGCCTGGCCCGTAAGGCGCAACAACCTAGAAACTAAGTAGCTCAAATTGGCAAGACAATAAAAAGAGTGATAAAACTAATCAAACCCTTCCTAAGTAGTCACGTGGATATCACGCCTGATCCGAGAAGTGATACAACCCTTGCCTACACTCGCTTAGTCAAAGGTTGGGGGGCAATTGATGGGGTTTGAAATAATAGGTGTTCAGCTCAAGACAAAGAAGCCCAAAACGGATTAAAACTGCCCAAGATTAAGAATAGGTCTGATATATCCCCAACATATCAAACAAGTGGGCCTTAATTCAATTTTTAAAAGGTCATGCACTCTAAGGAATCCATATAGTGGAAAGCCTTCACCCAATCTCCACTAATCGGTGCAGATATTTTAATTATTTGCCATCAATTATCTCTGGTTAACGGTTAACATAAGGAAAATTCCTACCGCAGTGGAGAAATATTGTATCATCCTCCCAACAAGGAAACATACTATTCTGTCATCATCCAACAATAAACATATTATTCAAGATCTATCCAACTAGGAAACATACTGATCAAAAGATCATAATCCAATTAGGAAAGTTGTCATGATCATTCATTATAAATAGCAAGTCACCCCATAAGTGAAAGGTATGCAGACTTACACACAAAACTTCATTCCCTAAATAGTTGATATTCTCTTCCACATGAAAGAATGACTAGCACCAGAGATAAATATGCGAGCCCCTTGCCGTATCCTTGTTTGTTTTGGCAGAGGAGTCCAACTACTGGGGAGGCCACTGACTGCCCAAAGACAATTCCAGCCGTCCACCTTAGTTCGATTAAAAAGGCATCATCAAATTACATGATCAGAGCTGGAAACATTTTGCACATTCTTTGCACTAGCGTCACCTGCACTTCTTACTTCCAGTCACTGTTTACAGGTAGGTTTCTAATTTATGCAAAAATTTTGATGGAAATATTACTATTACTACAATCTGTTTTTAATTTCTTATTATTCTTTTTTTTTTTTTTTTTTTAAAGCCTACACGAGAGCCTGGGACATGAGCCTTGTTTTTTTTTTTTTAGCAATTAAGTGCTATTCATGAAAGGTACTAGAAAGAGGGCCAGACACTCGGATCGAGCCTTGAGCATCTTCCATCCTCTTAAGAGAATAAATGAACCATCTATATTTGTATATGACCATCTGCTGCCCTGTTTAAAAGATTTGGAGGGCATATCTTTCCCATATTAATCTGAGTTTGCTTATATTTGTGGGTGGAAAGTATTTTACGCCAAAATTAAAGGATTTGACCTATTTTAGAAGATTGATCAGTTAAAACTTCTAATATTGTTATTTTGTAAAAAAAACAGATTAGAATAATGGATTAGGCTCAATCCGCTAATTTAAAAAACGTTGCTTACAGCAGCGCTTTCCAAATAGAGAATTGCATATATGGAATTGAAAAAAATAAGTTTGTTCAAAAGTTGTTAATAATTACTACTCTAACCTTAAGGTTCTTATAACACCCTACGAGAGCTCACTAGTCAATTGCCTCATCTTCAGTCTTTCACCCTCCTCCTCTAATATAAATTTTTTTTTCACAACTCTATTGATAAACTAATAGTAATATTTATCTATTTGCATAAGGTTAATATTTTTGTAAATTAGCAACTCAAAAAATATGTATATTTTTAAATTTTAAAATGACTAATCTTTTTTATGTAAATGATGTTTTAATTATTCAATATTAGTATACCTTATTTTTAATAAACTCACCTTATAAATCTATATTATTAACAAAAAAAAAAATAAAAACTTAACAATAAATTGTGTCAATGTCCTTATTATTCATTTTACACAATTAAGTAGCTATTAGCGATCAACTATCAACTAAATTTTACCTAATACATTTATACAAACAGCTAATAAAATTAGCTGTTTGAATTAGTTAATAACAAATAGCTAATGCAACAACTAACAGCTATCAGCTATCTGTTAGTTTCCAAACAAGACCAATTGTCTTTCAATTCTATTTAAAATGCTGATAATTAAGATGAGAATTATTTTCAAAACAAATATTAGACTTTTCACAAATATTTCCTAATGAAGTTTAGTGACTTGCCTATAGAACTTGTTATGTCTATCCCAATGACGTTGACGAGAAATTACTAATGACTTCTCCAATCTTCCAGCCAGTAACAAGGCATCTACCCTTCCACCTATATTGGTAACTACGCCAATTTGTTATATTTTTGTCTTTCACTTAAATATTAAGGCCATAGCATGTGTTTGTGGGTTTGTATCTCACTGGGATTCCTTCTGAAGCCCGAGAAATCCTATGTCACTTTGCCATAAATGAGGAAAAAATTGGAACTCGGTAGAACTCCGTAGCTGCCAAACTACATCAAATGACTCAATTATATATAGACCCTGAATTTAATACGTACTGATATGAAGTGTATATAATAAGGATGAGGAAAGGGATAGGGTAAATTGGCCATGAACACTAATCTAGGCATTATGATCTTCATCCAAGCACAGTCGGTCTTGTCGTCCATCCCCATTTATCAAATGCAATCAGCCCTCATCCCGAGAGGGGTGTGCAGCTTGATACACAAGCGCATCAGGTAGTTCATATGGCGGGGGTGAAAGAAAAACAAAAGGTGCATCTAATCAATTGGGAGACGGTGATAGCAGATAAGGGGCAAGGAGGTCTTGGCATAAAGGAAATGAAAACCATCAATGCTGCCCTAATGGCCAAGCTTGGCTGGAAAATCCTTACGAAAAGGGAGAAGTTATGGGTCCGAATGATCACAGGAAAATACATAAGAGGAGAGGCAACGATTCATAATTTTGTGGCAAAAAGCAATGTGTCTAATGCCTGGAAGGGCATCATCTCAGCGGCGCATATTATCCAAAAGGAGCAAGAATTGAAATCGGAAATGGCAAAACACTTTCTTTTGGAGAGATAGATTGTTGGATAAATCCCTCCTATTGGAAGTGGCTTAAAGGAGATTTCATCGCCTATCTCCTACAAAATGGTGTACCAGTACTGGGAAAAAAACAGTGGCTGGAAGTGGTTAGAGCATTAAGACTTCCTTCACCCCCTGGCTTGCCACCATTCAGATTAGTGAGAAGGGTGATGGGAGAGAAGTGTTGTCGGTTATGTTCGTATACTAGAAACAGAAACCAAAACGCCGGGCTTAAACAAACCCCAGCATAAACAAACAATCGACTGATCCGAGCCCAACTTTAAATAACGCGTCGTGGTTCTTGGTGACGACTCTGGGCCCTCAATCAAGACTATGATGAAGGACAACCGGTTTCCTCGCGATAAGAACGGACTGCCTTTCTGTTGTACTTAGCCTGGAGGGATTCGACGAACTCACTGCACAGAACAATCGCACAAAATGGTACGACGTGATGAAGTGAAGTGAAGTGAGATTTTTTTTTAAAAAAAATTAAATCGGGAAAAGCTGAGTATATATATGCAAATAGCGTCTCCACTAACGTATTACGTTTGTTCGAAAACTGATCTAAACAACATGTCTCCTGCTCAAAATAAACTCTATGAGGGTGGACCCTGAACCAATCGAGCCGAAAGTCGTTTCGACGGCGGCGCACGCCTGCAGAAACCTACCTAGCTTCGGCGTAGGTCCTCTCCCTTCCATTAAAGTGGGTGCCTCAGTACCAAAACCCATTCGGTGAGGCCAACTATTTAAACTCATCTCCTTCTTGTTTTTATTCGATGTGGGACAACACTTTTCATTCAATTATGTCGTGGACCTAAAAGTCCCAACAACTCTACATGAATGAAAAGTTTTGATATCAATACTCGCAGATGCATTTGTATAAAAGTTACGATTATTCCACGAGAAAACGTTTGCATCGAATAAGTAGCCGAGACTTTGAACTTTCCTAGTGAAACCTATCGGGCTTACCTACCAATCAGTAAACTTGATGTCTCAATCGTCGACTTCGCAAGCTCTCGGGATATCGTAAATCACACAACCGCTTCGAACAAAATCGTTCTCATCGTTGTTCGTTCGCCATGAATACCTCCTGGTCTCATGAGTGTTTTAGAGAATTCAGCCTTTGCAATTCTCATAGAAGCGGCCCTCACTTCACACTCACATAGGTGATTTATGAACATATAGTTTCATAATCATTAAAAGCTTTTGCTTAACCTTCACATATTAATATTGTCTTTATCCGGGAATGGGTAAACAAATTAGACAGTACTCTACATTGTCTTCATAACTTAGTTGTCCTTTTGAACCTAGATCCTGGGATCTCCAGTCAACTAGGTAGGGTGTCAGCTATGATGACTTGTTTAGTGGCCTTAAACCCATTCCCCTTGATGTTTTTACAAACATCTCTCTAGTTAGGCCTTTTGTTAATGGATCCGCATTCACATAGTCAATGGTGATAATTCCACTAGAAAGAAGTTGTCTTATTGTGTCATGTCTTCGACGTATGTGTCGAGACTTACCGTTATACATGACATTCCTTGCCCTTCCTATCATTGACCATCATAATGCATACATACATCAAAAAAGTAATCGGTTTTAGCCAATTAGGAATATCTTCCAAGAAATTTCGGTTACTCTAGCTTCTTTCACCGACTTTATCCAAAGCAATAAATCCTGATTCCATAGTGGATCTAAAGAATATAAGCCTGTTCTTGATCCAGCCTCTCTCAAGATGATCGCTAGCCCCACCAAGTGTGAATACATATCCACTTGTTGATTTTGTGTCTTTAGGGGTGCTCTAAGATCCAATTTGCATCACAAAGATCCTTCAAGTATCACTTGATATTCAGGTAATGAAGCACAATTCGAAAGTATGCTTTAAGTAGCCCAATAAACGTTTCATAGCTTTCTAATGATTTTCATTTGACTAATCAGAATCGACTTAGCTTGCTAACCGCATTGCTATGTCCAAATTCTTAGCAATGCTTTATGATATATTAAATCGCTTAGTATACTAGCATACTCATTTTCAGCTTGCTTTCACTAAAGATTCTGTAGCATGTAAATTAACATCTATCTGAAATTTACTTAGTAATATCTAGATTCTTGCACTTTCCAAGAATCAAGCTTTCAATATAATGGGATTGTGGATGTATTAATCTCCAGATGTCTTATGGATTTCAACTCCTAAAATAACATCGCCGACTTCATATCTTTCTATTTCAAATTACTGCAGCGCATTCGATTTTCTTAACAAGCCTCACCATCAACACGTCGTTATAAGCATATCGTCTACTTATAGACATAAAATGGCAAAGCAATTCTGAATTTGCTTAACATATACACATTTATCGCACTCATTAATCTTGAAACCATTCGACAACATGACTTCGTCTAATTTAGCATTCCATTGTTTTGGTGCTTGTTTCAATCCATAGAGTGACTTGATAAGTCATTACGCTTACTCTTGTCCTCGAATAAATGAACCCTTCAAGTTGTTCCAAATATATTTCTTCTTCCACACTCGTTTAAGAAGTCCGTTTTCACATCCATTTGATGGATTTCAAGCTTATACAATCGCTATAGCAATTAGCATCCTTATAGATGTAATTTAGTAACAGTGAATAAGTATCAAAATAATCACATTCTCATTGCTCAGATCTTTACTACAAGCCTAGCCTTATTTATCACTAGCACCATCCGTCATTTTCCCCTCTTCTTGAAAATCCACTTACATTGTAGTGGTTTATTACCAGAGGAAGGTCAACCAATTTCCATGTATGATTTGACAAGATGGATTCAACTTCACTATTGATAGCTTCTTTCCAAAACGGGGCTTCTGGCTAAGTCACAACTTCTTTGAATGTCCGAGGCTCATTCTCCAACAGATACATTAAGAAATCAGGTCTTAAAGACGTGGAAGTCCTTTTTCTTTTACTACATCTAGGTTCATCCTCCATTGGATCACTTCTAGATATAGTATCTCGAGACCTCTTATTATTATCAATCGACTCATATACTATGTTACACGGAAATATATTTTCAAAGAACGGCGTCCCTTGATTCAATGATCGGGATTACATGTATATCCGGGACTTCTAATTTGTGAACAAGAAACGATATGCATTGCTATTCGAGCATATCCGATAAAAACACAGCCAATGTACCTTGTCCTACTCTAACCTTTTAGGCTTAGGAACTGCACCTAGCCAAACACCCCCACACTTTGAGATAATCTGCTAGCATTCTCGCCTTCCATTTCTCATGTGGTGTCGGTTGTGTCTTTCAGGTACTCTCATTAAAAATAAAATTGGTCGCTTTCAAAACAGCCTTCCCATTAAATTCGTGGTAAACCTTAAACACCAACAATGCATTCATTCTTTCCTTTAAAGATCGGTTTTTCCTTTCCGCCACTCCATTAGATCGTGGTGCATAAGGAGCAGTCATTTGGTGAACGATACCAAACTCGGTACAAATTTCCTCAAACGAAAATTCATATCCACCTCCTCTGTCACTCCTTATGATTTTAATTTTCTTATTCAACTGAGTTTCACTTCACTATAAGTTTTAAAAAGCATTCACAAATTCATCTTTGTTACTAAGCAAGTAAACATAACAATATCATGAGCAAATACAGTATAAAACACACAATACTTATTACCACCTCTCGACTTATTGATTTCATATCGCATATATCCGTGTGGTATTAAATCTAAAGGTTTTGAAACTTATTATCTACGTAGTGAAAGGGGCTTAGAAAATTTAGATTCAACACACACTGCATTTCTACTGACAAGAAAATCTAAGAACAAACCCATATTCATTAATTTCTTTATCGAATTTATAGTTAACGTTGTCCTAGTCTAGCATGCCAAATGTTAGAAGACTCAAGCACATAAGAAGAAGCAAATTTATTCAAATCATCCTCAAGGCAACAAATATTAAGACGGCAAATTGAACAACCATCACTCGATAACCCTTCCTACATATATCTCATTTTGAGTATAATAAACTTGTCGATACAAACCAACTTGAAGCCATTCTCGCTAAGGAGATCCTAACACTAAATTCTTACAACATCCGCACATGTAACATTAATTAGTGTCACACCTTTTCTGTATGTCATTTTTGAGCAATCTTTCGACACCTTCAACCTTAGAGGCTGATGAATTCACCCATAAAGTTTTTCATCACCCCCACCTGCTGTGTAGATGAAAACATCAACTGCTTCGCATTGCATGTGACAAGTTGCTCCAGTATCAATCCACCACTCCTTGGGGTTCCCGCCATATTATACTCGGATATCATAGCAGTCAGATTGATATCATCAACACCATTGGATCACTTCTAGATATAGTATCTCGAGACCTTTTATTATTATCAATTGACTCATATACTATGTTATACGAAAATATATTTTCAAAGAACGAAGCGTCCCTTGATTCAATGATTGTATTGACATGTATATCTGGGATCTCTGACTTGTGAACAAGAAAACGATATGCATTGCTATTCTGAGCATATCCTATAAAAAACACAAATAATGTAGCCTGTCCTACTCTAACCTTTTTAGCTTAGGAACTCGGAGAACCTAGCTAAACACCCCTACAATTTGAGGAGGCTGCTAGGCATTCCGCTTCCATTTCTCATAGGGAGTTTGTTGTGTCTTTATGTGGGGTACTCTATTTAAAATAAAATTAGCCGTCAAAACAGCTTCCCCCCACAAATTCTGTGGTAAACCGGAACTATTCAACAATGCATTCATTGTTTCCTTCAAAGACCGTCTTAAGCCAATGAATGCAGCCACTTGAAATGTCTCACTTAGAGTAATTCCTTCAGCATGAATATCATGCACAACCACTTGAAGCTCTTAAACCTGGATTAAGACAGTCTTTGAATCAACCATCTTGAAGTCCAGAAATTTACCGACAATGAATTTCTTCATCCGCATCTTCTGCCAGACTTCATTCAAACTATCCCATAACTCCTTAGCCGTCAGCCGAACTATGGACATTATAGAGAGTATTTTCCAGACTGCTGAGGACATAGTGCGGTATACTGTGCAGTTTCGAATGATTCCATGCATCCACAAAGCAGCTCAATTTTCTTTATTTGTCTCCAACGTCTACCTTGGGGACTATCCTCATCAGGACCCAGTTAAGTTCAAGGTTGCGAGATAACAACATCTTGTTGCTATCTCTGAAATCGTACCATTGAACCTTTCTCGCTTTTCTCCATGATTCGAATAAAGGACTGAAATAAGGCGAAGCCATTTCGGTTGATAAAACAAAACATATATACCTAAAAGCACCCAGAAAGTAGATACTTGTAATACAAAAACGAACAAAAACTTGTAATACAGAAACGAAAAAACTGTAACAAATATTTGCTACGAAACGAAAAAATATTTGAATAAACTGTAACAAATATTTGAATACGAACGGAAACGAAAAACTCCGCAGCATTAAACGAAAAATATTTGAATAAATCGAACAAATATTCAATACTAATTTAAACGAAAAAACTACAACATTTAAAAGAAAAAATTATTTGAATAAATCAGAACAAATATTCGGTCACTAATGTAAAACAAAAACTGCAAGATAAACGAAAAATATTTGAATAAATTGTAACAAATATTCAATACGAAAGCGTAAAACAAAAAATAACAACGCTCTAAGATCAAGGTTTCGCTATGTTCGTATACTAGAAACATAAACTAAAATGTTAAGGAAACAAACCTGCAGTACAAACAAACAATCAGAATTGATCCGAGCCCAACGAAATAACGTCATGTCCTTAAGACGAATTTGGCCCCTCAATTAGTACCGAGGATAGTGAACAATCGTCTCCCAAGATAGAACGGACCTCGTTCCTCCGAAGCGGTACGTAGTCGGAGGACTCCGACAAACTCAACTGTTAGCAAAACAATCGCACAAATGGTAATGACAATGAAGTGAAGTGAAGTGAGATTTTTTTTTAAAAAAATTTGGGAAAAGCGGGAGTATATATATATGCAATGAAGTGTCTCCACGAACAGACATGTTTGTTTGAAAAAATATGATCTAAACGTGTCTGTTCAAAAATAGAAACTGGTAGAGGGTGGACGCGGAACCGAGCCGAGCCGGCCGAACGGCGGCGGCGGTGGTAGCGCGCCGCAGGTGTCCGACCTAACTTAGAGCAGTCCTCCTTCCACAAAAGTGGCACTTCTGGGGCCCAAACCCATTTGCGAGGCTCAACTATTTAAACTCATCTCCTTTCTTGTTTCTATTCGATGTGGGACACACTTTTCATTCAATTATGGGTTTTGTGGATTCCAAAGTCCCAACAAGAATTGTATTGGGATCCAACGTCTACTAGGGTGTTCACAGTCGGTTAAGCTTATGATCTAGTTCTTGGGGAGTAACTAAGTTCCCATATAGACATATGGAAACTGAGGAAAAATCATGAGAGGAACAGAAGAGGTTTAACAAACAATCCCTATTGCAAGCTTTGTCTTGGAGAAGTGGAGCATTTGAACCATATTTTCAAGAAATGCAAAAGAGTGAGAAAATTTTGGTTGCACGTTTTGGTGGATGATGAGGTGGCCACCGCCCATAACACCTCCTTCATGAACTAGGTAACAGAGAACATAAGAGTCAAAGTCGTCACATGAGTGGAGGGAGTTTGGAATGAGAAGTTTGCGACCTGTTTATGGTGGGTTTGGCGTTAGAGGAATTTTAGTACATTTCAGGATCAAGAGTTCCAAATGATCGAAAAAATCTCTATGGTGAAAGTACTTAGCAGAGCTAAACTCGGTTTTTTCCAACCACAATATTACCTAGGGGAGAATGGGAACCTACCACACCAGATGGGTAGGATGGGAAAAACCAAGGCAAGGACGGGTCAAACTCAACATTGATGGTTGTTTTTGTTAGAAGTTTTAAAAACAAAAATTTTCAAAGCCCCATCGGTCAAGAAGTGTTTGTATAACATTTTATAAGTATGGAGGTCTTACCTACTTTGGATGAGAATTGGAAGCCATTAGTGATGGGTGGGTCTTTTCTCCATGGGCTCCCCTTGGTAAGCCTACCTAATATATTATATATAATATATTAATAAATGAAAAAACAGTCGTAAGCTTTGAAATAAAAACATACTAACAGCTTGCTTCACAGAACCCTGAATATGCATCTTTTTCAAAGGTTGCAAACTTTCAAAATGTTAAGATCGATGATGCTTTTTTCAACTCGAACTGCCTGAGCGTGGCCGGATTTGTCGGGCCAATCCGTTGTCTCTGCACGTCAGGTCTTCCGCAAAAACAAGAAACAAAAAGGATCTAGCTCGCCTGCTCCTCTCCGATGCCTAAGTCAGTTCTTTCCAAGAGAAGAGAAGATCAACCGCTTAGGAATGAAGTTTGTGCATAAGTCTCGCAGACCTTCACTTATGGGGTGGCTCGCATTTATAATAGATGATCATGACAATCTTCCTAATCATTTATGATATCAATAGTGGTTTCATAAATTGGATGATGACACTGACAGTATGTTTTAGTTTGAGTGATGATACAATATTTCACTGGTAGGAGATTTTTACTCTTATCGTAAACCGATTACTAAGGGATACTGAGGTGATAAGTGGGGAATATCTTTTACTTTCTTTGATTGCAGATCGGGTGTTTTCCCCTACGGATTCCTCAATGCCAAATTTTTAAAGGGGAGAGCTGGCCCTTGTTTCGGGGTATGTCTGAGGGAGTCAATAAGGGCCTATTGCTAGTACTGGGCCCATTTTTAATTCCGACGTTTAGGCTTGTATCTTGGGCATGCACGCCCATTATTTCAAATCCTATCAGTTGTCCCCCAAGCCTTTAACTAAGCTGGCGTAGGCAAGAGCTGTATCGCTTCTTGGATTAGGTTGATAGCCACGTGGCTACTTAGGAAGGGTTTACCAGGCTTTGCCACCGTCCCACGCCTTGGGGGATATAATCCGCTTTCTCGATTGATTTATTTCGCTTGTGGTTTGGCTTTCTTTAAAATCGCCCTCGACTGCCAGACTCTCGTCTCTGCTCGCTTTTTGCCTCTCAAAATTGGTGCTTCCTTTTTCGTTTTCTTTATTGTCCGACTAGTGTCTGTGACTACGGTGGGTCCCCGATACCCGCTTGGGTCGGTCCTCTGCCTTGCTTCGTTTCGCACGCCTTCTTCCTCTCATCCTTTCGCTTTGAAGTCTCATAGTTCTGTATGCACTACTGGGCTCAGATTTTCATTTCTCGTTTTTCTATGAACCTCGTTGCACTCCATGGGTCCCGGGTCGCTCCTCTATTCCTCGCATAGAGTAATCCCGCTAAGGCGCCTAGTTCAGCTCCGACTCGACCAAGTAATGAAGCAATTTAGCCGTGGTGGTTCATCTAAGCGTTCTGGGAACGTCCTTTTCCCTTAGATAAGGGCAAGGGCAAACTTAGCGAAATCTCGTCCCTGCTGGCTCGAGTATCGAGGTCGCATTCACCGAGGCCGTTGGCCCCAACGGTCGAACCTCATATGGTGAGATTCAGAATGATATGGGCCTCGCAGGGGTCCAGGTTTGGTGCCATGTGTTGGACACCTGTTGCTGGGCGCCTAAAGGTAGCGTTATTTTGAGGTGGCGTTCGAGAATGACCTCCGCTTTCCCTTACATCCTTTTATAAGCATTTCAATGTCTCGTCTTCGCCTTTCCCCCAACTTCGGGTGTTCTCAAGAAAGGTCGTTTTTAGGGACAAAGGCTTGGGTGTCCCCAGTATTGCCATGCTTTTAGACTTCTTCAGTGTAAAGGAGGTCGCCGAAGGCTTTCTTTATATTTCCAATCGCTTCGCTGGAGTTTGATCATTTTACCTTTCCCTCTTCGCAGACAAGTTCTGGGCTGAACGTTTATTTCTTTTGTTAGTGGCTGCCTGGCTAAGCAGTACAATCCTTTGATCGAGAAGACACCCATGCCTTACCGTCTGGACTACCCCCCGAGAACCTTCGTGGAGCTCTCCTTCGTCTTGTTTTGTTTTGGTCTTCAACGGTCATAAGATATTTCTAACATTGCTTTGGTCGTGTGGCCTTTAGGTGCTCGATCGAATCTTAGTCCCGAGGACAAGGAGGTGAAGAGGAATCTAGTGAGGTGCGCCCCGTGAGCTTATTCCGCCCATTAGTCGATATTCCAGGTCGCCCCACAGAGGCCTCGCCCCGACTTCCTTTCTCGAGGTCTTCTCCCTCCGTCATGAAGGTCCCGCCCCAAATCTTCCTCACTGCCTCTGCTTTAAGCCCCTTACCTCGCTTCCCGTACGAGAGTTTAACCCACCGGAGGTGCTGGCAAAGAAGAAGAGGAGCGTGAAACAGAAACCTCCGAGCTCGCCAAAAGGTTGCCCTCTTGCTCGGGGCAAGACCCTAAAGGTGGGGACCTATCCCTCGCCTTCTTCTGCCGTCAAGGCTGGTGACTCTTTGAGAGGGGCGAATGAGTCTCCCTTGGAAGTTCTCCCTATCTCGGTCTGGAGTCCCACGTCGTGGGCATCAGCCCCCCACAAGGCCGCACGAGGTGACGTAATCCACATCTCTCCGAGGCCGCAGGATGAGGACCCTTGCTTTCATGCAGCCCACCGCCGGGCTATTTCCTCCATCCTACGCGATTCCGACCTCAGGAGGGTGGGCGCCCTGCCCGTCGAGGAGGCTCTGGCTCTTCTTCTTTATGGAACCGCCTCTGTACGTCCAAGTGCTTTCATCGATCTTTTTCTTTATTGTTTCAGTTCGGGTAGCTGAATCCCTGTCTTTTTTTTCTTTTTTTTAGGTGGCTACTTATGCGAAAGGCTTGGCAAGGAAGGCCAGCCTTACCGAGGGCTCTGCCAAGGTGGTGAAGTCTTATAAGGCCAAGGTTGCTTCCCTAACCTCCGAGAGAGCTAGTCTTCAGGCTCAAATAAGGGAGCTGACTGAGGAACTTGTGAAGCACAAGTCTGACCTGAAGCATGCTTCGGCGGCGAGGGCGCGGGCCGAGGATAAAGAAAATGAGGCCCGGAAGGATGCAAAGGTTGCCGAAGATGAGCTACGGCCGGCCGTAGAAGAGAGATGCAAACGGCTTAAGGTGATATGGGGCCAAGATGGCGTCAGAGCGGCTCGCCAAGAAGCCTGAGGCGAGTAACTCAGAGAAACAGCCACAAAGAGCTTAATGCCGGATGGACCCTATGAGTGAGCTTGGCCCCGCCAAAGGGGCGGCGGATAGCCGATCTCAAAGACGGTGCATGTACCCAGTGGCCTCCGTATCATTTTCAATGCTCCAAGCCGAGCTTTCCCAACCCGGAGTTCAACATCCAAATCTCTAATAAGGAGGCGAAGGATCCGCTTTCCGAGGCCGAGGTCATGCAAGTGCCGGTGTTTCCTAATCGTGCTCCCTCGCTCTCGTGATTCTCTGCCCTCCGAGGGCTAGCTCTTCCGTCGCCTCGGTCCGCCTTTGACTCCTCCACTTCCGCAAGATGAGGCCCAACGTCAGGCGTTTAGGCTCTCCCTTTTTTTTTTTTTTATGCATCCTGGCGCGGAGCCTGGGTTTTTGTATTGCTTATGACTTTGACTATTTGTTGATATACCATGATTCTTTGATTAATTTCTTCGCTCCTTTCCCTGTTTCGTTGATTTGAATTGTCTGGTTTTTCAAATTGTGCGGTTCTCCTAGAGCGTTATACTGCGAATCGAAGCATCGGGTCAGCCGAGTTACTTGGCCCCGCGGGCTACTGCCTTTGAGCGCTGTTACGCCCGCGAACTGAGTTAAGCCAGCTCCCCGAGCCACATGGCTCCGTGTACTACTTGGCCTTTGAGCAATTACGCCAGCCATTTAGGGCTCCCGAAGCACGGGCCCGTGGTTACTTGGCCTTTTTTAGCTGCCACGCCCGCAAACCGAGCCACTGCCCCGAGCCATCGGGGCTCCCGAGCCACTTAGGCTCCCCGAGCTACTGCCCGCGGGCTACATGGCCCGCTTTGAGTCAAGCATCGTAAACCGAGCCACCGGGCCTCGAGCTACATGGTCCGTGCTACTTGGCCTTTTCAGCTGTTACGCCTACTAATCCAGCCACCGGGCTCTTGGAGCCACTGCCTTTTGTTGCTACGCCCTCGCAACCGAGCCACCGGGCCTCGAGCTACTCGCCCGGCTACACCGCCTTGAGCCGTTACGCCGCAACCGACCCATTGGGCCCCAGCCACGGCTCGGTGCCACGGCCTGCATGGCTTGCTCTTGAGCCGTTACGCCCGCAACCGGGTGCTACTGGCTCCCGGAAGCATGGCCGGCTACTGGGTTTTTTTTGAAGCCGTTACGTCATTAACCAGCTACTAGTTTCGAAGCATTTGGTTCCGTGGCTACATACCCATTCGCTGAGTTGTTGCCGCCCGCGAATCGAGTTACCGGGCTCTTTGAAGGCATGCTCCGCGGGCGGTCGCCTTTAAGCTTACGCTTACGAACCGAAGCATTTCTTACTTCAGCTACTCTAGCCTGTGGCTACATATGGCCTTTGAAAGCCGTTATGCTCGCAATCTGGGTTACCGGGCTCGACGGCTATGGCTCCGCAAGGCCGGCCTTTTGAGCGTGTTAAGCTTTGCGAACCGAGCCATCGGGCCTCAGCCGCCCACGGGCTACTGCCTTGAGTCGTTACGCCGCAACCGAAGCACGCTCCCCGGTTAAGCATGGCTCTATGGCTACTTGGCGCTTGCTTTTACGCCTAAGCCGCGCAGCTCTCTACTACTTGGCCTCGCGGGCTACATGGCTCAAGCGAGCCGGCACGCTCGCGAACCGAGCTACCGGGCTCCCCGAACTACATGGCCCGTACTACTCGACCTGAAATGCTACGCCCGCGACCAGCCACAGTTTCGAGCTACATGGCCCGGCTACTCGCCTATTTGAGCTGCTACGCCTACCAACCGAGCCACCGGGTTCCCCGAGCTACTTGGCCTGCGGGCTACATGGCCCGTTTCAGCCGTTACGCCCGCGAACCGAGCTACTTGTGGCTCCCGAGCTACATGACTCCGTATTACTCGCCTGACTTCTTCTCTTGAAAGGCGCTGCGGTAGCTTTAATGCGGATTTATGGAGAATTAAACGACGGCGCCGACTGAAAGCGTCCCTGGGCTCTTTATGTTAGCAACTCTTTCCGTGATGGTGCTCACGCTTCAACCTTCTTCCCTTTTTTAAAGGTGAATCAACTGCGCATGATGAAGCCGTCAAGGTTTCAGTCATAATCATAGAGATCTTCCCGAGATCGTGGAGCCGACGCCGTCTGGCGGTCTTCTCGCTTGTAGAGTTGTGTTTTCCCTAGTCTTCCTCGTGGGAGTATGGTTATCCCAGCTATGTCCAATGATCAACCATGGAGCCAGTGGGAACGTATCTGGAGGGGACAGTGTACTCAAAAAAACTTTTAGTACCGCTTTCTCTGTTTTTTTCCTCTTTTTTCTTCTCTTCTTTCCCATTCTCCTCTTCCTTCTCCTTTTCCTTCTCCTTTTCCTTTTTCTTTTCCTTTTCCTTCTCGTTCGCACTCTCTCTTCTTCTCTTCCCTCTTCCTTCTCGAGATTTTTCGGGTTTTTTTCGACGGGTGTAGCCAATGTGAAGAACGATTTTCACTGGACCGTGGTTTTAGATGCAAAGGGTGATTTTGTAATTCTCTAAGGTGGCTGCAACTTCTATGTAATGCAGAATTCTCAGATTCACTTGTAGTTCCTTTTTGAATAAAGAACAATCTTTGTGAATTTTGTGCTTCTTTCCCTGTGCCCCTTCGAATGTGCTTTTATCATCAGAATTTATCGTTCGTCTACCATAACATAAAACGACTTAAAAAATGGAAACTGGGTGTTATTTGAAATCAGGATGGTGAACCTTTATTACAGATTACGTTCCGGGGTCCTACTGGTAGAATTGTTTAAGATGTTCACCGTCTAAGAGCTGCAGGTTTTTCCTTCTTCGCTTGGGAGCTCATAATCGCAAGTGTGGGATTTACGCGATATGATGTGTGGCCCTTCCCACCAGTCCCAGCCTTCCCATGTGAGGGGTCCTTCCTTGTCGGGCGTAAGCTTTTTTTAATCAGTCACCCGGGCTTCAGAACTCCTTGGTCAATCTTTCGGGTCATAATAATTGCCAGTTTTCCCGTGATAGTCTTCCACACGCTTTCAAGACTCGTTTCATGTTTTTCTTTCTCTATGAGATCCGTGTTTAAGCCAAGACTCCTCGTCAGGTTCGATGTTTCATGGTTCAACTTAGAGATTTTAGTCCGACTTCGACTGGGTCTATTGCTTCAGTGCCAAAGGCCAGAGCGAACGGGGTTTCCTGAGTCGCCGACTTGCGCGTAGTTCTGTATGCCCATAATAATTTCTGTGGAGGTACTTACCCATTTTCCTTGTGTCTTCCCGCTTTGGTTTTGCGCTTTAGAGTCCTCATAGTGACTTCGGCTTGCCCATTGGACTACGGATGAGCTGGGGACGAGTAGCAGTTCTTGATTCCAGCCCGCCAGTAAATCCCTAAACTTAAGATCGGTTTAACTGCTTTCCATCGTTTTGACACGAGGACCCCAGATCCCAAATCTACATATTATAAAGCACCAGACGAAGTTGCATACCTTCTGTTGTGTGATCGTTGCCAAGGGCTCGGCTTCGGCCCATTTGGTAAAATAGTCCACGACCACAATGATAAATTTGCACTAGTCCCTTCCAATGGGTAGAGGTCCCAATATGTCTAGCCCCCATTGTCTTAAAGGTCAGGCTTGTGGATCACAAGAAGGTCTCGGGGATGGGAGATGAGATATCTTGGCATGCTCCTAACAAGCCTTGCATTTTCTAAACTGGCTTGTCACTTTACACATGCCGCAGTACCCCCGGCTTCATGTCTTTCCCGCCAAGGTCCGAGCCCGGGCGTGGCATACGCCTCGTGGTACTCCCTGAGTATGTAGTCGGCGTCTTCCCTTCCTACGCACTTAAGAATGGGCGCAGAGAAGCCTCGCTTATAAAGGGTTCCTCGATGACCGCGGAACTCACGTCGCTCTAAGCTCGACGCCCTTCAGTCGCTGGTACTAACATCTACTCGGGCCGTCACATCACAGGAGACTTCCCCGTCACAACGCTCACCGAGGGATCCAGAAAAGCCTCGATAAGTGCTCGGCCCCGCCTGTGTCTCTTGTGAGGTCAGAGCGCTTTGCCAACGTATCAACCCTGAATTCTCGATCTGTACATGTTTGGACTCGAACTCAATGAACTCGAGCACCTCGTACTCGAGACAGGATCATCTTCTCACCTCCGTCTCGTAGAGTTTTCTATTTGTTTTACTCACCAGTTAAGAGTCACGAGCCACCTCTTAGCCGATCCGTCCATGAAGGGACAAGGTTGAGTCCAGCCTATGACCGCCTGTTATTCCTGGGCCTGCTATCGAGGCTTGAAGCCGAACCCGAGGGCGCATCGCATTCATCCACCGAGGTCGATCAGTCCCGCACCGCTTCCTCGCACAATACCGTCGATCGATAATTTTTATGGGGAGGTTTCGTGCTGGTTGGGTAGCCTCCGTAGTCTGTGCTGGAGTGAATTCTATGATGAAATATGCAAAGATCTGCCTTTTTAATGCTGCCCTTGGTTTGTACCTGATGTCAAATTCACTCAACTCTATAGCCCACTTCACGCCTTCCGTAGGTTTCCTCGGTTTACGCAGCATTTGCTTCATTGATATTCTGCTAGACTTCGACAGGTGAGCTGAAGTATAGTCGAAGTTTCGGATGTGGTTACTAATGCCGATCAGCTTTTCCATCTTTAGGTACTTTCTTCGGCCTCGAGCTCGCCTACAATAGTAGATCGGGGTTGTCGCATCCATGTCCTGCTCTCTTACTGTAAGGCAAAGACTAGTTGCAAAGTCCCAAACAACCAGTGTAGGGGAGGAGTTCTCCTTCAAGGGCTACCGTAACGAGGAGAGCTCGTAGATTTAGCATCGTGAACGCCCCGGTACGCGCCCACTGAAGCTCTTTCGTAACCCGAAGAAAGGTCGACATTTGTCACGCTCCTAGATACGAAACGGCCACAAGTAGCCTATTCTCCCGGGTCGTGTTGAATGTCTTTAACGTTTGATGGAGGCATCATATCAAGCATGACCTTTATCTTATATAGGTTTGCCTCTATTCCTCGGTTGTTGACTATAAAACCTAAGAATTTCCCGACAGAGACTCCGAAAGCGCATTTAGCTGGGTTTAGCTTCATATTATAGCTTCTCAAGACCTGGAACGCCTCGGCGAAATGGGTTATGTGGAGCTCGGCTTTTATCAATTTTACCAGCATGTCGTCTATATATACCTCCATGAATGTCCCACTGCTTCGAAACATCCCGTTTACCACTTCGGGTGTGGCTCGCATTCTTTAGCCCATGGCACACTCATCAATAGTACGCTCCCCAACCGTGACAACAAGGTCTTCTCTTGATCGTTGGGGTTCATATTGATCTGGTTGTAGCCCGAGAAGGTGTCCATGAAGTTGAGGAGTTAGTGACCGGTCGTAGCATCTACTATGAGATCAATCCGAGGCAGGGGGAAGCTATCCTTCGCGTGCCCGCCAAGTCCGGAAATCGACGCAGCCGCCACTCGTCGCTTGTTTTTCGACGAGAACAACGTTGGACAACCATTCCACTCTACTTCTCCGATTGCTTGTGCTTGTATGAGTTTACCGACCTCTTTCATTGATCGCTCGTCTTCTAGGCAAAATTCCTTCTCTTTGCTCGACCGGTTTACAAGAGGGATTGGTGATTAACTTCGGGTGATTCACGCCGGTCGACTCCCACCCATGTCTTCCCTCGCTTTCCATGCGAATACCCCCCATGCTCATGAAAACTGGGGATGAGAGAGCTCGATGCCTTCGCTTAACTCGATCTTACGTAGACGTGGTACTCCGTTTATCGCCAGCCGCACAGCTCTAATTCTTCCAAGGCGCAGTCGAGTGGTTACCTCGCCTTGCATGTCGAAGCCCGTCCGCGTAAATGTTGTCGAATCGTATTTTCGGCCATCATGCCAGTAACACCGACTATGCGCCGGCTCTCTACCATTCCTACTCCATTTGCGTAAATGGGAATTTGACAACCATGATAAGCTAAGGAATGGCCCTTACGGCATTGGAGAGAGGGTCACCCAAAGAGCATGTCAGGCCGATCTGGGCGTCTACTATAAGGGAATCTCACCGTTATTGTGGCTCCCAGATAGGGGTCTCCCTGCAAGCATCTAATGTACCGATCCCAAGGCGTACTCTTTCCGAAAACCCACAAGCAGTAGTGTCGATCGCTCTAGTTTCTCCCTTCCAATGCCCATTTTGTCTAAAGAGGATGCGGCGATGATATCACCGAGCTTTCGTCGCATAGCGACCCTCGTGGATCGCTTTTATTAGCTACTATGGCTTTTATCACAGTCGGTCAAGCTGCTGGGATGTTGATAGCCTTCCATGTCGAAGTCTGAAAAGGTTATGGTAGTATCCAGCCGAGGAAGCTTGGATACTATTTGTACTTCTATGATTTCCCCCGATCTGATGTTGCGCAAGTGGGCCTTCCTGGCTGAGTTTGACTCTCCGCCTCCCGCAAACCCTCTGGAGATTACATGGATTTCTTTGCGCGCTGATGCCGAATCGAGGTCAAGCAACGAGGTGGTGGTGGTCGATCAGCCGCGCCTCTAGGCCATCGGCCGATGTCCCCTCGTCGATCAAGTATTCAATCTCCTTTAGCCGGATGCGCCATCTCTGTCACGGTCCATGGTCCTCGTGGAACTCACAATATTTGGGTCGCCTTCACGGTCTCCGACTATTATCCGGATGGCCACCCCTGCCTTTCATGCCGCACTTCGCTGCAGGACCCGCGGCTAATTAAGGCCGCTAGGAGGTGTATTAATGAGGTGAATACCGCCGGCCGCAGCCTTAGGTCGAGGTGGCCCTTCGATTCCCCGACGCTCCTCGCTCTCGCAGGACGCTTCGCCGCCCCTCCCGGGATCCGCCCGCCTCGGGTCGCCTCTCGGCTTCGCTTTCTTTTACGTCGCCCCCCGCTTTCCTTTCGAGTAGAAGAGCTTCTTCTTTGTTTGGAGAGGCCTTCTTCGCCTATCGATATATTCTCTGCTTTGGCGATACCCTAATTTTACGCAAATGGGAGGCTTCTTTGAGATGGAGAACATTAGATCTTTCAACTGCACCCCCAACTCTGCAATGAAAGCAATCACGGCGAACTTCTCGTCGAGGATATCTACCTTCACACCGTGTTAAACCTTGAACTAAGGACCTCGTGCTGAGAGCTCTATTTAATGGTCAGAAGATGATAACTCGACTTCCTGTACGTCCTTGCTCCGATAAAGTGGGAGATGAATGTGATGGGAAGTTCTATGAACAATGAGATGGAAAACGAAGGGAGTCTGTTAAACCAGGCCAATTCTGGGCCCTTTAGTGTGATAGCGAAGGCTCTACATCGTACGGGGTCTTGATATCCATGTAGTTCCATCCGATTTTTGTTCGTATTGAGGTGGTCTATGGGGTCTTTTGTTCCGTTGAACGCCCCGACACAGATTCTAAACTTTGCTTCAAGGGAAAAGGCAAAGACTCTATTATGAATGGAGACTTAATTAGTTTGCACTGTAGAGTCCATGGAGACTAGAGCTCCTACTTTTACCACTACCTTCATGTGGTCGATTTCTTATCGATGTCCTAACCTTTGCTCCCATAACCTCTCCTCATCGCGATCCTCCTGGCCGGTATGATCATGCCCCCAAGGTGGCTAGCTTCCCTTCTCTATCTCCGCTTTCTCGACGAGGGTCGAGGTGTTGCTCTTCTCGTAATAGGATTTTGGTCTTTCGGCCCGCCAGGTCTCCCCGGGGCTCGTATATTCGCGAGTTGTTCCAACTCTTTCAGCAAGTGTTGTTTAGTGACGCAGAGCGCCTCCACCTCGTCCGTGTTGTCCCATCGCCTCTAACGTGCTTCCGGTGAGGTTTACCGCCCACGCCTCCCGGCCGGCTCAAGATCCTGAGGATTACAGCCCCGCTTATGTTCCAAGCTGATACCATCACGTCGAGAGGCTCCGCTTATTTGTAAGGGAACCTGGTTGCTCCTACAAATACCGCCAACCGATGATGCTTTTTCAACAGAATCGGCCCGGGAGCGCAAGGATTTGTTTCGCCGACCAAACTGCCTCTCCTGGATGTCAGTCGCTCTACAAAAACAAGAAACAAAAAGGATCAACTTGGCTCGCTCGCTGCCTCCATGCCTAAGCCGGCTCTTCGAAAAAGAGAAGATCAACTTCTTGCGGAATGAAGCTCAGGTACAAGTCCTGCTGCATCTTCACTCTACGGGTGAAACTTGTCACGCCCGATTTCCGGATCGCAAACCAACACTCGCACCCACCCGATTTTTTTTTTTAAAGCCAATCGCACCCGTGGGTATGGCCCACATCTTATAACAAATCAAAAGGACTACCAATTCTGAGTGGTGTCCAACAAAATCTATACACATATAACTCGAGTCCCATTTACTTATACAAAACTCCAACCTTTACATTTACAAATCGTGAGCACTGAACTCCACATGCAGCGAACCCTTACAAGTGTGTCAAGCCCACCGTATGCGATGTTCACGATGTCTTCTCCTCGTACCTGGCACCTGACAAAACCCGTGCTGCTTTTACGCCATGTGCCATATTCTTATAACTTATACTGATGCACATGCATTTATACTCGAATCATGATAAACCATAATGTAAAACAAATATCTAAGAAATCATCATGAATCATATGAACCAATATATAATGTGTCGATCATATTCGAGGCAAACTTAGACATATGCAATGGCAAGGCATCCAATTCATCTCTTTACATAACTCATGATTTTCAGATTTCGTGTCGTTCCTATTTGTGTCATCAAAAATAATTTCGCTAACTTGCACTCAGGACTTTTACCTAACGCTTATGCCTCTCCCATAGATCCATATTTATGCTTATTCTGATTCCTTATAAACTAAGATCGAACTTATACTTTATAAATAACCTTATACTTACTCAGAATTACACTTATGGCGTAATTTATCTCTTACTGATCTTATACTCATGACAAACTTATTCTTATCCGTGTCTTATACTTATAGTCGCTTCTGATCTTATTCTTTATTCTGATTGTGATATCAGACAGCTTATATCTCCGATCTCCCGTAGGTAGGAGTTCCTGAGAACTTATACTTATCCTCTGGATTACACTTGTTCGGGGTTCAAGTAAGGTATCCTGGTCTGAGACATTATCTTTTAGTTCACGGAACTTAATCTTATACGGGAGTACCCGTAAGTACTTACTTGATCAAATGTCTGTTCTGATAACAACTTGTGTTGGTATCATATCCCAACAAGTCCTAGTTTAACGTATACCTATACTCATACAGGAGTACCCGTAGGTACTACGGAGCTTATCACGAATGCCGTAGGTCTTCTGAAACTAATCGGATATAGGAGTACGTGGTACTTCGAACTTATATTAGTACCTCGTATCTTATACTTGTACTGCAGAACCTATCCTTGTCTTACGGATCTTCATAGTATTCTGAGTTTATTCTTGTCTTGGAACTTATACTTGTTTTTCTGGGGCGGTTCTTGTATTTGAACCTATCACTTTGTCTTACCGAACTTATCCCGGTCTTACGGAACTTATCTTGGTATTGGATCTTATCATTATATTCTGAACTTATACATGTATTTGGATCTTACACATGTATATTCTGAACTTATATTTATCTTGGAACTTATAGTTGTGTCTGGGACATTCTTTATCTTACGGATCTTATACTTGTGTTACAGGCGATTCTTGTATTTCGGATCTGAAATGCAGTAGGTCTTACAGAGACATTTCTTTGGTACAAAAAAATGCCACCGTAGGGAGCTCTGAAACGAGATTCCTTATACGGAGGTACTCGTGGTACCACTTGGACTTATACTTATCTTCTGAGATGGGAGTACTTCGTAGTTACTACAGGAACTTGTACTTATTCTTGTCACGAGAGTACCCATAGGTACTACTAGACTTATACTTGTTTCAGATGCAGGGTACCGTGGGGTACTCACGGACTTATAACAATCGGACCTCCAGTAGGAGTTATAGAGTTCTTCAAATGCGAAGTACCGTAGGTGCGGCTTGAGACTAACGGTCTGGGGTGCAGTAGGTACTACAGGCTTGTCGGGAATCTGGGAGTACCAGGTATTTAGGTACTACATAGCAAATCTGGTGCAGTAGGTACCTCTGGAGCCTCTCTGGAACACTTGGTAGGTGCATTCGGATCTTCTACATATTGATTCTTTATTCTTATTAAGGTCTTGTCATATAATTGTTAGATTACCTAGACCGATGTCTGGAATGAGTAGGACACTGACACAATAAGTACCAGAGGTCTGGTCACGTATCGGAGAGTCTTAGTCGCCTTGTCGGAGAATCTTAAGTCTTAGTGTCTTGAAGTGCAGTCGAGAGTGCGTCGCACTAATCGGGAGAGTCTGCAGTACTAATGTCTTGAGAAGCTGCGGTCGGGGAGGATGTCGTCGCACTAATGGCGGAGTGCAGTACTAATGTGCGAGAAACACGATCGATCTTAGTGTCATTCAATAAGCGGTCTTAGGCAATTTACAATTATATGAGTTCAATAACTTACTATCTTATAGTAAGGCATTATTAGCCACATTATACGTTCATGACCGATCGTATTCTAAATCTGGTAAGGTATGATGAGCATGTAATCACACCTTAATCATGTATTCTTATTCTTCTATGAATCCCGTTACCCGAGGAATTGGAATCAATCGATCGGATCGTCGAGCTTCCCGAGTTATGACATTTTCATGCGGCTAGTCGGTTCTGATTTTACCAAGGGACTGTTTGTATTACTCATTTTCCGGGGTCTTGACTTCATATTTGACACTATGTCCTTTTCATTTAGCCAGATGTGCTAAGGGTTCTATTCCAATTGGAATCACTTGATTCGAACGGAACTCGAGTTAAATCAGAACAACCGGACTACTCTATAATCAGTGAGTGCAAGAATGGGCTTGCACATAGCCCCCCGAGTGCATTTTGGGCTATCTAGAGTCAAATTTGGAGATACTTATTAAATATGGGTTTGTTCTCCTTGAAGTCTATTTTAAGTAGCCCATGAATCACTCGAATCGGATAAGAAATGAGCAAGTTATGGCCAAAATCTGGCTGGTGAGCAGGAAAACCAGAACAAGTTCTACCGGTAGGACTTAACTTCTACCGGTAGGACTTGGCCAAAAATGACCAGAATCAAAGTCCTACCGGTAGGAACTTAGCTTCTGCCGGTAGAGGCATACCGAATGCCCGAGTGGGTGTTTTCTCCACGTTCTCATGCGCTGAACCCCGATCAACTCTATACCTCATAAATACTTCAAGACCACTTCAAATTCATCTTATGATCTCTTTTCTCACTCAATTTATCATTCAATCCTTCTCTTATTTCAAAGACCTATCATGTTTCTTTAAATCATTCTAATATGGGTCTTAACCCTTTACATACCAAATACACAATTTATTAGGGTTTGTTCTAGCTTGACCCTTTTTCTTTCTCAATTAAGTAGTAAATCCAACCTCGAGAAGGGAGGATTCTATACCTACCTTGTTCCATATGGGGTTTACCAACCCTAATTTCAAGAGATCCAAGGTTAGAGTGAATTCTAACCAAAACCTAACTTTTGGAGACAAGCTATTTAACTAAACCAAGCCTTAAATTCCATGCTTGTTTAGTTTCCATACATAAAATCCAAGTTCCATACCTTTTTGGTCCTCCATCTTCTTCCTCTTCTCTTCTTCTCTCTTCCTCTTCCTCTTCTTCTCTCCTTTTGCTCTTCCCCTCTCTCTCTACGTTTTTTTTCTCTCAAATGAGACCAATTTTAGTGCTAAAACATGGATTGTTAAGGCCATGTTTGGCCCTCGATTAAACATTTGGGTTAACTTCCTCTAATTACGAACTGGCCCATGAATTCTTCCCTTTTTGAAATTCAACTTATGCATATTCTAGTTTAACCCCACATCTTCTTTTATGACTTTCATGTCCTTTTGCAAAATTACAAGATTGCTTAGTATCTTATGTAAACTAGGATTTCTCGATTTATTTTAGAGAATTCCTGTTACCTTATAATATACCCTACTAAAGTCCGAAAACTACTAGGTATATTTCGGGTGTTACAATTCTCCTCTCTTTAAAAGAATTCTCGTCTCCCGAGCCATAATTTAGCATAAAAGTGTGCTCTATATCGATCATTTCTTTCCGTCTTTACGTAGGTTGGAGCGTGACTTCACTTGACACAAAGCTCCATCGTAACTAAATCTCTTGTCTTAATCTTTCGAGTCGGATCGTGACTCTTATCATCCCACTCAAACTTCACCCCTCCCAGTAATCCGTGAGGAGGGATGCTATAATCGAAAATCCTTGTACAAATCTCTCCGATAATAACTCGTTAAGCCTAAGAAACTTCTTATCTCGGTTATATTCGAGGAGGTTGCCACCTGCTTCGGACTTTATTTGGGTCCACTCTAATACCTTCGCACAGATGGCCAATACGGCCTAGGAATGACACTTCCTTAAGCCAAAAAAATCACATTTACTTAACTTGGCAAACAACTGATTCTCTCTCAAAGTTTGGTAACACTGTCCCTCAAATGGTGTTCATGTTCTCAGGCATCTTTAGAATACACACCAAGATGTCATCAATAAATACCACAACAAATTGATCCAAATAGGGGCTAAACCTCATTCATCAAGTCCATAAATGTAGTCTAGCATTAGTCAACCTAAAATGGCACATGACCAAAACTCATAGTGGCCATAACCCAAGTTCGAAAAGCTGTTTTCTGACATCAACCTCTTTACACCTGGACATAATATCCCGATCGCAAGTCTATCTTCGAGAAGACACTTGATCCTCTCAATTGATCAAATAAATCTTCTATTCTTGGCAACGGGTACTTATTCTTAATTGTTACTTTATTTATTTGCCGGTAGTCAATGCACATCCGAAGTGTGCCATCTTTCTTCTTAACAAATAAAACCGCGAATTTACCTAGAAACTAGGCCGAACAAAACCCCTTATCCAATAGCTCTCAGAGTTGAGTTTTCAACTCTTTAGCCCGCTTGAGCCATACGCAAGGTGCCCTCGAAATAGGAGTCGCTCCCCAAAACTTTACTGAGATCTACTGCTCGTGTGGTACTCCCGTAATTCTTCAGAAACACATCAGAAACTCCCTAATCAGGCCAGAATATTTTCTAACTACTTGTTCTTCTCAGAGTCAAAGAATCAAAGCCAAAAAGGCTTCACAACCTTTTTCGCGTAAACGTCTGCTTTCATAGCCGACATACTTCGCACCGGATTCGATCGGATACCCCGGTGATGGTTACTTCGAATGTGTCGACATTTAAGCAAAACTCTTTCTTATCACAAATAACTATGGCCCGATGTTTGACAACCAATCCATTCTGGCGATCAGCCCTCACACAACCATGAAAGTGCAGCTACCTTAGATCAACCGAGAATTCCTTATTATGGACCATTAAGGGACAATTCTTATACACACGGTTGACTCTAACATCAGGTCCCTGTGAGGACTTGTAAATAAGGTGTCATACCCATTAGCTCTAACACAGTAGCTTTATCGCTCATTTGTTTCATGATATATGAATGTGTAGAGCCCTATCAATTAAAGTACAAATCAATATCAAAGAGAGGAATGTACCCGCGCAGAATAACCCTCGGTATGTCCGGGATCTTCGAGCCTCATCGCATAAGCTCGCGGTTGCCGTGCAGTAGGAGGACGACGCATCGTCTCTCGCAAGGCCACCTCTACCTTGCGAGCCACTTCGCCCTTAATTCCCTACTCAGCCCTGTGCGGAGGCATATGTGATCTCCTCCTCTACCACTTCCTTTGAGGATTTAGAACTTCCAAATCCTCGCGGACAATTACTATCACGTGTCTTCGGTACTCCCACATCGAAAACAATCCTCCCCGCTACTCGTCCGCAAATACCACTATGATACTGTGGGCAAATGCAGCATACAGCTTTTTCTCTTGTCCAATTGAGATGCCTCGACCGGAACTTTGTGTCATGGTAGGTCCTTGTCTCCTACCCCTTGTAGCTGGACCTCGTACCGAATCAACTTGTGACTCTCTAGGTCTTTTCCCCGAAGAGGAACCCCCTCTTGAGAACTTTTTATCTTTTTTTCTTTCTTGACTCTTCATTTCAGATTTCTCAATTTTTATAGCCGCTTGCACCAGCTGATAAAAATTGACAGATTGTAACGAAGTAACAGCCGTGAGGTACCTTTTGATAGACTCATGAAGGCCCTCTCGAACCGCTCCACACCCTGAATTTTTCTCCGTAAGGACTCCGATTCCTGCATATTTACTCGAGGCGGTCGAATTCTTTCTCATATTCGCCACTCCGCCATTTTCCTTGTCTCTTTAGAGTCAAGAATTTCTTCCATTTTGACTCCTTGTAATCATCAAAGGACATACTCGTATTAAACTCTGATCTACAGTCCCATGTAACCTGATCCGATTAGTGGATTTCTCAAACCAACGCCCACTCAATCATAAGTCGTGACTTTCAGGAAGAATGAAACCTACATGTATCTTTTGGTCCCCCGACATTTCGCTTCATCTACTACCCTTTCAAGTTTTTCAAGCCAAAACTCGGCTTTATCGGATTCTTCCATACTTGTACCATGGAATCTCTTCCAACTATTGCCAGATTGCATCACTGAGCTCGTGGGCAGTGAGTCGATCCAGACCCTGCCATATCCTCTCGAGAGACTTTTTACCAAATGCTTCAGCTGAAGCATTTTCATTCATCGCTGACTCTGACGGAACCCGGCGCATGGATCCAAAGGATACTGACGCTTCAATAAGCTTACTCAACAGCCGAGGTGGATCCATTTCTAGACACAACAGAACAAAGACATTCGCATTAGGCCAACACATTCTATGTAAGTGCATCAGAAATCTTAAACACTTTCCAGAAACGCCTAAACCTAGGCTCTGATACCAACTTGTCACGCCCCGATTTCCGGGACGCGAGACCAAATACTGGGACTCTTGACCTGATTTTTTTTTTTTTTTTTTAAAAGCCTGGCACCTGTGGGTATGGCCCACATCTGCATCATCAGACCAAAAGGACTACCACCGGAGTGGTGTCCAAACAAAATCTATACACATATAACTGAGTCCCATTTACTTATACAAAACTGAACCTTTACATTTACAAATCAGAGCACGGAACCTACATGTAGTGAACCCTTACAAGTGTGTTGGCCCAATGATGGATGTTCGGCCGATGTCTTCCCGCACTCCACTCCGGACAAAACCCGTGCTAAGCTTTACGCCAGCGGAAGCATATTCTTATAACTTATACCGATGCATGCATTTATACCGAATCATGATAAACTATAACAAAACAACAAATATCTAAATCATCATGAATCATATATGAACCAATATATAACAGTGAGATCATATTAGAACAGAAACTTAGACATATCTGATGGCAGGCATCCATTCGTCTCTTTACATGCTTCATGATTTTCTCGAGGATTTCGAATTCGGGTTCTTTATTTGTGTGTCAAAAATAGTGCGTCAACTTGTACCTTGTGACTTTTAACGAGTGCTTATGTCTCCCATAGGATCCATATTTATGTATTCGATTCCTTATAGCGATCTTGAACTTATACTTATAACAATCTTATACTTACTCGGGAATTACATAAGCGAACTTATCCTTATTGGATCTTATACTCATGACAAACTTATTCTTATCCGAGTCTTATACTTATAGCAGTCGGATCTTATTCTTATTCGGTTCTACATTATCTTGTCTTGAGCTTATATCTCGATCTCAGAGTAGGAGTTCTGAAAGAACTATACTTATCTACGGAGTTTACACTTGTTCGGGGTTCCGTGAGTATCCTGAAGATTCTGGGCATTATCTGGATTTCTTGAACTTAATGCCTCTGGGATGCAGAAGTAAGTACTATGATCAAATGTACGTTCGATAACAACTTGTGTTGGTATCATATCCAACAAAGTCTTTAGTTTAACATGCCTATACTCATGCGGGAATTGCGGTAGGTACTACGAACCTCTGGAGGAATGCAAATTCAAGTGCTTCTGAAACTAATCAGATATAGGAGTACCCGTAGGTACTTCAGAACTTATATTAGTACCTCGTATCTTATACTTGTACTACAGAACCTATCCTTGTCTTACAGATCTTCTACTTGTATTACAGAGTTTATTCTTGTCTTACAGAACTTATACTTGTTTTTCACAGGCGGTGCGTATTTAGACACATACTTGTCTTATAGAACTTATCTTGGTCTTCACAGACTTATCTTTGGTATTTCGGATCTTATACGTGTGTTACAGAACTTATACATGTGTTCGGATCTTACATGTATATTCACCGGAACTTATATTTATCTTCTGAACTTATAGTTGTGTCACGGGATATTCTTATCTTACGGATCCTTATGCGTATTCTGAAGCGATTCTTGTATTTCGAGATCTGAAGTACCGTAGGTACTCTGAACATTTGCGGTAAAGTACTCGTAGGGGCTCTGAGAGCAGTTCCTTATGCGGGAGGTACTCGTAGATTGCCCTTTGGACTTATACTTGTCTTGCGAGATGCGGAATTTTCGTGGTTACTCAGAGACTTGTACTTATTTCTTGAATCTGAGGTACCCTTAGGTCTTCTTGGAGCTTATACTTGTTTCCGCCAGGTACGGAATTGCCGAAGTGGTACCTCTTTGGACTTATACTTGATCGGGACCTCACGTGGGGTGTAGAGTTTCTTGAATCACAGAGGGTGCAGAGTGAGTGCGACGAGACAAACGGATCTGAGGTACGAAACAGGTGCTACGGAACTTAATCGGATACGAGTGCCGTAGGTCTTGCATAGCGAATCTGAGGGGTGCCGTGGGTACTACGGGAACATATCTGGTGCAGTAAGGTACATTCGGATCTTTACTGTATTCGGTTCTTTATTCTTGTCGAGGTCTTATAATATAATTGTTAGATTACTGCAGACTAGTGTCTGGAATGAGTGGGACATGACCTGATAAGTGCAGGAAGGTGCAGGTCTGGATCGGAGGAGTCTTGGTCGCACTAATCAGGAAATCAGGAAATCTTGGTGTGCGGAAACACGGTCGGAGAGTCAGTCGCACTAATCGGGGAGGAAATCTTAGGAATCTTGTGTCTTAGAGGAAGCACGATTGGAGGAGTCTTAGTCGCGAATCAGGAATAGAGTACTGTGTTCGGCACGTCCAGGAGGAGTCTTGAGTGTCATTCGATAGCCTAAGGTCGTAAGGCAAATTTTACAGGTATATGAGGGTTCAATAACTAGCATGCGCCAGTGAAGCGTTATTAGCCCAGCGTTATCGTTCCATGACGGATCGTATTCCATGCCTAAAATCTTGGTAAGGTATGATGAGCATGTAATCACCTTAATCATGTATTCTTATTCTTATGAATCGTTACCCGAGTGGAATCAATCGATCGGATCGTCAGGCTTCGAGTTATGACATTTTCATGCCAACTAGTCGATTCTGGAATTTTACCAAGGAATGTTTTGTATTACTCATTTTTCCGGGGTCTTGACTACATATTTTGACACTATGTCCTTATACTCATTTTAAATCGAATGTGCTAGGGTTCTATTCCAATTGGAATCACTTGATTCGAGATCACAGGAACTCAAGTTGCGTCAAACGACCGGACTATTCTATAATCAACTGATGCAGGAAATGGGCTTGCACATAGCCCCACTTTGAGTGAATATTTTGGCTATCTAGAGTCAGAATTTGGAGATACTTATTAAATATGGTTTGTTCTACTTGAAGTCTATTTTAAGTGGCCACTTGAATCACTCAAATCGGATAAGAAATGAGCAAGTTATGGCTTGAAATACAGCGAGTCGAGAATAGGAAAACGGAACAAGTTCTGGTGGGACTTAACTTCTCTACCGTGGGACTTGGCCAAAAATGACCGAATCAGGTCTAACGGTGGGAAAGCTTGCTTCTGGGTAGAGGCCTGGGAATGCCCGGAATGGGTGTTTTCTCCCATTCTCCATACCTTTGAACTGATCAACTCACATACCTCATAAATACTTCAAGACCGTAAGAATTCATCTTATGATCTCTTTTCTACTCAATTTATCATTCAATCCTTCTCTTATTTCAACGACCTATCATGAATTTCTTTAAAAACCATTCTAATATGGGTCTTAACCCATACACATACCAAATACACAAATTTATTAGGGTTTGTTCCTTGACCCTTTTTCTTTGCGGTCCTTAGTAAATCCAACCTCGAAAGGGAGGATTCTGTACCTACCTTGTTCCATATGGGGTTTACCAACCTAATTTCAAGTCCAAGGTTAGAATGAATTCTAATAAAATACTAACTTTGGAGACAAAAATTTATTTAACTAAACCAGCCTTAAAATTCCACGTACTTGTTTGAGTTTCCATGCCAAAATCCAAGTTCCATACCTTTTGGTCCTCCATCTTCTTACTCTTCTCTTCTTCTCTCTTCTCTTCCTCTTCTTCTCTCCTTTTTGCTCTTCCCCTCTCTCTCTCGTTTTTTTCTCAAATGAGACCAATTTTTTGGTCTTTAAAACATGGATTTGTTAAGGCCGTGTTGGCCACCTCAAATTAAAACCCATTTTGAGTTAACTTCCTCTAGTAATTTGGCTATGGTCTTCCCTTTTGAAATTCAACTTATGCATATTCTAGTTTAACCCACATCTTCCTCTTTTATGACTTTCATATCCTTTTTGCAAAATTACAAGATTGCCCTTGTATCTTGTAAACTTTAGGGTTTTCTCGATTTATTTCAGAAAATTCCTATTTACCTTATAATATACTATACACAAGTCAGAAAACTACTAGGGTATATTTTTGCTGAGATCGATACAGTGCAGTATTTATAATGGATAGTCATGACAACTTTTAAGTGGATTATGATCTTGAATAGTATGTTTCCTAGTTTGATGATGACCTTTGAATAGTATGTTTCCTAGTTGGAGGGATGATCTGATATTTCTCTCATGGGTCATAGGATTTTATTTCCTTATCGTAAGCAGGTGCTAAGGAGGGATAATTGAGGGGTGATAAGTGGGGAATATCTTACTTTCCTAATTTGTGGAGATTGGGTGTTTTCCCCCAATACGGATTCCTTGGGCTGCCATCCTTTTAAAGGGGCGAGTTGGGCCCTCGTTTTGGGTCTGCCTTTAAGGGATACCATTAAGGGCCTATTGCTAGTATTGGGCCTATTTTTAATTCCGACGTTTAGGCTTGTATCTTGGACTTGCACTCCCATTATTTCAAACTCTATCACAGACTAATGTATTAATATAGATTTTAGAATTCTTTTACAAAGAAGTTTTTTTTTTTCAATTGACATACAAAAACAGTGTATTCACTTATTGGAGAGGAAAAAATAAGAAAGAGTTTGTTTGAGTTGAAATTTTGTGTCTGAAACTACTTGATCCAAGGGAAAAGACTAAATGCGATTGTTAAAAATGATATTTCCCTCTTTATTAAGCGAAAATAGGTTCAACGGAAACAATTGGGCCAACAACAATGACGAGCAACAATAAATCAACCACACGATGGCTGACAATTTTTCTACGTGGAAAACCCTCGAATAAAAGGAGCGCAAAAACCACTTGGGACTTGTGAGACAGCAGAATTTCCACTATTTCAACAACAATAATGGGTTACACAGTTCTTCTCTAACAAAAAATTTAGAGGCTCAAAAACAAAAACACACACATCAGAATATCATTCTTGGAACACCAAATAACAAACATCATCCTCAAGGATGGATAAAACAAGAAGAAAAGGAAAAATCTCACCAAATGGTGGGAATGGTCAAATAGGGTATTTGTGAAGAGCTACAATCAAAGATCGAAGCGGCTAGGATTGAGAATCACCTTGCAGGAGTCGCCACGTCAAATTTGAGCCAAGACCGACATTGTTTGGCCTTCCATCTTGTAAAATAATCAAAACCCTAACCCCTTTCTTCCTCCTTCTCAAAACCCTTTTCCCCTCATTTTTCTCTCACTTTCTAGCTGCTGCCCGAACAACACATCAACTCTACTTTTTGTGATTTGCTTTTCTTTTTCTTTTTCTTTTTTTATTCAAACAATGGGCACTTGGCCCAGGTCCATCCACACAAAGGGCGGACCCGACAATCCCCCTCAGCCTCGTGTGGTGAACCGACCCAAACTTAGCTCCTACCTCTGAGCTTCTAGCTTCTCCTTGAGTAAACACTTAATTAACATTTACGATCCCGTTCTCGGTGGTAATATATTTTCTCCAAATACAATTGCTTTATTTCAGCACTTCACAAATCAGTGATATCTAACCATCAGTATGCCGACCTTGAATGGAACATCGAATTCTTGGAGAAGGTGAATAGCACTGGCTATCCTTTATGAAACAACATACTTCCTCTTGGTTTGAAGCCCCGATTCTTCTAATGTTTTCTCGTCAAAAGCTTCTTTACAACCCTCGTGTATAGTATTACTCAGCTTACGTGGTAGCTTCAATGCAACACATTTACGTAGCTTGGATTACCAGAATGACTCCTGCAAAGTCATCATGAACCTTGAATGGACTTCCTGGAATCAACATCACCTGCGATATGCGAGATACGTATTGTATCCATCTAGCATAGGTTACGCCCGCGCCCAGCTTACAAGCACATCTTGGAAGTGCCTCTCAGATATCTCAGTATCCATTTCATTGCTTCCCAGTGCTCCTTCCCGAGAGTTAATAAAGCCGGTAACAACTCCAGTGCATGAGCGTGTACGCTGTCTGAACCACTTAGCATGCATCAGGCTTCACGGCCCGGCCAGATGCGTAGGAACTGCTCATCTCTTTCCTGTCTTTCTCCTTATAGGACCTTTGCTTCGAGCTAAGCTTTAAGTGGCCTGCAAGTAGAACAAGCCCCTTATAGCCTTGCTCATGGTAAATCTTTCAAGAACCTTCTCGATGTAGCTCTTGAGATAGCAAAGCTTCATATTCTTCCTATCACGGGAGATCTTCATACCCAGTATTTGTTTCCACCAGATCCTAAGTCTTTCATGGCAAAAGACTGCTGGGCTCTCTCTTGACCTGTCAATGCTTGCTAGAATCATGACCCGATTATCGACATGTCGCCGACCTTGGGAGGAGGATAATAAAATCATCATCGAGAGAACTTTCAGTGAACACGTAATGATGAGATAAAGTTCTTGTACCCGCTGAATCATCATGAAAGAGTCCGACTGTATTACCCTTGCCTTGGTGCTTGCTTGAGTCCATCAGACTCTTTTAACTTGCACACAAGATTTTTCTTTCCTTTTACTTCCAAACCCTTCAAGTTCTTTGCATGTAAGATTTCTTAACTCCAAATACTTCATGAAGAAATGCGGTTTTCACATCAAGTTGCTCGACTTCTAAATTGACAGCGGCAGACCCGAGGGCAACACGAATAGAGGACATCTTTACCATTGGAGAGAATATTTCTTCAAAATCAATGCCTTTCTTCTGATTAAACCCCTTCACAACCAATCGTGCCTTGTACCTGAGTTGTAAGCCATTGTTTTTCGAGTTTTAATCACAATGCACCCGTTTGTTTAAGAGCTTTCTTTCCTTGTGGTAACTTCACGAAGTCATAGGTGTGGTTCTCAATGGGATCTCACTTCTTCTTGCTTGGCTTTAACCCTCTCTTTCTTTCTCTCTTGTAAAAATAGCTTCTTAGTAAGTTTACGGCTCTCATAGTCAAGCATCCACATACTCATTAGGAGGATATCTTGCAGAAGATTGGCGCTCTTTGGTAGGGCGATCTTTCAATGTTTGGTTCATGGTGGTAGTGGAAGTTCTCCATCAACTTGTTCGGTTAGCTCAACATCATCAAACTATAGAGATTCGTCTTCATTTTATTGACACCATCACCTTCTTTGTAACTCTCCCCCGTGATTAGCATACCTTTGTAGGTGGAGCCAAATTGGATCATTCTAATTGGAATTTCAGCAAAGAACTAGCTTTCTCAACCCATCACCATCATCCCGACAAGTTGGTCTTCAAGAAACACAACATGCGCTTTTGACAATCTTCCTACTCATTGGATCTCATAGCTATACCCCGAATTCTTCATGACCATCTGCACGAAAATACGCGTTTGGCGCGGCATCAAGTTTTGACCTCATCTTTAGGGATATGAACAAATGCTTTACAACCAAACACTCTCAAATTTTCATATGAAACATCTTTCCCTGTCCACACTCTTCAATTTTATCGCACTTTTAAAAGACGATGGAAAAGAGTTTATCAATCAAATTGATATTTCTCATAGCCTCTCCCCAAAAGGACTTAGGTAGCTTATAATGAGAAAGCATACACCTAATCTTTTCTTCAATGGTTCTGTTCATTCTCTCAGCTACACCATTTTGTTGAGAGTTTAAATCTGATCTTTTCAAGTCGAATGCCATGAAGTTTCTGATAATTTTCAAATGGACCCCTCTTATTCCTGCATTATCTACTCGTGACCTTTAACTTTCTTGTGTTTATATTTTGTCTGGCATGGAGTTCTTTAAAGGCATCTAGCACCTAGTCTTTTGTTTTCAAAGCAAAACCCTAAACTTTTCTAGAGTAATCATCAATGAATGTCACAAAATAAAGTGCACCACCAACGGTTCTAGTTTGCATAGTACAAACATTAGTATGAATTAAATCAATAACATTTAACCTTCTAGATGGTGGATATGTGTGAAATGCAACTTTATGTGCTTTTCCAACTAAACAATGATCACAAGTTTTAAGAGGCATACCTTACAAATTTACCAAAAATTGCTTTCTAGCCAAAGTTTGAAGTCCCTTTCCGGTGATGTGACCAAAATTCCTACAATACGAAAGTTCAATGCTTACATCTAGTGAGTCGCATTGATCTGCTATGTAGCTTAGCTTCCATGACGTAGAGGTGTTAATTTCTTTCCCGCACACCAGCTACTAAAGAGCCTTTTGGTGAGCTTCCATTTACTTTCACCAAAGGAATTTGTGATCCCTCTTCATCAAGTCTACAGTGGATATCAAGGATTTAGGAACAAATAATACGGAACATATCCCAGCATCCTTGAGTGGGTTTATTTCAATACTAGTCTACAAGCAAACATCTCAATACCCGCGATCTTGGATACCAGCGTTTCCCATTCTAACATTACGAAATTACGATTTTGTAGGAAGTGAAAAATCCTTGTGATAACATAAAATAGGAACACCGAATCAATTACCAGTGGCTATCTTGGGTTGCAAAGTGACACAATCAAATCATCGATCCTAATCATAGCAATATCACCTTCAGCACCAATTGCATTAGTCTCTTTATTTCATTTCTTTACATCATTCTGTTCCTTTTTCCAAATCCTGCACTCTTTCCTCACGTGGCCAACCTTGTTGCAGTGATAACATTTAATATATTTTATAGATTTGGATCTTCCTCTAAAACCATGGGAATTTTTACTTTGACTTCTCCCACGCCTTTCTAGTTTTTCTTGCATTTCTTGTTTTTCATGAACGAGTACTCCAGAAGAAGATTCACCTTTTTCTTTCCTTCTAGCCTCTTCATTTAGCAAGCTATCTTTAACACTCTCCATAGTTAGAATCCTATTTGAAGTGGAATTACTAACTGTTACAACCAATGTCTCCCATTATCGGTGGGGTAAAGTAATGATGCTTGCATCTCATCATCAATGTTCATTTTCTGCAGCAGCCAGCGTTTCACGGTACCTGAAAAGGCCCGATAATGCTTTCAATATGTTGTTCACATCCTTGTACTTCAAGTTGACAAGTCTTCTAATCAAAGTAGTTTTATTTCCTGATGTTTTCCTGGCAAAAATGTTTTCAAGCTTTTTCCAAACAACATCGGCTTTTGTTTCATCATAAATGTGTTCATGTAGAGTTGGATCCATCCACCTTCTCATATAAGCGATAGTTTCCATGTTCCATGTCCAATCATCACTTCAGTGTGTCGATGGTTTTCTTTTAATCGAATGGGCTTATATAAATCTTTACAATAAAGTAAATCTTCCATCATACGCTTCCAAGTTGAATAATTCATTGAATTTAATTTTATCATGTCATCATCCATTTTTGCACACAAGAAAAACTCCAAACAACCAAGCTCTGATACCACTTTGTTGAGAAAGACTACCAAATGCAATTGTTCTAAAAATGACTTTTCTCTCTTTGTGTGCCAAAAATAGGTTCAACAAACAATTGAGCCAACAAAAAAGCCAACCAAACAACAATAAATCCAACCCTGATGGGGTAACAATTTTACGTGGCCCCTCAAATAAAGGGTAAAAAACCACGAGATTCGAGCCAACAAAAGCTTATTATTTCAACAATATGATAATGGGTGCAAATGCAAGTTAACCTCAAGCCAAAAGAGATTTGAGATTTCCGCTTGTGAAACAGTAGGAATATCAATTCTTGGAGCATGAAACCAACAAGCATTAAATACCAGGATGAATAAAGCAGAAAAGGAAAATCTGCATGCAGATGGTGGAATGGTCAAAAATGGGTATTGTGGAGAGAGTTGTCCGAATATCGGAAATGGGTAGGTGAAGATCACGCTATGAGTCGTAAGTAATTTGGTAGCAGGCATTGTTTGGCCTTCCATCTTATAAAATAATAAAAACCCTAACCCTTTTTTTCTTCCTTCTCAAAACCCTTTTCCCCTCATTTTTCTCACTTTTTGGCTGCTGCCCAAACAACACAGCAACTCTAATTTTTGTGATTTGCTTTTCTTTTTTTTTTTTTTTTTATTCAAACAATGGGTCTGCCCCTTTGTGTGGGCTCGTCATGGGAGATAATCACCTTTTAAAGAAAAGGAATACAAATAGATACAGAAACCTGTGGGAAGAGTGCAACTAGCTCCTCTGGCTCCCTCTGCAAGTGGAAGTTAAACACATCTTCCGCGAGATGAACCAGGTGGCCGACCTCTTGGCTAATCTGACCTTGGATTTCCCTTGTAGACAACTTCAGGAGTGGACAATCCCCCAACGGTGAGCACCATCCAACAGGAAAATGAAGGTACTCTCTGGCCAAGGAGAGTCCGTAGAAATATGTATCTGGGTTCCCCTCCAATTGATTCAAAAAAAAAAATCATCTTCATCCAGCTCATCCCTGGTTGGGGTCATCCGATATTGACTTCAAACCTTTGTAAGTTGTCTTACATATGCGTGATGTCTGTGCGAAGAAATTGCTGGTAAAATGTTTTACTAGCATCCATAGAATTGGAGATTCAGACAAAAGAAATGATGGATGAATATTGAAAACCATATTGATGGTAGAGGGAATGCAGCCAAGAAGGAAACTATCTTGCCACGTAGAATGATACCTTTCAGCATGGATAGGCGTGAACAGTGTTATGCATCATTTATTTTATTTTTATCTTTTACGTATCATTAATTTCCTCCCTGAGCTTTTAAAGTAAAAAGCATGAGTTCAATAATAAAAAGCTTCGTTCTCATTTGAGAACGAGTTTTATACCGTAAAATTGTGATTTTATCTCTTAAAATTTGTGTAGATAAAAATTTTGTCTTAGACAATACAGATCTCAAGAAATAAAATCAACATCTAACGATGTAAAACCTTTTATATAAAAACGAACTTTTTATATCCGAACCCAAAAAACATACTCCTTTTAACTTTTTTCTTATAATTCGTTCTCTGGAATTTAAAGTTTAATTAAAATCTGAATATTTATGATTCTAGTAATGAGTAGTGAATAAATGTTAAAAAAGAAAAAACAGAGTTAGAAAGTTTTGGTTTCGAAAATTGTTACCATTTCCCGTAAATTTATACGTATTTTGCTTCAAAGTTAACTTATCTATCCATCAAACTTATTTTCTCCATTTTGACAAAGACGAAACGGTTAGGAAACCTTCTACTTAGGAACCCAACCAATTATGTCAATACAATGATGACAAGAAAAATAGTATCCCGTTGATTAGTAGGACAGATCATGGTAGGGCAGCTATCATTTTCTCTGATTGAGTACTCACTAATTGAGACGTAGAAAGTGGAATCAATTAGGGCAAAATCAATAGATAGGTGAAAGAGTCGGTTAAGGAACCGCGTCTTATGAATAATGCTGTGCACCAAGGCAAACGACGAAAGGTGAAAACAGAAATTACAATACAAGCACCCCAAATCCCGCCGCTATTCCCGTGAACCTGTTTATTGTTTACGAGGAAAGTGACGGCGGAGTACGACTGCCTTCCTTTCTTGTTATTGGTATATGATTTTCTGATTTCCGTAATTAGCAAATAGAATAGATAGATAGCTAACAGCAGCAGATCATGATCAGATTTCCGTATGATAAAAGATTTTATATAATGTGTTTCCAATAAAACAAATATATGTACGATTTTGATGAGAAAAAGAATGGGGTAACGATTACTAAGAAAATAATGAATAACACAAAATTAGCAGATACATTCAATACTTACGCACAGCATGAAACTAATGAAGCATTCAAAAGAAAATATTAGACAAGTAGGGACGTTGAAGAAAGGAGCATCTAGAGAAGCGCTTGAGTGATCATTTTATCAAGGTTCAAGAAGGATGAGCCGTGGGGACCTGTAGTGGCCTCTTTTGCTAGCGCCCTCCACTCCAGGGCCTTCTTCTTCAACGCTTTGCCTTTCTCTCCCTCCATCAACTCCTTCACAAGCCTTTCAATTTCGTCTCTCTTGACGTCACTGTCTATCTCCATTCCTATGCCCCACTCGGTGCAACTGAAGCGGCAGTTAGTTTGCTGCTCTGCGAAAAAAGGCCAACAAATCATAGGAACTCCAGCGGTCACACTTTCAATTGTGGAATTCCATCCGTTGTGAGTTAAGAAGCCGCCAACCGCCGGGTGACAGAGAACTTGCTCTTGAGGACACCAACCGGCTAACATACCCCTCCCTTTGGTCTCCACCATGAATTGTGGCGGGAGAATGGCCGCCTCACCGGACACAAGATCAGGCCTGATAATCCATAAGAATGTTTGATTGCTATTTGCAAGTCCCCAAGCAAACTCATTAAGTTGCTGGGGTGTCATGACGGTGATGCTCCCGAAATTCACGTAAACAACAGAGTTGGGATCTTTGGAGTCCAGCCACTCTAGACACTCCGGCTCTTCTTTCCACAGATTCGATCCAATCAGCTTCAGATCATTATCTTGGATCTGATTTATGAGTTGGTGCAGGGGGCCTATGGTGTATATAGGAGGGAAAATCTGAGAGAGTGCATCCAGAACATCATGCTCTAGCGCATCAAATGAATTGAAAATGACAGCCGAAGCTTTGCGAGCTCTTTCAGCCTCCGTCAATGGAAATTCCAGCATAAATTCATTTGGATCCGTCGTTCGGATGAAGCTTGGGATATCCTTCAAACGGATATCTTTCATACCCGGTATCCAATCGATCACGGTATCCAGATACCCATTTGTTAGGTAACTCTCCTCTGCATTTCATAGAAAGAAATGGAAAAAGAAAAATGAGAATCCGTACCGAACATAACTTTGAAGGGATTAAATGCAAAGTTGGTTTCTATTGGGTTCTTTTCAATGATACCTTTGAGGGGAGTAAAGCCCTTATTGATAAGATTGCGATATTGAACGTAGCCCATGAAGCCGCAAGCGCTAGTCGTCCAGAAGAGAACGTCGGGAATTCCAAGCTCTTGAGCAGCGTCAAGAGTGAAGCTCATGACGCCGTCAGAAACTATGCACGTGACCGGAGGGCCGTGGTGGTTGAGTTTGGAAATAAGGTCTTTAAAGTAAGGCAGGCAGTGTTTTCTGGTGGAATCACAGAGGCTGGGGATGTCTTGGGTGGCATCGACATCGGAGGGAGGGAGACCATCAGGAATGGTCTTGAACTGGAAGGAGGGGGTGCCCTTCAGGGAGTCTGGACCCCGAGCTTTGAGAAGGCGGCTATGGTTGTATTCTGTGTTGACAAAGGTGATATGGAACCCTCTGAAATGGAGGAGCTTTGCTAGTTTCAGCATAGGGTTTATGTGGCCCTGTGCTGGGTAGGGTATGCAAACAGCATGTGGCTTCTCAGTTATGGTAACGGAACCCATTCTGTGATCTCTATCTCACTGATCGGCTTTCAATTGGTGTATGCCGGTGACATAAGAAGAAGCAAGGGTTTTAATTTATAGGCTCAAGGAGATTGAGACGCTGCTATGCCGTTAAGATCAGAGTCTCAAACCAAATATCACAATTTTAATATGTGTAAAGAGTGAATAGTCGTGTTGATCTCTTCTTTGTCAGCTCTAATTTCGATCCTCTGCCTCATGGATGTGTGTGCCGGTTTTCATATGGATCATTGCTATATTCGATGTTGTGCGTTTGACTCAAAGGATATGATTCTATTTTCGCCGGATCGATCAATGGTCGATTGGATCATGATGGACAACGATCTGTCACACCTCAAAATCATGAGTGCCACTATTTCAAGTATACTGTATCCATTCATTCAATCATAATAAATGTTTCAACCTCTCTTCTTTGAATAAACCAGGACTTTGGGTGGGACGGTGTGTGGCATATGTAATAGTATCATCCGTCTTCTTTGTTGGGCCGCAGTCGACCTGCCACAACAACTTCACAATTTGTCATGGTATGAGTTCACTTTCTTGATAAGAAAATTTGTCCAGACCAATATGATATAAATATATTAAGATATTTAATTGTTGTACGGCTTTTATATTATTTTGAATTTGTTTTATGGGTTATTTATTATGTTTGGTCAAGAAGCCTACTCAAAATGATCAAAATTTAGACAAGTAAAATTCAAAGTTAATGATCATACTTTGAAAATTATTTAGGTTTGATTGAAAAAAGTTTGAATTTAAAAAAAATCGAGTTTTTTTATTATTGAATCGAAATATTCTAATATTTTTTTTATAAATCCCATTTTATAAAATGATAAAAATCCCAATTTCACTATTAAAAAACTCAAGCGAAACTAACCCCGCACTCCTAGCTAAGGGATGACGATGAAAGTTGATAAGCATTAAAAAATTGTTCCGTGTTGTGGATTGTCACTTGTCAGACGTCGACACCTATATATTATTATTTATAGGTGTGCAGCGTGTGCTAGTGGATGACAAATATCCCACTGAATGTGACATCGGTAATTAGTTCAGAGTTCAGACTCATATAAAAACAAAAGTTGAAGCCGGTGTAAATAATGAAAACAATTAAAAGGTCGTAATTTTGGTTATGAATTGAAGACACATGCATGGCATCCATACTATTTCGAAATGTTTGATTATAATCACTATATCACGCATAATACACATGAATATAAAATAAAAAAATAAAAATGATTTTTAACATTACTTTAAAATTAGTTTGATCCTTAAAATAGAGTACTGAATCTAAAGAATCCACTCATGAAAGAAATAAAATGAGTTGTAATAGTAAAGTTTTAAAACCATTAATCTAAATTATGGTAGGGTTCTAAAACCCCTTGAATATATGATATGGACAAATTCATTATTCAACATATAAAAATATTTTCGTAAATGTGATATCATCTTCAATTGGCGAATTACTTCAAGTGAAATGAAGCAAAGTGAGTAAAGTTTCATTCTAATTAATTGGCAACATGTGGACCTCGTTTTTTTCTATTATTATATATTTCTCATTAAAAATGTAAGACTCATTTTTTATTTCTTTAAACAACCATTTAAAAAAAATAGTTTTTGAGTTATAAATTATTTTTATTTTATTTTAAAAAAACAAAATAAAAAAGAAAAAAGCAAATATGACTACGATGAGAAAATCGTGTTTAGGAAAAGCTGGGTGCCAGGTGAAAGATAAGTATTCTTCTCGAAAATGTACGATAAAAATGTAAGCAGCCGCTAAATCGCAAAATCGTGTTTAAATTTAAGCAATTAAAGAAATGCGGTTTTTAACTAATCGATCAATAAATATCAAAGACATAATAATAAGGTTAAAAGAGTACATCAAACATATAATAATATAATTAAATAATTGTAGTGAACCGAGAGCGCTGACAATTGAAAATATGTTAGTTCAATAACGAATATAAGATTTTTCATACCTCGCCCCTTTATTTGCTCATCTTTTTTTTTTAAACAAGAAAATGACTTTCTTAAATAATATAAAAGGAGTTTTGAAAATGAGAGAGGAATATTAAAACAAGTTTGGAAAAATTAGTTCTAATTAAAATTTAAGAAAAACGAGTGAGAAATATTTTAAGAAAAAGATTTTGAAAAAATGGTGATACTAATAATAATAATAATAAAACTTATTTGAAAATTGTTGTTAGTGAATCCGACTTTAAAGAAAAAGGAGAAAGCTTCAAATTATATTTTAAACAGTTAAGAGTTTAGCATAAAAGAACTTCTGACCTAGCAGTTTGATGTTTTTCAGTTTAAATCCTTGGTCAGGAATTCAGCTTATTCCTTGCAATTTGGTAAAAGAATGTGAAAATGAATAAGGTAAGCTTGACATTAAATTGGAAAAAGAGAAAGAAATAATGTTAAATAAATAACTAAAAGAGCAATAAAGGTTTGGGAGTGGAAAGTGGGTTGGTGGTACTCCACCCTACACACTACACACTGCACGTGGGACCTATCACCAACTACAAATCAGCCTAGGCACGTTTCGAATTGTTAGAGGGCTAGTTAAAAATGAAAATCATTCGATTTGTGTCTACTATTTATGGGAGTGGTTTTGCATATATTTATCCAATTCTCACATCATTTTGAATTACAACAGAATCTCTTCTCTCTCTACACCTCCTCACCATCTTCTTACTCTCGACTTCTATATCTGCAGAACCAAAATCCTATGTAATATAATTACTTAATACAAAACCCAGAACTCATCTCAAACATCCGGTAGAAAAACATTGGATCTCCTTCTTTCCTTCACATCATACTGGCAGCTAGAACTTACCTGAACACACAATAGCTATGTTGTGACACCCCACCCAAAACCCAATCTAAATAATATCTTATAAGCAACACCTCACAAGAATAAATGATAAAATATTTGGCGTAGCCACAGAGCCTATGATTTAAATATTAGCGATATATCTGACATATACGCGAGATATGCTCAGATTTATAAATTATTCAAAATTTAAATATATTTTCAATTTATATATCAAAATTGGCTAATGTATAATGAATAAACATCTTTTCATTTTCTCCTATCAAGCTCCAGATTTTCCAAATTTTTATAATAATTAATGATAATAATTATTAAGAAAAGACAAAATTACAAATGTCTCTTTTGATCTTTCTTCTTTTTTTTCTATGCAATAATTAACATAGAATTATTATTGAAGACATACCGTAAATGATATTAATTATTAAGAAAAAACTTTTCATTTTCTCTTTCACATATCTTCATCTACTATTTATTTACTCTATAATGAAACACCCACCTTAAATATTGTTTTTTTTTTGAAAAATTTCTCAAAAAATTAGTAATATGATCGATATATCGCCAATATCGGTTGATATATTGGCCAAAATGATTTTTTTTTTCTTGCATTTTCTAATAATCTGGCCAAAATTACCATTTTGACTCATATGTCATTACAACCGATATATCAAATTGGATATTGAACCGATATTTTTCTAATTTCTTCCTCGATCGATCATTGGTTGGCCGATATCGCGTCGTGGCGCCCGACACCCGAAATATCGACGATATATCACGACATTTTCGTCTACTAAAGAATCATTAAGTAGTAATGTGAGATGGAAACCCATGTAACCTCAACAAATGAAATAATAATCACAACTATACCCAAATATTTTCCAAATCATTCATACCAAAAAAAATAAAAATGAAACCAGCATTACAATTCCCTAGCCGACCTCCCCTACTGCAGATTCTTCTTTCCAACTCAATCTCCAGCTTACTCCCGTGTTCCTACGATGCCTCTTTCAAGAAAAATCCCCCTCCTTTCCTTTGTTCTCCTTTTTTTTTTCTCTCTCACTTTTACTCTCTCAGGTCTGCCTTCCCCCGGAAAGGATTTCCTCCTCTCACTTTCGATAAGAAAAAGTTCTCACTTTCGATAAGAAAAAGTTTTCTAAGGCCAAAAACAGGAAAAAACGAAAATACCCTGAATTGGAGTTATACACAACCCAATTGAAATAAAATCTTTGGAGAAAAGAAAAGCAAAGATGAAGACTTATTCCAAGTTGTTCGATGTCCGTATCCATACATACACTGTTGTCAGTTGTCACTAGGCATGCAAGTAGAAGAGAAATCCACTCTATCTATCTATATATATATATATATATATATATATATATATATATATATATATATATATGATACTTAAGTAAGCAATCATACTTTACTGTAGCAAAAATTTAAATACGAATTAAAATTTCATCCATAAAAACTATATTTTCTGATGAAATTATAAATATAGTCACTAATACCAATTTTCTAAAAAATTTGCTACGAATTTGTAATATTCGTCGGGAAAATATGTGTGGAAAAATTTAGCACCATTTATTTTGGCGCAAACACTTTTGTGGCAAAAATGAACTATTTGTCCACAAAAATATTTATCACTAAATATGATTTTTAGGGATGAAAATGATTTTCCTTACTAAAAGTTCTAGTTTTTTTTTTCTATATTTGCTAATGAAGTTTTGTCAATGATAATATTATTTCGTGATGAATTGTATCATTTTGTCCCTAAATATTATTTTCACATAATCTAATAAATTACTAGATAATTTTACTAATTATTAAGTAATATTTTATCACATATATAAAATTATTTATATTATTTTTTTATAAGCAAGATAATAAATACCAAAGATGTATAATACAGCTACAATGTAAATTATTCTCAATTTCAATTTTCTTGTTATAAATGTTATTCAAAAATAAATAATATCGCATGCTATTTATGTCTCATATGATAGCTAGTTGTCTTTAAAATGTCTAAAACACAACTAGTATTGAACTTATACCAATTAGGGTAAAATACAATTATATCTAGGAATGGGTTGATCCCGACGGCAATGTAGCTGCCATTACAATCACTATCAAATTTAGTTTGGCCAATGTCCACTTCAAGCCACTCTAAATTTCAACCCTACGCGAGTTAAAAAAGTTCAAAATTTGAACAAACATTAAAAATAATAAATAAAAATTTTAGAAATTTTATATTTTGTAAAGTAAAGTTTTCTTTGAAATACTTATAGTTTATTCTTATATTCTTAAAATATTATATAAAATAAATTATTTTAGTTATATTTATATATATTTAATTTATTTTTATTTATTTTTTAAGTATTATTTTATTTTATTAAAAACAATTATTTAATAACTATTCTTTTTTCTATAAACAACTATTTTATATTTTTCATGATAGAAAAACTAATATTTTTAATAATTAGAAAATATTATATAGTCATCAAAAAATTTTAAACCAAAAACCATTTTAATGACCAAGGTGTCAAAGAAGCCTGCCCTAATGAATGCTACTAATAAAGCTAGCACTATTTAGGCCACCATTTCCCTCAACCCGATGCTCAAAAATATAGGTTAAAGTGGGTCGATCCACCGGTCAAAACCATATTATCATCTTTAGATACAATATTCTAATTAAATCTCATTCAATATTATATTTCTTTATTCAAGTGGAAGTTATTTCTTTTTTTTTTCTTTTTTTTTTCTTTTTTTTTTTTAAAGTAAGTGGAAATTCTTTCTTATTAAAGTTATATAGTGACGTTTAATTGTTCACCTTAACATATTCAAAATTATCTTTTGGTTTCCATTTTATTTGGAAGGATGATTTGGTTTCTTAACAATCTTTAAATATGATATCACTCATATAAATTTCCTCTAGCTATGTATTTTCATATTTTTACTAGGAATTTTAGGAACTCTTTATTTTAATTTTTAATTCAATTTTGAAAACTAATATGCTAATTCAAGTTTTAGGGGTAATAATTAAAATTAAAAGTATAAAAAATGGAAGAAGAAGAAAAAATACTTAATAATGGATTATATTATTAGTAATATAACTTATATATTGTTGGAAATTTGTATTTATTTTTTTCCTAATTTATATAACCTAATTTTTATTTATATTTATTGTGATATCTTTATTTAATATGCATTTTATTATTACAATTTTTTTTTCCTTTTAGACTGAATAAATGTTTCTGCATGTTGAAGAAAATTCAAGAATTTTATTATTAATTATTATTATAAATAATTTTAAAACTATAACGTACGTGGGGTGGGGATTTATTTTAAGTGTAACGCCATAAAAATACCTTAGTAGTTTTATAACATGTTCAGTGTGTAAAATAAATTAAATTATATTTTTTCGGTGTTTAAATGACTAAAAACAAAAATTGATAAAAATCCAAAAATTTTATAGGAGTCAAATAAATTTAGTAAAAATATCGAATGGGGACCCAAAGGTCCTAAATGAGGAGTGTAATGTTAAAAATGTGAATAAAATGAAATGAAATGAAATTGAAATGAAGTGTTAAAATGGAAAAAATGAGAAATGGTAATTAATGGAGTAACCAAACATGGCTTTAGCCATGTAATGGGATTAAAGACCAATTTTGGTCTTAGTTCATTTTCACATTTATAAGATTTTCGCTTTACAGAGAAAGAGAGAGCGAGGGCCTAGGGAGAAGAAAATTTAAATGATTTTTCCGCAACCAAGAGCTTGGAGAGATCACATGAAGGCTGACGCTTTAGACAAGAATAAAAGATAAAGGTTTGGAAACTAAACTCAACTTTTCTTTTCTTTAAGGCGGTCGATGAAAACTCAAAATTTTTTATGAAAGTGTTTGTATTTATTGTAAACAAGTTTTGGGGTTGTTTGCTGTGTTTGGTTGTTTTGATTGGTTTGGATTAATTTTTTGAGAAATTTTGTATAAAGAAACGGTGAGGTTTCATAGAGTTGTTTGCCAAAAATTTCAAAACTCTGTTCTTGTTTTTTATTGAAAGTTGCTATAATCATTCAAATTTAGTGATTCTAATTGGTAAAGAACCATAAGAGCTAGAGTTACAAATGTATAGAAGGGACTAGAAGCAAATTGTGTATTCTAAGGCCCCGAATATGGGCCTGTCTGTGAGTTTCGGGTAGCTCAAGGTACACCCGTTTGGGTGTAGTTATGGTATTTTGGTCATAAGTTGAGTTTCACTCATCCAAATTAAGTGATTCAAAATTCTGGGTAAACTAGACTTCTAGGGGAATAATTTACTTGAAAGAAGTGTATGTAAATTGTAACCCTAAAATTCTCAGAAATCTGTCAAAGTGGGGCTATATGCAGATTCTGTTTTCAAATTAGAGTAGTATAGATGTAAAATGCAATAACTTGAGTTTTAACATCCAAATTTTAACACCTAATCGGGAGGTTGCTCTAAAACCAAGCCAAATGAGTGAATGAACTAATACCAATTTATGAGTTGGACCCCAGAAATCTGTAATAAATAGTAGGCATCTGTTGAATTGGCATATCGACTAGGTTTAACATTAAAATGTCAGAATCCTGAGTTTAGGTGATCCAAATGATGATCTAATCTCACCAAATAATTCACAGACTATCATTTCTTGCTACATGAGAGTGTAAATACTACATTTGTCCCCAAAAATTTTAAAGAAGAAGACGCAGAAGATCAACCCTAACCAAAAATCTAGAACGTAATAAACTGATTTTCTTTCTCAAGGTTGTTCTTTAATTACGTGACATATTTGTGATAGATTAGTATCGCAATTTTATGCTTTCGACCAAAGAATCCGGATTCTAGCAGGATAACAATCGAAGAGCAAACAACATTTTGTGTTTGTTCTTCAATCTCTCTTGTTTCCAATTGTGAAAAGTTTGATCTCACATTCTTCTCTTTTATTGTTTCAAAATTGATTGGAGAAATATTATGAATATTGAAACGATTTATGGATAATCAAAGATATCGATTATTTTAAATTGATTCGAAGATTAATCGACATTTAAATAAATTGTATATGAAAATTTTTGAGGTTGGAAAATAAATTAGTTATATCCAAATGTATATACACTATTGTAAATTGTATTGAATGATTCAAGGTCTTTAAAAGAATGTTAACCGCTAAAATTAGAGTTATATACTGATATACCAATAAGGGTCAAATTAGCGCGATCGCAATAACGGTAATGTGAAGTGTCACTCTGATCCCAGAGAGCCTAGCGTGGATGTGATCGCAAATTGCTCACGAAATCGATTTAATGTTCAACCGCGTACCTCAACGGACTCGTATCGTATTATAAACCGCTTTTATACGACTGCAGCCTCAAAGGGAACCGTACCTTGATTCGTTATCCCGTGCAATCGAAACATCGGTTAAATTTGATAAGGGCAAAATGATAATAAAGATTGAAATTGTATTGATTTGTGATTTACCGATTTAGTGCATATGAATGAATATATATATATATATATATATATATATATATATATATATATATATATATATATATATATATATATATATATATATATATATATATATATCAGGACAGATTGGTCATTGGAAAAATGTACAAAAGCATTTTTTTATAAACATTGGATGAATTGATTTAAACTGAAATGAAGAGAGAATTGTATAGAACCACTAAGCCTGAAAATGCATAGCGCGTTGTTTTTATCTTCGCACAGGTATCGAATAGAAAGTGGCAAAACTGAAGATCGTCGGGCGCAGAGTCACCGTTAAACAAAGCGGAGTATAAGTAAATGCTCCGTCTCATACATATCATTTCATTTATGATATTTTATAATTATTTTGCATTGAACTCAAAGATGTAAAAGTGTTCATAAGAAGATCACATTTTTTTTTTATATCTTTTTGAAAGTATGGAAATGTATTTTACATATTGTGGACAACCAGGGTGAACTCCATAAATATTTTGTAATTATATTTGAAAATGTATGGAATGCTAATTTGTATAAATGCGTTATTCAAGAACAGTTATGAACCCTATTTAAATTAAAGAATGTATATTTTGTTTTATCAAAGCTACAGTTAAATTGTTATAAAAAACGTATTTGTTTTCGTATCGGTAGCACTGGACTTTACATTTATTTTGGTATCAGAGCTACAGTTAAATTGTTAGAAAAATGGGTGTTACATTTAAATTGTTAGAAAAATGGGTGTTACATTTTATTTTGGTATCAGAGCCTAGGTTTGGGTGGTTCTACAAAATGATTTTGAAATTGTTTATGACATGCATTGCATTTGCATATAAAGGATGACGTGACTCTGATGCGAATCTTGTCGGTCTTAATAAGTAAGCATGGATAGTTCAAGACCCCATAGGGTCAGAGGTGACTCAGGAAGTCGCCCAAATAGCCCTGCTAGTGTAGGAGGTAGGCAAGCATCCCATGCTCCATCGATTCATGAGCAAGGTCAAGCAGCAAGAGGTGCTATAGATATCCTTCGGCAGATAACTCAAGCACTGCAAAGAGTAGCACAACCAGCTGCAGTTGTTCCTCAGCGGTTAGCCATAAAGAGAATGGCAAAATATCGACCCATAGATTTTCTTGGGAAGAAAGATGATGAGCCTTCCATGACGGAAAATTGGCTTGAAATAACTAAAAGAATGCTTGGACAAATGCATTTCACATCAGAGGAGAATTTAGAGTGTGCAACCTCACTTCTATAAGATGAAGCTTATCAGTGGTGGGTTTTCATGACTAGGACCACACCACCGGAGAGTGTTACATGGGAGTTCTTCATGACGGAATTCAGGAAGCAACATGTGGGTTGTATCTATCTGAGCATTATGAGACGAGAGTTTCATAATTTGAAACAAAGACAGATGAGTGTGACTGAATATCAGAGAGAATTCACCCGGTTGAGCAAGTATGCTCCCAAAATGTTAGTCACAGAAGAAGAGAAGTGTCGTAAGTTTAAGGATGGCCTCAATGATCATATTTGGGCCCATGTCACAAGATTTTTCCATGATGATTTCTCTAAAATAGTGACATGTGCTCTAAATGTTGAAATGGTGAAGAAAGAGGAATACGAAAGAAAAGAAAGAAGATAGGTAAGAAACCCTGACAATCAAATTCCTTATCAACACCGCAGTAAGAAATTCAAAGGACCACTGTGGTTCTAATCAGCCTGGTTATCCTCAAAGCACCTAATAGAAAGACTATTCTACCGGCACTGTCAGTTGCAAGTGCACCAAGAGGTTCTTCAAGAGAACCAGCTCCTCCTTATTGCACACAGGAGGTGCCATGAAGCATAGTGTTGAGATCGACAGTGCTCGCTTTTATTTATTGATCCAATGAGTGACAGCTGAGAGATTGTCCTGTAGCTCGCTCTTTCACAAAGACCCCGATCGAGGGTATAGTTTCAATAGTACAGAAGAGCAACAAGGACAACAAGAGTGTTGTATCACCGAGTGCACTGAGACAAGAGACATAAACTATGGGTAGATAGGATACTCGTGCTCCAGCTAGGGCAAGGCAATGGAAGAGAAAGATGCACTGGATGTGATAGTTGGTAATTTCTATATCTTTGAGACTATTGTACATGCATTGATAGATCCATGTTCAACCCACTCCTATATTTGTACTACCATTCCGAGTTTGGGTAGTTTACTGGCTATAAATAATCGAAGCATGACATTTTAGACAACCACTGGGCATAGTGTCATTGTGATATCGGGGGATGGATCGTCAGCCCTAGCACCAAGTGGTAGTTGATTATAGAATGAAGAGAGTGACCTTAAGGACATCGAGTGGCAAGGAAGTGACTTTTATCGGCGAGAGGTCGAACCACCTCTCTAATGTGATATCTGTCGCTATTGCTAGAACAATGGTTCAAAAGGGGTGTGAAGCCTACTTGGCGTATGTGATTGATACGAAAAAGGCAAAGCCTAGCTTATCAGACATCCCTACAGTTAGTGATTATCCAGACGTGTTTCTGAATGAGTTGTCAGGATTGCCTCCACAGAGAGAGATTAAGTTCGCAATCAACGCAGTTCGTGGTGCCACCGCATCCATTACATCAGATTTAATGGCTTTGAGTAAGAATTGAAGCTTCATTTGCAAGAATTGTTGAAATTATTTTATTTCAATCGAAAGTGTATCACCATGAGGTGAGCTCCAAGGCTTTTTGTTAAAAAGAAAGATGATACGCCTGCTCGTGTGTTGATTATAGGCAATCGAACAAACATGCGAAGAACAAATATCCGTTACCCAGATTTGATGACTGCTCACCAATGAAAGTAAAAGTGTCTTTTCGAATATCGACTTGCGATCTAGGTATCATCGCTGAGGATTAAGGATGCGATGTGCATAAGAAGGCGAACATAGTATGGACATTATGTGAGTTCTTGTAATGCCATTTAAGTTGATAAATGACCGCGGCTTTCATGACTTAATAAATCGTCCAAACCATGTAGATCATTAGTAGTGTTTATCGATGACATCCTTGGTGTATTCAAAGGATCGTAAAATCTGGCGATACGCATGACGGTGCCTAAAAATGCCGGCGTCGGCACTCGTGTCTTCTACGTTTTAGCTATATTTTATATATGAATAAGTGCATTATTGTCCGATATCTGATTTCTGGATCGTGTGTGCATTGCAGGTGAAAAGGGTGGTTTTCAAAATCGCTTTGGAACTGCAAAGAAGAAGAGCGCACGTCGCGACGTTCCAGCATCATGACATCGCAACGTCTCGATGCCTGGTCAACAGAAGAAAAAGTCAAAGAGCGACTCAATGTTGCGATGTCCCAACGTCACGACGTCTCAACGTTGCGACGTCGCGACGTTTCCGCGATTTCTGCTCCAGAATCATAAAAGGCATAGGGAGACCTAATTGGAGGGGATCGAAGAACGTACGGAGGGGAGCGCGGAAAACGAAGCAGCAGCAACTCGACTAATCGGAAAGACAATTGTTTTTTGTATTTTATCTTCTCATAAACCATTAATGATTTATAGAATTATGCGTGTATTTAATTCCAATATGTTCTAAATTTATTTCTAGGGTTTTGTTGAACATTGTCACAATTGAATGGATTAAGGTTTAAGCTTATATTATTCAGTTTATTTATGATTTACATCGATCTGCTCTATGTCTGTGGTTTATATTCATGGTGATGTTTGGCTAACATTGGCATGATTTTGCTGGGTGTCCGAGATCGAGAGATAAGGACTCCTAGGGATATGAGTAGAGCGACCCTTAGTTAAATCGGCGAATAGAGATATCCCGATTCCGAGTGTGGCGATTAAGGTTCAAACATTTAGGCGTTTCTGCAGTATCGGGTCGTATGTAGATGCACCTAACCCCTATTGGTGAGATAGGCGTACACTCGAGAGATTATCTCGTGAGGCACGATCAAACTCGTCATCGAGGAATCATTAATAGGTCAATAGTAATTCCTCTGTGTAATAATCCACCAAAAGTGCGGCGTGGGAGACAACCCCTCGGTTTCCACACAAAGAAAGTACTTTACAAGTTAATTAGATTTAATTTTAATCTCATTCGTTAGTTAAAACATTCATTAAGAGTTTAAGTCCAGATAATATCATAAGGCCAATTCCAGTAGTCAACGCACTCTCCCTTTGGATCGATATCCGTACTTTTGTACACTATATTACTTGATACGACGCGTGCACTTGCGCACATAGGCGCTACACCTAGTTTATACACATCACGACGTTGGCCTATCAAGTTTTTGGTGCCGTTGTCGGGGAGAAGTTTTAGTGTTGATATTGACGATAGTGAAATTAGATATTACTCTAGAATTTTTTTTTTCTTTTCATTTTATTTTGCTTATACAAGTGCTTGTGGTTTTTGCATTTTTTTGTTTGCATGTGATTGCAGTTAAGGTTATCGTGAGTATATGCGAAGACGGGGTCTAGTTGAATTACTTCCGTTAGATCTTGAACCAGAAAAAACCTTTTACGTAGAGAACAAAAAGAAGCACAACATAGAAATCTAGCAATCATGCAGAACAATGAAAAGCAAGATCATGGCCAAGAGCAAAACGAGCCGCGAGGGGGTCGCAATGGGAATAATGGTAGGAATCATGCTCCCAGGCCATTTATACAGCTAGATGATCCGCTTTATGCTAAGTAGATTATTACCCACAAGCGCAGAGTCTGCTATCCAAGACCACCCATTCAGGCAAACAACTTTAACCGAAGGCGGACCTGTTGATGCTTCGTAACATTCGCTCACGATTACTAAGCTGAGGAATTCGCAGCCATGTGACCCAACCAACTTCATCGAAGTATGTGACATGATAAAAGTACAATCAAGAGGCACTAGATCGGATTGTTCCAGCTCTCACTAGGTGATAGAGCTAAACACTGGTTGATAAGTCAGCCACCAAATTCCATTACTTCAAGGAAAGACCTAGTGCAAAAGTTCCTGACAAAGTTCTTCCCACCTACAAAAATTGCACAGCTAGTGAAAGAAATCAATACTTTTAGACAGCTAGAAGGAGAGAACTTGGCCGAAGCATGGGAGAGATTCCATGAACTGTTAAGGAGGTGTCCACACCACAGGTTGACCAGATGGATGTAAGTCCATACCTTCTATAACGGTCTAAGGGATGTGAATAGAACAATGATAGATGCCTCAGCAGGGGGTGCATTAATGAAGAAACTACTGACTGCTACAGGATCTTGAGATGTCAGCGACACACCAATCAATGGCCTAGGGATAGGATTACACAGGTAAAGGTTGTGGGAGATGCAGATAATGAGGTTCTCAACAATCTAGTTACTCATGTCGCACAAATTTCACTAAATACCACTGTATTAACAGTTGCATCGCAAACGCTATCTCGCATCAAATTCTATGGATTTATGCGAATTCTATGGAGGACAACACAGTAGTAAGGAATGTCAGTTGGGACAACAAATAGTAGAGCATGCTTAGTATGTGTCGAGGTTTAATTAGTCATAACAGCGGGGTCATTATGGGAGCAACAACTATCCGAACTAGACCAGGCTGGTGGTGGCGTGAATAATCAATAATCGTAGCGACGGAGGAATTTAACTGTGAACAATGATGCCACCACCCCGAGTGAGCGAACCACCTCCCGAGAAAAAAAGTGGACTTGGAACAAGCCCTGCCCAAATGGCTGTACTCTCATACCGCCTTATGAATGAGATGCTTACTGCAAACACCAAGCCACCCAATCAACAATCAGCAAAGATAACCGAGAAACTTAGAGGGTGTAAATGGGTCAAATGTATACATCGACCGAGAGGCGGCAAGGTTCCTTGCATAACTCCAAGGTGAACCCGAGACGAAGGTAATGAACATGTACTTATCACCTTGAGAAGTGGTAGAGAATGGGGCACTGCTCAGCGGCAACCACCGTTGATGGGGAGAGGTGGAACCGAGAAAGTAATCCGCACTACCAAAAATAACAAGACGTAAAGGAGCGCCCCCAAGAGAAAAAGTCTGTGGGAGAAGAAACTGAGGCTAAGGATCGACGAACCACGACTGAACCCATTGCCCCAATTCCATATCCTCAATGCCTAAAGAAGAATAAACTGGACAAGCAATACGCAAAGTTTATGGAAGTGTTCAAGAAACTGCACATCAACATTCTGTTTGTTGATACGTTAAAACAAATGCCCGCTATGTCAATGGCGAAGGATATACCGTCAAGAAGAGAAGACCGGCCGACTTGAGACAAGAATCTCACCGAGGAATGTAAAGGCTATCCTTCGTAGGAAGTCACATAAGAAAAAGTAAAAAAGACCCAAGGCTAATATCCCGTACTATCTGGAATTCCATCTCAGGAGGAGCCTCAGGTGACCTGGAGCTAGTATTAATCTCATGCCCTTATCCATATTCAGACGACTGGGATTAGGTGAAGTTCGCCCAACTATAATAAGACTCAGCGAGGCGGAACAAAGTCACTAAAGCATCCAGGGCGTTGGGCGATAAGACGCTCGTAAAGGTAGACAAGTTCATCTTCCCAAATGGATTTCATCGTGTCGATATGGAAGTAAAGATAAAGAATAGCTAATAATAGGTAGGTCCACGCACTGGTAAGTAAATGATTGATGTACAGAGAGGAGAGTTGAAATTGAGAGTGCAGAATGATGAGGTCAAGTTCAATGTGTTCGGTTCGGGGCTGTAAGACACCCAGCAAAGAGTGATACATGCTTCATAGTAGAAACCGTAGAAGTTATAGTGTCTAGCCAAAGTGGTCTTACTAACCCTTTGGAGGCTAGCCTGGTACAAAGTGATTCAGAAAAATTGGGGGAAGAGGCCGAAGAGTATGTGAAATGGATGAACTCCTTTGAACCTAATAGAAGGAAGTACTACAAACCTCTAGGTGAAAATGCTTAAACGTTAGTGTCGTCCTTTGAACAACCACCCAAGATAGAGCAAAAGCCACTACCTAGCCATTTGAGGTATGCTTATCTTGGGAATGCCAATTGAGAGTACTCAGAGATCACAATGATGCGCTTGGCTGGTCTCTGGCTGATTTAAAGGGGATTCGTCCCTCTATGTGCATGCATCGAATTCTGCTAGAAGATGGTCATAAGCCTTCAGTGGATGACAGAGGAGACTGAATCCAACCATGAAAGAAGTAGTTTGGAAGGAAGTACTAAAGTGGTCAGATGTCAGGTTATATATCCTATTTCCTCGATAGCATGGGTGAGTCCGTACAAGTAGTGCCTAAACGAGGAACAAAGAATGATAAAGACAAAGAATAATACATTGCTGCCTTCTAGAACAGTCACAGTTGGAGGATTTGCATCGACTACTGGAAATTGAATAAGGCTACCCGAAAAGATCATTTTCCACTACCGTTTCTAGATCAGATGTTGGATAGGCTGGCAAGGCATGAATACTACTGGTTCTTGGATGGGTATTCCAGGTACAATCAAATTGCTATAGCCCTAGAGGATCAGGGGAAGACGACATTCACATGCCCCTATGGTACATTCTCATTCAAAGTGATGTCTCTTCGGGTCGTGTAATGCACCAAGCACATTCCAACGCCAGATGATGGCCATATTCTCGCTATATGAAAGATAAATTGAGGTGTTCATGGATGACTTTTTAGTATTGGGGAATTCCTTTGACAATTATCTGGAAAACTTGAGATCGGTGTTGATTAGATGTGAGGAAACCAATCTTGTGCCTAATTGGGAGAAGTGCCATTTTATGGTACAAGAAGGCATAGTACTTAGGCACCGGATTTCCGCAAGAGGAATAGAGGTAGATAAAGCAAAAATCGAGGCAATAGAGAAACTGCCTCCTCCATCATCGGTAAAGGGCATAAGAAGCTTTCTAGGACACGCCGGGTTCTATAAGCGGTTCATAAAAGATTTTCATTGCAAAGCTTTGCCCTTTGTCGGTTCAAGGACACCATTTGATTTTGATGAGCAAAGGTGTGTGCGTATTCTCAGCCTGGCGATAGATCGGGTATCAACCCCAGAGTAGTAACAATCTATTACTGGGGACCTCCCGCTTTCGAGCTAATGTGTGCGACGCCATGACTATGCTATCGGCAAGGTTGGACAAAAGGAGAAAGGATATTTCGTTATCTACTATACTTGATTTTGAATGATGCCCAAATCGAACTATGCCACCACCGAAAAAGAGCTGCATTGTTTCTTTGCCTTTCTTTGACAAATTTAGGCCCTATTTGATTGGCACAAGGTAATAGTGTACAATCGAACACTCACCCTTAAAGTACTTAATGACTAAAAAGGATCGGAAACCGAGATTAATACAAAGGTACTCCTATCGCAAGAATTACCTAGAGATAAGAGCAATAAGTGGAACAGAGAACCCAGGTCAGCAGACCATCTTCAAGGTTGTGAAGGGTCTAGAGACGAGGTACATGTTAATGATGATTTCCCCGATGAGTAGAGCTCTTAGCAATTGAAGACACGAAGTCGATTCCATGGTTTGCCGACTATGTGAATTACTTAATGGCCAAGGTGATCCTGCAGTTTAGCTACCAAAATGAAGAAGAGGTTCTTCAGACATGTGAAGCTAATTACTACTGGGGAAGAACCTATTTTATACTGTGCATTATGCGGATCAAGTGATAAGGTATGTACTAGAAGATGAAATGGCAAGATTCTCACCACACCAGACTTTTTACCATGAGGGCATTTCAGTACATAGTGACATCTGATTGCCAATTTCAATCAGGTTTCTACTGGCCTAGCTTGTTCAAGGATGCTCACTAGTTTGTATCTACCTGTGATAAATGCCAAAGAATGGGGAGCATTTCTAAAAAGGATGAATCACCCATGTGCACAATTCTAGAGGTTGAGCTATTTGATTTGTGGGGGATGGATCCATTTCCCCCCTCATCCAGTAACTTGTATATCCTCCTTGCAGTGGATTACATCTCTAAATGGGTAGAAGCAATACCGATACGCACTAATGAAGCCAGTGTGGTAGCCAAGTTCCTTCGCAGCCACATATTTACGCGGTTCGTACCCACGAGACCGACCGCGCATGGAGGTACTCATTTTTGTAAATAAGTTGGTTGATAAGGTCTGCAAAATATGGTGTGTGGCATCGCATCACTACCAATTTCACCCACAAGTTAAATGGGCAAATAGAGGTGTCAAACCGATAGATAAAGTCCATTCTGGAGAAAACAGTCAATGGCTCAAGGAAGGACTGGTCGAAGAAGATTGAGGATGCACTTTAGGCATACAGAACAACATTTAAAACCCCATTGGGTAATTCACCATTCCGACTAGTTTATAGGAAAGCATGCCACTAGTTTATGAGTGCCTAAAACGCTCATGTCATACCCGCGTCTTTTCCACGTTTTAGCTCTATTTTATATCCGGTCATGCATTGCCTCTGAGCATCCGATTTCTAGGATCGTGTGTATCGCAGGTGAAAAGGTTTTCGTAATCGTTGAACCGCAAAGAAGAAGAGGAGAAAACTCGCAACAACGTCGCGACGCTCCAACATCGGACGCCGCAACGCCGCAATGTTTTGGTCAATGTAAGAAAATAAAGAGCGACTAACGCCGCTGACGTCTCCAACGCCTTGATGTCGATTTCTCGCCCAGAATCATAAAAGCACGGGGATGACCTAATTGAGGGGATCAAGAACGCATTTGAGGGGAGTTGTAAACGCAGCAGTCGACCGACTAATCGAAAGATGAAGCTTTGGTTTTGTATTTGCCCTTCTAGAATTATGCGTGTATTTAATTCCAATATGTTCTAGACTTATTTCTAGGGTTTTGTTGAACCTTGTCATAATTGAATGGATTAAGGTTTAAGCTTACATTATTCAATTTATTTATGATTTACATCAATCTGCTCTATGTCTGTGGTTTATATTCATGGTGATATCTGGCCAACATTGGCATGATATTGCTGGGTGTTCGAGATCGAGAGATAAGGACTCCCAAGGATATGAGTAGAGCGACCCTCGGTTAAATCGGCGAATAGAGATATCCCGATTTTGAGTGTGGCGATTAGGGTTTGAATATTGGCGTTTGGGATATTGGTCGGTAGAATGTGACTCTGCGCGAGATAGGTGGATACACCTCGAGAGAGGGCATCTCATAGACACGATCACCCCGTCATCGAAAAATCATTGATAGACTGAATAGTAATTCCTCTATGTAATAATCCACCAAAAGTGGCAGGTGGAGACAAATCTCTGGTTTCCACAGGAAAGTACTTTTACAAGTTAATTAGATTTAATTTTAATCTCACCCGTTAGTTAAAACATTCATTAAGAGTTTAAGTCGAATAAAATCATAGGGCGATTCATTAGTCAGCATACTTCTCCCATCGGATGATATGCGTGCTTCGTACACTATAGCGCGATACGACGGGTGCACTTGCACACATAGGCGCTACACCTAGTTTATACACATCACGACGTTGGCCTATCAATGCACCTTCGGGTAGTGCTAGAAACCTTGAGAAAGGAACAGTTATATGTAAAACTTAGCAAATGTGAATTTTGGTTAGGAGAAGTGTCTTTTCTTGGACACGTTGTATAGGAAGAAGGAATTCGAGTGAATCCAAAGAAGATAGAGGTGATTGTTGAATGGAAACCACCGAGAAATGTCACGGAAGTGTGTAGTTTCCTAGGATTGGCAGGTTACTACAGAAGGTTCGTTAAGGGGTTTTTGATGACTGCGACCCCTATGTGAGGTGCTCCAAAGAATGTGAGATTTGAGTGGAGTGAAAAGTGTCAAGCTAGCTTTGAAAAGTTGAAAGCATTCTTAAACGAGGCACCAGTTCTTACTCAATCGACCTATGGTAAAGAGTACGTAATTTTTAGTGATGCTTCATTACATGGACTTGGATGTGTCCTTATGAAAGAGGGTAAAATGGTAGCTTACTCTTCAAGGCAGTTGAAGTCGCATGAAAAGAATTACCCTACGCATGATTTAGAATTGGCTGCCATTGTGTTCGCATTGAAAATATGGAGACATTATCTTTATGGAGAAAAGTGTTTCATCTACACCGATCACAAAAGTCTTAAGTATTTGCCCTCACAAAGAGAACTTAACTTGAGACAACGTAGATGGATGGGAATTGATCAAGGACATGATTGGGGTGATCGACTATCATCAGGAAGGCCAAATGTAATGCGAGATGCTCTGATTAGAAAGTCAGTACAAACGCTTCGAGCGTTGAATGCTCATTTGTCACTATCAGACGAGGGTGCAATAGTAGCGGAATTAGTAGCAAAATCAGATTTGTTGAACAGAGTGCTAGAGGCACAAAAGAATGATGAGAAAATAGCTGCAATTGTAAATCAAAGTAGAGAAGGGAAAGAAACTGAATTTACAGTGAACGAGAATGGATTTGTGTATTATAGAGATCGGGTTTATGTACCCAATGATGATGAGTTGAAGATATTCATACTTGAGAAGAGAGCTCTGAGGGGATCTTTTTGCTATGCATCACAGTGGCGTAAATGTATAAAGTTTAAAACCATGTGGTGGTTCGGAATGAAAAGAGATGTATCGAAATTGTGACCAAAGTGTATGAATTGTGTTTAGAAAATGAAGCGAGAACATGAGTTCATGAATTATTGCAATATATTAAAATACGAATGGAATGGGAATTTGAATCATAATGGATTTTGTGGTCGAGATTCTGGGTGTGAGGAATGAAGCATGATTCAGTTTGGGTCATGATAAACCGATCGACAAAGTCAGCTCACTTCCCACCTGTAAGAATCGACTATGCACTTGATAAGCTATCAGAGCTTTACATAAGGGAAATAGTTCGATTGCATGGAATTCCCATATCGATCATTTCATATAGAGATTCGAGATTTACCTCGAGATTTTGGGGAAAGTTGCAAAAGGCTTTAGGTACTCAACTGAATTTCAGCATAGAGTTCCGCCTGGCTTGGATGGACAATCGGAAAAAAAGTGATCGAGTGTTGGAAGATATGCTAAGAAGTTGTGTGATCGACTATGAGGGTAGTAGGGATAGACACATCCCTCTAGTTGAATTTGTGTATAATAATAGCTTCCAATCGAGTATTGGAATGGCTCCTTACGAGGCTATTTACGGAAGAAAAGGTGAAAATGATTAGAGAAAGATTGAAAGTGGCCACGGATAGACAAAAATCCTACTTTGGCATGAGAAGAAGGGATATTCGATATGAGATCAATGAGAAAGTATTTGTGAAAGTATCGCCTTGGAGGAAAGTAAGGAGATTTGGGAAAAGAGAGCGGGATTGGGCCCTAAGGTTCGATGGGCGTATAGTGATAAGAGAAAGTGAGTCGGGTGACATATAGATTAACTGCTTCCCGGAGTTGGAAAAGATCATGTTTCCATGTCAATGTTGAGTGCAGTCGGACCGTCGCATGTAGTCTCTTCAGAGACGATTGAGGTTAGATCGGATTTGACTATGAAGAAGAGCCAGTGGAGATCTTGGCTCGAGAAATTGAAGAGTTGCAGAGCAAACCATCCCATTGAGTGAAGTGTTGTGGGCTTCCGCAAAGAAAGCGGAAACCCGTGGGAAGCGAAGAAGTTATGCAACAACAATACCCTCAATTGTTCAATGAAGGTAATTTCGATGACGAAATTTTTTTTAAGGACGGGTGAGTTGTAATGCCTTGAAAATACCTTAACAGTTTTATAACATGTTCGGGGTGTAAAATAAATTAAATTATATTTTTTTCGATGTTTAAATGACTAAAAACGAAAAATGATAAAAATCCAGAAATTTTACAAGAGCCAAATATATTTAATAAAAATGTCAAATGGGGACCCAAGGGTTCTAAATGAGGAGTGTAATGTTAAAAATGTGAATAAAATGAAATGAAAGTGAAATGAAGCGTTAAAATGGAAAAAATGAGAAATGAGAATTAATGGAGTAGCCAAACATGGTCTTAGCCTTGTAATGGGATTAAAGACCAATTTTGGTCTTAGAAAGCCATTTTCACATTTAGGCATTTCCGTTTTGAGAGAGAAAGAGAGAGCTAGGGCTTGTGGAGAAAGGAGATTGGTGATTTTTCTCCATGTAACCAAGAGTTTGACAGATCAAGAGGAAGAAGGATGCTTGGTATTGAAAAGTCAAAAGATTAAAGGTATGGAAACCAAACCCTAACTTTTCTTTTCTTGTGTTGTGTTGATGAAAACCCCAAAATTTTTGGATGAAAGTGTTTGTATTGGTTGTAAACAAGTTTTGGGGGTTGCTCTAAGTTGTGTTTGATTGTTTTGATTGGTTTGTATTGGTTTTGAGAAATTTTTGTATAAAGGAAATTGTGAAGTTTCAAATGAGTTGCTATCAAAAAAAATTTCAAAAACCCTGTTCTTGTTTTGGCTATAGGTTAAGTTATAATTATCCAAATGGGGTGATTCAAATTGGTAAAGAACCATAATAGATAGAGCTACAAATGTATATAAGGGACCATGATCAAATTGTAGCTCTATGGGTTTAAAGGTGAGTTTCGGGTAGATTTCGGGTATCTTTCTGTTTAGGTGTAGTTGTGATGTTTTTTTTTTTTTTTTTTTTGGTCGTAGGTTGGAGTTTGGCTTATCGGAGTGGTGATTCGAGGTGCAGGTAGTGAAACACAGGGAATAATTACTTGAGGAAGTGTATGTAAATTATATCCCCCAAGAGATACTATAAATCTATCAAAAGTGGAGCTATGTGCAGATTTTGTTTTCCAAATTAGAGTAATTACAGATGTAAAAATCACGATAAGCTTTGAGTTTTGGTGATCGAGTGGATGATTCGATTGGAGAAGAAACCTTAAACCATAATTGCAAATAGTGAAGGCAATTCTGCGATTTATGGAGTTAAAATTTTCGAAAATCGAAAATAACGATGGGTGATCGATGAGTTGGGCATGTCGACTAGTTTGGCGTTAAAATGTCGTAGCTTAAGTTTGGGTGATCGAATGAGATGATTGATCTACTTAAAATATAATCATAGAGCTATAATTTTCTTAAAGGAAGCATGAAAAATATGGGCTAAGTAATGATCACAGAAAATTTTGCGAGTGAAGGGTATTTGGTAGACATCGGCCTGGCAAAAAATCTTCCAGAATCTTATGGCCAGTTTTTCTTTTCTTTGAGGTTGTTCTTTAATTGTGGCCAGCATATTTGTAATGGATTAGAAGTTAGAGGAAGCTTGACCCAGAATGGGATTAGAATAGGAATCGAAGAGTAATAACCTTTTTTGTGTTTGTTAACCCCATCTCTCTCTTGTTTCAAATTTGTGAAAGTTTGATCACCTCTTCTTTCATTGTTCAAAAGTGATTGTGAAATATTATGAAATATTGAAATGATTATGATAAATTTGCATATTGATTTGTTTTAAATTGATTTGAGACAGCCCAAATTCACGAAATAAATTCACAATATGAAAATTTGCATGGAGTGTTAAAAAATAAATTATTAATATCCGAGAATCTTATGTCTATTATTGTAAATTGTATTGAATGATTTGAAGGCCTTAAAAGAATGTTAAGCTGTTAAAGTCGAGTTAAGGATAGATTAGTATCTGCGATAAGAATTGAGTCGCGATCTTGCGGCGATGTAATGAAGTGTCGGCTCGACCAGCCTTTGTGGCAGGACGATGTCGGTAAGTATTGTAGTGATTTTTAATAACAGTCGGCCCGGCTTAAGCGGGATGCGTAATGTGTTATAAAACCATTTTATCTTGACACATGTGGCCCGGAACCGTCGCCGGTGATTCGTTATACGTAATCTTGCGGCATGGGTTAAATTCGATAAGAGCGTATTAATAAGATTGAAAAGTCACGTGATTTGTGATTTGAATGATTTAGTGCGTATAAATTGCATAACTTGAAATGACTAATGGTGTAATATATATATATATATATATAGTATACATATATATATATATATATATATATATATTAATACTGCGTTAATTAAATTGGAAAAATGTCTAAAACAGCTGTTTATAAGCGTTGCATAAATTGATTTAAAGCCCGAAATGAAATTGTATGGAATCTGGCTAGCGTAGAAAATCTTGGCGCGTTATTTTGTCGTCGCGTAGATATCGAGTGAGCGTATGCAATGACAAAGGCCATGAGATTTAGAGTCGGCGGTAGTCTTGCCCGGTGTCGAGCCATGCGTTCATGAAATGGATTTGGCCGGAATTTGTGCAGAAACTTTAATTTATTTTGCTTGATGTTTTGATGTGGCTGATATATTTTGTAAATGATCCCAATTGAAAGAGCGTATAATGTCATATTATGCAAATGTGGGATTTATCCAAAAATGATAGGTCTACCATAAATGTTTTGATGCATATTATTATATATTCTACAGTATCCAAAAAAAAAAAATGTATTTGTATTCGTATCGGTAGCGTTAGACTTTACATTTATTTTAGTATCAGAGCTACAGTTAAATTGTTAGAAAAAAAAAAAAAAGTGTTACATTTTATTTTGGTATCAGATCTACAATTAAATAGTTAAAAAAAAAGATGTTACATTAAGTGCTTCTAAATTTTATAATATTAAAAAGTTTAAATTTCAAGATTAAAGTCATTAAAATATTTTTTTTCAAAAAAAAAAAGAAAAGTGATTAAAATATTAAAATATTTATAATATTAAATTGTGTTTGAATCTAAAGATATTACTAAGGTCGGATTCCTATCCAAAATGATGTGTTTTGACTTTGGAAAGTCTCCCTTTGCCTCTCTATCTCTTAGGGTTTAATTACCAAAACCAAACCCACGACTCTTCTATAGCGATTTTTCCCCCAACTCTTGACTCCAAAATCAACGAGAAAGCAAGATAAAGAATATGTTGATTGAGGTATGGATGAATCTAAGGATGGTGTGAGTATTGCGAGATGGATTACACAACAAAGTTTGGGATCTGCATTCGAGTTCGTTTAAGAAGATGGCTTCCATCGAGTGTTGACTGCGATTTTTCGGCGTTGATTCGTATTTGGTTCCTTGTGAATAGGTTCTCTAAATTTTTTTGGATGTGTCGTACCTTTAAATCCTCTCTCTAAAATGCTACGTTTTTTAGAATTTGGTTCCATTAGGACTTGGGTTTCTTAGGATCTAATTGGGAGTGTAGAGATTTTAGTCTTCTGGGTTTTTTTTATTGGTGTTGTGTTAAATCTCATGTGATGAGATTTGTATTAGGGTTGGTGGAGAGTGAATTGTGTTTGGGTTTTGGTGAATCCGGGGGCGCCCATGCCATGATATTATCAAGGAGAAGCATAGAGGAGAATGATATTGAATGATTTCCCATTTGATATGATGTTCTTCCCATGGATTTATATGATTTTTGAGATCTTTTCAAATTTACAAGTTGAAGAATTTTTTGGGTCTCTAATTTTCTTTTATTTTATTTTTTTGTGATGTTGCTTTTAGGATTTTTGTTGAGAGATAATATCATGATCTTAGAATCATACAGCGAAAGAGCTAGCTCAAATTAATCTGAGTTGAATTCGGACAAGTATGAGACTCTAAGCTGGATCCGGACAATTATGGGACTGATGGTAGTGCATTTGAGGAGAAAGATCCCACATGTCTATACGTTAGGGTATGAATTCTAACTCTTTTCCTCTAAATTTTGACCATCAAGCGATAATTTTATTATTCTTTGTTGGAGAAGTAATACAAGTTTTACAAGTTTAAAACCAAGCAAAAGAACCAAATATTGAATGATCTAGGTTGAATAAGGGAATGTTGGGTTCAACTCAGAAAATGCAGATGTGAAAGAGTAACTCTGTTTTAATGAATTTTTTTAAAGGTGAATGCTTGCTAGTATAGTATTCACTTGTTGTGCCATAATTGGCTCTAGGGATGGTCAGCCCGTCCACTCTTAGAATTATTTTGTTTATTTTTAGATGTAAGGATTAGTTTATTTAAATTTAATGATGTTGTACTGATTTTAAAAAAATAACCATGATAAAGAATTTTATATTGTTTTTTCTATTCCATTTAAATATATAAATCAATACTATTTATTGAATCAACATTTTTAAGAAGGGGTGATGATTGGGCTGTGAGTATTTTATATACAAGTAGCTAGTGAAAGCTTGTGAAAAGTTCAATGGATTATTAAGTTTTTTTATGTGATTTAAAATTGTTCGAAGTTTTTCATTACTAAATTTTTTTAAGGTTTTCCTTTATGTGAAATAATAAGAGGAGTAGACCACTTATTAGAGGAGTAGAAAATGATATTGTGATTGATAACTTTCCTAAGAAAAATCACTGAGGTTAGATAAGGATTTAATCATGTAAATGAGAGTTTCCTATTTACATTATGCAAGAACCTTACAAAAATTTGAGGAAAAGATAATTCTTTAAAACTTATTTCTTTTCCATTTTTGTTTCTCACTTTGAAAAAAATATATTTAGAAAAACTACTTTCTAGAAATTCTTTGATTAATTTTTTGTGATCCACCATCTGAGTATTGGTTACTTTTTTAAAATTGAAATTACAAAAGAAAAAAGAATGCCTAAGTGGACTAAGTCAATTTATATTAACGTTGTTCATAGTCCTTTATGAGCTTGAATAATTTTTAATAATGTTTTAAAAAGATTATTTTCCTAAATGGTGAAATAACTTATCTTTGTCATCAAAGTGAACCTCTAAGGTGGATGTGCTACTATACATGTAGAGTGGTTTCCAACATATTAACAAAGTAAATACTAATTGATAATTATGTGTACATATTGAATACCATGTTAAATATAAATTTGTGAGATGTTGTTCAAATACCAAATGAAGCCTAAGAATGTTGACCTTACCCATCAAGAACCACATGAAGAAGATCCTTCAAGGTTTATGATATCTTCATAGGCACAACCCTCTCATTATTTATAAAGATTTAAAACATAATAACATTTTTTTGTTTGTGTGTAATTAATTATTAGTTGTCATCTTAATTTATCTTATATTTGTGTTTTCCTTTATTTTATTTGAAGTAGAAGTTTGTCTTTGATTTAACACAAAATCATATCAAGAGAAATTAAGAAAAACAACTAGTTGATCGCATTAAGTTTTGAAGGTATGTCATATTTATTTATTTTCTATTTTCCATTTTTATTTTTTGCATTTATAAGAGAAGATGTTGGAACTCTAACACCATTTAGTACCAGAGGGGGTTATATCCATGACTGAGGCGAAAATTTGTGAGAATGCTTTGGGGCATCGATCAAGATAGGTTAAGGATCTCTGTTTTGGCCCAAATTGGCTTTTGCTTTCAAATCTGGATAAGCATCTTCTCAACGCGAGGTAGAGTTAGAGAATATACTTTCATAGACTCAACCACTTATGGAGGCTCAACAGAAGCAACTTGATACTCAACATAACGGATGGAATACTTGAAGGCTCTACAATAACAAAGAGATTAACAACAATTTGAAGGGATATTGTGTCATCTACAATCAAATCAATGGTCCTTATGATTCCTTCTTTGTGATGCATATGTGATGGATCCTTGTCTTTTTTTGTTCATGTTAATGGGTTGTTTTGGTGATGAACATGTTATTAAACTAATATTTTATTTGAGTAATTAGTTCTTCACATGTATATTTTGTTGTTATCATCATTATGTATCGTTTTTTTATAGTGTCAATGAAATTATGACTTATGTATTTTTATTTTGAAAGAAAGTTTTGAAACGGAAATATTTGTTATATTACTTTAATAAAGTTCGAATAGTAATAAAAATTATAATTATAATATGGAAAACCATAATTATATACAAATATTTTCCAATGAAAAGCTTTTGTCGTCAAAGATATTTCTTGATTACTTTTGGGACAAATTTTGTTCTTTTTAATGATGAAAAATATCATTTTTACTAATAAAATATTTCTTTGGGTAATACCTTAAAGGATGAAATTGCATTTTATCAGAAAAAATTTTGAGTAACGAAAATAGAAATTTCATTGAAATACTTTTAGCGACGCGTTTATGGCAACGAATATGATACAAAATACTCTTAGTTTGGAAATACATTTGCTAACAAAATTTTAACTTTCAGGAACAAAATATTTTATCTCTAAAAGTACATTTTCTTGTAGCATGACATTAAAGGTTAATTTGGACTACTATCAACAAAATACGAAGTCTGAAATATATAATGGAAACGAAAATGTGCCAATCGCTACAAATTGAAGGCAGATCGCAGCCACCTGTAGTCACGTACCATTGAGAAATATTTTGACCAAAATAATTCAAACACGCTTTCATTAATAAAAAAAACATGTGTATCAATGGCTGTCAAAAAAATAACATGTGTATCAATATTTAAACATTTATTAATAAATAAATAAATAATATAATATATTGATAAAGTTCTCGAGAAATATTTTAAATGCATTGGCGGCCTTTCAAAAAACAAAACCTGCAACATATATACAATATTAAATATATAATAGATGCAAACAAGTCATCAAGCACAGTAAAAAAAAAAAAAATCTCTAATGATTACCATGCGGGCTGTTTAACCTCGCGATTTGCTCTAAACTAAGTACAATAAAATCGAACAATTTAGAAAACCCAAATGAAACTAATAAATCTTTAGAGAAAATGGATGAAACGGCAGTGACACAACTGAGGGCCTTTAAAACATGTTCTTCACTGATGCTCCGAGGCAACTGAAGAAAAGAAATCTTATCCCTGTGAGAGATTCCTCGGCGGCCTGAATTTTTTTGCTCGATTCCTTTGCTTTCTCGTGCCTTATATGAAATAAATTCCCATTCATTCTTGCTGGTCATACCATCATTATAAAACACCACAACTTTCAGAATTGCATGGCTCTAGCTAAGTAAATATTTTTAACTTTCTAGTCCCGATAATGAGTAGAAGGAAAAGAACAATCGAGAAAATGCATATGCAATCACAGTCGAAAGTAGACTCACCCCAAAGAAAAGAAAATGGGCAAATCAATTTTGCAGTCACTTTCTTGATACCAATGGAATACCGGTGAGCTTAACTTTTTCTATTCTTTTTTATATGATATAAAAAGGAAAAGGTGTAACCAACCCGTGACATGAAACATCACGAGAAGATAAGTTAGGACTTTAGAACACGGAAGCTAGAGGAAAATGACATTAGACGAAATATTTCGCAATTTCGGAAAGAGGATTAGATTATACAACGTTTTCCTTAGATTGAGGCCAGAAACATTTTGAGCTTAACCACCCGCAATTGTATTTATCACATCTAAGAAAATTGATTCCATCATGGTTCTGATTCAAATCTTCAATGTTGTACAACCATAATGATTTGTAATTCTACTCACCTAAAAGGGTTGAGAAATCTAAGATTGAGTTTTCTTTTTCTCTTTATGGAAATATAAATTCGAGTGGAGGAAGTGGCGATTTAGTACGGGCCCTCATAAACATGGGGCTGTTAAGACATTGGGCCGTCTTCTTAATCTACACGCTTGCTAAAGAGGTTACAGGGGACAAAAGATGGGCCAAGCTCAGCCCAAGGTTGCTTTTGACCGCCTAAACATATTAATATTCAAAGAATAGGCTTTGGTACATAAGCCTAACTCAATTTGTTAGAGTCTCAAAGTTTAAAATATTGGACATAAAAAGGAGAGGGGTTCGAGCCCTAAACTGGAGACATTGTATTAAAAAGTAATTAACTTTAAAAAATAATAATTAGACTGTAAAGGAGCTTTAACTTTTGAGTTTCACAAAGGAGAGAAGGATATTAGAGAAATGATTATAAATCTGTTATTTTCTTTTCTTTTTTTGATATTTATTCACTTTATATTACTATATAGCTCTCTTTCTTATAAGGAGTGGAAAGAGCTTTGACTTTGAGTTTCACAAAGGAGAAAAGATATGAGAAAGAGGATTATAAATTTGTTGTTACTTTTTTTTTTTACATCTATTCACTTTGTTTTATAACTTTGAACCTCTTGTTTATTTATCCTTTTTGTCACTTGAGCCACGTCTTAATGGCAATTTATTATCCTTTTTAAAAAATGTTGATTAAAAGTAATTTCCTTTTAATGGAACCTTTATAACAATTTTTTAGTAGAATATTTATCTAGGATTTTTTATGCAACAAAATTTAAAAGATTTGATTGATGACAGAGAATCCAAGTTGAAAAATTAGTTATAATATCAAATATTTTGTTTATTTATTTTTAAACAAATGACATGCATAAGATTATTGGTCGGACAAATACAATCAAAAAATTTGTGCAAATATATATTTTGTAACGTTGTATTCATAATTTAAAAAAGCTTTTTAACATTTTTTTTAATATAATATCGGCATAAACGCCAAGATGATTTAGTCTATCATAAAGTCACTTTCTTTTTTTTCTTTTTTTTTTTGAAACATCATAAAGTCGCTTTCTCTTTTTATGTCTTTTGGGTTTAAGGATTTGAAGTGGATAAAATATGTACAAACTCTTAAAAAAGAAAAGAAATTTATTTATTAATGAAGAAATTGGAATATCCACACATGTACAATACACTCAAAAAGTCAACTTTGTCAAACAACTGTTGAGCACTGTGAAGTAGAAGGGTCAAGCACCGCAGGTAAGAGGTATTTCCTGCTGTTCACACCCAGCGCATTATAGCTCGCACCAGTGCTGGAATCAACCAACAGGTCTCCGGCGTATCCCGGATAAGCTCCTTTCCCGTAGATTCCGGGGCAAGCTGAAGCCACCTCCAGAGGCGCCTCAGCCGAGCCCTGGAAATAGCCGTTCCCAAAAGGGTTGGTTACAGTTCCGGCCAGAAGACTGGCTATATTTTCGACCATGCCATCCATCCCCACGTCCCCATTTGGTGCAATCAATGGTGGTGTCTGTGGTCCGTAGATGGGTTGGTGGAAAGGCCACGCGCATTGGCCGGGGCACTGAGTCTCAGAGTTCCCGACCCAGATGAAGGCCAACCTCTTTTTAGAGTCCGACCCATGAAACCCGCAGTTGCTCATGCAAAAGCCTTCAACTGCGACGTCTTTAGCGGTGAGAACCAGAGTTAACCCACCGGATTTGGAGCTGACGGCATGAGCCAACTCGGAAATCTGGGATTTCTTGAGGGTTTTCCCCATGGAACAGGATTCGTCTGAGATTTGATTGGACGGTACAATTTGGATCTTCCTTTTGCCGGCTTTTTTCAAGTAGGTTTGGACAGTTTTCCACCATAGCGAGGCTGAGGGTTCTGTAGAGGAGAGTTTCTCCTGTTGACCGCGTGGGTTGAGGGAAAGAAGAAAGTCTGCAACAATAGATTTCTGAGCGGGTGAGAATTGTCCGTACCAAATAATTGAAACTGGGAGATGTCCTTCGAGCAAAACGCCATTATGGTATGTGAGAGGAATAGGTGGTGGCTGGTACAACGAAGTTAGCTTTCTTGCGCAGAAACATGGACTAACGAAGAAGAAGTGAAAAATAACAACAATACCGATAAGGGAGTTTGTTTTTAGGGAGACAGAGAAAGCCATTTCGGCGCTTGTTAGTTTAAAATTTAGAGAGAGAGAAAAAAAGAAAGAGAGAGAGAGAGAGAGAGAATGGGTGTGAGGGAGGGTGATGCAGCAGGGAGAGTATATATAGGTGGGAAGGTGCATGCACTGAGCCGATAAACTGCACTTGTACTTTTCATTTTCATCACCAGCTTAGCAGATTTAAAAATAAAAAATAAATAAAAAAATGAGAGGGATCACGGGAATTTGGAAAGATAAGGTGAAGGGGGAACATCTGGCAAGAATCTCTCCCGTGCGTAAAGTATTTTTTGTATAGAGATTAGGAGACTCTGCTGAGTCGCTGACGCTTGCATCGATTTCATCGACGGTAATATGGCAATCGACTCTTAATGAACAGATGGCTGGTGGAGCTATGGGGCTGCATGTGTTTGGGTGCTGTTTCCCACGCAGTTTCACATTTCTTCTTCATTAATTATACACTTTTTAAAAAGAGGATAATGATATAACTCAGATTAATTCAATTGATTTCAGGCACCCCCAACAAATTGAGAGCATGTCTTAGCAGATAGGGAAATGTCCCGTCTTCTAACATGCATCTCTGCCTGAGGACAAAGGACTGAGGACCCCGTTGTTGTTGGCTTGTTGCATAATGATAAGGGTTTTGCAGTACCATTGTTGGGGATTATGATTTTTGTGTTTTTCAAAAGTAAAGGGAAATTTTATGTTTTAGCTTATTGATTTTGAAATAATTGTAAAAATATATATAGGTGTTATTTTAATAAACTTTAGATACTATCTAAATGTCTTAAGGGGTTATCATAATAAACAGAATCAAAATAGTATTTAAAGTTTATTAAAATAGTATTTAGATATATAATATTTAAAACATAATTGTTTTCTATGAAATGGTAATGAATCTTGAATATTAAATTTTTTATGCCTTTCATCGGGATTATTCCGAAATGGGTTGAAACAAAGTCATGTGTCCAAATGGTGTTGGTGGTCGCCCAGGTTCACATGTACTGTGGTAATAATGATCAGAAGTTAATCCTCATCTAACATGCAATGTACTTGCACATACATCATGGGCACTCCGAAAGTTTCGGTTACTCCTGCAGAAAAAAATGATGGCAGTCTCTCGGCTTGCCATGCTCTTGTAGGGTCCTAATGTTATGTCATAAGACTCATAACCCTCTCTTCTTCATTGGAAGTGGATGGGGTAGCTACAAGTTGCATTCGGCAATCAATCTCTATATCTATGAGACTTAAAAAAGGCCATTAATTATGAGATATAAACTATAGCCCTCCTAATCTATGTATGTAGTAGTCTCTATCCTTTTGGATTAGGCTTTAAACAAACCCACTTAACCAACACGGATAAAACCTCTTGGCCGGTCCATAAAGGGGTTTACATCAGAGCAGTTGAATTAGTGGACTCATTAATCATCGTTATGGGGTCATCATTTGATTTGATCTTTGACCTAAAAGGTTCCTTCCCAAACTTTAGTTGGCGCATTTAGATTAGGATACATCGAATTGGGAGTCTTAGGACATATCTCATGAAAACTAACCAATTCTTTTAATAGTCTAAATTTACTTTCATCACTAGTTAGGCGATTTAGCTGGACAATGACCATTGAATGATCACATGTATGATTTTTAGTTTATGAGGATGAGGGTCTGTTTTCTGTTGTTCAAAAATGTTTTTAAGAATAATTTTTGAAACTGTTATTATTCTCTTAATTTAATATTTATTGTGTTTTTTGTGAAAAAACTGAGACCAATAATGTTCTCCCTCTTTCCCTTTCTTTATTCTCCTTATTTTCAGAAAAAAAGAAAAAATAGTTTTTTAAAATCGTTAACAAAGAGACCCTTACATTTTCCTAGTACCACTCTCGTACAGCTTCAATATTAAACTATTCAAAGTTTCATTAATTGGTGAAACCATGTTCGCGAGTATAGAAAATATTTGTAGAACCCATCAACCATCAGCAGACAGGCTGGTCGCTCAGATCGAGTTTCTTGGAAGCTGATGGGTTAGGAGCTTAGGACTTGATTAGGAGATTGGAGAGTGTCTTCTGATGATGCTAAGAATTTGATATTATCAATTCGTCTTAAATTTCATCACGCATTAATTATATATATTGAGCCCAGATTTTGAGTACTTTGGAAATGGAGAAATAATGGAAAGATTGACTGTGCAAGCGTATTATTGATCTTCCAGGAAGGTGGGGTATTGACTGTTCTACAAGCATATGCATATCCCAAAAGGCTTGCTGCCATGATGCCCATCTTATAGTACAAGAATGATTTTGGGAAATGGCTTCCAAGTGAAAGCAGCGATGTTGAATGGGAGACAGGATGTACAGACAATCCATATACCTCCGGTCTCCTGCTTGTAACTTCAATAATTGATTTTACCCTTTTTTTTTTAATATCAGAAAATTTGAAGAATGTTCAAAATCATTACAACAAAAAATTACAAATATTACGTAATTCATTCAATAATTCATTCATGTTATTTTAAGTCCCAATTGACCGCATATATTTCACATATTGGGTTCTATAATATATACTGCTTATAATGTTGGATCATCCTCGACATTTTGGCCCAATCAAAAGTCCTTTTCTCCTGTGTATGCCCTGGCGCAGACACTGGAAATTTTTTTAAATCGTTTAAATAATTGGCTCTGAAATTCAAATATAAAGATTGTAGAAGACGACCACCATTTATAATGAATAATGGGTCAATTTAGATGCTTATGCAATTAATATCTCACATTTTTCGGAAATATCTTTTGATATTAATTCATCCGTGATTCCTCTTCATTTAAAAAAATTATAATTTAGGAACAATTAAGTTTAAGTGCATTGTTGGACCAATATTATGACTAAAAAAGAAAATCAACTCACTCATATAATGTTAAGTTGCACTTTAAACATCAAATTAATAAAAACATACACTCTCCTCTTATGAATACCAATTTGTCCTTAAAGAGTTGACCAATGAACCCATACATTTGTTATATAGAAAAAAGAAAATCATTAAATCAAATATTCCTCTTTTATAATTATGTTAGATTAAGGATAAATATGTTACATTAATGTTATAACAATGGTACATTAGTCTACGAAATAGATAATAGGGAGATTTTGAGCCCCATATATTTGCCACAGAAGAAAGATAAAATCATCAAATCAAATCAACCTCTTCTCTCCTCTCGGGATTAATGTATCATTGATATAACTATATTACATTAAAGATAAATGTCTTACATTAGTGTTATAACAATGGTACATTAATGTGGATAAAAGCGAAGATGAAGATTTTATGATTTTCTTTCTCCGGACAAATATGTGGCTCTATTGGTAAATTCATTAATTGCAAATTGGTCTTAGAATGGATAAATGTTTTCATTAATTTGATTAAAAAGTGCAACTTAACATAATATAGATGAGTTGGGTTTCTTTTTCATTCATATTAGTCCAACAATACAATTAAACATAATTGTCCCTATAATTTAACTAAGCTAAATCGTCATTTGACTTAACAATTAACTTTAAGCCACTATATAATGTACTAAACTTTATGATTTTTTAAATTAGCAAAAAACTTATAATTTTTAGCTGACCTAAATATTAATATGATACTTATCAATAGATTAGATTAAAACTTTGAATACTATATATTAAAATGATTTTAATTCGATATTCATTTTTCTTTGTGTTATGATAAAAAAATCTACTTAAGTTTTCACTTTCATATTGATATTTCAGTCAAATACGAGAAAGAGCATCTTGAGTGTTACTAAACTTATGTTAAGAAACATATATAAATATATATAATAGATATGCAAAGGAAAATCATTAAGAAACATGTTGTACATATTGAGCACAAATCTTATATATTTGAGCTTTTAGAAATATGGACAGTGTATGGAAGTTTGACTTGAGGGAAGGTAATTATGGATTCAATCCATCTTTTTTCAATTTGTATGTTTATATTTACAATGTCTATTCATTGAATATATATATATATATATATATATATATATATATATTCCACACATATGTACGTATGTATAATCTAAACTTAAACTTTTAAGGAAATTCGTAATTGAGCACTTTGAAAATTAGAAGAAAAAAAAAACAAAAGAGAACATTTTGATTTTTAGGAAGAATACAAAAATAATGAAATGCCCATCGAATATAGTTTGACAAGATGTTTGATTATAGTATATTAGAAGTTGTCCAGATAAAGAGTATGCGATATTTTCTCATAAATTCATAATATTAAAGTAGAAACTTCATACTGGAAACGTAATTCTCAAAAGTATACTAGAAATGAAACACATCTTTAAGATTTCAATGTGGTTAAAATTTAAATATATATTAGCACCAAAAATTCAGATGTCAGCACTTAAAATAGGCAAAAAAAATAGCTTATTTTTCATTGCCCATCCACAAATAAGCCTTGGAACCTGATTTTCAGTACATACTCAATCGGAAAAATATATAGCAAGATTAACTCAGTCAAGATATCAGTTGTGTTTTTGTCCTTGAATGAAAGTAAGGTATAAACTCTCGACATATCCCACAAGGCCTGCTTCCATCATCTCGTAAAGAAAATTATCTGCAAATTGCTTTAAAATGAAGCAGTTAGATTGAATGGGGGGACAAGTACATGCAGGCAATCCATATTCTTCTGGTCTCCTCTTCGCCCGCAATGGCATGCATGCTCGTAACTTGAATTATTGATTTCTACTCCTCACAAATAATCTTTTCATTTGAGGCTTTAGGAATCAAAATAATTCAAAAACATACAAGGTCATCTGTCCATGTGAATGAACAGCTTCCATATTCTTCCATTAACCCTAATTTAATGTAACACCCACGGCCACAAATTGAATTTTAGATTCAATTAATTGTAAAACAATGACCAAAGAAGGGATGAGAAGATGGGTGCAAATAGACAAGGACAGCTACAAAGCTCTCCACATTAGGGACAAAAAGAATCCCGTAGGAGGTGAAAGTCAAGTAAATTGAAGAAGCAATCTAGGCTTAGATTCACGAGACACACCACCCGTGCCCCTACACGACTATATTAAACCTGCACCACCACCAGACCCGCCTCGAATTTACGAAGAGTAATGCTAATGGCTGCATTATTAAGCATTTCAACCATATTATATTATATTATCATATAAAGTTGAGATAGAATATAGTTTTATAATTACGTTGATTAATTAGGAGTGATGAATACCTTGTGGCCCGTGGATGCATGTTAGCTTTTGGATAATATATATGTGTTGTTATAAAGCACGAAAAATTCAATTTTTACGTAACAAAGCGATAATTCTTAGTAATAGTGCAGGTAGAAAATTTAGAAATTTTCTAGATCTTAGATGGCGAATGAGCTTGTAGTTGAATTTATGCCGTAATCCCAGTTCACGATCTAATTCGTTGAATTCGGAAATTATCGAATTTTACGTTTTAAGCAATGGGTGTCAGTCACGCATGGAATGGTCTTAATGTGAATGTAAAGTATGTGGCGCTTAGGAGGTAGCGTGTCGTGAGAGCCATGTGATGTGGCTTATCGCTAGGGCATATGTACGTAAGGACCCAGCGCTGACGCATTTGGTTGAATGACTCATATTAGAGTCATGTGCCAAGTATAAGGGAGACAACAAAAAATGATGAGATATTTGGATAAATATCTTAAGGGGAAAAGAACAATTCAATGGAGAATAAGGAGAGAGAAAAGAAAGAAAAGAGAAAAGAAAATGAAGAAAGAAAATCAAAAGATAAGGAAAATAAATAAATAAATAAATAACAGTTTATGGGGGAAAAAAAAGGAAGAGCACTTCCTTCGCGTTTCAGGCCTGTCGGTACATCCAAATCTCGTCGAACAGAGACAAAGTTGAGTTTCTGTGATCTGTTTCTGTGTGGGTCTCAAAAATCAAATTTTTGTCAAGTTCAAAGGTATGTGTTTTCTTTTATATTGATTCTTTTTTATTTAAGAGCCATAAATGGTTGTGTGGTTAAGCCCAAACACGAGACTAAATTTTCAGACATTGGGATTGTTTTCGGACCTCGGGGCCCAGGTTTGAAGGTCGTGTCAGGCGGTTTGGATTCAAGGCGGTTGGAAATGCAAGATTTTTGTTGTGGCTTGTTTTGACGAGTTTCGGGCCAAAGTTTCGGGGTAGCAATGCATTTGAATTTATGGCCAGATTAATGGCAGTCTTGAAAGTTGACAAAATAAATAAATAAAACAAAACAAAAGTTAAAATTTCGGACTAAATTAGGATTATTTTTCAAAGCCAAGTAATGGTCGGTTATGGTTGAGGTAATAGTTTGTGTTGTTTTTTTTTTTTTTTTTTTTTTTTGCTGGAAATTAAATGATACGTTGAATGAGTTGTAAATATGTGGATATATATATATATATATATATATATATATATATATATATATATATATATATATATATATATATATGTGTGTGTGTGTGTGTGTGTGTGTGTGTGTTTATATAATCGCATGATACATGTAAATTATATGTTTTGATATAATTATCATTTATCTTGGCATGAAGTACAGTTTATAAATTGTTTCATGTAATGTTCATTGTACATGTAACATGAGATACATGCATTGACATTTTGCATTGCATATACACGGGGATATCACATTGAGTCGGGTGTGTGTGCATGGTTATAGTCATTCATCATTTTTGGTGAATGGGTGGTGAGCTCGGTAATAAGACAACGTCCAAAATAAGTTTCATGTGAAAAATACGTGTGTTGGGTAATGGTAAGAAGGGATAGATACCCCCTCAGGTAAAAGACCCGAACTGGTTCAGACGCAACCGACAGTGAAAGTCTAAAAAGGGTTAGAAAGGCGTGCAACGTTCTGCGGTGAAAACTAGAAAATCTATAACCCATAAATGCATATACACACGAGATTTGATTAAATTATATGGACATTTGAGGTATATCCAATGAGTTTTGTTTTGGAAAAAGAGTCATTACGTGAAACACCAATGACGAGTTTTCACATATGACATATGCATGTGTGAAGGAATCGGTGAGGACTCGGGATATGGGTATGATGAGTCACATCTCATTCATAGCATGTAGAATTTCAGGTTTAGACTTGCATGTTTTACTTGGAATGTGTATATTATTGTGTGAACACGGTGTGATGATGATAACCACTTATGTTTACTCTTGGGCTTACCAGTCATTGAACCGGTCTCGTCTGGTGATATTGGTGAACGACGCTCAGACGAATCCGTGATTGTGAAAAAAACCGACATGTAGCCTTGAAAAAACTTTTGTAAAAAGTATTTTGTATAAAATAATTATAATTAAATTTTTTTGGACTATTGTCAATATAGTCGATAATGTAATTATAATAAGAGGATCTTGATCGAACTCTTATGGACTGTAATTAAGTATATTATTATCATATTTTATATTTAAATATGAATAAATGGGTCCCGATAAAAAGACGTATTGAGGTAGTGCCGAGTAAATCTGTGTCCACGAGTAATTGATACCGATTGGGTACTAAGACTTAGGTGCGCGAAGCCCTAAGATAAAAATTTCACACATTAATGGCTATTCAACAAGAGCCCCAAAAATTAAGGCGTCATAGTTGTCTTGCTCGTGAATTCTATGTTTTAGTCTTTTAGATAGGGTGACGATTGGCCTCTATCCCCGTCCTCCGCTCATCTTTCTTTTTAGGGATAAAGATAAAATAAAGGGGATTTGAAAAATTAATCTCTCTTCTTAAAACTTTTGTTTGAGATATAATTCTATTTGGATATTTTACCCCTACTTCGGTTTCCACGATGTGCCTTTTTCAATAGGATTGCGGGCGTATGTCGGGAATCGTTGGGCAGAACTTGGGCGGTGTTGGGCTGGTGCGGGCTCACCGGATGTAGGCGGGGAATGGGACTGCTGCCGGGCTGTCTGTGGCTTGTGTACTCCTGCAAAAGCAAGAAAGAAGGTGGGTCGGCGGGGGCTTCTGTGAGACCCCGGAAAATCCAGATTTCCTAAGGAAGGATAAAATGATAATTTCGGTCATAATCTAGAATTTTTGTAGATCTCGGATGGCCAAGCGAACTGTGGATTGGAATCGTCTCGTAAATCTAGCTACCACGTGATTTCGTTGGTCAGGGATGAGTGAATTCGCATTTTCGAGTACGTGAGGAGTGCGGGGCCTTGGCGCTATGAGTGAGGCGCGTGTCAAGGCTATGGGCAAGTCAAACATGAGCTCAAGTGGAGCCCTTGGGTGACACATGGCATGATGATCTTAGTAAATCTCAGTGGTTGGATAAAGGATAAGGTATGTCCCTTCTGGCCGATAAGAGGAAATTGACATGTAGCGTGAGAGAACTTCTGCTTGTCGATCTTGACCAAATGGATTGGGAGAGGAAGAAGAGGAGGAGAAAAGAGCAAACAGAAAGAGAGGGAAAATGTGGGATTTTAGAGAGGAGAGCCTACGTTATACAGAATTGCCGTGATCGGGCCGTGACTCAGACGAGGCAAGCAAAGTTGCTCCCCACACGTGAAGGACTACGTAGGTACCGGCTTCGGGGAGTTTCGACAAACTCCGGAAGGTAGGGTTTCTCACTGTAGCTGCACTTTTGTTTAAGGGTTATGTAATGGATGGGGATTTGTTGAGGCTGGATGGCGGGTGATTTGATTCCAGCAGTTTGGGCCAGGAGTGAATAAATCCCCAGAGTGGTTTGGGCGTGCAATTTGCGTGATTATGTGATGTTGTGTTATTCTGTGAGTAAATAACGTGCGGTGTGATTTGTGGGCGGTTCGAGATGAGCCATGGGATGGCTAACAGCCTGTGAGCTAATCTTATGTTATTGTCATAAATTGAATAACATGTTATATGCGAATTAATTTTGTTAATATATGCATGAGTGATATGTGCCCTGTGTTGAATGTTGTTATACCATTGCATTTACACTTGGGGTAGAATGCCGAGTAGGAAATTCTCTTCTTGGGCATTGCTCACCTACTGTCGAAATACTTTTTCGGTGCAAAGACGCACTTGGAGATGGGAGCGCATTTCGGGACCATAGGCGAAGAAATGGCTGCAGTTAGTATATCTTTACATTTTTTGTAAAATTCTGGGCAAGAGACCCAATTTTGTATAAATTGTAATTAAATACAATTGTAAACAAGTTCTTTTTGTATAAAAAAACTATATTTGGGTTGTATGGATGTGTAGGCCCAAGTGGCCATTTTTGCACATGTATGGGTCTCATGACATGAGACATGTAAGTGCGGATTAGTAGTCGGCGGACACCCGGTTTTGTGGCGTCACGGCCGCGTGGCGCCGATGCCCTAAGTCGAGTTCCTGTGAGAGAAAAAAGATGGCGCAGAGGGCGAGATGTTTTGCGTACCTTTCCCGCGTGGGGTGTGTGAGACCGGAAAATCAATTCCACGAAGAAGGTAAAATGGTAATTTCGATCAAAATCAGGAATTTTCTAGATCTCGGATGTGAAACAGACTTCATAGATTTGGAATCGTCACAGCAAAATCCCAGCTCTGCGTCGAGATTTAGTCGGTCGGGACGGTCGAACTCAGTTTCGGCGCGTAGAGGAGTGCGGGACAACGGTACTTTAGAATTGGCTCGAAGGAAGTGCCACGTGTCCTAGGCAGAAAAGGGGTCAAACATGAGCTCAAGTGGGACCCATGAGTGACAAATGGCACCTTGTGAATGGAAGAAAATCTAAGTTAGATTGATAAGGATAAGGGTGTAATCCCATGGTCCAATGAGAAATTGACACTTGGCATGAGAGAATGAGTCCTCTTGACGAGTCTCCCAAGCAGTTTGGGGAGAGGAAAGAGGGAGAGCAACGAAAGAGGAAAGGAGGAAAAATGTGGGATTTTAGAGAGAAATTTCTATATTATCTCACAAATTCGATTGATCGGGCCAAGCAAGCTCAGACGACGAAGCGAGATTGCTCCCAGCCCAGGGACTACAAGTGGAGTACCGGTTTAGGGAGTTCGACAAACTCCGAGGAAGGTAGAGACACTATACTTGTTTTACTTTTTGCTTAAGGATCATGTAATAGATGGGGATTGTTGAGGCACGGATGGTAGGTGACTTGATTCCCAGATTTGGACCGAGTGAATAAATCTCTGGTGTGGTTTGGACAGTCCACGGACTGTTTGTGTGATTTGTGTGTTGTTGCCATGGGTGAATAACATGTTGATTGTGAAATTGTGGGCTGTTCACGAGGCGAGCCCAGCGGATTGTGCCTTAGCCCGTATGAGCTAAGTTTATGTTATTATTATAAAAATTTGAATAACACATGATGTATGGGATTTAAATATGTTAATATATGCATGAGTGATATATTATGTGTTTATATGTTTGTTGTCTTAATTTAATTTGCACTTAGGTGGGGAGTAATCCAGAGTAGGAGATTCCTCTGGGCTTTGCTCACCAGTCGTGGGAATATATTTTTCGGTCTGGAAGAAGTCTTGGGGATGGGACTGATCCGGGACCTTAGAAGCGAAGAAATGGCCAAGATGGCCCTCTCTTGTATTTTGTAAAATTCTGGGCAAGAGAACCAGTTTTGTGTAAATTGTAATTAAATACAATTGTAAATAAAATCATTTTTGGAGAAAATTTATATTTGGGTTGTATGGATGTGTAGGCCCCAGTGGCCATTTCGCCTATCATGGAGTGCGTAGCGTGAGGCAGTGTAGATTCCGCGGATTGACGGGTGAGTCAGCGGACACCCGAGGTTTGAAGTCTGTGTGTGTGTGAGAGCCTGGGTATCACGGCTACTGGGAGGCTTGGGGGATTTGGGCTTAGGCCATAGTCGTGTAAGAACATCACCACTTTGGTGGTTTGATGTAAGTTAAGTATGAGATTACCTAGGAAATCACGGGACAAAACTAGGACACTGCATACACGTGTGTTGAAGTATTTTGTGATTTGGTGAATTATTGTGTGTTTGGTGTGCATGACATGTTTCATGTGTGAGATTGTATGTGTGCTTGGTGATTAGCACATGGATGTGTTAGAAAATATTTTAGGAAAATATTTTGAGTTGTACAGTGTACAAAACTGGAAAGAAAATAAAAGAATAAATTTTAATAAATTTATTTGGGTTAGAATTGAAGAAAATGATTTTCTAGGGTTTTACAGTGTAAAACTGAAGAAAATTGGAGAAAATAAAATTTTATATATATATATATATATATTTTGGGCCAGTGCTCAGTTTTTGAACATGAGCGAGAATGAGATTTGTGGAGTCTGGAAAAAATTTCAGTTTTCACAAAGGAAAGAGCATGTGAAGTTCTAGAAATTTAAAGTAGGTAAGAGCAATGGACAAGCTCGCATCTTTAGGAGTAGCGGAAGGCCTCTTGGAGGATTTTGAAGAAAAAAATTTTGTTAAATGGTTTAGTTTTTTGAATACCCAGCCCAGTTGGGTGTTGTGAAATTCTGGAAGGTTGTTCAAGTTTTCGCACATGGAAAAAAAAAAAAAAAAAAGGTTGAGATTCAACTCTTAAAATGGTGAATTTTATGTATTGCAGTGGGTTAGGCTACTACATCAAATGAGTAAGCGAGAAAGAAAATTGCTGGATGAAAAATTCGGTGGAGTTAGGACCTCTTGAAGTCAGCGACATGGTCTGGTCGCGACTGCGGTTGTTCGCGGGCGTGGTCGCGACCGAGGAAGTGGCGTCGCGACTGGGTGGGTTAAGTTGGTCGGGTTTGGCGATGGAAATTGATGTCGCGACATGGGTGCCGTTCTGAGGCGTTCGCGACATGGGCGACGTCATGACGTTAGCATAAATCGTGGCGGGCTTGATCGCGACATCATTGCGGTCAGCGACATGGATATGGTGATTATTGGCGTGATGTCGCGACATCATTTTGATGTCGCTGACATGAAGCGTGGCGTGGGCGAAGAGCGTGTCGCGACCCTTTGGAGAATCGCACGGTGGCAGAGTGGTGTCGCGGCCGTTGATGTCAGCGGTATGATTCTAGCTGCCTTGAAGTGTCGGCGACATCGAAGTGATCATGCGTGGCGGTTTGAACTAAGCAAGGCGGGAGGGTCGCGACATGCACCCGACACGGGCGTTTATGCGCGCGACCTGCGCCTGCAGTGACCTGTTGGTATGTAAACATGTGACACGGGCGTTGTCTGTATGGCTTGTGACTGGAGCCTTTGTGCGGGCGGTGTGCGCGGGACACAGGCTGGGTGTGCGCCTTTGTGCACCCAACCAGTTTTGATTCAATGTCTTTATTTCGATCCTTTGTTTGGACTACTTTGTTTCTGGACAACGTTCATGAGCGCATTCCTGAAGGAGTAAAAAAGAGTACAAAATTTTTAAAAATTTTCTTGTGTATGATTTAATATATGGAATATTTATATTGCAATTACTATAAATGCAATTACGTGGTATGTGAAATTTTTTTTTCCGGTGTATGAATAGTGTCTCGGGGTTGTGTTTGAGCCTTAGAGATAGTGCATTGAAATTTAATCTGCCATTGACTTGTGTAGATGGCTAGTAGAGGACGAGGATGTAGAGGGACGTCCAGGAACCTTTGGTCGGACACCACCAGACATTTGTTGCTTCGTGTTGATCGATGCCTTTCTTTGGGGCTATGGAGTATTGCGGCGGTTGCTCTCAGCACCAGACCCAGTCAGCGGGTAGTCAGGAAGGTCCTAGTAACCTCCAGAGGTTTAGGGCACATCATCCTCCTACCTTCATAGGGGGAGGAGACCCGATGGTGGCAGACCATTGGTTTATGCAAATTGAGAACATATTGGAGGCTATGGAGATCACCTCCGATACGGCCAGGATCAGGTTAGCTGCATTCCAGCTAGAGGGCGAGGCCCAGGTATGGTGGAGATGGGCGAGGGCTTCTAGAGACTTAGAGGCTATGACATGGGCAGAGTTTCAGGAGCTGTTCATGGGTAAGTATTTTCGAGTACTTGAGACATGCGAGGCTCGGAGTTCCTAGGCGAAGCGGGGCGATGACTGTGATGGACTACGTGGCTAGATTCACAAAGTTAGCTCGATTTGCTGATGATTACGTGGCCACAGACATGGCCAAAGTTAGGAGATTCGAGAATGGGCTGAAGTTGTCCATTCGAGGCAGGATTGTAGGACTTCGCCTACGGGACATGGACTCCATGGTTGGGCCATTATGACCGTAGAAGAGAAGATCGAGGATGCTCGAACACTTTCGGGATGCGGGTGTTAGTAGCAAGAGAGGACCAACCTTCTTCTAGTTCGGGAAGAGGCGAAGACTTACCTTCACAAGAGTTCCCCCGGGACCAAGGCGGGTTGGGCGGTGGTCGAGCGAGGGGCGGGTGATATGTTATTTCTGTAGGCCGGCACAGGGCATGTGAGCGGAGATTGCCCACGAGAGACGAGGATCGAGGATTTTGGGACGGCCTTAGTCGGTCCATTTGTAGAACACGAGCGTCACAGTTCATTCCTCCACACACCTAATGGTCAGAACTGGTTGATTTCGGGGTGCTATCGAGCACCTGCGGCGCCTGGGTGGAGACCCGGAGGGCCCGGTGTGAGTCGAGGTCGGTACGGGGCTCACGAGGCCCAGACTTTTAGTCGAACGGGGCGAGCGATATGTTATTTACAGACGGCTTGGGCAGAATTGAGATTGTCCTAGGAGCGGAAGTCTGCGTGAAATCACAGGCGAGGCGTTCAAGTTGGCGGATCATGCGAGTGCGTTTCTCGTACTTGTTGAATAGAGTAGCGTTTAAATTATATGCAGCATATTCATTCATTATTGCATCTTGTGTGATGGATTTGGGCTTAGAGGTTGAGACCTTTAGAGAAGCCAGATGTGGATGTTCTCCCCTAGGAGGTAGGGTGAGAGTTGACCTGACAGGTCGGGATTGCGTTCATGGGCACAGTATGGTCATTCACCACTCTTGGTGAGTGTGGGTTGAGTTGGTCTTTGGGACTACGTCCAACGAAGACTCATAGTTCTAATCAAGAAATGAAGAGAAAGTAATGTGTGTTAGACGAGGAGCAAAGAAAGGGATTAATCCCTAGGTGAGAAACACAGGCTAAGTGAAGGAGACCCGTGGTAGTATTCGAAAGGTCCTGTGTGGGTGTAAGAGGCCCGGGGAGATATCGAATTTACGTGAGGGTGTAAAAAGACTTGCCCAGGGGTGATCACGAATTTACGTGTGGAGTGCTAGAGACCAGGGGTGATCGGTGGCTGTGGGTGTAAGGGCAGGAGATATTAGGAATTTCTTTGTGGGTGTAAGAGACGGAGATATCAGAATTTACGTGAGGTGTAGAGAATTCCAGGGGAGATATCTCATTTACTATTGGAGATTAGCCAAGAGACCGGGGGGTGATCCAGAATTTGTGGTGCAGGGCAGAGTGATCCGAATTTCCATGTGGATGTCAAGACCAGGGGAGATATTCGAATTTACGTGGGGTGTAAGACAGGGAGTGATCAGGGTACATTGTGGGTGTAAGGGCCGGGATATCTCAGATTTACGTGAGGGTGTAAGGGCAGGGGTGATCTCCCGAATTTACGTGGGTGTAAGAGACCAGGGGAGATATCAGAATTTGTGAGGTGTAGGGCAGGGAGAAATCTAATTTACGTGTGGGTGTAAGAGACCAGGGAGATGTCTAGATTCTGTGGGGTGTAAGAGACCGGGAGCGATCACGAATTTCTGAGAGGGTGTAAGGGCAGGGTGATCACGAATTTACGTATTGGGTGTAAGAGACACGGGAGATGTCGAATTTACGTGGTATAGGGCAGGAAGCCATTCCGAAATTTAAATGTGGGTGTAAGGGCAGGAGAAATCCAAAAAATTTTGTGTGGGTGCAGAGCCAAGGTAGGAGAAATCAGAGAATTTACGTGTGGATATAAGAGGCTCGAAGTGTAGGCCGAAAAGTTTTGTGCCCAAGAGATGAAAACACACGGACATGATTATCACCCAGACTTAGAGTTGAGTGATAGGAGTCGGGAGAGACTCGAGATGGAGACATACGGATATGGTTATCACCTAGACTTAGAGTTGAGTGATAGGAGTCGGGAGTGACTCGGGATGAAAACACATGGTTGTGGTTATCACGTAGACTTAGAGTTGAGTGATAGGAGTCGGGAGTGACTCGAGATTTGGATACCCATTGGAAATTTCATTGGGTGATGGTGAACCAGCAAGGGCTCGGTATATGGATGTTATTCATGGCATGGATTAGGTTGACCGGTCCGTTGGATTGTCGGTGATTGTGACATTGGAAGGTCACGGGTGTTACCAAGCGGGAATTACGTGGTGTGGGTTACATATGCACGTGGTTGGATGCGCGTATGTGTGTGGAATTTGAAGACGAAATTCTTTTAAGGGGAGAATGTGAGACACTGGAAAATCAAATTCCACACGAAGAGGGTAAAATGGTAATTTCGGTCAAAATGGAATTTTCTAGATCTCGGATGTGAAAGCGGGCTTGCCGTTGGAATCGTCTCATGAATCCCAAGCTCGTCGAATTTGTCGGGTCAGGATGGTCGGGTTCGTTTTTCGAGGGCGCGTGAAGTGTGGGACCGCGGCCCGGCACATGAGGTGGAACCGGGAGTGCCACGTGCAGGCGAAAGAGTCGACATGAGCTCAGTGGGACCCGTGAGTGACAAATGGCGGCGCTTGTGAATGGAAGAAAATCTAAGTTATTAGATGGATAGGATAAGGGTGTAATCCCGGCGGTCGGAAGTGAGAAATGGACGGCAGCATGAGGAAGGCAGTCCTGCTTGACCAGGATCTCCCAGCTGGTTGGAGAGGAAAGGAGGAGGCAAGCTAGGAAGAAGGAAAAATGAGATTTTTAGAGAGAAGCTCGCCTGCAAATTACGTGTCCGGACCGTGACTCAGCGAGGCAGAAGCGGGGTGCTCCCTACGTAGGGACTCTGGTGATTTTAGTTTTGGGGAGTTTCGACAAACTCCGAGGAAGGTAGGGGCTTTTCTCTACTTGTTTACTTTTGTAAGGATAAGTGTAATATATGGGGATTTGTTGAGGCACGGATGGCGTGACCGGTTCAGATTTGGACCAGGAGTGAATAAATCCTTGGTGTGGTTTGGAAACAGTCCACCCAGTTTGTTTGTGTGATTGTGTGATGTGTTGTTGCCATGGGTGAATAGCATGTTGATTGTGAAATTGTGGGCTGTTCAGACGAGCCGTGGGATTGTGCCTTAGCCATATGAGCTAAGTTTATGTTATTATTATAAGGCGAATAACATGATCTTATGGATTTAAATATGTATATATATGCATGAGTGATATGACCAGCATGTGTTGTATGTTTGTTGTGCCATTGCATTGCACTTAGGTGGGGAGGTAATCAGTAGGGAGATTCATCTTGGGCTTTGCTTCCGTACAGTGCGATGAGAATATATTTTTCGGTCTTAGGAAAGTCTTGGGGATGGGGGCTCATCCAGGGACGCCCAGAAGCGAAAAATAGCAAAGATGACCCTCTTGTATTTTTGTAAATTAAGGCGAGAGAATCGGTTTGTGTAAATTGTGGTGCATCTGATTGTAAATAAATCATTTTGGAGAAAATTTATGTTTGGGTTGTATGGATGTGTAGGCCAGTGGCCATTTTCGCACATGTATGGGTCTCATGGCGTGGGACATGTCGCGGGTTGTGGGTGGTCGACGGACACCGTTGGCGTCACGGCATGGCACAATTATTTATAGTATATGTTTTCCCGATTTGATGGTGATAAAGTTCTCTCTTATTGGATGGAGGTTTTCTTTCCTTATCATTGTCCAGTTAATAAGGATAATTGGAAGCGGTTTATTGAGAATTATCCTGCCCATATTGGTGAGATTTGGTTTTGATTTATAGGATAAGCGGAGTTATTGGAAATATCACTGCTGTATTAGTGAGATTTGGTTTGATTCTGGGATAACCGGTTATTGGGCAATATCCTACTTTCCTTATTGGTGAGATTTGGTTTGATTTCTGAGGATAAAGCGGTTATTAGGAAATATCTACTTTCCTTATTGGTGGTGGTTTGATTCGGGATATAGACTCTTTGTTTTAGGCTTTATGTTGGGGATGTCATCAAGGTCCTATTACTAGTATTGGGCGCGCTTCTTTTAATCCTGGCGATGTTGGAAGGCCGGGAGAAGTGGGCTGCGCTATTTTAAACCAGTCAGGTTGCCCCCCGGCCAGTTTACGACGAGCGTGAGGCGAGGGCGATCGCTCTTAGATCAAATGCGTAATATCCACCATGGCTACTTGGTTTTGATTAGTTTATCGCTCTTTGTACGTCTTGCCAATTTGAAATTTGCTTGGTTTTAAAATTTTGACTGCATACAGGCCCAGGCTTCTACTTGGCTCTGGGCTATTGTCTACCTTTTGGCGTAGAGCTGCGAAAGCCCAGTGCATCTGAGGTGTTGACCCTTCTTAATATTCTACCTCGAGCTATTTAGGGCTCTCTCAAGGCGGCTGGCTGGGGCTCCTGGGCTATTGGCTCCGTGGCTACACGGCCTGTTTGAGCTGTTGCGCTCCTCTGGCCCCAGGCTGCAGGCTCCCAGGCTACTTGGCTCAGAGTGGCTACGGCTGATTGTTTGTGCGCTCTGACCCAGGCTCTTGGGGCTCTGAGCTACTTAACTGTGGCTACATGGCTTGTTTGGTTGTTACACTGCGGCCCGAAATTTTGCCCAGCTCCCAGTGGCTACATGGCCTGTTTGAGCGGAGGCTCTTGGGCTCCCCAGGCTTTCTTGGCTCTGGCTGCCCAGCTCGGGAGCTACGGCTTGTTTGAGCGAGCCCCTCACTAGGCTCCTGGCTGCGAGCTCGGTTGGCGGATTATTTTTCAAACTAGGCCCGTTGAGAACTCATGGGCTGATTGCCTAAGGCGAAGGCGGTTCTGGAAGCTACTGGGCTAACTTCCTTTCGGTCGAGCTTATCAAAACTAAGTTCTTGGCTCGGTTGGCTATCACACTGGTAGGTAGCTCGTGGGCTGCATGCTTTGAGTTAGTAGTTGAGCTTTTCATTAGTGGTTGAGGTTTCGTGGGCTGATTTGCCTGAGCTAAACTGGCTCTTGGGCTGCAGTTGAGCTCTTCATAACTAAGCTACTGAGGCTTCGTGGGCGAGCCTTTCACAGTGAGCTCTGTAGTGGGCATTTGAGGCTTTGTGGGCTATTACTTGCTGGTGACTTGACTCCTGGCTGCATGGCAGGTGGATGGTTAAGCTCTTCAAATTGTTGCTAGGCTCCACAGGCGCTGAGCCTTATAGTGATCTTTGGTGGTGACTCTTGGGTTGTATGGCACAGGTGGAGTAGTTGAGCTCTTCATGGTGAAGCTTCTAGGCTCTCACAGGCGGCCCGGGGCCTTGTGAAATTTAAATAACTGACTAAACTGACCACAAAGATTTGCATGACTTCCCAGGTGGAGTAATTAGGCTTTTTAAAGTGTTTGCTAGGCTCAGGGTCTTTGAGCCTTATGGGCTGATCTTTGGCCAATCGACTCTTAGGTTGCATGGCACGACGAGTAGTCGAGCTGATCAGCCCATTTCTTGGGCTCTGGCGTTGAGGCCTTATGGGTTGAATAACTGGTGATCGACTCTTAAATTTTGCATGGCACGGCGAATAGTCGAGCTCGTGGCCCGGCGTGGGCTCCGGTGGCCCCGAGGCCTTATGGGCTGAATAACTGGCTGATCCTGACTCTTGGAATTTTGCATGGCACGGCGAGTAGTCAAGCTCGTCGAGCCCCAGGCTCGCGAAATTTAATCTTGTCGTCGCTCGGTGAGGTGGACCCGGGCAATCTCACGAGCCTTCACGCCTTTTGAGGGCCAGTTCTCTGTCTTTCTTTGGGGACTATCACGGTCTCTTTGTCTCTTTGGAGCTCAGATCCACTGTCGCATCGATCCAGCTTTTCTCTTCATGGGTTGAAGAGCTTCCCTTTCTTGGATATGAGGCTTCTTCGCGGATTAATGTACTTCTCAGCTTTACTTGAGCACCTCGGCCATGCTCTTTGAGGTTTTGAGATGGAGAACATCAAATCCTTTGGCCTCTAGCCGACAATGAAGGCGGTGATGAACTTTCGTGCAGATATGTCACCTTCGGAGACTCGGCGTTGAACCTTTGAGCTCTACTTGAGTAAGTCGCGGATGATCGCTGCTTTTGTATGTTTTGGCTCAGTAAGAGTGGGAGGCGAGCGATGGATAGCTCTGAATGAGAAATTGGCGAGGCGGGGCATTGGCAAACCAAAGTGGGCCTTTTAATGTGATAAGCGCAGCTGCGCGCGCCGGTCTGATACCCATGCGGCTGTTTGATTCTTGTAAGTGTTGAGATGATCAGTGGGATCTCTGGCACCATCGAACGCTTCCACTTGGCAATGCGAACTTGGTACGGAAGAGGGAAGTGAGCTGTAGTGAAGCAGGTGACTGGTCTGTTACCCAGGGTGTCTGAGTATCAGGGCTGATCCCCTTACAACTTTCTTTACGCGGTTGAGTTCCTGTTGGAGGCTCTTGAACCTCTGCTCCCATGATCGCTCTTCCGTCCCTTGTTGAGCATGGTGTAGTTCCTCGTTCCTGACATGCCCCCCGAGTGTTGCTTCGTTGCCCTCTTCTCCAAGGGCTAAGTGTGGTCCATGCCCCTTGAAGCATTGGACTGCAGCATGTTTCGGCTCTTCGGGAGTCGCGGGGAATGTGATACCGCTATGAGGTGAAGTTGTGACCTTCACAGGTTGTCACGCTATCGCGGGCGTTGTATCTGCCTGGTGAGTTGCTTTAACTCTCCTATCAGGCGTTGGTTGGTGAGGCGGAGCGCCTCCACCTCGTCCATGGTGGCCTGTCGCTTCTTGGCGTCGGGAGTCTGTTGTGCGTCGCTGGAAGGTCCTGCATCCTTGGTGGATTAGCGTTTACTCTACTTGTATTTAGGGTTTATACCATCGATGGCGAGAGGTCAGTCTTTATTTATAAGGCTATCGTTCCCCACAGGTGTATATTGATGATGCCTTTTCATGGATGGCAGGGCATGTCAGAATCAGTGGGGCTAGGACTTGGTTTAATTGTTGGGCTGGTGCGAGCTCTGGATCGTCGGTAGAATGGGCTGTGACGGGCTTGTCTGCGGGCTGCAGTGTGGCGCTCCTCTGCAGCGAGAAAGAAGAAAGTGGGTCGGCGGGGGCTTCGCCCGTGGCCGCTCCGATGCCTAAGTCAGTTCCTCGTTGAGAGAAAAGATAGACTGCTTAGAGGGCGAATGTTTTTGCGTACCTTTCACCGATGGGTGGCTTGGTATTTATAGTATATGTTTTTCCAATTTGATGGTGATAAGGATTCTCTTTATTGGATGGAGATTTTCTTTCCTTATCATTTGTCAGTTAATAAGGGATAATTGGAAGTAATTCTTAAGGAAATTATCACATTTCCCTTATTAATTGAGATTTGATTTGATTCTGGGATAAGTAGTATTAGGAAATATCTTCAACTGCTATTAGGTGAAGACTGGTTTGATTTCTGGGATAAACGGTTATTGGGCAATATCCTACTTTCCTTATTGAGTGAGATTTAGTTTGATTTACAAGGATATAAACATTATTTTGAAATATCCTTACTTCTTCCTTATTCAAGTAGATTCGTTTGATTTTGCCAGGATATAGCTCTTGTTTTACGCCATATTGGGATCATCAAGGGCCTATTACTAGTACTAGGCCCGCTTCTTTTAATCCCGCTCGGGGCTCGGGAGAGTGATATAGACCACAAATCACAATTTTCAAAACGCGAAAATAGTAATTTCGCTAAAACCGGAAATTTTTCTGTATCTCTGACGATCGAATCCGGATTCCGCTGAATCGCCTCTGACGAATTTAATACCACGTTTAATTCGCCGATTCGGCGCCGTCGATTTCACGCTTATGCGCACGTTTACGACGCGATGAGCGGCATTACTTTTCATACACACCCCAGAATATAACGACACCCAAGACAAGGAGCGCTCACAATTAGCCACAGCGTGAAATGAATCGGCTACTGGGCGAATAAACACGTAAATACTTACGCCATAATGAGAATTATGAAATAAAAGAAAAGAAATTAAACTTATAAATGACACATTTTGCTTCGAGGAAATGGAGGAAATTTCTCCTTCACCCATACTACAATAATGCTCCAAATAGAGAGAAACGCCAAAAAAAAATGAGACGAGAACAGAAGAGAATTAAAAACAAAAAGAAATGAAAGAAAAAGAGAAAGAGTAGCGGCGAATAAAACAAAGTGAAAGACCTGTAGGAAAAGGAAGGGAAATGGAAAAAGAAGACCAAACGTGCAGGAGGGAAAAATGGATGCAGTGAGGTTAGATTTTTTATTTTTTTAGAGAGAGAGAGAGCATCATCTCTCTAGGTTTACGGTCGATCGGACCGTCGGATTTCTTCGGGCCAAGAAGCAAAGTGGTTCTACACATCGAGGACTACACACGGCACGGCCGGAGTTTTCTCGAACTCGTGATAAGGTAGGGCTATCCCCACTTGTTTTATCCCTTATTAAGCTGCTTTGTAAACGCCAGCAGTACTGGCGCCGCGAATGTTATTGACGGCCCCAAATCTCGAATCGGGGTTGAAATTTTTTGAACCCATTCAAGTCCGTGACGATAAATCAGAGTCAGTGAGTAGGAGGTAACACCTCGAACATACCCTAGTAGTTTCTTATTGCCGCCTAGTGGTATAATAAAAGTAAAAGATATTTATCCACAAAATAAGCAAGAATTCAATTAATGCAACAATTAAGGGTAAATTAATAAATTTCTCTAATTCATGACCCAAGGGTCATAATATAATAAGTTCATATGTCAAAGTAGGATTTTGATAAATTGAATAGAGAATAAAATCGAAAGGAGGACTAAAGAGTAATAAAAGAAAGATATTATAATAAAATAAGGAAGAAAATCGGTACAGATAAGTGGCTCGAAGGAAAGAGGAGGAAGTTTCCTTTCTTGAAAGTGAAATAAAAAGCGATAAGATCAATATGAGGCTAATTTCAAAAAGAAATATCTCATTTTCGTCTTAGAGAGAGGAGAGAGCAAAACTAAGAAGAAGTACATATAAAAGAAAAGAAGAAATAAGGAAAAAGGAAAGAGAAGATCACAGGTATGGAACTGTGAATATTTGTATGAATACACATGTCTTGGGGTGTATGGAACTACTAAATTTGAATAGGGATGTAACACCCCAAAAATACCCTAGAATTTTTAAAATAAAATTTATTCGCATAATCGGCCAACTCGGGGTATTTTTCCGAAATTGTAAACGGGACCCAAGTGGTTAATGGTAAATAAGTTTAGATGTCTAAGTGAATTTGGAGAAATAAATAAGTAAGGGGAAAATAATAGGAGACTTAAAATGAAGAATAATAGAGAACAGAGGACCTAAATACAAAAAGAAAAATGATGAAGAGCGGACATGTGGTATGTAAGAAAGAAGGGAGGAAGCTTCTCCTTTAAAATGTTTACGATTAAGTGTGAACCATAAGAAAAGGAGAACAGAGAAAAGGTGGGAGAGTTAGGAGAGAGAGGCTCCATCTTCTTCTCTAGATTCACATCACCATAGGTCTCCATGAAGGAAGAGGAAAGTCCTTCCACGTGACAATAGCCAAGTATAGACCTGACCTGTGGACTTTCAACAAACTTCATGAGGTAGGTCTTCCTACTTGGTCGTTTCACCCAAGGATTGTGTGTGGTTATTCGCCTTATAGGAATGTATGGTTGTATTTAGTCCGCGGGAAGTCGCCACATTGCAGTGCGCAAACTAGCCGAACCTTAGATCTCGATTGGGTACGGCGAAGGGAATTTCGTAGTGTGTCCTTCAGAATTGTAGCCACATCAATTAACTTGATGTTAGGCTTTTGAATTTCGGATTTGGACCTCTGTAGACTAAGTTATAGTCTCACCGAGGTTAGCCTAGCTAACTGGCCTGCCGCTTCGCCACCCGGTCAACTAACGGACTTAGAATGCGGGGCTTTTCGACGGAACAAAGAGAATTTCGCAGTAAGTCCTTCAATTGTAGCCACATCAATGAACTTGATGTTAGGCTTTAAATTTCTCTAATTCGACTCAGAGACCAAGTTACGCTCTTTTACTCTAAATACCAAATGCAGCGAGCTTACGCCAAACAGCCATTACAACCGAGATCGCCAAACAGCTGTCAAGCCAACAAACAAATACAAGTTGATCACGCATGACCTCCGAACTTCTAAGGTCATATCTCCTTCGTTCCGATTGGGTGTTCTTGAACTCTATGGAAAGCCCATGGAGTCAAGAATACATTGATATGCCCGAGGAGGATGTTGTATGTCAGACCGGCGTTTGAATGAGTCACATCAAAGGTACCGTCGCTTCAGTCACTCAAAGCTGACTACGATGACCTCCCAACTTAAGGTCATATCTCCTTCGCTTGAACTCCGATTTGGGTGTTTCGACTTTGCGGAAAGCCCATTGAGTCAAGAATACATTAATATGACTAAGGAGGATAAGACGCAACCGAGGTGATAGATTGAACTAGTCCAGTCGCCGCCGCCGGCCAGATTCGGGATCGCTGCATTTACCTCCAACTTCAAGGCCATAACTCCTTCCGGGTCCGAACTCCGATTCGGTGATTCGCCTCCCATGGCAAGCCCATTGAGTTAAGAATCCATCTATATATAGCTCATTTAAATTGGAACCCACATTTTAACCTCCCAAAATCAATCCTAACCAAAACTACTAAGCACGCATGAATAATATTATTCTTTTAATGGTTTTGGAATAGTGAGACGAGAGGAAAAAGCCAACCAGGATTGAGATTCCAAGGATTGGAATCAAAGTGCAAAGATTTTAAGCCTGTTCTTCTAAATCCATTCTCATTTCAAGTTTGAAATGTCGTTTCATCGACCTATTCCTCGCTTCAAGTTTTTTGCATTGCTCGTTTCAAAAGCATATTGAATTGATTTAATTGATTCGAAAAGTGATCGTGAAATGTTTGCATATAAAATTGCAATGATTATTGAAAATAAATCATGCGATATGTTTAATATATTGTACTATATTTTGCTATAAAGGATTCGAACGCTTCTTTATTAGAATGTTAACCGTTTATTTCGTGATTAAGGATAGGACAGTATACCAATGTGTCAATAAAGAAGATCGCTAATCCATTACGCGCCACTCCGATCACAATGCACGGACCGCATTTCCGTGAAGTGTTCACTATTTGATTGTTTATAACGCCAAGAAATTTCAATGACCGTATCGTTATAAAACAAACCATGTGATACCTACTTCGCAGCCAATGGGACTGCAAGTTTGGTGATCATATCCCGTATATCAAGACATAGGTTAAATTAAAAGGGCATAACTGAATTGATTGGCATAATCAATTGATTTGCATTAACCGAATTGGACATTCGCATAATCGAATTGATCTCGCATTAACCTAATTGAATTGGCAGAATCGAATCGACTTATGAGCATAATTGAATTGATTTTGAGATTGCGAATATCGATTATGAAAATGTATTAGCGGATGATCAATGAACTATAATTTATTGTATATATATAACAAAATATATGTATTGTATTTATATTGATCATCCAAAAGATTGAAAGTTCTGAATTATTAAATTGCATGAATTGATTTAAGCTGGACCTGAGGAATGGATTTGTATAGAACCACTAAGCATGAAAATGCTTAGCGTATTGTTTTACCACTGCGCAGGTACCGAGTGATAGATAGTGATCGAAAGCGGACCCAAGATCGAGGAGCGTCGAGTCATAAAGAGGCAATTTTAGTATGCTCCGACATGTGCATTTCATTTCATGTTTTCGATATTGATATTATGTAAAACAATTTGAACTCGAACATCTATTTTTGTAAATCATTTCAAAAGGCTTCAATGCCTTCATCAGAAATGTATTTTGTTAAATATAAATGTTTACGGGCTTCGCCTAAATACCAAACCGCTTCGCAATCCAAACAAATTAAATAAACGTTTAATAAGATAAATGAAATGTCTATAAACTGTACCCTGCCGGGAGTCGCCATTCGTCTGTCCGTGTTTTCTGTCAAGACAAATTTTGAAAAAGAAAACTTAATAAAAATGAAAAATAAAAGAATTAAACGGGGCGCGCCCCGGTTTTGCCCTGACCGCCAACGGCCTGCCTGCCGGGGGTCGCTACATTTTAGTGGTATCGGTTTGTGCTTTAGCGCTTCTCGAAAAAGGCCCAAATGGTTTTTAAAGGATTTTGAAATGGTATTTTGACTTACATTGCATTTGCATTTAAAGCGATGATGACTCGACGCGATTCGTCGATCTTAATAGGTAAACATTGATAGTTCAGTACCCAAAGGGTCGAAGGTACTGTGAAATCGCCCTAATAGTCCGCTTAGTGTGATAGGACAAGCATCTCATGCCCCACCAATGAATGAACCTAACAAGTAGTAGGAGGCAATTATGGGTATCCTCCAACGCTTAGCTCGTAAGCCAGAAAAGAGCCGCAACTAGCTTCAAATGTTCCAAATGACACCTATCGAGAGAATGACAAGGTAATCGACCGACAGACTTTCAGAAGAAAGAAGATGAGCCTTCAATGGCGTAGAATCGCTCGAGATGACCGAATAACGTCAGATAAATGATTGCACAACCGAAGAATGGAATGTGCAACCTCATTACTACATGAGGCTTATCAAGGCGGGTTTCCCGTGATCTATAGACCACCACCGTGAAGAGTTACATGGGCAGCTCTTCTTTGATAGCTTCAAGAAGATGCAGGGTCGCATCTATTTAAACAATATGCGACGAGAGTTTCATAATTTGAAACAAAGGCAATTAAGCGTAACCGAATATGTGAGAGAATTCACATGGTTGAGCAAGTATGCTCCCGAGATGTTAGTAAGTGAAGAAGAGAAGTGTCGTAAGTTTGAAGATTTGCCGACCACATTCGGGGCCCATGTCACAGATTTCGCCATGATGATTTCTCCAAAATCGACATGCGCTCTAAATGTGGAACGCAAAGGAAAGAGGAAAAAGAGAGAAAAGATAAAAAGACAAAAGAAAAACCCCGCCAACCACTCACAACAAACAACAAAGGAAGAAATTTAGGGGACCACAGTGGTTCCAATCACCCAACAAACAAAGCAAACGATAAGAATACCACTTACCAAGACCGGGCCACGAGTACACTGTGAGGTCCTTCTAGAAAGACGTGATCGCTTCCCCATCACTCCCATCGGTAAGAAATCATAGAGGAGAATGTCGAGACTTACAGTGCTTGCTCGATTTTGTGGATCCAAAGAGCATGTGAGCAAGAGATTGTTCTAGAGCTCGCTCATTTACAAGACTCGTGACGGGGTACAAACTAGCGGTACAAAAAGGCAATAAGAGTGTCGCATCACCGAGTGTTCCGAGACAAAGTGGACACAAACGCTGGGTAGGCAAGATGGTCGCGCTCCGCCTAGAGCATATGCAATGAAAGCGCGGAAGATACCGACGCTCCCGATGCGATACTTAATTTCCAAATCTTGATACTATCGGCATATGCATTGATCACCCCGTCAACTCCACTAAGGTATTTGCACCGATATTACCCAACTCGGGGTAAAGTACCAAGGAGTGAAACCGAATATGACATTCGCGACGAACCCACTTACCATAGTGTTATCAGGAATGCAGTGTATAGAGATTGTCCCGCCAAAATACGAGTATGAATTTTTGGGAGATTTGATCGAAAGCATTCGTGGAGTTTGATGATATCGGGACGGATCAAGTTGTCCCGACATCAAGCAATAGTTGATCAGAATGAAAAGAGTAACTCCTAAGAACAATTTATTGAACACGGCAACTTTCATCGCTGAGAGGTCACCTATCTATCGTGATATCCGCCGCCACCGCTAGAACAATGGTGCTGAAGATGTGAAGCCTACTTGGCTTATGTGATTGATACTGAGAAAGGAAAGGCCTAGTGTATCCGAGTATTCCTACTATTGGGCCGATTTTCCTGACGTGTTTCGGAAGAGTTACTGTGGATTGCCCCCACATAGGGAGATCGAGTTTGCTATTGACGTTGTACCAGGTGCCACACCGGCATCCATTACACCGTACAGAATGGCTCCACTAGAGCTAAAGGAATTGAAGTTACAGTTGCAAGAACTACTAGAAAAAGGGTTTATTCGGCCAAGTGTATCACCATGGGGAGCTCCCGTGCTTTTTGTTAAAAAGAAAGATGGTACACTTCGGCTATGTATTGATTACGCATAACCGAACAAGCTAACAAAGAAAAGAATAAATATCCGCTACCCACTGATGATTTGTTGACCAATTAAAAAGGTGCAAGTATCTTTTCAAGATTGACGCGATCCGGTATCATCATTGAGAAATTAAAGATGCCGATGTGCATAAGACTGCCGTTTTAGACGCGATATGGACATTATGAGTTCCTTGTAATGCCGCTGATTGACAATGCTCCGTACGCTTCGCTGACCTAATGAATCGTGGTTTTCCGAATCGTATGTGGATCGGCTTGTCGTGAGTGTTCATAGACGGCTATCTCTTACAGGTATTCAAGATCACGAAGTCATGACACACCTTAGAGTAGTAAGCGAGACTTTGAGAAAAGAGCAAATTGTGATGCAAAACCGGCAAGTGTGAGTTTTGGAAGAATGAAGTGTCCTTTCTTGGGCATATAGTATCGAAAGAAGGAATCCGAGTAGATCCAAAGAAAATAGAAGTGGTTGTTGAATGGAAGCCACCAAGAAATGTTACAGAAGTGCGTAGTTTCCTGGGACTGGCAGGATACTACAGAAGATTTGTTAAGGGGTTTTCTATGACTGCAGCCCCGATGACGAGATTGCTCCAGAAAAATGTAAGTATGAATGGAGTGAAAAACGTCAAAGAAGTTTTGATAAGTTGAAAGCGCCTAACCGAGGCTCCTGCTTCTTACTCAACCGAATTGCGGCAGAGAATATGTGATTTTTAGTGATGCCGCTAAACGGACTCGATGTGTCCACGCAAGAGGGTAAAGTAGCCCATGCTTCAAGACGCTTAGCTACATGAAAGGAACTACTCCCACCCATGATTTGGAATTAGCCGCAATTGTATTTGCACTGAAAATTTGGAGACATTATTTGTATGGAGAGAAGTGTTTCATCTACATCAACATGGTTCTTTAAGTATTTCCGCTTCTCACAAATGAGCTAACTTCGAGTAAATCTGAGACGGATGGAATTGATAAAGATTATGACCGCGTGATTGATTATCAACGAAAGGCCAATAGTGGCCGACGCTGAGTAGAAAGTCACTACGAACGCTTCGAGCGTTGAATGCCCATTCATTATATGACGATGGTACTCAGAAGGGCGTAGTCGATAAGAAGACCGATCCAAGGTTTACTGAGATTTTCGGGAAAAATTGCAAGAGGCCTGGGCACTTGACTAAATTTCGCACACCGCTCCACCCACAAACTGATGGACAACTGGAGTGATCCGTGATTCGAAGATATTAAGGAGTCAGGTGATCGACCAGGGTAGTCGGATCAACACATTGCTTTAGCTGAATTCGGTATTAAACAACGCTTCCAATCAAGTATCGAATGGCGCCTTATGAGGCTTTATATGGGAGAAAATGTAGGAACACTATCGTTGACAAAATTGAGTGAAAAGAAAGTGATTGGCCCCGACTTGATACAAGAGACTGAAGAAAAAGTGAAAATGATTAGAGAGGGATTGAAAGTGGCCACCGATAGACATAAATCATATGTCGACATGAAAAGAAAAGATATTCGATATGAGATCGGCGAAAAAGTGTTTTTAAAAGTATCGCCTTGGAAGAAGGTGACGAGATTCGTGAGCGCAGCTGGTACCAGATTTATCGCCCCTGCGTGAAGTGATTGAAAAGGGTCCAGTACACAGTTGGCATTACCTCCCGGACTTCGAGAAAATCCATATAATGTATTTCATGTCTCAATGCTAAGGAGGTATAGTCCGACCAAATACATGTAGTCTCTTCTGAGACAATTCAAATTGAGAGCGCATTTGATCGATGAAGAAGAGCCGTTGAGGATCTTGGCTCGTGAAGTGGAAAGAATTGGCGGAACAAGAAGATTCCGCTAGTCAAGGTGCTGTGCGGAGAAACCATAAGATCGAAGAGGCGCCTGGGAAAGCGAGAACCAGATGCGCAAAGAAGATCCGCAATCGTTGGTCAAGGTAATTTCGAGGACGAAATTTTATTAAGTGGGGGAGAGTTGTAACACCCTAAAAATACCCTAGAATTTTTAAAATAAAATTTTTATGTATTCCGGGTATAATTGGGCCAACTTGGGTATTTTTCTGGAAATTGTAAAATGGGACCTAAGGGTTATTTGCAAATTAGTTTAGATGTCTAAGTGAATTTGGAGAAATAAATAAGTAAGGGAAAATAATAGGAGACTTAAATGAAGAATAATAGAGAAATAGAGGGACCTAAATACAAAAAGAAAAAAAAAATGATGAAGGAAAGGACATGTGGTATGTAGGAAAGAAGGAGGAAGCTTCCTCCTTTTTTTAAAATACGATTAAGTGTGAACCATAAGAAAAGGAGAACAGAGAAAAGGGAGAGTTAGAGAGAGAGGCTCCATCTTCTCTCTAGATTTTCCGACAATTAGACCATAGTCTCCCAGCGAGGTTAGTTATAAAGTCCTTCCACGTGACAATAGCTGCAAGTAGAGACCGGAATAGGGGAGTTTCAACAAACTCACGGCGTAGTCTTCCTACTGGGTCGCCTTCTACCCTAAGGATTGTGGGTGGTTATCTGGCCTAGGGGAAATGTATGGTTGCATTTTAAACCATGGGAAGTCACATTGTGTAGCGCCGCAGCCAAATTCGAACCCTTAGAGCCGATTTTGGGTACGGCGAAGGGAATTTGGTAGCGTCCTTCTTGTAAATTGTAGCCACATCAATTAACTTGATGTTAGGATTTAATTTCGACGGGGACTCCTCCTCAGAGAGCTTGCTATAGTCCTTTTATCGAGGTCAGCCTACCAAACTGGTCGGGTCACCGCCACCTCGGCCAATTCACTGACATTAGAATGGGTTTTTGCAGGAAATAAAGAGAATTTGAAAGCAAGTCCTTCGCGGGAAATTGTAGCCACATCAATGAACTTGATGTTAGCTTTGAATTTCTATTCGAATTCTGTAGACCAAGTTATGGCCTTTTACTCCGAATACCAAATGGTCAGAGTGGTCGCCAAACAAAGGGTCGTCAAACCGAGGTTGTCAAACAAAGGGTCGCCAAACGTGCCGCCGCTGCTGACTACGCATTTAACACTTCAACTTCGGAAGGTCATATCTCCTTCGCTTGAACTCCGACGGTGTTCTCGACTCTATAAAGCCCACAGTCAAGAATACATTGATATGTCCGGTAGGATGTTAGATGTCGAACACTGAGTGTTTGAATGAGCTCACACTTCCAAGCAAGTACCATCGCCCAGTCGCCCGTCAGTTCACTACGCATGACCTCCAACTTCGGAAGGTCATATCTCCTTCGTTTGAACTCCGATTTAGGTGTTCTTGGACTTTATGGAAATCCCATTGAGTCAAGAATACATTAATATGACTGAGGAGGATAGAAGACGTTTAACCAAGGTGATAGATCGAACTAGTCCAGGTCAGCCAGCCTGTTAGTTCAGATTTGGATCGTGTATGACCTCCAACTCTCGGCTGTCATATAACCTTCGTCCGAATCCCGATTCGTGGGTGATTTTGACTCTATGGAAAGCCCATTGAGTTAAGAATCCATCTATATATAGCTTCTTGTTTAAATTGGAACTCATACTAAACTCTCCCAAAATCAATCCTAACCAAAACTACTAGTACGCATGAATAATATTATTTCAATGGTTTTGGAATAGGACTAATGAGGAGGAAAGCCAAACTTGATCGAGATTCCATGATCGAACTCAAAGTGCAAAGATTTTTGGTTTGTTCTTCTAACTTATTTCATTTCAAGTTTGAAATGTTTGTTCACTCGACTTATTCCTCATTTCAAGTTTTTGCATGTTTGTTCTAAAAGCATGTTGAATTGATTTAATTGATTTGAGAAAAGTGGATTGTGAAATGCTTCAGATATAAAATTGTGGCTAGATTATTGAAAATAAATCGTTTATACAAGCCGCACGATTGTACTATATTTCGCTATAAAGGATTTGAACGCCCTTAATAGAATGTTAACTGCTTATTTCGTGATTAAGGATATATTGGTATACCAATATGGTCAAATAGCAAGATCGCGAACTATTGACGCGGTCATCCGATCGCTGAAACGCCAAATGGACCGTATTTCCAAGAAGTGTTCACTATTTGATTGTTTATAACTAAATACTCCCACGGACCGCATCAGGTTATAAAACCATGTGATATCGGCCTCGCAAACAATGTGACCGCGCTTGACTCGATATCCGTATATCGAAGACATGTTAAATTCAAGTATGCATAACCGAATCTGATCGCGATAACCGAATTGATTTTGCACAACTGAATTGATTCGCATAACCGAATTGGATCCGGCATTAAATCGACCGAATCGTTAACCGAATCGAATTTATGAGCATAATTGAATTGATTTGAGATTAAGTAAATATCGATTATGAAAATGTATTTATGGGATGATCAATGTCCATAATTTATTGTATATATATAACAAAAAATATATGTATTGGGGCTTATATTGATCATCCAAAAGATTGAAAGTTCTCAATTATTAAATTGCATGAATTAATTTAAGCCGAACTGGTGAATGGATTTAGGGGAGAACCACTAAGCATGAAAATGCTAGCGATTGTTTTACCAATGTGCGTACCGAGTGATAGATAGTGATCGAAAACGGACCCAAGATCGACGAGCATCGAGTCATAAAGAAGAAAATTTCGGAGTATGCTCCGACATGTGCATGCATTTCATGTTTTCTTTTGGATATTAATATTATGTAAAAACAATTTGAACTCTGAACATCTATTTTTGTAAATCATTTTGAAAAGGTTTGAATGCCTTCATTGTAAATGCATTTTTTAAATATAAATGCTTGCGGCTTGCCCAAATTTTGAAATCGCTCCGCAAAGATATGATTTTGAGTGATCGAAAGTGATTTTAGCGGGCATCCTGACTCTACCGAATCCTGCCGGCTCGTCGGGTAAGGGACGCCACAAGGGATACATGTCTTGGGTTTTTGGAAACTCCCATCTCATTTAACTATTAGGATTAGGTTGAGAAGATATAAGGATCTTAGATATGTGTTTTAGGAAGAAGGAGGTCCCAGTTGTAGGTTGAACGAAAATTCCTATTTTTGATCATATACGTGGACCTTAGAGAGCAGTTTTTGGGTCAGAAGTAAAGGGAATATGGAAGTAAGTCCTTCTGATAAATTGTAGCCATATCAATGAGCTTGATGTTTGGCTTTTGAATCTCTCAATTTGGACCTCTGTAGACTAAGTTATAGTCCTTTTTTCTGAGTCGGCCAGTTAAAATCTAATTCGGTCGAGTTCTGTCAATTTAAGGTCCAACTAGCTGTACCTTAGAACGGGTTTTGGGTCAAATAAAGAGAATTTGGCAGTAAGTCCTTCACAGGAAATTGTAGCCACATCAGTAAGTGATGTTAGGCTTTTGAATTTCTTAGTCGAACCCACGTAGACAGTTATGAATCTTTTACTGCGAGCAGTCAAATGGGTGAAGAGAATTCGGCCACTTAGGAGTCGTCAAATAGAGTCGGCTGAGACCTCGTCTGAAAAGCTCAACTCGTCATGCGAGGCTCGGCTAATCAAGCGAGCTCAACTCGTCATCGCGAGCTCAACTCGTCATGTAGAGCTTAGCTCGTCTGAAGAGCTCGGCTCGCCTGTAGAGGCGAGCTCGTCATAGTCTCGACTTGTCGATCCGGTCATTTCGTCGGAAGCCCATTTGCTCATGACCTCCGACTAAAAGGTCATATCTCAGCCGTTTGAACTCAGGTTGGGTGTTCTTGGACTCTATCGGCCCATTGAGTCAAGAATCCATCCATATGCCTGAGGAAGATATTAGATTTCAGGCAAGGTGTTAGATTGAGCTCGTCACTTGGTCGCGGCTCGTCAGTCCGATATTTCGTCGGGCGGCTGCGCATGACCTCGACCCGGAAGGTCATACTCCTTCGTTTTGAACTTCAGATTTGGGTGTTCTTGGACTCTATGGAAAGCCCATTGAGTCAAGAATCCATCCATATGCCTGAGAAAGATATTAGATGTTTAGTAGAGGTGTTAGTAGGCTCGTCACTTAGAGTGCGGCTAAATGATCAGAGTCGGTGGTCAAGGCGGCTGCGCATGACCTCGACTTCGGAAGGTCATATCTTTTTACGTTTGAACTCGGAGTTCAGTGTTCTTGGACTCATGGAAGCCCGTTGAGTCGAGAATCCATCCATATGCCTGTGGAAGATATTAGATGTCAGATCGAGGTGTTAGACTGAGCTCGTCGCGGTGCGACTCGTCGATCCGAGGCTTTGACTCATCCGAGGCTGACTACGCATGACCTCGACTTAGAAGGTCATATCTCCTTAGTTGAACTCCGATTTGGGTGTTCTTGGACTCTATAAATCCCATTGAGTCGAGAATACGTGTATGCCTGAGGTGGCTGAGTAGATGTCAGGCTAGGGTGATAGACCAGGATTCTGAGGTCATCGACTCGTCGATTCGATCGACTCGTCGAGGTTGACTCGCATGACCTCAAACTTAGGGAAGGTCATATCTCCCTTGTTTAAACTTCGATTCGAGTGTTCTTGGACTCTATGGAAGAAGCCCGTTGGTCAGAATCCATTCATATGCCTGAGGAGGCTAGTAGAGTCAGACCGAGGTGGTGACCCTAGTTCATGAAATTTTAATTGTTTTGCGAGTGTCTTGTCGGCGGTTGAAGAATGAGTAAGGATACATGGTTAAAAGAGATAGTTATGAATAAGAAATAACAACATAATATGTAAAAGGGAATATATAGAAGAAAGAATAAAATGATAAGTCGGAGAACATGTATAATTGTATGATGCTTGCAAGGCAGGATATTGAATAATAGGGGCATATACATGATCGGTGTACGCACTCCTGCTAGTGTTTTACATACATTACGATGGGCGAGACACGTCTAATTACATCTGAAATGCTGGCCTGTAGGGTGTATATGTTAATAGAGTCTCATTCATTCTTTATCTGGAATTACAGAAATGGCGAATGTTTATACGTGTGTATGAATAAGAAAAGATAAAAGGTAAATAGTTTGGACATGAAGTGTGCTTAAGGGTGATGAGAAGAAGTCTATGTATTACTGCACTCTATGGGAGATGAAACGATCGATAAGCATAAGTAAAACATACAAGTATAGAAATGTATAGGTATATGTCATAAGATATGATAGTATAATAAAGTACATGAAGATATAAGTTAATAAGATATAAGATGTTAACAGGAATGGGCACCGGTACACGAATGATAAGCATATAAGAATATAAGAATGGTAAGCATGCATGATAAAACTATAGGAATATATGTATTCTGAGAGAAATATGTTGTAGCCCATAATGTAAAAACTCTGGGATATGACGACGAATATAGATTTAGAAATGATGGTATAAATTTGCATAATGTGATTTAAGCGAGAAACTAGGAATGGGTTTGTTCTACTTACTCCACGCTATTCCTCGTTTCAAGGATTTTTGCATAATGATTGTTCTAAAAGCATATTGAATTGATTTAATTGATTTGAGAAAAGTGATTGTGAAATGTTTCTGAATAAAGTGCGTGATTATTGAAAATAAGCTTATTTATACAAGCGTACATATTGTACAATATTTTGCTATAAAGGATTTGAACGCCCTTAATAGAATGTGCTTAGTTTATTTCGCATTAGGATAGATTGGTATGCGATATGGTCAAATAGCGATGCTGAACTATTGTATTGATGTGTCACTGTCCCGACCGCGGGTTAGGTATCGGTAGTGTTCACTATTTGATTGTTTATAACCGGTCAATGACCAATGAGGCCGTCTTGTGTTATAAAACCATTTAATCTGGCGCCTGCAGTACGACGGGGCCGTCTTAGATGGCTACGTATCTATTATATCGAACATATATACCTAACAGTTTTATAACATGTTTTGGGTATAATAAACGTAAAGTATATTTTTTAGAATAAAATAAAGTTAAAAACAAAAGTAGGAATATGCATAGAATTTAAATTACAAATAATAAAAGAAGATTTGAGGCTATTGTAAAAATATTATAAATTGATTTGCAAATATTATAAAGTTGGAGGATTGAGAGTAAAATAAAAAGGGGATATAAGATCGAATAAGGATAAGGCCAGAGAAATATGTATATTTTGGTCTTGGAGAAGAAAGAAGGAGGAGAACAAATACGGACAAGAGAGAAGAGAGAGAAGAAGGAAGAAGAAGAAGAAGAGATTCTGAGTGTATGGAATTCTTCTAGAATTTGAGTATTGGTATGGAATTTGAGTATGGGTATACGGATACGTTTTGGGTTGTATGGAAATTATGGGAGTATGGAGTCTGGTTTTGTTTATAAAGTTTAGATACATGGTTAGAACCTCTATATTGTGTATGGTTTGGGTTTGGGAACTCCTAAACTCATTTCGTGTAGGGTTGAGTTGAGGGAGAGCTCCTGAGCTCCTAGATATGTGTTACGAAAGTCACAGTTTGAAGTTGAAACCGAGAAAATTCCTTATTTTACGATCGTATGCGATTAGGCGGACCTTAGCACGGGTTTGGGTCAGGAAATACAGGAAATTTCAGAAGTGAGTCCTTCCGAGTAAATTGTAGCCACATCGATGAACTTGATGTTAGGCTTTAGAATTTCGATTTGGACCTCTGTAGACCAAGTTATGGTCCTTTTAGAGATCGATCCATTTTAAATCTGGTAAGTGGGTTACGCAATTTGGGTCAATAGCCGAACCTTAGAACGGGTTTTGGGTCATAAATAAAGAGAATTTGGCAGTAAGTTCTTCTTTGTGAAGAGTGTATCCACATAATAGACGATGTTAGGCTTTTGAATTTCTAGAATTCGGACTCTTATAGACGAGAGATATGAATGCTTTTTACTCACGAGAGCAGTCAAAGGGGGTGAGTGATCGTCAAGCCGGTGGTCATCAGAGTGAGGTGGGTCGACTAACAGTGCGTCCAACGGTGGTCGTCAGGTGGTAGATCCGGAACGGTGGTGGGTCAACGGTGGTTAAATCGCGTCAATTAAATCGGCTTGATGGTCGTCAGCGGTGGTAAGCAACGGTAAAATCCCGTCGAAGCGGTGGTACGTCAGCGGTGGTGTTGCGCGTCAGCCGGTGGTGTTAGATCGGCGATGGTCGTCAAGCGTTGGTCGTCGGCGGTGGTAAGCGGCGGTGGTCGATCCAGCGTGGTGCGTCAAGCGATGATCGTCAAAGCGGTGGTCGTCAACGGTGGTCGTCGGCCCGGTGGTCGTCAACCGGTCTTTCGTCCCGGCGGTCTGTTTCGTGATTCGGGGTGGCTCGTGGTATTGCGCGCGACCTCCAACGGAAGGTCATAACTTCTTAGATTTGAATTAGATTTGGGTGTTCTTGGACTCTATGGAAAGCCCATTGAGTCAAGAATCCATCCATATGCCTTAGGAATATATTAGATGTCAGGACGAGGTGTTAGATTGAGCTCGTCGCCCGATTGCAACTCGTCGGTTCAGGTCAGCTCATCGAGGTATTTGCGCCTTGACCTCGACGGAAGGTCCTGCTTCTTTGTTTGAACTCCAATTTGGGTGTTCTTGGACTCTATGGAAAGCCCATTGAGTCAAGAATCCATCCATATGCCTGAGGAATATATTAGATGTCAGACCAAGGTGTTAGACTGAGCTTGTCACTTCAGTGCAGCTCGTCAGTTCAGGTCAGCTCGTCAAGACTGACTGCGCATGACCTCAAACTTCGGAAGGTCATAACTTCTTCGTTTGAACTCCGATTTGGGTGTTCTTGGACTCTATGGAAAGCCCATTGAGTCAAGAATCCATCCATATGCCTTAGGAATATATTAGATGTCAGACTGAGGTGTTGGAGCAAGGCTGTCGATTCGAGTCAGCTCGTCGAGCGGCGCTTGGCGTGACACCCGAACCGGAAGGTCGCTAAGCCTTCATACGGGAACTCGATTCGAGTGTTCTTGGACTCTATGGAAAGCCCATTGAGTCAAGAATTCATCAATAGATATCTTGATAAGATTGGAACTCATATTAGTCCAGGAAAACATGAAAACAGTAGGCTCTGTAGGTAACTATAGTTATTCATATTATGAATTCATAAATTACTCATAAACATACAGGGTAAGCATAGTTATTTATGCATACAATGAGACATGAAAAATGCAAAGTTATGAATAAATGATTGTATATATATATATATATATCATATATGATTCTTAGAGATAATGATAATTATTCGGGAATATGAAGTATATCTTGAGCGTAAAATGCAGCGTTGATTGTCTGGCTTGGGAGCACGGTAGAGGGGATAGTGGGCATGCACATTAGGGAAAAATAAGTCTGCGACATACAAGTTCTGATATCGAGGCCCTAGTTTGAATTAGATTACATAGATCCGTTTGGATCACGGTAGCCGAGAAGGAATTCGCCGCGCCTCAGGACCCTCGTGGAATGAGTCCTTTGTCTCGATACGGTGATGATACCTTCAGTGCTCAAATATATTCTGGCGTATCGGGCCCTCATGGACCAACTTGTTTTATACATTGAATATGGCGCCTCGGGCTCTCATGGACCCGGCTGTTTCATACGGTGAATATAGCGCGCCGGACCTCATGGATTATAGTATTCACTTGTATCCACTTAAGGTTTATGCGAGACCTTAAACGTAAAGAAATGTCGGGTATATGCGAAGGAAGTGTAGAATACACGACATGATATGAAAACAACCTTTGCTATCACGATGATAATATCTGATTACAAACAAGTAAAGAAATAAGGAATACATGAAAAGTATATGGAAGATGATAAGAAATGGGCGGTTATGAAAAGTATATATATATATGAGAAATGATAAGAGTACGTAAATGTTATATGTGTTATATGCATTTGTATAAAGTGTGGTGACTGCAATAGAAGTCATATTGCGGCGTAAAGCAGCGCGGGTGTTCAACCGGAGTGTAGGTACGAAGAGGAAATCGGAGGCAGGTGATCCACATCGTGATCAGGCCACCTTGATAGGTGCCCATTTGGAAGACCTTTAGATTACATTTTTGTATATGAAATTTTGTAAAGCCAATGTAAAAATGTGTAAATGTTGAACATTTCCATATTTGGAGCTTGTATATATGTTTTGTAATCGTGCTACGAGGAATGTAATACAAGTTAATTGTTTAACTTTTTATTATGAATATGTAAGTGTAAAGGTTATAAGTTTAAAAAAAAATGGCCCTCGCTTGACACCTGTCTTAGAGTTAGAGGGCGTCCACGGTTTAGTGGTATCGAGAGCCACAGAGTTTTAAGAGTGGCTGGAATAGAAGTATATAAGATAGAACTGTGTTTATCAATGTGTTGGCTGATGTGGATGTCCTTGTGTTTTGTATAGATGGATCGTCAGAAGGCTGGCGAAGTGTTAGCAGAAACGAGGGTTATCGGCTTCGAACCTTCGAGTAATGTACTGTGAGCCCGGAGTAATGGCGAGAATATCATGTGAAGACATGGCTCGGGTTTGGATGAATTGACCTCTTCTGGCTCCGATAGACACGAGTGAGAGACATGGAGCGGAGGAATTCCGTAGATTCGAGGCATGGAAGGAATTAGGAAGAAAATAGAGATTACGGTTAAGAAAGTTAGAAGGGTATTAGAAGGAGTTAGATGCCCTCCGTCGAGGAGAGCATCATGTGCGATCGCTGTGCGAGGGTGAGGCATACGTAGTGAAACAGGTGCTTTCAAAAAGTCGAGATTCCCAAATCCATGACTTGGGAGTTCTTTGTCAAGTTGGAATGAGAGTATGTTGCGAGATGTATAGGGATTCAGTGGAAACGGTTCTAAATTTGAAGCAAAGGGAGCTTATCGATTGGTGAATATGAAAAGAATTTAGCCATCTTAGTAAATATGCCGAATTGGTCCTCCGCAGAAGTTTCGGTGTAGGCAATTTGAGATGGGCTGCATGATTCCATCAGAGGTGTGCTTTTGCACGAGCTTCTTTCAAACGTAGATTTCTATCGGTTGGTCAGTATGATGAAAGTAGAGGCCCAGAGCGGCAGCGAAAGATTTCAAAGAAGAAGTTTTCTAGAGGGGCCGTCCTCCTCGGAAAAGAATTTGAGAATCTCATTTGATCGGAATATAGTTAAACCGGGTAGAGGCAAAGGTCCCGATGTAACCGCAGTGCGGGTAGAGGTGCTTCAGTTGGACAGGGAGAAATTCCCGAATGCCCTCATTGCCATAAAAAGGCATTTGGGAGTTTGCAGGATATTGACAGGAGGGTGTTTTCGGTGTGGAAGCCTTGAGCATTTGAAAGCACAGTGTCCCCGAGAGTTAGGGGATAATGAAGCGGCGAGGAAGTGACGGAGGAAGATCTGCTGACACCACTTGGGCTCGTGATCGAGGTAGGGGTCTTAGTGGCCCATCTCGGCACCAGAGAGGACGAGGAGGCGCAGTGTCGGGAAAGCAGTGGGTCGTCCCATGCCTCGGCAGGCGTACGAGCATATGCTATGAAGGCTCGTGAGGATCGAATAACTCCCCGAAGTTATAAGCGGGTATATTTCCTTTTTATATGATATAGAGATGCATCGTTGAGTTGATCCTGGATACACTCATTCCTTATGTGTGCATGGAGCATGTTATTGAAAGTACGGCATTGGAGAATTAGCATATGACATGCATGTAACTGGTCAGTTGGGGCCTGGCGTTGTGAATAACATATATAGAAATTGTCCCATTGTTATACGAAACCAGGAATTTCTCGGTTGTGAAGCACTTGCAGCATTAGAGTTTGACTTGATCCTAGGGGTGGATTGGTTGTCCCAAGCAGAAGTATCGGTTGTGGACAAGACGGTAGTGTTGAGATGCTCACGACCCGGGCGAGGTAATAGTCTGAGGCATTGGATCGAGTGTAATGCCTGTCATCTCCTTTATCTGTAGGAGAATTATGAGGAAAGGATGTGAGACGTGCTTGGCTTTGATCTTGGCTGAGAAGTCAGTTGATGTCGAAAGATCAGTAGTAGGGAATTTCGGATGTATTCCTTAAGAGTTACCAGGTATTCCACATGAGAGAGAGGTGGACTTAGCCATAGGGGTGTACGGCTTGATCCGCATGTCCAAAGGGCAAGTGCGAGGATGGCTCACAGCGGGCCCGAAAGAGTAAAGAAATTAAATTACGCGAGAACTTTTAGATAAAGTTTATCGGAGCCCGGTGTCCTTGGGAATTTTGTTTTAGTTGTGAAAGATGGCACTCACGGATGTGCATCGATTATCGCGAATCAATAAGGTGGCAGTGAAAAACAAGTACCCATTCTTGAGAATTGAAGATCTGAAAGGAAGCGGGTGTCTTTTGAAGATAGACTGCGATCGGGAGTAGTAAGTTGAGGGTAAGGAAGAGTGTGAGAAGGCTGCATTTAGACAGAATATGATTATTATGAGTTTTGAGTGTACATTGGGTTGACTAATGCAGCAAACATTCATGGATTTGATGATAAGTTTCATTTGTAGTGGATCAATTGTTGTGGTTTTTTATTGACATCTGGTGTATTCTAAGGATGCATAAGACATGAACAACACCTGAGAATAAGTCTTGAAGTGACTAGAGAAAGGGGTATATCTTAAGCTAAGCCAGTGTGGTTTTTTTTGGCTAAAGGTTTCATTCCTAGGCCGTATTGTGTCTAGAGGGTATAGAGTTGATCATAACCCCAGATTGAGCGGTTGAATTGGAAATCACCTCAAAATGTAGCAGGGTGTGAAGTTTCTGGGTTTCTGGGGTTATTATAGAAGATTTGTAGAAACTTTTGGTCATATGCTTCTAAACTCGCAGTTACTCGGAAAGGAATAAAGTTTAGGTGGAATGAATAGATATATAATAGTTTTGAGCAGTTGAAGGATCTTTTGGTTTTGAAGCACCGATGACTGACCTACTCTAGGAAAAAGAGTATACACTTGTGAGTGTCTTCCCATGCATTGGTTTAGAATGCGTGTTAATGCAAGATGGGAAAGTAATTAACCTCGTCCAGACAGTTGACCACATGAACAAAATATCCACTCATGACTAGAGTTAGGCTGCGGTAGTGTTTGAACAAAATATAGCGACACTGCCTGGGGAAAATTGTAAAGAATTTGCAGATCATCAAAGTCTAAGTACTTGCTGAAGAGAGTTAAATTTAAGGCGACGGAGGTGGTTAAGGGTGTAAGGATTATGGCGTATGGGTACATCAGGAAGAACAATATGTGTGAGTGCTTTGGCGAAGGCAGGTGGTAGCAATGTCACTACAGAACAGTGATTGGAGACTAGGAGATGATGGAGCTATGTTAACAAGTTCAAACATAAACTTGGTTTTAAAGCAAATGATTATAGATCTGTGAGAAAAATGATGAAGAGTTCTGAGAAAAATTTACGATTGGTTAGAGATGGTGACAATTGAGGTTTTTAGAGAAAATTTTGGAAATTTTATTAGTGTTTTTCAAAATAGATATGTGTGCGGATGATAAGAGCTAAAGAAAAGTTGCTGCTGATATCATCGATCATTTCACTGTATCTAAGGGGTAGATGTGGAGGTTTAGAAACAGGTTTTATTAATGGAAGGAATGAAAGGAGATGTGTTGAATATGTGTCTAAGTGTTTGACGTGTCGACCAAATTCAAAAGTGAACACAGTACCAACAGGTTTGTTGATCTTTTAATTCTCCAGTGGGTGGATAACATCCTATGGATTTTCAATAGCGGGGTTTCCCCTCACCACAATGAAAACATATTTCTGTCTGGTGATTGTGAGTGATACAAGTGGCCAATTTATACCCGGTCAGGATTGACTATTCCACATGATTAGACTATGGTTGAAGTTATATGTGGATGAAATTGTGATTTTTATGAATTATTAATAGATTGTCTATTGTGTCGGGATGAGTCGCAGGTTTACATGTGAGTTAGGAGAATTGAGTCAGCTTTAGGCACTAAGCTGAATTTTCCCAATCTGACATTTATCATGGCGGATGAATGATCGGAGAGATTGGATTAGTACCAGGAATATGCTTGAGTTGTGTCATCAAATTTAGGAAGATGGATGGTATATTCCATTGTTGATTTGCTATAACAATATAGTTGATCAAGAAGCATTAGTATAGCACCATATGAAGCTTTGTGTAGAATGTAGAACTCTGTAGTGTTTTGTGAAATTGAATGAAGCGAAGTAAAGTAGGTCAGACATAAAGTAAAGATCTGAGAAGAGAAAGTATAGTTATTGACAAAGGTTAAAGGCGGCTAGTGATGACAAAGTGGCGTATTTACTTTAAAAGAGGAAGAATATTGAATACCAAGTGGGAGACAAGGTCTTCTTAAAATTACCATGGAGGGAAAGATTCTGATTTGATGAAGGCAGTTCAGTCAGTTCTATGAGGCCATATAGATTTTTGGGCGTGGCCTGTCATTATCGTTGGCACTCTCGGGGTTGGCTGAACTACGATGTTTGTGTGTGATGCGCTTGGGAGATGCAGCTCGATGAGTGCTGTCTACAGGTGAAATACAAGTGCAGAGATTGTCATGAGTGAGGAGCGAGGGCCGTTACGGCTCGAGGAGATTGGCTGATTCAGACAATAGTGCATTAAGTAGGGTTCTGTGGCTGGTGAAGAAGCCCTTGGGAGCCGGAAGCAGCTATGAGGCCTTGATATCACTTTCCGAATCAGAGTGCCAGATTTAGTGAATGAAATTCTTTTTAGGGAGAGTTGTAACACCAATTACCACTATAGTTTTATAACATATTTTGGAGTGTAATAAGCATAAGTATATTTTAAGGAATAAAATAAAGTAAAAAACTAAAAGTAAAGGAATATATAGTTAAACCACAAATAATAAAAGAAGTTTATTAATAAAAATATTATAAAGTGATTTTTAAATATTATAAGTTCAGGACCAAATGCAAATAAGGGGATAAAGTCAAATAGGTAAGACTAAGAAATATCTTATTTTGGTCTTGGAAGGAGAAAGGGAGAGCAAATACAGAACCAGAGAGAAGAGAGAAGAAAGGAAGAGAGAAGATTTGAGTATGGAATTACTAAATTTGAGTATTGATATGGAATTTGAGTATGGGTATGGATATCGGTTTTGGGTTGTATAATTATGGAGTATGGAAGTCAGTTTGGATTCTCTAAAGTTTAGACATAGTTAAGAGCCTCTCTTACATTATATGGTTTGGGTTTGGGAACTCCTAAACTCATTTACAGTGTAAGAAGGTTGGGTGAGGAGGAGCTCTAAAACTCCTAGATATGTGTTCTAAGAAGGGTCTAGTTGTAAGGACAGAAACGAAGAATTCTATTTGATCGTATGTGGCGGACGCAGCACGGGTTTTTGGGTCAAATCGGGAAATTCAAGTGAGTCCTTCTAGTAAAATTAGCCCATCTTGAGCTTGATGTTAGGCTTTAATTTCTCGATTGGACATCTGTAGACCTTGAGATTTTCGGTCCTTTACCGAGATCAGTCCATTTAATCCCAGTGGGTGATTCTATAATTTGATTAACAACCGAACCTTAGAGCGGTTTTGGGTGCCAAGTAATTTGTGATAGAATCCTTACGCAGCGAAATTGTAGCCACATCAATGAACTTAGTGTTGGGCTTTGAATTTCTCATTCGGACTCCTATAGACGAAATGGTCTTTACTCCACGACAGTCAAAGGGTGATGATATTCCAGCGGTGATGTGGCGGTGGTGATCGCGGTGGTCGTCCCAACGTTGTCGATCAACGGTGGTCGTCAAGCGGTGGTGGTGGCAGTGGTAGATCAGCGATGGTCACCCAGCGGTGGTAGATCAAACGATGTGCGTCCAGCGAGGTCGTCGAAGCAGTGGTCATTCGGCGCTGATGGTGCGTGGCGGAGGTGATGCCGTCCATGATGTTATTCAAGTTATTGATGTTCGTCACTTGATCTGGCTAAACAGATTCAGTGTATAATCAGGCCCATTGCGCGACCTCCAACCGGAAGGTCTTAACTATTGATTTGAATTCGATTTGGGTGTTTGTGGACTCTATGGAAAGCCCGTTGGTCAAGAATCCATCCATATTCTGAGGAATATATTAGATGTCAGGCAGAAGAGTGTGGCCAGGCTCGTCATGATGCGGTTTCGTCGATTCGGAGTCAATTTCGTAAAGGCCCAGTGCGCATGACCTCTTCCGGAAGGTCCATAACTTCTTCGTTTGAACTCCGATTTGGGTGTTCTTGGAAACCTATGGAAAGCCCATTGGAGTCAGAATCCATGCATATGCCTAGGAATATATTAGATGTCAGACCGAGGTGTTAGGGCCAAACCGTCACTTTAGTGCAACAATGAGAGTTCTGATCTTTCTTATTGGTGACTAAGCATGACCTCAAACTTAGGAAGGTCATAACTGTAGTTGAACTCCGATTTGGGTGTTCTTGGACTCTATGGCCCATTGAGTCAGAGATAAATCCATATGCCCTTAAGATATATTTAGATGTCAGACTAGATTGTTTAGACTGAGCTCGTCAGCCGGTGCGGTACAAGTGATTCCAGAGTCAGGCTCATTGAGGCCCGGCTGCGCATGACACAAAGCCGGAAGGTCATAACTGGCCGTGCGAACTCGATTCAGTGTTCTTTGGACTCTATGGAAAGCCAGTGAATTAGAGTATCCAATGATAGCATGATAGATTGAATCATATTAGTCGAAAACATGAAAACATTGAAACTACGCCAGGTAACTAAGGGTGTTTATTTATATTATAGATTTATAAATAACTCCACTTGCACTCTGAGGTGCTTATAGTTATTATACACTGTGGGCTAAAATACAAAAGTTATGAATAAATGATTGTATATATATATCACATGAGTACCGTTAATAGCTAATTATTAGGAGATATAGAGATATATCTTGAGCATAAACCACATTGATTGTCACCTTAGAACTTTGGTAGAGAGGATAGATGGGCATTGCCTCTCAGGAAAGAAACCGTCTATGACAGCCTGGATTACATTAGAGGCCCCGTTTGAGTCAATGAAATGATCCGTTGGATCTGGGTGGCTTACAGAAAAGAGTCACCTGACGCCTCAGGGCCCTCATGGAATAGGTCATACAAATCTGGTGATGACCACCTTAGATATATTATATCTGGCATGTGGGCACAAGTGGACATGGCTTGTCAGGTGAATATAGCGCCTTCGGGCCCTCATGGACCCTTTGTTTCATACGAATATAGCGCCCGGGCCTAGTGGATTATAGTATTCACATATCCCACTTGGGGTTATCCAGGCAGCTAGCTTGTAAAGAAAATGACAGTGTATGCAAGAGTACAAGAGAATGCAAACATGATAAGCCTGCCTTTGCTTATGCGATGATGAAATATCTGATTACGAGAACAAGTAAAGGCTACAGTTATGAAAGTATATGGAAGATGATAAGAAATGGCGGATTTATGAAAAGTATATATATGAGAAATGATAAGAGTCTGTAAATGTTATATATTGCTATATGTATTTAGTATAAAGTATTGGTGACTCTTAATAAAGTCATAGCTACATGGCGTAAAAACAGCACGGGTGTATTCAGGGTATGAATTGAAAGAGGAAATGAAGGCAGGAATGAGTCATGGCGTCAAGGCCACACATCAATGAGTGCCCAGCGGAAGACAACTGGAATTACATTTTGTATATAAAATTTTGTAGCCGATGTAAATGTTAGCCAAATGTTGAACATTTCCATTCAGGAGCTTATATCTTATATTTTATGTCCGTGCTTTCTGAGAATGTAATACAAGTTAATTGTTAACATTATATGAATATGTAAATGTAAGATTATAGGTTAAAAAAAAATGACCCCTCTTGACACCTGTCTTAGGAGTTGGGGGCGTCATGACATCTTGAATTGATTTGTCTTTGATTAGTGCCATTAGATTGAATTACGGAAGTAGGCGAATTTGTGGGCATAATTAGTTGATTTAGGGATCATGAAATATTAAAATTAGTATATTTTGGGATTGATCAATGAACCATGACTAATTGTATATAAAACTTGGCCTCTGTGTATTTATATTAATCATCCATGATGATTTTGAAGTTTGAATTATTCTGAAAAATTATAATGGGTCCACGATATATGAAAGCTTGATTGCATGAAAATAGAGCACAACAAATGGTATATAGTATATAACCATAAAAGAAATATATGTCTAAGAATATGACATGCACATAATAGGATATATTATGAAACTGTAAGATAGAAATGCATATGTCTTGCAAAAACTGATGAAGACCAAGTAAAGATGATGACAAAGCCCAGAATGTTAAGTATAGATGGGAAGTGTATGTAGAAATGAAACATGTGAAGCATGTGATAGTAATAAGATGATAAATAATCCTCAGGTTATATGCATGTATAAAAACAACAGTGCATCTTGTGGGTGGTTGTCAGTACTTGCTAATTTTGCATAGCATCAGGCCGCACGGATTGTTCGATAGGTGTGAGTGATGAAGACAGGACAGAGGACGGAGACATTAAAAAGTGGCGGAGACCGGACGGTTCGGAGATAGGTGCTCACGCCTTTGCTCATGAATCTGATGTTTTGTGAAAAAGAAAAAAATACTATGTGTAGTAAGTGGATTTCTCAAAGTATATGTATATAGATGTTGAGGACACCACTCGGTCATTAGTTCTTTTATATGGAAATGATTTTTGTTAAATTGTTGTATAACACAGTACAGAATTATTCGAGAAGAACATATAATGAGTCCCAACATTATAGTGTATCGCACCGGACTCGGTTCGGATCATGTCAGTTCGGATTAGGAAGGGAGTGGAGGCGAAATGATGGAATTGGTTCACGAGAAGGCAAACGTTTAGTGAGTGGGTTACTTACAGGGCGACCACTATTCTGTTTTGTTTGTTAAAAATAAGGTTGTATGATCAGATATATGAATATTGTGTGAATAATGACATGACCATTCACAATCTTTGTGAAAATGTATTTGATTGAGTAATTCTGAGTGAATTACTTGTGATTAGTCAGTAAATCGTGGAGCTATTTTTGTATAATGGATTGATTTGTGTGAAAATGAATAGGTTAATACATGATTCTAATGTGTTAACACAATGACATAATTATATAAAAAAATATATTATTATGTTTTGTAAAATATAATGAAGAATAAATACCTTAAATTGCTTTCAAGAGTGAGCTAATTTACAGGAGTGGTTGATTAAAAGAAATTAATAAGTTAATAGCGAGGTATTAACATGATGTCACAGGTATGAAATATAATTGTGTGTATGACTTCTTGTGGAAATGAGGTGCGTTTCTTAGTCATATTGAACCATTGTATTGTAACTCATTATGAGTTAGAATTTGAATTGCTCAAGTGGATAATTGGGTGATGTTTGATCAATATTGAATAGCTTCAGGTAGGCTAAGATTTAGGTGATGGTTGATCCATGTTAAATTACATGTGGTGTGAATGAATTTGTGATATATCCATATTCATTATATTGTATAAAAATGATTAAAATGACATGTCGTTTCATGCATTGGTAACTGAGAGATTTAGGTCATAAGTGCATGGCGTGATTTAAGCGAATATCAGTTATGAAGAATTTAGGATGATTTACCAGGATAATAAGGGTTGAGAGCGGTCAAACGGATGTTCGATGAAAGTATTATTATTTGGAAATTTAATACGTTCTAACTCAAGTGGAGTGAAGTCGTATTTCGCGAGTCAGGTGTTTATATTAAACAATAAATTTGTTTAAAATGATATTTTCTTATCGTGACGAAAGCGAAGTGTGAAAATTGAGTGAGGGTACATTGTTTCTTAAAACAGACGTGTAGTGATCAAGTGGATAATGTTCGCAGTGTGTTCACATATGATCATTGCATATGCACTTATGTCTACGCGAGTAACCCATTTGCGCCGATTCCATTATCGGAAGATACCACCCCGTCGGTAACATTTTTCGCGCACGTGAAATGGTACACCTACCATTTGCAGACCGATTTCAAGAAGTTCCTGTCATAAGCTTTGATGTTGGATAATAATGATTAATCAGATTTTAATACGATTGCGATACAGCACAAAATAACTTTTTGACTATCAAATATACGATACACGTCACGAAGATCAGTTATACTAAGCCACCATTTCTATTTATAGACGCTGCTCCCGCGATACGCAGACGATAGATTTTCCGCAGGTCGGAGCAGAATAACCCGGACACCCCGAAATATGCATCAAGGAAAGTGGGGCCCACATCGCCCATTTTTTAAACCCAATCACCACCTAACTTCTTTTTTTATTAAGCACAATTCGAAAGTCCAACTAAGAAGCTTCCATTCACTTTGTCAAGCTATCCAATTCGTCATCATAGACTCAAAGCTATCACCCTTGTCTATTTCTTGAAAAACTCTTTCTTCAATTTCTTAACGTCGTTTATTTTCCTAGAAACTTAATGTTAGGGTTTGAACTTAGTTCAAATTTTCAACAACTTCAATATTGTGATTTATTAATTTACGAACCCAATTTATACCAACGAATGATATTACTTATAATGAAACAAGAAAGTTTTATTTTCCTAAACAGTTCTTTATTCAAATTCCCCCTTAAATTACCCTAATAAATTTTGAAATTGTTAATATATAGCAGTGGTTTTTAATCATTTTGTTGATGTTACAAACTTTTAAAATTTTTATGAAACAATTAAAACGCTTTTGAGATATACTTTTGTTCAATAAACCAATCCACTAGTGTACATGAGAAGACGAGTTATGTTGATTAACAATGAAGATTAGAGTGACAATGAAATAAGTTGTCTTATTCATTTCTATCAAATAAGAGTACAATTTGATTTCTTGAATTACTGTAAAAGTAAATATAATTTATACATAAATAAATATTTAAAAATTAACTTAATAAGGGCATGCGATTGAATAGAATATATATAAACAAAGAAGAAAAATTCATAATCAGATACCATCCTTACCCTGAAATACACATCTCTTTTTACAGCTCACCTCTCTTATAGACAATGATTGGCATCATTATTTGGAAAAGAAAAAGGAAAAACAATAACCATGAAGACAAAACGTAATAAAAACATATGTTAAGAATCCAACCTGTAACCCACCAAAACATTGCCTGAGAAGGTGCAGGGGAAATGCTTCCATAGCTTTACAATTAATACTGGCAAAATTTTGGGCATACGGTTGATTGAGGGCTGCCATGAATGATAAAAACTTATTGTGCAAGCCAAAGTTCTAACTGCTAGGGGAATGAAGAGAAATAACCAAATCTTGAATATGGTGTAACTGAAAGATGAAAAATAATTGATTAATAAGGTTTGAAGAAATAAATCTATCATAATTCTACATCTGTAACATTACTTGGAAACTAAATATGAACCATGTTGTATCTTTTATTAACCTGCATTGCTCAAAGTATTGTCCCTTTTTTTTTCTTGATTTAGATTGTTCAGTTTTAAATCTTGAAACATATAGCCCTACATGTTAATCCAGCAAAATGGCTTGGTACTAGGAAAAGCAATTCGTGCCCAAAACATGGGAGTAACAAAAATGGGTGGTAGGCGTCATTTTCCTATACAATATTAGGGTATGACACTTTTTTCCTTCTTTATTAAAATGAAAGTCAAGCATAGAATAGACTTAGGGGTAGGGGCAGGCTGAACGTAATCACCCTCTATTGACTTCAGAGGAAGCGTCAGAAGTTGTAAATTTGGGTTTAAAAGATGGGGATGTTGAAAAAAATAGGGGGAAACGTGGTGAATGGGCAATAAAGAAAGTGAATAGTAGTAGTGGTAGCGGGGCTGTCATCCAGCTGGACTGTCAAATGCAAAACTGGGGATTCGTTTATAGTTTATGTTTATCCCAAGTCACGAGTAGTGTGTGGGATTGGCATTGGCAATGGCAGGTGATGACTCGTCAGCTCGCTGCCTCGGATGCTTACTGTCAGTCTGTCACACAGACACATACAATTTTTATCAACCTCGATGTCCCCTTCCTCACTGCCAGTTGGATAGTCCACGCTTCCCGATACTATTTCAATATTATTATTCATCCCCCTTCCAGCCTGTCACCTTCCAACGTCTCGCTGCCCCCTTTTTTGCTCTTTCCCATTCAATGCCCTTTACTCCTTGGCTCTACGGCACTCACTCGCAGGCCTAGTTTGGTAAAATCAAAAGTGATTTCAATCTGTATCCAAGCTGGATTAGGTTTTGTCCTGTAGCTCTAAAAATTGGAAAAGGAAAAGGAGAAACTGACTTTAACAAGGGCACTCCTCTGCTAGCTTTAAAAAATTGCCGGCTGGCATTGGCCCTTTTCTGGTCTTAACGCTTACAAAAGTGCAAATGGGAGTGTTTTGGGATTGGGATTTTTCTGATTGGAGGCTCTGGAGCGTGTAATTTGGGGCCTCTCGTTTTTAATAGAAACGCGTTGGAGAAATGGAGAGTACCGTTGCCCCACTACTTGCCTCTCTGAGTCTCTCAAACTTCAACTGCCTCTCGCATCTTTATCTTTCTGCGCAGGTTCGATCCCAGGCCCCACCCCCCACTCTCCCACTTCTTCTATTTAAAAATTGTAACCCGGACCGCCTATATATAAAGGACTCACCCCTCTCTTCTACCACATCAGCATCCTTTTCTCCAGCTTCTGTTTCCTCCTCTCCCAGACTCTTCCAGAACATTTCTCTATTCTATCGGCCCTCTTAATATGGCTTCTTTTTTATGTTCTCGCAATTTTCTGTCATTTCTCTTCGTGATCTCTCTGTTCCATGTGGGCTATGCTGCGAGAAAGCTCAATGAGCTGGTTCAGCAGCAGCCTCTGCTCTTGGAATACCACAACGGCCCTCTCCTCTCTGGAAAGATCTCCGTAAACCTCATCTGGTACGGCAAATTCAAGCCTTCCCAGCGTGCTATCGTTTCGGATTTCATTTCTTCCCTTTCTTCTTCTTCTTCTTCCTTCCCGTCTCAGGACCAGCCCTCTGTTTCCACCTGGTGGAAAACCACAGAGAAATACTATCACCTCACCTCCAAGAACCCATCTTCACTAGCCCTCTCCTTGGGCAAACAAGTGTTCGATGAGGACTACTCTCTCGGAAAGTCACTCACCGATAAGCAAATCGTTGAGTTGGCTTCCAGAGGCGAACAAATCAACGCCATTAATGTGGTTTTGACATCGTCCGATGTGGCCGTGGATGGGTTCTGCTCGAGCCGCTGCGGAACCCATGGATCTTCTCCGAGTTCCAAGAATGTTCAAGTTAAGGGGAAGAGCTACAAATTTGCATACCTCTGGGTGGGGAACTCTGAGACTCAGTGCCCAGGCCAGTGCGCGTGGCCCTTCCACCAGCCCATATACGGACCCCAGAGTCCACCCCTGGTCGCCCCAAACAACGATGTGGGTGTGGACGGCGTGATCATTAACTTGGCTAGCCTCTTGGCCGGTACCGCAACCAACCCTTTCGGAAATGGCTACTTCCAGGGTCCGGCGGAGGCGCCCCTGGAAGCTGCATCGGCTTGCCCTGGGGTTTATGGGAAAGGCGCTTACCCTGGGTATGCTGGGGACTTATTGGTGGATTCAGTGAGTGGTGCCAGCTACAATGCGCACGGTGCCAACGGGAGGAAGTACTTGCTACCTGCCTTGTATGATCCTTCTACATCTTCTTGTTCTACTCTGGTCTAAATGAGCAGATCAGCGTCTTGACGACAGGAAAACTTAGTAGAATATACACTGCTTAGAGAAATCCCCAGAAAAATACTGTTCTTTCATTCATTTATTTGTTATCCCTACGGTAGTTACTAATATGAAAGCAAATTGATTCGGTTTGCCTTTTTTCTTAATTGCATCTGTCCAAATTCCATGAATGAGGTTCTAGTTTCATTGATGATTAATTTAAATACTCATATGTTCTTAGTGATGTTTCACCATCACTTCTTTATGGGAACACTCTAGAAGAGGGGGGAAACTTCTCCCATACATCCAAGTAATTATCAGCTATTTATCATTATAAATTTTGGTTTCATTTTCCCCCAGCTGGTTTTTGTCCAATGAAACAGTTCTTAGGTGCCAGGTACAGAGTGTGGATGTAAATGATTGACCAGTTTTGAAACCCCATTCAACTCGTGTAGCCTATAATTTGATGTTATCTGTCTACTAAATATTCTTTCAAAATGGGGTTTCATCTCCAAATGATTATCTTGCAAATTGACTTGGTTAAATATTATTACCAAATTAGTTGGTAAGAGACTTCAAAGTTTTAAAATACAGATATACAAGGAGCGGTCTCCGGAGTCCTACTTAGTTATCAAAAAGAATATTATTACCAAAAAAATTGTCACTTCGAGTCCTACTTAGTTATCAAAAAGAATATTATTACCAAAAAAACTTGTCACTTGTCATTGATGCCTATCTCAAATGGCAAAAGATTGGGATAAGATTTTTAGAGATTTCAAATTCAAATTCAAGAATAGTGTATTATTACAATATAATGTAATAAAGATGAAAAGTGACTAGAAGTAAAAAAAAAAAAAAAAACTTGTTGCTTCGACTTTATTCTATAACAGTGGCAAGAACCTTAATTATGGATTTTTTTTTTAACACTTGCTCATTGGATCAGAATCACCCTCCAAACTCATGGGTCAAAGATTATATAATGTTAATAATAATAATAAAAAGTAAATAACTAAAAAAAAATTATATAGTATTAGAAATGTATTCTCCCCCGTTTCATGTAAAATTTGAACTTTCGTGTCCCGTCAGGGAGGATGCTACTCAAAATCAGGAATTGTGCATTTAGAATTGCTATTTAAACAGGAGCATTCATAGCGTACTATTATCATTTAATGTGCTAAAATAATCAGAACATTGTCTTAGCATTGTAAAACATTTGACGCTTTCATCTTTAACATTTGCGTTAAAAAGTACTACCAATTAGCATTTATTATTGCTATGTCACGCCCCAACCTACCGATAGTGGGCATGATCAAGCCACCACATCTGCTACCAAGGCGAAAGCTACAACGATACTAACCTTCCTCAGAATCAATTTTTCGCCCAATTACCAACACATGTTCAAAGTAAATGCGTAACTTTTTAAATTCATAAATTCTCTAAATTTAAAATTTCATGTCGACAAAAATCACTTTTAAATATCCAAATCTCAATTATGCATGTCATATAAAGCTGTTAAGAATATAACAATATTTTGATTTTCTCAAATCCAACTTTATACTAATATAAAAACGAATGTTATCATCCAAGTAACTTTCTCAATTAATTTTCAAAACCCAACATTTCACATAAATATGAACTTATTAGTTCAACATGATCGAACATAAAAGCTCTAATCAAATTCTGAATGATTTACTAATCCCGTCCCAGCCTATCACTCCTCTCGCAAACTAAAAGTCAAAATACGTTGAACGAATCTTATCAGCTTTTAAAGCTCAATAAGAAATGCTAATACATTTTCATGGATCACAAAGTTTTCAATCATATAACAAATAGTAGATGTTTTTCACCAAACTTTATATTCAAATATAAGTTGGAACATTAACAAAATTTACTTCAAAACATTCTTACATCCATTTCAAATTGGGCTTCATATCAAATGCGATCTCAACACTTACATCAAATTCGATTCAAACACTTTCATATCGTTCAAAATCAAATACATTTCAAATATATTTTTCTGGGCCATCAAATATCAAATCTGGGCCAATAGCCACGCGAGTTTAAACGCCATACCGCAAATCGTTCTTTTGGGCGTTGGATTTAACCAAACACTACTAAGATCGGCGAACCTTTAACCGAAACTCCTGTAGACGTGCTCAAATCAATTACATTCACCACCAAGAAACGTAACGTTAACTATTATTCCCGCTGACAAAGCGCCGAATAGTCAACTATTCCCGCTTCGATGTGGTCGAACTAACCAAAGTCAAATATTTCATTCAAAAGTTCAAATTACAAACATCATATTTCACATTTTCTTCGTAAACAAGAATCTCAAAGACAATCATACAAAACTACTGATCCACGATAATCAAATAAATAAAAAAAGTAAAACTTTCAAGTAAACCAAGATTATATATAATTCGCTTAAACAATTTTCATCATCAAATCAAGAAAAAACAAACAATTTTCTTTTAAGCATCCGCATTAATACTTTACCTCAGCGAAAGACTCAAGCCTTTGTTAGCCTAATCCAAAATTTCACTTCAATGAAATATTTCCAAATAATAAGGAGTTAAGCTATCATCATTACTTATTTATTCTAAAACTTTCTTAATTCCTTTGATATTTTAACAACGATATTATTTTTTAATTTTAATCCATAATAATAAAAGTACCTGGTTTCTAAATATTTTATAAAATTTATATTTATAAAGTTTATTCTATCAACGAACGCCCAAAATATCCTAATATTTTATAATAATATTATTATACGCTTGCAGATAAATCGGTATTTAAACTTGCGCTTTTCCGCGAAATCGAGAAACGACAACGATAATTGATAAATGTTAAACGATATACGATTATACTACTAAATGCCAAGTGCAAATGAATATGTGAGTATATAATTAAATATTATATGCTAAATGAGAAATTGACCAAACTCGGAAATTAACCTAAGTGAAAAAGGATAAATTTGAAATTTGTAAAAATCTGGACCTAAGGGTCATTTTTGATAAAGAATAAAGGTCTAAGAGTGAATAATAGGAATTGAAGTGCAAATACAAGAATATATGGGCAAGCTAACCATTTGTGAGAACTTAAGTCCAAAAATGAGTTTTTAAGGGCCTTATGAGAATAAGTGGTATTAGACCACATTTGGAGCCAAAAACGTTTTGGAGCATGGGAGAGAGAAAACCTAGGGTTTTGTGTGTGAAGATCAAGATTGTGGTAGAACTTCCATGTTTGCTCAAGTTCTAGCAAAGAAGAAGAAGAAATGAGCTAAGGCTTGGAGAACAAGTGACCCAAGGTAAGAACACAAACCCTAGTTTTGTTTTAAATGATGTTTGGGTTAGGAAAACCCTAATACATCCATAGGTTTTACTCATGGCTGTTCTAATATGTTATTGAGAGTTTTTGAGTTTTGGTTTGATTTCGCTGCGTAAGAAAATCACAGCATTTAAATGCATTTAGTTTCAAAAGGAGATGTCGTCAAAATTTTCTAAACCCATGTTTTGTTATTATAACTTTGGCCATTTCTTATCCAAATCAACGATTAAAATTGATGGGTATACTAGAAGTCTAGGAGAACAAATCTCCCTTGGAAATAGGGTGTACCATTTGGATCCCATCTAATCTTAAATTTTCAAGTGATGCTCTGCTTTGATAAAATTCTCTGCTCGCGAACAAGCATGCTGCTTTATCAGCTTTATTTAGGCCATAAGCTGAGTTTCAATTCATCCAAATTCGAGGATTCAAAATTCTGGGTAAACTAGACTTCTAGGAAAATAATTTACTTGAAGGAAGCGTATGCAAATTGTAACCCCAAAGGGCCCATAAATTTGTCAAAGTGGAGCTATGTGCAAGAACAATATGATTATGTTTTGCAAATTAGAGCAGTCTGGATGTAAAATGCAATAACTTGAGTTTTGGTTATCCAAATTGGATTATTCCAATTGGAGAGGAAACCTTAAAACCATAACTTCAAATAAGTAGAAGGAACCATTACCAATATATGCAGCTAAGACCACCAAATCAAGAATGCGAAGTAACTAAGTGAGCCGGGCATACCACCAGCTTTTGGCATTAAAATGCTGTTACTGAAGCCGATCCAAACGGATGATTCAAATTTCTAACAAAATAAACTCATAATCGCTATAATTTTCTTTGAAGGAAGAATGACCAAAATATGGCTCATGTGTCCCCCAAAAAATTTGCGCGAAGGGCATCTGCAGACATAAATCTCGACCAAAACTCCTAAAATAACCCACTAATACGCTGCCTCATCAGATTTTGGAATAAAATGACGAGATGAACAGATTGAAGCCTAGATCAAGACTAATCAAAATACTATTTCGTTTGTTCTATTTTCTCCTATTCTCGCTTTCAAGATTTGAACTATTTGTTTTAAATGCATAAGAAAAGCATATTGAATTGGCTTAATTGATTCGGTGTTGGATTTTAAAATGTTCGTGATATGACAATCGTGACGATTATTTAATGAATCGTTAATACAAATGCATATCAGACAGATTTTTGCTATAAAGGATGTGAACGCCTAATAGAATATTAACCGCTGACAAGATTAAAGATAGACGTATACCAATAGAGTTAAAATAAAGAAGATCGCAAATGATTATATTGATGTGTCACTTCGATCACACTCAAATGGTGACCGTGACGGCAGAAATTGGCTCACTAATCGGATTTTTAACAACTACCAACGTACCTAACGGACCGCACTATGTTATAAACCGTTTATAACGGTCATAAACTAAATGGACCGCGCCTATGATTCGATATCCCGTGATACCCCAAAACATAAAGTGCTAAATTAAGTAAGGAGATAAATATAATTGATTTGATCAGGAGATTGTGACAAATTGAATTGAAAAGCATAATTGCAAATTTGAATGAAAAGAGCATTATGAATGCATGATTTGTTTATAAATGATTTATTACATACGAAAGTGTATATCATGGATCAATGAAATCTAAACGATCAGATACTTAAATAAAGATATTATCAGATAACATTGATCATCCAAAAAGATTTGAAAGTCTTGTTTACTAAAATTGCATTATTTGATTTAAATTGAAATTGAGAATGGAATTGTGATAACCACAAGAATGAAATGCTTAGCCACATAGCTTTATCTACGCTACAGTACCGAAAGGATTGATAGTGATTGAAAGCAGCACTCCAGCGTCGGTAGTTCGTAGTCATTCGTTTTTACAAAGATTCGCCATTCATCCTCATCATTTTGAGTATGACATTGTTTTGCGATATCGATATTTTGTAAACACAATTTAAACTCGAACATCTATTCAGAATCATTTTCAAAAAGATAACGCCTCATCAGGAATGCATTTTGTTAAATGTAAACGCATGGGCTTGCCATAAATTAAATCGCTTCCGCAAAGATTTGAGAATTAAATGTATTTGATAAACGGACTGCTAATGACTTCGCCTGGACGTCCCCCTCGGCGCTTTCGCCGATCCGCCAACCGGCTCCGCTCTGCCCAAGCCGGCTGCCACACCACATGATTTTTTGTTCACCTCAAACATATTGACAACCTGCTCAACGATAACTATTTCACTTAAGTAGCTTTACAAATTTTATAAACTCATATTCCTTTCTTTGGATCTTATTTTAATAATTTATTTATTTTATACTCTTAATCCGAACTAAATCTTTTTACTATAAAGAAATAATATAATATTTACAAATTATATTATTACACAATACTCATATAGCCTTTTTACCTAACAATTATCATACTTGACAACAAGTATTATTAACGGATCTTATTTCCTATAATTGCTAAATAATTATTTTAATCATATTCCTTATCTAATAAATTCTCAATCCTTAATAAAATATTTACTTGCCAAAATGCATATATCTTTAAATACTAATCAAATACATATATTTATACAAAATTCAGCATTTTCAAATTTATCTTATTTGTTTATTATTATTTTCTTTCAAAAATCATCCTTAAATACTTTTTCATTCTCATACTAAAGTAATTTAAGACACACCAATTCAACCTTATTTTATTTTATTTTTAAAGAACAAAGCTGCACCCAAATCTCGATTTCTTCACGCTGGATCTAAACCGAAAGAAAATTAAATCATCTGCTACGAAAAGCAAACTTAAAATAAAATAAGGAAGATCTTACCTAGAGAAATTTAAATAAATTCAAAGATAAATAGAAAGGATTTTATTTTCTTATTCCAATTTATACCTAGGGTATTTATTAGGAAAATTACATTTTTACCCCTCTTTCATTAAATTAATTAATTAATTAGCTAATTAAATTATCATTATTATTTTCCTAACTTATGCCTATAAAAATTCCTGTCATTTTTATTTTCCCTAATTTATACCTATACAAATTTCTGTTATTATTATTTTCCCTAACTTATACTTATACAAATTCCTGGGTGTTACACTAAGAAGCTCTACCAAGCTAACATTTTGTATCGAAGATGCTCGAAGATATAAATGTTTAAGGGATAATTATCTTATAAGTCCTCATTTCAATTTATTAATAAAAGTTATAATCAAAAACCATAAAATTAAAGGTATGTCTCCTGATTTAAAAATATATATTTGATAAAATGGATAAAATATTTTATATAGGGTTCAATAAACTTTAGTTCCAATCTCAAGTAAATCTTGGATATTATTATATGTGTTAAGTATAACCTCATATTTAAGGTTTATTAAGATTATATCTAAGGTTTGTTAAATCATTTATCAAATATTTTTGAAATCAAAAGACCTGACATTAATTAGTTATTTTGATCCTAATTTTTTAAATAAATTAAAATAGAAACCTTATAACATAGTTCCCCGCTGTTTAATCACACATTTATAAGTTCTTAACTCTGGATCTACATCACTAAATCAGGAAATGTGGGGTTGCCATTACTAGTGAACAATGAAAATGGACGGATTTGAGTATTGTCCAGTGGAAGCACTTGCTCCCACTTAATTTTTTTTTAAAACAATTTCCTCATTATATTATAGGAAATTAAAATTTAAATGTTATACTTTGTCCCTACTAAAATTTCTAAATATTAAACTAATGAGTTAAAGCACATATTTAAAAAATTTATAAAATTTATTTTACTTAATCTTACCCCTTAACTCCCACTGCTCCCAATGACAACGGCGACAAACTTTCTCCGACATATATTACCAATGCTTAAAAATTTGATCAATGACAACCGGTGTTACTCTGCCTACGATTCACCGGGTTTGACCGCTCAAACCGTTCAACCGATGATGTAATAAATATATTATTTATATTTTATTTAAATTTTAAATATATAATTAATAATATTTAAGATATTATTTATTACTTTTATATAAATAAAGTATTTTAAAATACGTATAATGTTTATATATTTAAAACATATTAAAAACTAAGAAACTTATTTATATAAATATATACTTAATTAGCGTGAATATATAATTTTGTTAATATCTGTATCAATTACAATTACAAAGATAAATGATAAGTAAAGGCTCCCAAGAATCCTCCTTCGCATATTCGAATCACTGATCCTGTATTTTTTAATTGAATTTTTTTTAGTTACAAGTCTTTTAACCCTATAAGTTTTCTAGCATTTGCCGAACCGGCCGGCTTCATTCGGTTGGACTGGCCCGACCACGGCCAAAGTGCTCAAAATTCCGCTCAATCGTAAACGGTTTTTAAGGTGAACGGACCGCTTTGGCTCCGACGATCGACCGGTCGATCCGATCCAGCTTAAATCATTCGTTAATACCTTAGAACCCCGATTCTCCGCCTCGCCGAGAATTCCAAGAGCGACGCGGTAATTCTACGGTTTCTGATATACTTACAACTGCATCTATTTTTCTACAGAGAGGTGAGATCTCATGCTTCAAATCAAGAAAATATACTTACAATTTGACGATTTGAAGAATATAGATATATACATAGATTAGTCCAAGTGGATAATTTTTTTTAAAATTTTCACGGGTAAAACTCGGATGTGAGCTTATTTTAAAATTTAAAATTAATACAGTATCTTTATAAAGACAAAATCTTATTTTTTTATTTTTATTGTAAATATTAATTTTAATATAAAGTGGTTATTCCATATCAACCAATGTGTGGAGCTACATAAGGCTTAGGGGGGGAAATTACCCATCAGAAAATTGGGAAAAAAATTATTTACAAAAGGGATTGAACACTTGACCATTTGTTTAGAAGATATGATATTTAACCATCACATTACCATAAACCGCTTAAAAATATTGATGCCCCCCGACTATATTTTCTTCTAACCCGTCACTGGCAGTAACGTTTTTATTCGCTTGGCGGATATAATCAAATTTATGTTTTCAGATTCATTAATTTATAGTTTAGCGATTTACTTCGATGAAAATTTCGATATTTCAATAAATATAGGATATCACGACAACCAAGCGAATCAGCCATGGAAATTCGCTTGAGGGAAAAAATCAAAATAGGAAATTCGCTGATATTTCGTCGATATATCTGCACGGATCGGAATTTCGACGAATAACACAAGCGTGCTGGTGGTTTTTCGCTTTCAAAATATCAAGATATATTAAAATATCTAAAAATATCAAGACATATCGGTATTACATCTTATATACCTAAATATACCGTGCCTACCAGATTTCAAATCCTAACTCGATCCAACGGTTACTGACGATCCCAATCCGCTTAAAGAAAGATCTAATCCACATATTCAAGACCAAAAATTAAATCCAACGGGTATAATTAAATAACAAATATTTTTGACCATCCAACTAAGTTATTTTGACCCAAAAAAATCTATAAATACCTCTAAAATCATTCACCATCACACCTTCTACTCAATATCCAATCTTCATTTCACTCAAAATTTTTTCTTTGTGTTATCTCTCTTAAATAACTATATATTAGTTTATTTGATAGTTTATATGATTATTTCATATTTTAAATTAGTTAATTTAGTAATAATATATTAATAAATTAACATTTCATGTTCGTTAATTTTTAAAATCAAGTTATATATTAGTTAATATTGTGTATGCATATTATAAATTTATAGTATTATATGAAGCTTGTTTAAATTAGTTTAATTTAAGAATAATATATTAATAAATTAATTTTCACAAGGCTAATATTCAAACGCAGACGCTGACGAACCCGAATTTCCTATCCACTGGTAATGTAGATACAAGCCAAGACATTTACGCATAAGACGTTCGATCTTATAATCAATATTATCTAACACCACGCTCGCAGATGGTATCGCCTTTACCTACGACGGGATCTATCCATCAAACGCCGTAACTGAAATACATCAATTCATTTTCGATTTTAAAACTCATCGAGAACGATATATTGGATTATTAAATGCCATTTTTACACTTTGTAAAGATTTTTACGAATTTCAAAGATTTTGCGAATTTTCAATATATCGATATTCATAAAAAAATATTCACCAATATATCCAATATATCCATAAAATGCAAGTACTAATATATCCATCAAAACCGATATTTCCAACCTTGGTGATTTCATATTTATGTTCTCATCATTAATTTGAATCAATAAAGTTATTTTCTTCTAAAAAAAAAGGCCTAAGACCCCAACAATCCAATGTTCATTTGTGGACAGATGATAATGGGGTAGATCAATTTCCATCTTCCTTTCTTCAGTAGTGCACTAACCAGGAAGCAACCCACTTTCTCTTCTTCCCATTATCCATGTTGGAGTCGGCTGTATTCTTTGTCCGTATCTAGTTTTTGTTCCACTATCACCGTCCATCTAGTTATGCGCCCATAAATCCTTTTGTCTTAATTCTCGATTTTAAAATTTTTATTTTTAAAATAATTGACAAAAAAGAAAAAGAAACAAACCATGATCGAGGATGATGAGTTGTTCTACAGAGACAAGAGTTGTTCAAATAAATGATTTATATTTCAGAAAAAAAGAAAAGTTGACAAGGATAAAAAGTCACCCCAGGAAGGGCAAGGTCTCTTAAATTTAATATCCTTAGCTGTAAGCTGAGAGGTTTATCACAGGGAAAGTCAGATCCGCGGTCACCAAGATTAATTTACAACGCGCTATCAAGCTGGCACTAGCTTCGCTTTTCAACTTTCCCCTCCTTCCCAGCGCTTTCATTCATACCTTCTCCCTCCTTCCCACTCCCTCCCTATATATATCAAAACCCCCAATTCACCTTCTCCTCATTCCAATTTCCAACCCCCTCCGCCCCATCAAAGCTTTCTAAGCAGCTTCACTTCAGTTCAGTCTTAGTGCTTGATCATCATGGCCACTTTCGTCCCTACTCAATTCCTTCTACAGCTCTTCTTTTTGGCTTCTCTGATTCCATTCATCACAGCAGCCAGAATGCTTGCTCAAGAACAGCAACCTATGCTTCTTCAATACCACAATGGCCCTCTTCTTTCCGGGAAAATCTCCATTAATCTCATCTGGTACGGCAAGTTCAAGCCTTCCCAGCGCGCTATAGTTTCTGATTTCATTACCTCCCTCTCTTCCCCCAAAACCACTACCCACCAACCCTCCGTCGCGGCCTGGTGGAATACCATCGAGAAATACTACCTCAAAATCAAGTCCAAGAAATCCACCTCCCTCGATCTTTCCCTGGGCACCCAAATTCTCGACGAGAACTACTCTTTGGGTAAATCCCTGACCAGTCAAAACCTCAAACAGTTGGCAGGCAAGGGGCAGCAGAGCAACGCCATTAACGTGGTCTTAACATCTTCCGATGTAGCCGTCGAAGGGTTCTGCTCCAGCAGGTGCGGAACACATGGGTCTTCTCCCAGCTCCAAGGCTGCTAAGGTTAATGGCAAAATCTCAAAGTTCGCATACATTTGGGTGGGTAACTCCGAGACTCAGTGCCCAGGTCAATGCGCATGGCCATTCCACCAGCCCATTTATGGACCCCAGAGTCCACCCCTGGTCGCACCCAACAACGATGTGGGTATGGAAGGTATAGTCATGAACCTGGCTAGCCTCTTGGCTGGAACTGTGACGAACCCCTTTGGAAATGGGTACTACCAGGGTCCCGCAGAGGCTCCCCTGGAGGCTGCGTCGGCTTGCCCGGGAGTTTACGGGAAGGGTGCGTACCCTGGCTATGCCGGGAAGCTTTTGGAGGATCCCACAACAGGTGCTAGCTATAATGCCAATGGTGTGAATGGGAGGAAGTACCTTCTCCCTGCATTGCTTGATCCTTCTACTTCAACCTGTTCTACTCTCGTCTAATGCTCTGCTGCTACTGCTAGCTACTCTATATTCATTTACTTGTATAGATTATAGCGCGGTGATGATAAAATGATTCTTTGTTTGTATTTGATTTTCATCATTATATATTCTTTTTCCCATCTGAATAAATGAAATTCCCAAGTTTACTTCTCATATAGCCTTCCTCTGCTATCTAGTTCTTCATTTCCAACCTCCTCCTGGCATTGTAAAATTTGTATCTCGTCAAAAGCATTACAGTAAAGAAATTTAATATATATTTTTTGATAACCAAGTACTTTGTTATAGGGAAATTTAATATTTAATTTTGCTATCTCCAGTATATGCCATCGTTGTGCACACTGAAATTGAAATTAAAAAAAAAATGTTTACAGCACGTTTTGTAGGAATACTATTAAATAATTTTCTCGGAATTTGTAAGTTTAATGTTGATGTAAATATTACTTTAAGGAGAATTTAGATATTAATTATAATATTAATTAATGAGTTTTTTTGTTACGAAAAATAAATACTTAAGAAGTTATAAAAATTAAGCAGGTGTTTGGTAAAATTTAAGATTTATTTTTTAATGATTGAAGTTCACTTTTAATTAAATTATAAAGCTTGTTGCTTAATTTTTATTTTAAGTATCAAGTTATTTAATAAATTTAATTTAAAATTTATTTTAAGTATCAAGTTATTTAATAAATTTAATTTAAAATTTATTTTAAGCCATTAAATTAATTTATTTGTTCTCATAATTATGATAAAAATAATTGAGTTATAATATGGAAAATGGAACTGCAAAAAGGATTGGGTAGTTTATTATGACAAATGAGAGTAAAAATAATATTTAAAAATAAGTTAATTATTTTCATTTATCATTTAAGCTGTTTTTTATTTTAAGTTGTTTCATTTAGCTATTTTAATAAACAATTTAATTTATTTAAAACATCTAATATTATTCTTTTATACCTTGCCATTTGGAATCAACTCTCAAAATCTGAGTTGGGGGACTTAAGTGTTTAACATATCATAGTTTGAATTGCTAGAACTTTTATAATAAATAAACTTCTGCTAAAAATATCGTATAAAAAGAATCTAATCTCACACAAATAATATTGTAGAGTCATAACTCTTTGAGAACAATTATTTTATAAAAGTATTTTATTATTAACTTAAAATTGTAGAAAAAGCTTCTAAAAAAGGAATCTTGCACTTTATCATGCGATAAATAAAAAACTCTATATAATTTCTTGAATTGTTTGAAAGAATATTCTACCTGGTTTATTTCGAGTAAAATCTTGATCAACTAAAAACTAGTAGAAATCTACAAATTTGTGGCGTTAGTTCAGCCAAATTAAGCTATGACGATAAGACATTTGGACCGTCTCCGATTTTAAAGTTACTTTTCCTAACAACTACTAACAGACATCATGTGTATTGATACCCACCAAAATTTATTACATGCCAAATGAAAAAACCTAACTTCTAAAGACCTGAGTGTAATTATTTTGTCTTTGTCCCTCCACAGAGAAGGCCAAGTTGACGCTGACATGGTGCTAAATTGCTAATACGTCGTGATTTGTTTACTTAATTGGAAACTTCACTATTCAAATAACTAAAAGTGTGAGTAATATTAAAGAAAAATCCAATACCGCACTTATTTCACGCGTAGTCAATCCGATCATAATCATAAATAAACGGGGTCCAGCCCCAAGGGCCCGGTGATAACAACAGAGAACCTAAAAATTAAAAATGGTGTGTGTGAGCCGCCGCCAGGACAATTATGAACTATGTCAGTGTTTGGAATAATTTTCGGTTTTGTGTCTTTCAAGCTAGCTAGCTGCCTCTTCATAGAGATGAAAGCACAGTATCGAAGCAAGTGTATCAGGGCCCAGAGTTTTAAACAGCAGGTCGGCAGCATTAGGGATTAGGTAAGTAAATTAATAAGAATATATGTTTATATGGTAACGTTCACATGATTAAAATTACGCGTTGATTTAGAGCGACGACAAGACCAAAACGCTATTTCAACCCTGCCATTATGCGCTTTCAGCCACTAGCAGCACTAATCATTCAAATTAAACCAAATTTAAGACGTTAGCGTCCTTATACTTACGACGCTTTGTGCATTTATTGTATTTTACCTGGCCACGCCATTTTTATCAATCGTTGCCAGCATAAAGGATTCAGGTTAATCTCCTCTAATCCAAAAGAAAAACAACAAAAGCTTGAAGTGCGTAAAAGTCAAGGCGTAAGGTCTATGCGTGAAGCGTAAAATCGTGCAAAGCCAGGAATTTTCGCAGCTCTTTCTCGTCGCACGAAATTCTCTCGCTCCTATTTTCACCCAAAACGACCGCTTTGCTTATTTTCCTTTTTGCCCTTTGTCAACACCGCACGACGTATTTTGTTTTTCACTTACTGCAAGGCTATAAATAGCCATTTCAGATAATCGTCAGACCCAATCCATAATTTCTTGTAGAAGAAAACACGAGTGCTCTGTTTTTATTCTCCGCTGTCTCTCTCTTTTTCTCTCTTTTTCTCTCACTTTCCCGGCAACCAAACACTCCCTTGAAAATGACAACTCGAGGAATGCTTTCATTAAAAACCCCCATCCTCAAGAGGAGGGCTACTTTCAGCAAGGGATGTAAGAGGTATACGCCTGCTCCCTGCTTTTAATGCAAGCATTTATTGTCATTCATGCTCCCGTATTTTAATCCCAGTTTAAAAGCCTCTTCGACACGTCCTCATAGGCCAATACTTGGCAACCTGGATTCAGCGACGCCACTCATTGGGGATCACCGATATCCATTAGTCAGTGGATGTACGAGCCTCGTAGCAGGTCAAGGCGCCGGATTCTCACTTGCTGAACATAAATGTTTAGTAAATGCTTTTTATCAAAAGGAAAATGCACTGGTGGGTTGGGTTTTTAAAGTTAATTAAGAACCTGGGCTCGAAATGACTATATGTCATCCCCAACGCTGGCAAACGAACTCCGGCGACTTCGTATATCCCTTTCAACCCAGCCTAGTAACCCAAGACTTCAAGAAGTTCTTTCTCATAGTCTACTCCATTTTACATCACATTGCTTTCAATCTGCACACCATCAACCTCACACTTTTTACAAAACCCCTTAATCCAAAGTTGAGATCACCATTTTCAAGCTCGAATCATTCTCAGATCGAAGAAAAACCCATCCCCGAAGCTCGAATTTGTAGTCACTATACCGCATAGTTTGACTAATTTCAAGTAGCAGGATTTGCGATATAAATCTCTATTGAGCCCCGACATCTATCAGGCACGAATCAAATGACTCCATCAATGGCGATGGTGCCTAAGTGTGTGAGAAACTGCTGAACTTGTGATCCTCATCACAAGTGTCAGATTTCCAATCTCTTTTACCTTTACTTTATTTCCTGCCAGCCACTGCTAGGTTGATTTAATTTTATTTTGTCCATACTCACCCTAATATTTTTTTAGCTAACAAAGAACATTGCTAGGTAGCTCCGTGTATGTTTTCAGGTCGTGTCTCGTGTCAGTTACGTGACTATATGCAATCCTGGGATAGGAACACTACAGGCAGATTAGAGAGAACCAGTGTCCCACAGGAGCAAGGTTGTGAAGTGATCCTAAACACCGAATGTATGGGAGCCCCACCAAAGAACAACAGCCAACAAGGTTCAGCAGATCCCACGTCTACAGACGTAGGGATCACACTCTACCCACTGCTGGGTGAGTGCACTCCTCACGCATTAATCCCCCGCTCGAGAGGTAGCGTGAGGCTCATCCGGTGCCTCAAGCCCCAACTTTTCATAGTATGGAAAATGAAAATCCATACACACACATCCGGGATTTTGAGGAAGTTTGCACAACTTTCAAGGAGGGTGCAACCGATATGGAGCTGCTGAAGTTGAAAGCCTTTCCGTTAACCCTCAAAGATAAGGCCAAGATTTGGATTAATTCTCTAAGGCCAAGAACTATCAAGAATTGGGCAAAACTGCAGGCGGAATTTTTGAAGAAATTCTTCAGTGCACACAGGACCAATAACTTGAAGAGGCAGATTTATACATTTGCGGCCCATGATAATGAGAAGTTCTACCTAAGGCCGAGAGGTATATGAGACGATCATGTCTCATCGGCGGCATTGATATATGGATGCTAGTCAATCATTTTTATGATGGAATGTCTCCTTCCATGAAGCGCTTGTCGGGAAACCATGTGTGGAGGAGATCTCCCTGTAAAATCCGCACGGGAAGCCATGAATTTCACGGCAAACAGACTCCAAAGCATGGATATTTAAACCCGAGGGAAGCCGAGAAAATGAGGCCCGCAACCCATCAAAGGGGGGAGGCATTTATGCACTCTCTGACAATATGGAGATGAAAGCAGTCGGCCCACGTTGACCCGACGATCGAAGAGCTTCTTAATGAGAACGCATGAGGTTCAGCAATAGTCGAAACACCCGTGCCCTCCGTACTTTGTTTTAACCGGCCAATCCACTAGTCATCAAGGAGAGCATCATCCAACAAATTTCCTTCAAAGGAGGGATTTATTTACGGAGCATGCAAATTTTTCAATAAAAATAACCATCAATATATGTTCCATATGGTAACACCTATAATCCTAACTAGAGGAATCATCCCAACCTTTCCTGGAAGCCTAAACCTCCAACGTATGTTCCCCCCAAGCAAGCCAAGACGCAAAGAAGAAGATACCGGTTCCACCTCTCAAGAAGCAGCGAACTCCAACTCATCCTCGTGGAACAAGCCATCATGAACTTAAGCAAGGTAGTGGGTAATTTCAGGAGGAACGTAAGGCAAAGAATGCTTAGGCTAATCAAAATCGACGCATGGAATGCACACTAATAAAAGATAGATAACCTAAGGCCGTAGATCTCCAAAAATACGACAACCTGCAGTATTCAATTCCAAATCTAACAAACCAGCAGCAGGTGTTAGAAAAAGGGAAATTTCCTTCTATTACGTTTCAACTGGGGAATGCATGAATTGAGCTCTTCTAGTGACCCAAACCCCAGAATGGATGAAGTAAAAGTAGTAGTCACTTTGAGGAGTAGTAGAGAAGTCAAACCATCCGCCCCTAAACCAGCAGTGGAAGACCCCAAAGTAGTTGAACCTGAACTAGAGGATGAGGCACCAAAAGGGGATACAGTGAATAAGTGTACACCCCCTCCTTTCCCACAAGCACTGAGAAACAAGAAGAAGGCCATCAATCAGACATAAATGTTAGAAGTGCTGAGACAAGTGAAGGTCAACATCCCTCTGCTTGACATGATAAAACAAGTCCCCACTTATGCTAAATTTTTAAAGGACCTATGCACAGTGAAGAGAGGTTTTAATGTCCATAAGAAGGCCTTCTTAACTGAAAGTGTCATCATCATCGAGTGCAAGACCCTGCAAAGTACAAAGATCCGGTGTCCTACCATCTCGGCATCGGAGGCACTGGCGTAGTACACTACTGTGACTGGGAGCTAGTGCGAACCCACCGCCATATTCCACATGGCCATGTTTCTGGCTCGAGAACTTAAGCCCACTTCCATCACACCGTCTCGACAGTCTCATTAAAAATACCAAAGGGGGACTATCAGGATGTTCTAATACAAGTGGACAAATTCTACTATCCAAAGTGGATTTTGTCGCATTGATACGTAGCCATTGTAGTGGGAGGCCAACCATATAATCTATCATACTGGGGGAAGCGGGCTATTCTTAGCGCTCGAATGCCATTATAAATTGCCGAAATGCAGGTTATAACTCACCTGGGAACATGACTTTGGAATCCTAATATCTTCCACTCGAGTAAAAAGCATATGCAACCAAGTGAGGATGACCGGAAGAAGTTCACACAGATACAATTCTCAAGAAGGTGCTAATGAGCATCATGTGTAAAAGACGGTCACCCAGAGTCACCATACAGAGCAACAACAGACTCCCAATGCATGAGCTTGGTGCACGGTATAGAGAAAGAAATGGAAATTCTACCTTATTGACCTGAGAAGAAGAAAAGGAATTCAACAAATGGATTCAAGCCCCGCCGTGGAATTAAAATATGCATTTTTGAAAGAAAACAAGCAAGTGGTCCAAATAGAATATCATCACCGCCGACCACCAGAAGAAAATCACGCACCTCCTCAAGAGGAACAAGCAAGCTTTAGGGTGGAAAATTTCCTATTTAAAAGGTATAAGCCCAACAATCTGCACCCATCACATTTATTTAGAAGAAGAGTCGTCGTTAAAGTGTACCACGAGGAGATTGAATCCTCACACGGAGGTAGTTCCTCGTGATCAAGTCCCTCGTTGCCGCAGTTTCCAGACCATTTACTCCATATCCGATAGCACTCGCGAGCCCAACCCAAGTCAGGCCCAAGAAATCGTGGCAACCACGCTGCGCACGCAAAGGAGAGGAAATACCCACCCGCCTTACTACAGGCTGGAGGGTATGTATTGACTATAGAAGATTGAATGAGGTGACAAGAAAATATCACTTCCCTCTACCTTTCATGGATCAGCTACTGGAAAGAATTTAAGGTCACCCCTTCTACTATTTTCTGGATGGTTATTCGGGCTACTTCTAGATAGAAATCGCATGACGGACAAGACAACCTTCACCGCCCATTCGCACTCCTATGCCTGACAGTGGAATGCCCCTTCGACCAGATAATGCCCCCACGCCCACGATGTATGCTCGTGATTTTTAGTGATTTGCAGAATACATTATGGAAGTTTACATGGATGATATCACTACCTACGGGGAAAGCTGACTAATGCCTCATCCATTTGGAAATTGTCCCAATAGATGTATTGAGAAGAACCTAGTGCTGAACTCGGGAAAGTGCCATTTCACGGTGAACCGCGGATGGTCGGGACATGTCATTTCCGAGAAGGGAATTGAAGTGGACAAGGCAAAAGTTGAATTGATCTCTAAATTGCCCTCTCCCACCAATGTGAAGACAATGAGGCAATTCTTGAGGCATGCAAGCTTCTACAGGAGGTTCATACAGGACTTTTCAAAAATTGCCAAGCCACTTTATAAGCTCTAGAAAGACGCTAAGCTCGGAGCGGAATGTCGTAATGCCAACAAAGGTTTGAAAGGCTCAAGGTTACTGGATCACCGCACTACAGCGAGGGCCCCTAATCGGCAAATAGCTTTCGAGGTTGCGCGATGCAAGTGACCCGCCGGGCGCTTCTGACAAAGAGCAGAGGGCAAATCGTATGTGGTTTACTATGCAAGCAAAACATCAATGAAGCTCGAGGAATTACACTACCACCGAGAAAGAGTCGCCGCAATATTCGCGCCCCCGACAAGTTTCAGGCTTATTCGATTGCGGTGGACGCCCCCAACCTCGGGGTTCGCCAGCACCACCACAACTCACACGGCGCTTTACGCCGTTACCCGACGCCACTCAAAATTCCGCAGTCTCCTTGCACGTAAGAGCTTCACCTAGTACCATGACCTTCGCATGCCGAAACCTGTCCCAAGCAGTCCAATATAATCACCATGATACAAATATGGATAAAAACAGCCTCTTGGGCCCATACAACAATATCCATAAAACATACCAACTATGAATCCAACTATATCCAATAGTTCTAAGAGTTCAAGTATTTTACTCTTATACATTACATACATTAAACTTAAAAAGTTTTAATACATGTATCCATCAAAGCCACAACCCGGCTTCTAATCCCCTGCCCTAGATCGAGCCGGGCCCCCACTCGCCCCCAGACTGTGAACATATCCTCGACAGGTGAGCTAATGCTCGCAGTGGAATCGCCCCTGCGGCTACTTCCACCAAGTGCAAAGGTAATGTTCCAAATAAACACACATTCAAGCAAATGGATGATCCATTTGAATGTCTATATGACCAACTGCATCCCGAGTCCTCACGACTTTCTTCACACTCGCCTAAGCCTCGTATGAGAATTATTGTTCATTAGTTTGTGGACAACCATGAATATATATATCAATTTGGCCACTTCGACGATCGATATATTATTTGTTTCAGGGACTACTCTCCAATGAATATCAATTTGCCGTCCGACACCGATATTTTCATTCGACTCACCCTCCGATAATTAATATTTGCATCACTCCTCCGAACCATTTTCTGTGACTCATCCACGACTAACTCCTATAGTCCTGGGGATTCCCAAAGGCATATGGAATGCATGTATGCCAATTCCAATATACTAATCACATGCAAATACGCAAACATGCACATATCCACATAATATCCAAATCACATACCGGCTGCCATGTACAAATCAATTCATACATCAAAATTGGGGCCCCTTTAAGCACGATCATACACGAGCAATTTCACTAATCACTCGACCAAACACATATTCACACAAAATATATTTCGTGTCACTATTCCTAGAATAGTAAACCCCAGGCTTATTGCCCACCTCAATTCATTTGCCTACCATGAACTCAAGATTTCACTACCATTCCCGCCCATTCCAATCAATACATGATTCATCATGGAAACACAATTTAAGACCCAAACCAAATGGTCACACTACCAACAATGAGATTTAAAAAAATTTATATCAATTCTATTCCAAGTACTCGACCGATCAAACTACCACTCACAAATTTCATTCGACTCCAAAACATTCAGAAACACTTAAAATGGAATAAAACCTGCAGGAGAAACCCCTACCTCTCGGAGCTCGAGGAAATTCCAACCGTACCCACGCCAAGCCCTCTCGCAGTAAAGGCCCTTCATTCCGAAGATCGCGACAAATGACCGCCATATTTCTAGAGAAGCCGTGACCTTCTCAATACACTAAAAAGTCGCCATTTCCTTTCCAACACGTGATCATCCCACATTTCGTTTTCACGTTTTTCTCTTTTTCACTTGAAGAAGAAGGCTATTGTAGCCTTTTCTGTCTTCTAGTTCTTTTAATCAAATTTCACACTTAATTCCCTTCTTTCTCCAATTTTGACATTCGGCACTATCTCGGTCATCCATTTTCGTCATTTCTCTACTCATACCACTTATGGTACATGAATACTTGTTATTTGTGACTTTCGTCGCATCAAAAATTGTTTTACGGCACCCGAAACGCGATGCCTCGAAAAACGTGCCAACTTCGATTGTCTCGGAATATTACGAAATTTTACGTGCTAACTAGACTTTTCGAGACGATCTAACCCAAGTGGAAACTGCTTCATCATCCGAGACTTAGAGAATAAATTACGGATTTTTTTTAGCCGAAATAATAATTTTTTAACGAAATTACGATTGTGCCCTTTTTCCAAAATTTGGAATTTCTCGGGTCTTACAGATTGGATCAGATATAGTTATCTTCACAGACCATTCAGCATTGAAGTATCTGCTCACTAAGAAATATGGCAAGGCTAGGCTTATTAGATGGGTCCTCTTATTACAGGAGATCAATTTGCAGATTCAGGATAAAAAGGGTGTGGAAAATGTTGTCGCCGATCATCTCTCCAGACTAACTATAGCACACAACACCCACAACCCTCCAATCTATGATGAATTCCGAGGAGTCTCTACTCACAAAGGGATATGCTCCCGGTTTCGCTTCACATCGCTAACTTCGGTAACAAGGGAATTGCTATTAGAATGGAAAAGCACAGACAAGAAGTTCTTCCATGCAAAATCCACCCTACTATTGGGAAGAACCTTACTTGTACAAATACCTGCTGACTAAATTATCAAAAATGTGTGCCCGAAGGTGAACAAAGAGGCTACTCAACCACTCGCCGACAAGGTCTCAGCCATTTCATTCCTTAAAACCGCCATGAAGGTGCTACGTCGGATTTTATCGGGCCTCTTCGCTTAGCGACGCCTATACCACGTCACGCGACAAATGCCAAAAGGTCGAAAATCTCACGTCACATGATGCCAACCCTATTCTGGGCTGTCGAAGTTATTCGATGTTCGGGGCATCGACTTCACAGACCATTCCCCTCATTCCTTCGATATGTTCACATCTTGCTGAGAGTCGACTATGTGTCAAAATGGGTGGAAGCGGTGCCTCAGAGGCGCCAGACCACAAAGTGGTGTTGAAATTCCTAAAGGAAAACATTTTTCCGTATTCGGGTCCCTAAAGCCATAATCGTGATGGGTTCACATTGCAACAAATCTGAGAACTTTATCCAAGTATGGTGTCAAGCACAAAGTGGCCACCCCTTATCATCCTCTGACTTGTGGCCAAGTGGAGTGATTCGTTTTAGCCAAGTAGGTGTTCAAAATCAACAAAATTTATAACCTAGGATTCCTACTATTGACGTAGCAAAGCCACCTGGGCAAGATACTGGCTCTAGTGGTCTAACACGTGACGGGTTTTCTCAGGAGAAAAGAGTTACGCGGCATTGAAAATGGTGTTTTCTCGTTGGATTTAAAGGGTTTGTGAAAAATAGTGTGCGTGGAGTGGGGAAACCGAAATAATCGAAGTAAAAAGTTAAGAGAACTCCTCAAGTCTCTGCCATTCGCCAGGTTCTAGTTAACCGACATGTGCCTCTGTCTTTATCCTCGCTGGGAGCATGGACATATAGTCATTTCCCCGACCTGACCATTTAGCTTTAGCAGTAATCTCTAAGAGTTTCGTCAGAAAGATTCGGATTTGATTAAAGCATAAATGTCCATAACAACAAAGGAAAAACATATCTCAAAACCTACCCTTACAATAACTAATAGAGATTAACTAACCGGGCATCGGGATCTTAGTGAAAGTATCCCCTGAACCCAAAAAGCTTGCCAAATAGACATTAGGGAGAGCATGCTTAGGAGATTTTAACCTAAGGTGAGAAGAAGGAGCACAAATACCCTTAAATGCATACATGAAGAGCATGAGAACATGCAAATTAAGCCCCAAAATCAAGACTCAAAGGGCCTTCCTTCAAGGATCAGGGGTTTAGTCGAAAGCATCCTTGATTTGTCATCAAGGGGTGTTTCGCTACCAAGAAAGTGCAAGAAAGTGAAGGAGAAGAAGAGAAAATCACCAACAAGTAGGGAGAGGAAGCTTGTGCCAAATTTCCTCATCGATCGATGGAGGAAAAGTTGATTTGATTACGCGCATCGAGCCAGAGTAGGTGCTCTCGTATAATGAAATTACAACAATGTTTTAAAGAACCAAAATTACATGAGGGCAAACTTGTATAAACCACCAAAAGGCTGGGTCAATGTGCAACATCAGTATCAATAGTGAGCAGCGGTTCGCAGGGTTGCACTGGGTAACCTCGCGGGAATTCGCAGGTCATGGAACTCTCGCAACCCCGCAAAATTTCCATCGAAGCCCTTCTTCAAGATTTTGCTCCAAATTTCCCTCCGGTTTGACTCAATATGCATCTTCGACCGTTCCTCGGTTCATCGGTGTTTAATCCATTGAGGAATCATATAAGATTCGACCCGCAAAACTACTAAAATACTACAAATGTGATCGCACAAAGCCGGACCCAATGTATCAATTAAGTTATTGAAGTCGATTAGTACACAAAAAGCGCATAAAACAAGCTATAAACAAGGCTCAAAATTGCACTATTTGGGTACTAATCATGGAGCTAGCCAACAGGAATAAAACCATCGATGAGTGGTAACCTCGACAGGAAGGATCGGGTCTCTCGTTTCTGGGACTCTTGTGGGCATACAGAACGGCATACAAGACCATCCTTAGGATGTCCCCCTACCGCCTAGTTTATGGAAAAGCATGCCACCTACCTGTAGAAATTGAATATATGGCTTGGTGGGGATTAAAAAATTTGAACCTGGATGTGGGAAGAGCAGGCCTTAAAAGATCTCTTGATATCAATGAGTTAGAAGAGTTGAGGAATGACGCCTACTTCAATTCGAAAATTGCGAAGGACAAATTAAAGATGTGGCATGATCAGCTCATAGCCCTGAAGAACTTCAATCGTGAGACTAAGTCCTACTCTACTCGACTCCAACTCCACCTTTTCAAGTAAGCTCAAATCAAGATGGATCGACCTCATTCACCATCCATCACGCATAAATCCCAATGGCTCACTGACCCGCCAACACAAAGGATAATAGAGTGTCTAAGGTTAATCGGGCAAAGAGGAAGCCCTATGCCGCCAAAGATATCAAGTGCATGCGAGGAGATCTCCTCCTCAATCTCCTCAACTTCACTGTGCTACTGGTCGGGCTTCGTTCCACCGAGACCAAACTGCCACCCAAAATTTTTGTTTTATTTTTTGTTTTATTTTTGAAGATAAATTTTCCTTTGTGTATTTTAGCTTAGTTTTAAATTTTAAATTTTATTATTTTAACTAATTTCCTACCTTATTTATCCTGCAGGTGAGTTTTATTCTGGGAAGGGAACTACATGAGGGTATAATGCGTAGAGGAGTACGGCCACATGAACACGCCACTGCAGCGAAATTTCGCAGACAAGGCGAAATTTGGCCCACGCTAAACCTCCTTCATCTTCCCGCCTTCGCATGCCCAATCTCCCATTTAAATAACCCCCCCTTTCATTTTTTGTTAGTTACTTCCCCGTAGGTCGTCTACCGCGCGCGCTCTTCCCCTCGCCTCCGCTCCCGCAAAACATGGTTCGCACTAGGTGGCCTCGGGATGCAAACTAAGGTGAGGCAATCAACCACTGCCACTGCCGACGCCCCAACTCCAGCTGCTGCCGTCGTCCTTAGTCCTGTCGATGCCGTTGCCACAGCCGGTGCTCAAGGTGCTGATCCTTCGCCCCGTAGGTACAATACGAGAGTGGGCCCTGTTCCCTCTCCCACCCCGCCCCCCAAAGTGGGCCACGCCTTCCAAACTGCCCTGACATCCGGCCCAGTCCCCGTCCGGGCCCGAGCCCCTACGGGGGGCCACGCCACCTCACCGGTCACAGGCGCCTCCCCGCTTATCTCCGCCCGAGGATCCGAAGGCCAATATTCCACCGTGGGATCCGATTCTGGAATCTGATCGTCAAAAGGCCAAGGAGATTAATTGCATCTCTACTACGATCTCCCTAAGATCGTCGCGACCGAGCTCGTAGACCTACGCGGCCAGTCTCACCGATACCCTGGGATCCGCTTACTACCCCCGAGGCAGCATTTTTACCCCCGGGTGGTCATCGAATTTTATCACACCATGACATCCAGGGGAGCGGCCAACCCCACAACGATTCACTTCAAAAGATCACGGTCGCCCAGTGGATCTCTCGAGCCATTAACATAGTCAGTTACTGATGGCACGGCAGGGTTCGCCACCTCGGGCAGATTACAAACAAGGGCCACATCCTCGCCTCGAGACATGGTTCGACATCGTCTCGTGACATGTCGTACTGGGCCCATCCTATTCAGCACGCTTTTCCCCGAGCATGCTCCTCATCGATCACATTTTGTGGTGCAACTTGTTCCCGCTTCAGCACCATGTCTAGAGGAGAGGAGCCATTCTCGAGGCTCCATAACGGATTTCGTAGGGATTTCGTTCGGGCCATGAGTCGATCATGACCTCCGTCTACTTCGAGGACAAGGTCCATCGAAGGGCTCAACGAGTTTAGTCCATCCTCCGCTTCCCCGAGACCGTGCCGTGTCCTTGAGCATTCGCAGGCCCCCGCCGAGCCACGGATCGAGCCAAACAAGCAGATTCAGACGTCAAGCCACGACTGATCGAAGCACCCGAGTGTGTCCCGCCATTTTCATCTTCGGCCTCCCACGTTGTCGAGGACTCCATCTAGCCAAGGACCCACCCTGCCCTGCATGAGCGTGCCCATCCCAGCCGTGCCTACCGGAGGGGTTCCAGCCCAGATTCACCCCCTCCGGCTCCGGCATCACGGCCCTCGCCTCTCTACAGATCCGCTCATCCGAGCCGCCGTCAAGGTCGCCTCCAAAGGTCCCATATCCCGCCGACCAGGGGCCGGTTCTTCCTCTACCGCACTGGGCAAAGATGTCCCCATCACCCTGACTTTCTAGCCTATCATGGATGCGGTCCGCACATTTTCAAATTAATTTCGTTTCCATATCGGTAACCCAGTAATCTCAATGAGTTTGACGGCACAAGACTGACCGCTCTCACCCGTAATCAGCCATTCTTCTTCGATCTGTGGTCACCCCAGCCACCACCGATCCCAACCTCGCTCATGCCTCGGGACCACCACCCGAGACCTTCGGCGCAGCCTAATTGCCCACTCAACCAAGATCCCTAGATTTACTCGCACACGCAGCATCTCGCTTCCAGCCTCCCGCAGCGGTCGTCTCACCTTACCCGTGATGGAGATGACCCACCATTAGCTGCACCGAGGAGGTTACACTTCCTTCACTAACTTTTCAATCCACCTATCGAGGACAATGTGATTTTCGCCTGTGTACAAGAAGCCAAGAAATAAAGGATATTTACATTACTTTATCGTTTTTAATCATTTCCAATAGCAAGAAGGTGGTTTTGTCAAGCTTACTATAAAGCTTTCAGCTTTTCAAAATATAGTCACTTTTTTTGTTTTATAATACAGATTATATAGCATCATTTACAGTTTTCATTTTTCACCCATTTTCAGCATTATTTTTCTCGCTTTCATTTATCGACTAATTCATAAATTAAGAATTTAAGCTGGCCAAATTCTCGTCATTATAGATTATTCCATGCCTAATTGAGTAGATGATTAGTTGAATTTGTGTTGCTTTTAACCTTTTCCTTCCACCTCTAGCTAACCACACACCAAGCACATTAGGTTCCAATGATAGGCTGAAAAACTGCGCAACCTCCTTAACTTTGCAAAACTTATCTTAGTTTCGTTGACTGCCTTAATAGGTTAAGGACCCCCACAAGAAGAAGGCCAATGTGTCTTCCAAAAGAAAAACAAAAGAAAAAGAAAAGAAAAAGAAAAACAATCGCAACACTTTGCCTTGAAACCCGAGCACGGTTCGAGGGGTTTATGGCGAAAACCTTTATAGCCTGGTGCCCTAAGCCAACTGGTTGGGAGCCACCGACTTGTTCGCTACACCTAGCAAGGGGTGAAGTTTAGCATACCATAGTGTCAGTCTCGAAATCATTCGAGTCCCGGTGAAAACCTTATGTCACGCCCCTCTTCCCCGATCCGAATTCGATCATGGATCCGAACCGAAACCGGGTGCGACACTATATACCGGTGGGACCTATCACCTGCTCTTTCTCGAGTCGAACTCAGACTGTGGTTACACAAACAATTTCTGCAATAACAAAAAAATCATTTCCATATATAAAAGAACTACTACCGTAGTGGTGTCCTCAACATCTATAGTATACATGGATCGAGTCCCAATTTACTTATACATGTACATTTTTTTCTTTTCTACAAAACATCGTAGATCACGGGAGTGAAGGCGGTGAGCAACCCATCTCCTCGAACTCGGCCGCTCTCGTCGACGTGGGATGCCCCGTCCACTCATCCTCGCCTTCTCGCTCGTACTCACCGATTGAACACCCGTGCTAAGCTTTACGCTTAGTGGGAACATAAGCATGGACAACCACCTATGGTGACAGTCACAAGCTTATACATATGCATATAACTTTATATTACTTATCATCTATACTTTACTATCACATGTCACATGCTCTCTGTCTTTGACATACCTCCTATCCATACTTTTACTATATTCTAGTACTTTGTCATCTTTTACTTATCTCTATCTTTCTTAGCACATATGCATTTCTATCATGTGTTCATATTACATATCCTATTATGTGCATGTCATATTCTTATACATATATTTCTTTTCATATGGTTATATATACTATATACCATTTGTCGCGGCTCTCTATTTTCATGTACCGTTTTCATACTGTGATCCTATTAAAATTTAAAATTCAAACCTTCTAATCATTATGGATGATTAATATAAATACGATACATATACTTGTTTTATATACAATTAGTCATGGTTCATTGATCATCCTAAAATACACTTTTCATTTTTCAATATTTCACGATTCCCAAATCAATTCAATTATGCTCACAAATTCGCCATTCACACCAATTCGGGCCATACAGATCAACCGTTATAACAATTCACACGTCCACGACGAACTTTACGTCTCACAGAAACATCGTGACTTAGTCGCATCCCCCATTTACGCCAGATCAGCTGGAGCCGGAGTAACACAAGACGGCCTCCGCGTAATGGCCGACCGGTTATAAATAATCAAACAATTAACACTACCGATACTACTACGGTCAGCCGGACGGAGTGACACATCAATACAATAGTTCGCAGCATCGCTTATTCACCCTATCGGGTATAATCAATCCATCCCACGCACCAAACGGCTAACATTCTGGCTGCGGCATTCAAATCCTTTATAAAGAAAATATGCGATAACATGCACGCCAGATAAATAGTTTGGTTTCAATAATCCCGCACTTTTATATGCAAACATTTCACAATCACTTTTCAAATCAATTAAATCAAATCAATATGCTTTTAACAAACATGTAAAAACTTGAACGAGGAACAGAGCTCAGAGAACAAACCCATTCTTAGTTTCTATGAAATCACATTATGCAATTTATACCATCATTTTTAACTCTATATTCGTTTCATATCTGTAGCCTTCATATTATATTATCATATTTCTATACATATATTCCTATAGTTTTATCATGCATGCATTTACTATTCTTATATCCATATATGCTTATCATTCGTGCAAATTCCATGCCATTCCTCGTAAACATCTTATATCTTATTAACTTATATCTTCATGTACTTTATTATACTATCATATCTTATGACATATACCATACATTTCTATACTTGTAATGCTTTACTTGTGTTTATCAAACTGCTCTATCTCCCATAGAGTAACCTAGACTTCTTTTCTTAAATACCCTTAAAATTCCTTCACAGCCCAAACTATTACCTTTTTTACTCTTCTCATTCAGATACACACGTATAAATATTCGCCGTTGACCGAGATAAGGAATGAACAAGACTCGCAGACAATATATACCGTGAAGGTACAGCACGGTACAGTAATCGCAGACGTGCCCGCCCACGTAATAGAAGCCGTGTAGAAACACTAGCGTGAGTGCGTAAGACCGACACGATTCGCCAAAGACTAATCTTATGTACGTGCCTGCCCACGTGATAGAAGCGCCATAGCACTAGTAGGAGTGTTAAAGCACTGATCATATATGTCTTGTCATTCAATATCCTGGTCTAGTAGTCATACAATTATACGTTTTCTCTTAACTTATCATTTTATTCTTTCTTCTATATTCCTTTCATATCAAATCTACTTATGTTATTAGTTCTCGCTCATATTCTGCCATCGCTTTTTCCTTATTTCTCGACCTAATATGAGTTCCACTTTATCATATTATGTATGGCTGTATTCTTTGACTCAATGTGGGCTTTCCATAGAGTCTAAGAACACCAATTGGAGTTCGACGTGGCCGAGGATATGACCTTCAAGTCGAGGTCATGTATAGCGTCAACCTGCATCGAGCCGGTTCGAACCGACGAAGCTGAGCTGACCTCGGTAAACTTGGTGTATCACCTTGTCAAACATCTTCATCCTCCTCAGGCATATCACGTATTCTGACTCAATGGGTTTCATAGAGTCCAATAACACCCAAATCGGAGTTCTGACGGGCGGAGCGATGATCTGCCGGAGGTCATAATGAGAAGAACTCGACGAATGACCTGAACTCGACGAGCTGCACCGAAGTGACGAGCCAGCTCCAACACCTGGTCTGACATCTAATATCTTCCTAGGTATATGAATGTATTCTTGACTCACGCTTTCCATGAGTCCGCACCCAAACGGAAGTTCAAACTAAGGACATATGACCTTCCGCTGCCGCTACGCTAGCCGCTTCGACGAAGCCGACCGATCGACTGTGCTGTACTGAAGTGACGAGCCTGGTCTAACACCGGTTCGACATTCAATATCTTCCTGTATACACGTACTCGACCAACGCCTATTGCTCGGGTTAACACCCAAATCAGCCAAACGAAGGAGATATGACCTTCCCGCGGGAGGGCCGCGCGCAGCCGGGCCTTTGACGAGCTTTAATTGACCGACGAGCCGCACCGAAGTGACGAGCCCAGTCTAACACCCTGGTCTGACATATAATATCTTCCTCAGGCATATGGATGTATTCTGACCAATGGGCTTTCCATAGAGTCCAAGAACACTCCAAATCGGAGTTCAAACGAAGGGAGATATGACCTTCCGTCGAAAGTCACGCGCAGCCGCTCTCGGATGAGTCGACTCGACCGACGAGCTGCACTGAAGTGACGAGCTCAGTCTAACACCTCGGTATGACATCTAATATCTTCCTCAGGCATATGGATGGATTCTTGACTCAATGGGCTTTCCATAGAGTCTAAGACCACTCGAATCGGAGTTCAAACGAAGAGATATGATCCTCCTAAGTCGAGGTCGCGCGCAACGCTCCGGTTTAGCCTATTCGATCGACGAACAAGACCGGCTGACGAAACTCATTCCAACACCTCGGTCTGACATCTAATATCTTCCTCAGCATGGATGTATTCTCGACTCAATGGGCTTTCCATAGAGTCCAAGAACACCCAAATCTGAGTTCAAACTATGAGTGAGATGGCATCTCAAGTGGGAGGTCGCGCAGCCGCCTGAATACCACCTGACCGATGCCGATTAAGCGACGAGCCACTCTCTACATGACGAGTTGAGTTTCGTATGTATTCCAGTTGTTCTTCAGACGAGGTCTCGTCAATTCTCTTATTTGACGACCTCTACGGGTCGACCCTTCACCCATTTGACTCAGCCAGCAAAGACCATAACTCTACGCATAAGTGGTCCGAATCGCAAATTCAAAGCCTAACATCAAGTTCACTGATGTGGATACATTTTCCCAGAAGGTCTTACTGACAAATTCTCTTTATTTCTTACCCAAAAATCCGTTCTAAGGCAATTTTACTAGTTGACCCGAATTGCGTAACCGGTTCCGACCAGATTCCACTGGTCGACCACAAAGAAAAGATTCATAACTTAGTCTGCAGAGGTCTAAATTGAGAAATCTGCTTCCAACATCAAGCTCATTGATGTGGCTATAATTTATCAGAAGGACTTACTTCCAGATTCCCCATTTCTGACCTAAAACTCGTTCTAAGGTCCGGCTACCTGCGATACATCAAACATAAAATTTTCTTCGGGTTCAACTTGTAACTAGATCCTTCTAAAACACATATCTGTGGAGTCTTAAAGCTCTTCTCAACTCAACCCTACAAGAAATGAGTTTAGGAGTTCCCTGTGCCCAAACCGTATTATAAGATGGGGAGTGTTCTCTAAACCATGTATCCATACCCGAATTCCATACCAATACTCAAATTCCATACCAATACTAAATTTGGTGAATTCGCCACACCCCAAGACACGTGTATTCATACAAATATTCACGCCCATACCACATCTTCTTTCGTTTTTCCTTCTTTCTTCTTTTCTTTCGTCTTTCTTCTTTCTTCTTCCGTTTTTGTTTCCCCAAGACCAAAATGAGATATTTCTTTTTTCGTTTCTCTCCTTATTCGATCTTATCCCCTTTTATTTCTTTACCCCTTCCAAGGAGCAAACTTCCTCACTCTTTCCTTCAAGCCACTTGTCTCTTCCACAATTTTCTCCTTATTTTATTCTAATATCTTTCTTTTATTACTTGGTCCTCCTTTCGCTTTATTCTCTATTCAATTTATCAAAATCCTACTTTGATATATATGAACTTATTATACATGCGAATTGGTCATGAATTGGTAATTTAGTAATTTACCCTTAATTGTTGTATTAATTCCAAGTTATTGCTTATTTTATTCCGGATAAATATACTTTTACTTTTATTATACCCTAAACATGTCCAAAAACTGCTAGGGTATATTTCGGGGTGTTACACCTTAAGAGTTTGTAGTCGAAAGATCCTTCGCCGCAAGGCCCAAAACCTTAACCGGTCGGAGTCATCGATCCCCAAGTACAAGGACTTTGGTGAAGTCGATTCCTCAACATTGCACCCTACAACACAAAAAAAGAATTGTGGAATAAGAGGTGGGTTCTGATCTATTTAGGTCAGGGTTAGCGAGCTAGGTTGCGGCGTGAGCTCGTCGGGGGAGAGTGCATTTTGGTAGTTTATTACGAAAGCTAATCCAACGAATACTTAGATTTTCGTGGAAGTTCCGTTGATGCATTATGGAGTAAAACTTCTTCGATATTAATTTTGTATGGTACCTTTTTTATCTGTAGATAGTTTTCATTAAGTTTCGATAATTCTCATTGCAAGTTACGCCATTGTTTCTCACCCTTTTCAGCTACTATATTCTCGTTATTTACTTATTCCTTCTCGCATCGTTATGGGACCAGCAATGTGCCTGCTGGGGTGATTAGTGCCCAAAAGTGCCATTTTCAACCCTAGTTATGCTCGGATATTTATATCTAACATCAATGAACCCACTGGCACGTTAAGGTCCCTTTTATACTTCTAATCGCTTTTTGTGGCTATTTTTGTAGTTTTAGCTGGCTCTTGATGCCATTTTTGTCGAATCGGTCCTAGCATAAAGGATTCGGGTTAATCTCCTTCTAATCCAAAAGAAAACAACAGAAAAGCTTGAAGTGCAGAAGGCTCGAGTGTGAAGGTTATAAACACACTGCGGCGAAATTTTTCGCATGCACGAAGCGCAGTCAAAGAATTTTTCACAAGATGTCGAAATTCTATGATCAAAGAATTTTTGCGCATAAAGAAAATTTTTCTCGCTACGAAATTCTTCAGTTTCTATTTGCAATCCAGAAGACTCTGTTCGCTTATTTTCCTTTTTTCCCTTGTTGTAACACTGTTAACATGGGTATTTTGGTTTTTCACTTCATTGCAAGGCTATAAATAGCCATTTTGTACACTGTTGACCTAACTTACAATTTTAGAGAAGAAAACACGGGTGCTCTGTTTTTATTCTCCGTTGTCTCTCACTTTTTCTCTCCTTTTCTCGGCAACCAAACACTCCCTTGAAAATGACAACTCGATAATGCTCGCTAAACCCCTCATCCTTGGAAGAGAGGGCTACTAAAGGTGGATGTGAGGCATACGCCTGCTCCCCTCGCTTTAATGCAAGCATTTATTTTCATTCATGTTCCTCGTTTTAACTTTAGGTTTAAAAGCGCCTTCGACACGCCCTCATAGTTAATACTTTTTGGCAACCTTTGATTCGCGGGATTTACCATTGGGATCACCGATATCCATTAGTCGTGATGCAATGAGCCTTCCGTAGGTGGGTCAAGGTGTTTGGATTCTCACTTAAGGAGCATAAATGTTTAGTAAATGCTGCATCAAAATAAAATGCACCAAGGGTTAGTTTTTAAAGTTAAATGAATAACCGGTTCGGGAAATGACTATATGTCATCATCCCCAACGCGAGGAAATGAACTCGAGGACCTCTGTATATCCCTTTCAACCCAGCCTAGTAACCTAAGACTTCAAGAAGTTCTTTTTCATAGTCTACTCCATTTTACATCACATTGCTTTCAATCTGCACACCATCAACCTCACACTTTTTACAAAACCCCTTAATCCAAAGTGAGATTCACCATTTTTTGGAATTTAAATCATTTTATACGTAAGAAAACCCATCCCCGAAGCTCGACCTGGGAGCCACTATACTCGCAAAGAGCTTAACTACTGGGCAGTTAGGATTTGTGATATAAATTTCCTTTGTTGATTCCGATACACCTACTGTGACACGAATCAGAGCATACATAGAAGGGATGGGGTTTCAGCATGCATGTACAAATTACAAACTATGAACTCACCTCATGTCACATCCCACATAAGATAGGAAATAAATTTTTTGGCACTATATAAATATAAGCTCCTCTCAACATAATAAACATAATGTAAAGTCGTGAGAATCCTTTAGGCCCAAAGCACCCCGATGTGAGGGTCTGTTCCATTTAGCCCTGTATGAGGCGTTTGTCTGTTTGGTCATATAATCTTATAAGACACAATGAGAACATTATGTCTACATGAGGGATGGTTGTTTGTCACATACCACATCGAATAGGGGAGAAACTTCTTGACACTATATAAGTATAGACTCATCTCAACCTGGTAGATGCATTTTAAAGCCGTGAGGGATCCTTGGGCCCAAAACGGACAATATCTACATGGTTGGGCCAGATCGTTACAAATGATATCATATCCTCGACCTCAATATGGGGGTCTGTTCCATTTAGCCCCGTAGGGGGTGTTTGTCTATTTGACCATGTAATCCCATGGGACACAACGAGGACGTTGTGTCTACATGGGAGGTGTTTGTCACATCTCACATTGGATAGAGGAGAAACTTCCTAACACTATATAAGTATGAGCTCCTCTCAACCTAATAAACGCTTTTTAAAGCCATGAAGGCTCTTTAAGCCCTTGAAGCAGACAATATCTACATGGTTAGACCGGGTCGTTACAAAAAGAAGAGAATTTAAAAGGTAAGATATTTCTCTTATTATCTTTTAGAATTATTTTATGTAGATTCTTTTAATTTTCTTTAAGTTTAGATTACCCTGAAGAAGTTTAATTTATATTACATTTGCTTTCTTTAAAAATAAAATAATGGTTAGTGGTGTCGTACATAATTGCTTTGAGTAGGAGAATTAAAAGGTAAAAGAAAAAAAACAAGAAACCACCGTAAGCTATGAATTTGTTAATGAAAAGAAAAAAAAAGTAGTAACCGTAGGCTTTGAGTTTATGAATAAAAATAAATAAATAGGGGACAATTAACCAAAAAAAAAGAAAGTAGGGGACAATTTGAAATGGCTAATTTTTTATAAATATATGTATTTGATAAGTATTTGAAGATATATGTATTTTGACAAGTAAATATTTTATTAAAAATTGAGAATTTATTTAGATAAAGAATATGATTAGAGTAATTATTGAGCAATTATAGAAAATAAGATATGTTAATAATACTTGTAACACCCCGAATTATACCTTAGTTGTTTTCAACATGTTTAGGGTATTTTGTAGACATAATTGAATTTTTCGTAAATTTAATGCAAAAATATGGAAAGTTAGAAACCTGAAAATTGTACAAAACTTAAGGACAAAATCGTAAATTGTCCAAAAGAGGCATCAAAGACATGGATTAATACGATTAGGAGGCCAAAGTATAAATATTAGGAATCAGAGCGTAATTAATGGAAGATGGAGGACTATAAGGCCAAGAGAGAGATTAATTATAATATAGGAGACCAAAATGAGTTATTTTTGGTCTCCAAACAAGGGCTTACGGGAAGGGAGGAGAAGAAGAGTAAGAAGAGAGCGATCAAGTAGTTGCATGGATACATGACTTTTATGATTTTGGTAAGGTTTTTTCCAAAATCTACTGGGTAATGGATTTGGGCTGTGGTTTTCTTTCGGGATATTAATTCTGGTTCCCTATCTGTGGTTTTGTCAGGAATACATCCTAACTCTAGATTTAAGGGAAGTTGGGTTGAAAACTCCTAGTTGATATTGGGTAGATATGGAATCCTTCACAATTCCAAGGTTTAGAACAATAATCCCTGTATTTAACTGATTCTTTGGCCAATTAAAAGTATTGGTGGAGTTGTTTTGATGGATTCCATGTTAGTTTTTGATGAAGAATGTAATAGAAGTGATCTATGGAAGAAAAGTGCATGAAAAATGGTGAAATTTACCATTTCTAGGTAATTTCGAGACCTATCGCACCCTTGAGCAATACCACCGCTGATGCAAAGAGCAGGAAACTGCACTCTGCATCACCTCCATAACCAACCTGGGCATTCCGCATCTACGTAGTGGTATCTGCACCAATGGCTCCTATAAATTGCTTTTGTTATTTTTGCACATTTAAGCTAAAATTCAGATAACGAAGTATAGAAAATGATGAAATTATGAAAATCGTGACCGCACTCGCCTACGTAGTTCGATGGGAGCAAAGTTCATGCCCCAATAATAAAATAGGAAGTTTCTGAATACATATAATAGTAGGAATGCCTAAGACCAGGTATTAAATAACACATCACTCCTGTTAGTGCTACGACACCCCGCTCGACTAGTGCTACCAAGACTCTCGTTCGACTGCGCTTCGCCACTCCCGCTTTCAGGCTACGGCACTCCGCCGCACTATATGCGATCTTCGTATACTTATCAGGTCAGGTCTTACTTAGTTATTAGCACCGGTCTGTGTGTATTCCACAGCTATGAAGGATAATAACCCGAATAATGAATAAGAGGAAATGAAGGTGTATCGCTCGACCAGAATACCCGTGGCTTAAATACAAATAAGCTCTAGAACTTCACTGAGACCCGAATAAATACGAAGTCCAAGAGGCATAAGTTCGACTGAAGAATAAGCCTCAGAACTCCTACTGAGACCGTATCAAATATGGAGTATGTTATAAGTATAAGTTCGGTCACGTAATAAGCTCGTTATAAAGCATAAGTATCAGACAAGTCCATGATAATGAATGCATGAAATTCTCTCGATATCCGGTTATTGTTATACGTTTATTATAACCGCGGTGATGCCATGCATATTACCTATGTTTCCACTAAGCATAAAGCTTAGCACGAAGCTTTAATCCGTAAGTACGTAAGAAAAGAGATACCGATATTCCGTATTCACGACCAACACGAGTAGGGTTCATCACCCAGTTCCTTCGTGACTTTGATCAAAGAATAAATGTATAGTTTTGAATATAGAAATGGACTCAACACGCATATGTGATGACTATAAACACCACTACAAATGCATTTATTTCAACTTTGATACGATATATTGGCACACCGTATATGTTCTCGCGCCCCTCGAACCCTGCGGGGCTGGGCTCTCAATCCGCCTAATCCGCCTTAACGAATCTGGTGTGACAATACGGTTAATTGCGATAATCGTTAGTAAAAGACTAGATGAGTATTGTGTAATAATATAATTTATAAAATATTATTAATATTATTTCTTTATAGTAAAAGATTTAGTTCAGATTAAGAGTATAAAAATAAATAAATAAATAAATAATTAAAATAAGATCCAAAAGGAATATGAGTTTTATAAAATTTGAAAAACTACCTAATTCAAATAGTTATCATTTGAAAAGTTGTCAATATGTTTGAGGTGAACAATAAAATCATGTTGATAAAATAAACTTTAAAAATCACAAATTTTATAAAATATTTAGAAACCCATTAACTTTTATTATTATAGATTAAAAAGTTAAAAATAATATCATTGCTAAGAATATCAAACTATGAAAGTTTTAGGAATAAATAAATAATGATGATAGTTTCTTCCTTATTATTTTAAAAGAAATATTTCATTGAGATGAAATTATTCAGATTAGCTCTTTCAAGGCTTTTGAATACTCATTTGATGTAAGGGATATTAATACAACTTTTACAAAAGAAAATATTTTATATGTTTTTGTGTAAAGATTATCTATATAGTCTATTGAGAAAAATATATTTATTTGTCTTTTATGTAATTTGCATAATGAAAAGTTTAATTTATTTTATTCCTTTGATTGTCCATTGATCAAATAGAGATTTTGCATGAAATTGTTTTGAGATTTGTTATGCTTATGAAAGAAAATGTGGAGATATGATGTTTTGTGATTTCAATATTTGTATGAAATATATGACTCTGGTTTGTTCGATCATGTCAACGAGAATAATAGTTGACACTATTCGAATTGGCTAACAAGGGACACAATAATTTTACATTCCTTCAGAATGTAATCGACTAATCACCTCTACGGGTTCTCGGGTTAGAGGTTACTAGCACTAATAGTGTTTGGTTTAGTCCACTTTAAAAGGAACAATTTGCGGCTAGCCACCCATTTAAAAGTCCCACATAACCGGGCACCATTTGATATTTGATGACCAGAGATATATATTTGAAATGTATTTGATTTTGGACTTTGATATGAAAGTGTTTGAATCGAAATTTAATATGAAATTGTTTAGATCACATTTGATATGAAATTGATTTGAAATGAATTTGAGAATGTTTTGAAGAAATTTTTTTTAATGTTCCAACTTATTTTTGAATCAAAAGTTTTTATGAAAAACATCTCCTATTTGCTATATGATTGAAAAAAAATTTATCCATGAAAATGTATTAGTATGTCTTATTGATCTTTAAGCTCACTCTCATTCATTGACATATTCTCAAGTACTTTTAGTTTCCGCGATGAGTAATGTCTAGGTTGGGGATACGTCATCATTAGAATTTGATTATACCTTTATAAGCGGATCACGTCAACTAATAACCTATGTTTATGCGAATGTCGGGTTTTAAAAGTTAACGAGAACGCCACTGATAATAAATATCTGCTTTTATATGGGTATAAAGTTGATTTGGGAGATCCTAAATATTGTTATATTTCAAATGCCCCTATACGAGATTCATAATCGTAGATTGGATATTTAGAAATATTTTTGGTTTGAAATGAAATCTTGAATTCGGGAATTGATGATTTAGAAAGTTGCACATTTACTCCGAACAAAGTTTCGATAATCGACAAAATCCAGTTACAAGGAAGGTTAGTGTCATTTCACACTTCAAGCCTTCAGGCTGAAGGCTTGAGGGTGTGAATTGACAGTCATTCCCTTAGGGTGGGTTTTGAGGTGTGACCGAGTGGTATTAGAACTATAAGTTTATGATCTTGATGAAAATTTGTTTTAAGTTTGTCTATGGGGATAGTTGAGTGACGTGTTAGTTGACAGTTCATATCCGTTTGTGTATTTTTAGTTCACTACACTCTTTTGCCTTTGTATTGTTTGTTGGTTTAGTGAATAGATTTTTATTAATATGAATTATGATTTGAATTTGTCACTTCTATGGAACATGTCATTATGGACAATATCGTGGTTTGAAGTTATTTTATGATGATTGGTAAGAAGGATATGTGAATTGACTTAATACTCCTTAAACATTAAGGTTTTTGTTTGATTTTGAGGATGAATTAAGGAGTTAAAAAAACCTTTTATTTGTTTATAGTTTTTGTCGTGCCCCCAAGTTCGACCCGACGATGAACCGGATCCAGGGACGTGAATAGTTTCAAAGCCATTTGTCAAAACAAATTTCATATAAACATACTTATATATGAATATATGATATCATTACTAATACATTCACTAATATGAGAAATATACATCATATCATTTTAAGATGACCCATATCTATTTTTTTAATACAACATATTGATACAAAATGGCATTCCATGCCTTTGTAACATATATTTACAAAATATTTTTAGAGTTCACCCATTTTTCACCTCAATAGTAAAATGCATTACATGAAGATTTATACATATTTGATTTTTATACAAAATAATTACATGATATCATGAAATGTTTTTGTATGCATGAAACGAAGCATTTACCAATACTTCGAACTGTATGAAGGTGACTCTATGCTCGGTGGTCTTCAGTCTTGCAACTATCTACTTGGTACATGCGCGTGAGAAATCAACACTCTGAGCATTTTTATGTTTAGTGGTTCTTTATGTTTTTATTCTCTTTTCATACAATCAATACAATATATAGTATATATATATATATATATATATATATATATATATATATATATATATATATATATATATATATATATATATATATGATTTTATAATAGCTTAACATACATTCATTTTATTTTGTATATAAAACACAATAATTCACACTTTTCATGTTTACTTATACTAGTATTTTTGTCACAACTCAATTCACACAATTTACACATTTGTTAACCATTTTGCCCTTAAAACGAATCTAACCGAAATTTTTGATGCATAGGATAACGGAATCACCGACACGGTCCCGTTGGGCTGCTAGCCGATTTAACACTTTGAATAACTCAGTACTGTTCTGTTGAGTTACGGACTGGTTATTTTTACATTTGCATTTTTGTGTACACTACTGATACTGTCCCATTGGGTTACAAATCGGTATGTCACTATCAATCATATCATTTGAAGTACTGCTATATTTATCCTTATTGGTATACCAATCTATTCCTAACTCGAATATGACGACTAACATTCTCTTAAGGACATTAATAATTTATCATAGTAGTTACAAGATTTTTTTTTATCTATTCCCCTATATTCACATTTTCACAATACGGTTCACATATTCGAACAAATTCGTTTGTACATACTTGCATCTGTTATGTTTGCCACTTGATATATCATTTATCAATGATCTTTCCACACATTTAAGAGGACAATTAAACATAATTTCCACAATAACATAAGTTGATACTCAATTACATAACACTCAAACCAATTTATTTATGGTTCAAACCCGAACACACATACAGATTTCATGGTAATCCACTTGAATTCAATTAACTAAACCCAAACCAATTCATATATGGTTCAAAACATAGAAAATATGCAGATTTAATATAAAACCTTTCAATTTTGATGACATAGCAAACACAAAACTGAAGCAAGAAAAGAAATGTGAAGAACAAACCAAAATTGTTGTTGATTCTTGACTCCTATTCCTTGAATCTCGATCTTAGCTCATGTTTTATCTTCACCAGCCCCTAATCCATCATAAATACGTCACAATTAGAGAGCAAACAAAGAAAAATCAGTCATGCATGCTTGGGTTTCTGGTTATGATTTATTTATACCCAATACACCTTTACTTGCAAAATTTTCTAGGAACAATTGAACTATATTTTACCCAAACTTCCTTCAAGAAAATGATAGCTCTGTGAGTCTATTTTCAATAGAAATTAGAATCATCTCATTTGGATTATTACAACTTAACTTATGACCAAAACACCAAAACTGTACAAAAACAAGGATAACCCAATAGCTTACCCGTATTTTCACTCTAGTTTAAAAAATAGGGAACTTAGGGTTAGGTTTGCTTCTTGGTACCTTCTATAATTTTTTAGGTCTACCTCTTAGGGTTCTTTCCCAACTGGAATAACTCAATTTGGATGACTAATGACCAAGTTATGGCCAAAACAAAAACATAACACAACTTAGAAATTTTCCTCTTTCTAGACTCTGTTTGGGTCCATCTCGGAAACACCAACATGGCTGCTATTTCTGGACTGTTTTAGGTCTCTGTTTCTTCAAGAAATTTTCAGCCATGAGTCTTATGCACCATCTCCAATTTGAATCATCCAATTTGAAGGTCAAGAGGCTATGTTATGGCCAAAACAAAAACATGAGTTTTGAAAAAAAACTTTGACAGTCATTCTCTTCAAAACCTAAAAATCTATTTTTTACACTTCTTGGTCTTTAAGACCCCACAAGCCAACAAAACCAACCCAAAGCAATATAACTCCAATTTAAAAACAAATTACCCAAATATGGAAAAGTTAGGTTCTCCTTAAGCACAAAAATGAAAATGAGTTAGGACTTTCCTAATAATCAAAAGGAAGAATCCATACAGCCCAAATCCAAATCAAAACAAACATCAACCTAACTCTAACAAGTATAACACATGAATGAGAAGAGTTAGGGTTCTTCCTAACCTCAAACATGAACAAATAGGGAGTTATGATGGTTTCCTTGTAACACCCCAAAATATACCCTCGCAATTTTATAACATGTTTAGGGTATAAAATAAGTTAAATTTGTATTTTTTCTAATTTATATCAAGTAAGAATCTTAAACGATAAACCGAAATTAATGCAAGAAATGAGGGTAAAATAGTAAAATGTCACATTAAGACTAAAGGTCATAAGATAATAAGTTTACATGCCAAAATAGAATATTGAGAAGTCAATTGCAAAAGTTAAGGAAATGAATGACCAAAAATGCAAAAAGGGAAAAAAAAAAAAAAAGAAGCTAAAAATGGCTTTGGCCAAACAAGGCCTTGTGAAGGAAAAGAGATAAGACCAAATTTTGGTCTTTTATGAGATATTTTCATTTAGAAAGAGAGGAGCTGGGGGATAGAGAAATCTGGGTGAGAAGGAAATGATAGTCATTTTGGCCATAATCCATTATTGTCTATCTCGTCTGCTAGAAAAAGGAAGAAGATGAAAGTTTGTTTTAAAAAGAAGAAAACAAGGTTTGGAAACTCCTCAAACTCTTCCTCGTTACGTTGAGCTGGGGAAAACCCTAACTCTTCTAAATGCAAGTATGGTTGTTCGAGTCAAGCCAGATCCTCAATTGAGGAATATTTATATAAATGAAATGTTGGGTTTTAGGGGAGATGCTGTCAAATTTTTTCCAAAACCCACGTTTTTGTCATGGTCATAACTTGGTCATCACTCATCCAAATTGAATGATTCAAATTTTTGGGTAAATTAGACTTCTAGGAGAACAAATCTCCTTGAAATAAGTGTATTCAAATTTGAACCCCATTGGGTCCAAACAATTCATTAAATTGAAGTGCTATTTGTAGGAAATATTTCAGTGTAAAGTATTTGAAGTAAATAAATAAAAGAAGGGTTGATATATGAAATATGAACACATGAATAGTAATACAAACATGTAAATGACTAGTAAAATATCCCTAACCTATAAAAACCAATGCTCTTTGACTGTGATATATTCCAAAGTGGACGGACAAGTAGGTACGCTTACGAGGATTACAAGTTATAAGTCATTCCATTCGGGGTCATTAAAGCTACCTGCTTTGGGTCTGGCTTCTCAGCGTCCCGTTTGGGTCACATAATGTGCACAGTCACCGTCTCGCACACGATGATACCTTCGGGTCTATACGGCCCCATTTGGGTCATACAGTATAGGCATAGGTTATTGTTTCGCATAGCAGAATGATACGGTATATACAAAGATCTCCGTATCCATATCTTGGAAATATAACAGACATAAAAAAATTTTAAAAATGATACAAGATGATAGAGTAAGATAATATGAAACATGACATTATGAAAAGATACGAACTACGCAAACGATACGAAAGATGCATACGATACATCCTAAATATACCTCGGGGTTAGCTGGACTTGTTTAGTGGTATATTATAAGCTTTAAATGGAAATTTTCGGAAAATAAAACAAATACCCTAATTAATATTGAGATAAGTGGGTAAAGTGGTCTTTTTACCACTTTAGGGACATATAAATGGCATAAATCATTGTTATATGCCAAATGACATAAATCAATAAGTTATATGCCATTATGGAAATAGAGAAAAGATGGAATTGAAATTGGAATGAATGGAAGGGCTTAAGTGCAAATAAAGAAAGTTAAGCCAAAAAAATGGGTTTTTATTGTTGGCCAAACATGGCCTTAACAAACCCATGGATAAGACCAAACATTTGGTCTCATTTTGAGAGAGAGAACCGTAGAGAGAAGGAGGAAAAGAAAGAAGAAGAGGAAGAGGAAGAAGAAGAGAAGAAGAAGAGGAGAAGAGGGAGAAGCCAAGCAAGCCAAGGTATGGAACTTGAATTTTGGTATGGAACTACATGGGCTTTTAAAGCTTGGAATTGTTTTCCATACAATTGCATGGTTATTAGTTGGTTCCCAAAAACCTAGGGTTTTGTTAGGATTTCTTCCTAACCCTAGAATTCTTAAAAGTAATCTTGGTAAAACCTTGAATAGGACAAGAAGCACATGAAATCCTCCCTTTGAGGTTGGATTCATAGTTCAATGGCAAGTAATGAGTTAGGGTTTAGAATAAACCCTAACTAATTTACATGTTAGGGTTATGTATAGATCATAACCCATATTAGAGTGGGTTGAGAGTAATTCATGAAGGATTTTTGAAATAAGAGAAGTATTGAAAGAAGAATTAAGTAAAATTGAGGTTATAGGATGAATTTGGGAACGCTTTGAGGTGCTTTATGAGTATAGGGTTGATTTGGGTAGCAAAATATGAAAATACTAACAAAAATACACATTCTCGCATTTCAGTAAATGTCACACAAATTTACATTAACTTGAACATGTACCGGTACACCCTTCCGTAATCGAATGACGTACCCCAGATAAGTCACACATGTACCCACAATCACGCTCGCTTTTCTAGTTTTGACCAGTTTTCGTATTTTGGCCATAACTTGCTCATTTCTTATTCTATTTGAGTGATTCAAGTGACCAATTAAAATAGACTTCAAGTAGAACCATCCATATAGAAATAGACATCGTCAAATTATGACTCTAAGTGGCCCAAAAATCCACTCGAAGTGGGACCATGTGCAAACCAAATTCTGGTTTCCGTGTTGAACATATAGAGAAGTCCGGGTTGCTTCCTGACGCACTTGAGTTCCGGTGCTCCGAATTGGGTGATTCCAGTTGGAATAGAACCCTTAGCACCTTAGTTTTAAATGAGTATAAGGACATAGTGTCAAAATATGAAGTTAAGACCCTGGAAAAATGGGTAATATAAACTGTTCCTAGAAAAATCTGTAATGACTAGTCAAGTACAAAATGCCATAACTTTATTCTTTGATGATCCGATTGATTGATTCCAATTCCTAAGTAAACTATATTCATAAAGGAATGAGAATATAAGAATGGGAGGTGTGATCTCATAGACATCAAGTACTTCATATATATGAAGTGCTATATGTAATAGCCAAGAAACAAGAAAAAATATAGAAAATGCAATATGTATAGATATGTTCATAAAACATGAATATGATATTATCATAGGATATGTCATAAGATATGATAGGTATAAGTCATAAGATATGATAAGATAGATAGAACATGTCATAAGGAGATAGTCTAAAGTACACGAATGATAGGAACATATGAATATAAGCTTATAAGGATGTAAACATATGATAGATATATCGAAATGAATAAGATGGAACATGCTAGGAATACATGATAGAAATGCGTAAATGCTAAGAACGATAGAGATAAATAAAAGATGACAAAGCATAAGAATAAGTATATGTACATGAATGATAGGCATAGTAAAGACATGACAGAGTAAGTAATATGGAAAAGTATATGAATATAAGCGTATACGATATGAATATATGAATAAGTAAGAGCATACATGATAGAAATATAGAAAGTATATGAATGGGGATGAAGACATGACAGAATAATGCAAATGATATAAAAGAGATAAGACATAGAAAGCTATATATGAATATATGAATGCCAAGAGTGCATAGGATGCATTCATGATATATGATAGATAAAACTAAATGATAGAAAAAAGATAATGACTATATGTAATATGATATATGAGAACCAGAATATGAAACTACGTGATATGAGAACTAATACAAGAAAGAAAGTAATGATAAGATATATGCATAAGCAATTATGATAACAATAGTTATTCATGCTTATGAAATATGTACGTAAAATGTAATAAATGATCGTCACAGGACTGGTAGAGCAATGCATGTGCACGCCATGCAAGCATACGCTGTCGCAAAGATACTGGGCGCATTTATATCGAGGCCCCGCTTTCGTCGTGGCGACATAGATCCCGTTTGGACGTGTGGCCCCGCAAGGGCTCACACAGACAGAGATCACCGCCTCGTACGCTGATAGTACCGTACCGATAGCATACTGCATAGGTCACCGCTCGCACAGCTGATAAGATCTTCGTACACATAGTTTCCGTATCCGCCTTCTAAGGTATTTGGCAGACATGAAACCAAAAAAGGAAATGACATGATATGTGAAGCATAGCACCGCTTATGCGATGAAAGTATATGCCAAGAACAAGAGGTAATGTACAAGATGACAAGATATGAAAAGTGATATGAACAAGACAAAAGATACGAAAGAGAAAAGATATGACAAGTGAAGGTTACTAATAAGAAATAAGTGTAAATGACACTAAATAAATAATGACGTATAAAGTATTAGAAAAGCATATGAAAAGTACAATATATGAAAAGCAGTAGTATATAATTATCACATGAGATAGTATATGATAGTATAAGATGAAAAGCACAAGATATGATTATCATATGAAAAGTATAACAGAAACAATATATGAAATGAATAGTACATGAATATAGATATATAAAAATAAGATATGAACAATACATGAATACAATATATAGAAAGTACAAAGTATAGTGTACAATTTAAAAGGATAGAAAGTAGATAAAAGAGAAAGGTATATGAAAAGTATAGTATATATGGACAAATATAGGAAAATATAGTACATGAAAAGTATCATATGAAAGCATACCAAAGTAATCGAACGTGAAAAGTATAAGAATGTAGATAAAAGTACTGTGACAATATAAGATAGGTTATATGAAAGTATTAATGAGATAATAATGGCAGACATGCACGTATACCGAACATGAAAGGAATGAACATGATAAGTATAGGATATGTAGCGAAATAGGAATACTTAAAAGTATAGATAAAAGACGTCGTATGCAATATAAAATCGAAAGAGATCGACATGCAATAGGCAAAGTATATGTGATAGATAAGCAATTGTGTGCTATGTAAAATCAGATAGAGCAGATGATATGCATATGTATAAGTCAGGACAGCCGCTATCATGTATAGTCATTCATGCTTATGTTCCCACTAAGCGTAGTTTAGCACGTGTTCAACTGCGGTAGGTACATAAGCGTAAGACAAGGATGTGAGGACGACATTCCACACGCACAGCAAAGCCGACTCGAGACAGTGCTCACCACCCCGCTTCCGCAACTTCCGGGTTTCGTAATAGTAAAATTGTACAGGCCAAGTAAAGGGACTCTCAGATATGTGTATAGATTGTGATGGACACCACTCCTAAGTGGGAGTTCATTGTATATGTAAAATGATTTTTGTTATTACGTAAATTACTAGATACCCATTGCGTATGTATCAAGCTCGAGAAAGAACAGCCAATTAAGAGTCCTGGCTCGCATAGTATAATATATAGTATAGAAAGTCTCGCGCCCCGGACTTCGGTTCGGATCCGCCAATCGGGTCGGACCGGGATCGGGGGCGTAACATATGATATGTAAAAGAAGCATATGTTTATAAGCTATTGTATATGTATACTTAAATTAAGGATCACTACAAGTGGTCATATATGCTATATGTTTCCCACTAAGCTATAAGATTGGCACGCGCTGCTTCATCCATGGTGGAAAATATCTCATCATTCATCATCATCTCACCCTTAAACATTCACTCCCCACACACACTCAGTTTTACACATCCGCCACCAACACAACAATAGAAGCCCACCTTAACTAGGTTTTGGATTTGTTTTTGTATATGTAAATGTAGAGTTTTGTAATAGTGAAATTGTATAAGAACCAATAAATGGGACTCGGATATATGTACAAAATATTATGAACACCACTATGGTGGTTGTTTTATATGTATATGTTATAAGCAAGGAACAAAATATCTGTGAATTACGATATATCTAAGATTCTGAATCTTTAATGATATATTGTAAATATCGCTAAATATCTAAGTGATTAGTTTTGATAAAATATCATAAACAAATTACAAAAATACTTCAAATTCATAAATACTTGGCTGAACTATAAAAGACATAAATAAGCAAATATACACTTATATCAAAACAATATTCATTATAATTTATCGAGAAAATTACATTACAATAAGTAATTTAAACCAAAATGAAGACCGATGTGGCTCCATTACATTATTTAATGAAGTGGACTTCATCTTCACGTAAGATAATATTCATAATAAGATCTTCAAAATATTGAGATAAATCACAAAATAATAATTTAGAAAGCAATGGATTGGATGTGTATGGATGAATTTGTAAAGAGATTGTATGATTTTATCGGGTATTTATAGAATTTTGAAGTCAAATAGTCATTACCGATATTTAACACCGATATTTACCCCATATTTTACCGATATTTACCGATATTTTACCGATATTTTAGAAATTCCAGCACGTTACATACCCACGCCGTGATTTTCCGTGGAAAAAATCGGGAGATTTTTCGATTTTTCGGCGAAAAATCGGTGATTTTACTGATTTTTTCCCCGATTTTTCCTCTTATCGATTTTTCCTCTGCTTTTTCTTCTCAGTGTCGGCCGAAAATCGATTTTTTGGCGATATATCGGCCGAAAAAAAGATTTTTTGCTCCATGGTTATAAGTTTTATTTCTTTATGAAATTATATATATATATATATGATATATATATATATATATATATATATATATATATATATATATATATATATATATATAAATCGGCCCACCAACGATGTAAAAACAAGTTAAAGAGTCCTGGGCCTCCGCGCAAGGCCCCACTCTTCGCGAGTGGGGTTGGAGCCGACATTCCTAACCTTTATTTCCTTGAAATACTTGAACCTAGCTCCATTTCCTTCTCTTGATCAAGCAAAACCTTGAACTAAATGGATAGATAACAAACCCTCAATTGGCTTCTCTTCTCCTTCATGTGAACCCCAACTCCCAAAGTGTGAAATGCCTAATTCTAAGACCAAATTTGGTCTTATCTCATTTCATGTATAAGGCCTTGTTTGGCAAATCTCATATTTGCTTAAGTTTTCCATTTTTTGCATTAAAGTCCTTCATTTCATTTCTATTTGCAATTCATTTATCACATATTCAACTTTAACATGTATTCTTCTAGCTTTATGACCCTTAAGTCCTTAATGTGACATTTTTCTATTTTACTCTTGACTCTTATATTAATTTTGGTTTTATCATTTTTTCTCAATTAGTATTTAATTTTCCAAAAAAATGCAGATTTAGCTTATTTTATACCCTAAACATGTTATAAAACTATTAAAGTATAATTTGAGGTGTTACAGTATTAGGAAAAGATTGTCTTTCCATATTCTTAGTCATCTTGAGTTTAGTTGAAGGGAAACATGTGGATACATGTGGATAAACTGTTATGCATAAGCTAAGCCTTGCAAGGTAGTTATTTGCTTAGAAATGTTGTGAAGTCTTTTAGGTCAATGTGATGAGTAATGAAAACAATTTGAAATTTGAAATTATCTAAAATTGTTATTAAAGTTTGAAGTTTCTTGGGATTTATTGATTATTACAAATAAATTATTAAGAAATTTCTAAAATCATCTTATATTTTCAGGCTGACATAGAAAGGAGTTAAGTTTGATTGGTTTTATGATTATGATGATAGCTTCATAGAGTTGAAGAGCAAATTGATAGCAACTCTTATTTTGATTATTTCATTGGGTTCAAAATGATTTGTTTTGCATAATGATGTCTTTCATTAGAATTTATGTTGTGTTCTTATGCAATATGGAAAAATCTTGATATATGCTTATAAACTTTGAAATTTTAAGATAGAGAAAACTACCTTATTATGATTTGAAGTTAGGTAAAATGATTTTTACTCTTAAGATACGAAGACATTTTTCTTTATTATAAGATACTCATAGATTATGAGAGTTTGAAGTCTTTGTCTTCTTAAAATGATTTTTAAGCAAGAAATAGAGGATATTGATACATTTACTTAAGGATTATGATGATATTATTCAATACTAATAAAACAATGAGAATCTTGTGATTTATGCCTTAAATAGGAAAATAATCGATTCCTTGGAAATTATTAAAGGTTGTTGCAAACGATTCTTATATAATTTGAGATGTTTACAAGTTCATGTCATACCTTTGGATTTTAGAATTCTTATGTTAAACATTATAGTGCAACTAAACTTGTTTGAAGAATTAAGATCCTATAAGGAATTATTCAAAACTAGTTGAACTTTTGGAACAATTGATTGTATTTAATAAGATAATAAGATCTTGAAATTTGGGACTAGACTTAATGTCTTAAATAATTGAGACATAAAGAGACAACTTTTGAAGGAGGTTTATTACTTTAAGCTTATGATCTACCTTAAAATGATGCAAAAGTATACATATTTAAGACATAATTTTGACGGTCATATATGAAGTAAGGTATTACATTATTTGTGACTTTGGGTTTAGTGTGTCACGCCCGATTTTCTGAACGCTTAATTCAACACGGATCCCACTGATTTTTTTTTTAAAAAGCCAACCTAAGACTCGCGCATTCTACCATCTTATAACGTAATCAAAATATTATATACATATAATCGAGTCCCATTTACATCTACAAACTCGAACTTTTACATTTACAAACCAGAGCACGGAACCTACATGTGTTGAACCCCACAAGTGTGTCGCCCAAATTGTGACAGCGATGTTCACGACAAGCCCTCCTCGTACTACACTCCGATTAAAACCCGTGCTGTTTTTTACGCTAGCTGGAACATTTTTTATACGTAAAACATAAATACAGATAATGTAAAACAAGTATCGAATATCAGTATTCACATAATGAATTTATACTTATTCAGAACTTATACTTAATAAAGCTTATGTTTATTCAGACTCCCGTAGAGTTACGTAATCCTATCTTTACTTAATGTAATTTATGCTTATTCTGGGACTCCTTAGGAGTTACGTAACTTATACTTATTCAAACCTTATACTTACCGTACTTATTTTCGCCTGACTTCGTAGAGCGTAACTTATCCTTATATTACCTGAAGCATCCTTATTCGAGGTACCAGAGATATCGAAATTACTTTAACGTATATCACATTAACTTATTCTTATACTCGGGGCACTTGTAAGTACTACAAAACTTATACCGGTCTTACTTAACTTACACTGGTCTTACGTAACTCGACACGTATTTCGCATCTTATACATGTCTTACAAGAGAATATACTTATCTTACTGAACTTATACCGATCTTACTGATACGAGTACTGTGAGGTACTACGTAACTTGTAATTATTTATCGACAAGAGTACCCGTGAGGTACTCACCGAACTTAATCAATGATAAGAGTACCCGTATAGGTACCACGGAGCTTAATCAGATACATGACGTAATCCTTACTCGCATACGTGAGTACCGTAGGTACCACCGAACTAAATCAAAGACAGACATATTCGCATATTGTGGGTTAATCGGGAACTGAACTTATTCAGATACTGAGTACCCGTAGGTACTACATAACTTATACAGAGACAGGAGTTAATCAGAGACAGGAGTACCCATAGGTACTGGCGTGAACTAAATCGGGAGCATGTGGCATTCAGAAAATTACGTAACACATACGCATCGTGACTGGCCGTGATACCTGAGTACCCGTAGGTACTACGTAAACGCATCGATACGCATGTAACTCCATTCGATACCTGGAGTACCCGGCACTACGTAACGATCGATGATGATAGAACTTAATTAAATGCGTGAGTACGTGAAAATTACGTAACGTGATCGTGATACAGTGACTTATCATATGCGTGTCTTAGGTACTACAAATACAAGAGTGCCCGTAGGTACCACCGAACTTATAATTTCAATTCACCGATACTGAGCAACTGTAGGTACCTACCGAGCTTATATTGCATACAAGAGTACCCTCGTGAGGGTACTATTAATCCTCAGTAAAGCATGTGAGTGTCTCTCAGTACTACGTAACTTATTGGGGATACGCATGCAACTTAATCATACAGAGCACTGCAAAATTGCTGCACGTATCGATTACAGAACAACTTATTCAAATACTGAGTACCCGTGGGTACTACGTAACTTATTCGGATACGTGACTCGTTTTACTACGTGAGTACCCGCAGTACTACGTAACTTATTCAGAGATGACTTATCGATACGTGAGTACCCGTGAGGTACCACGTAACGCATCGGCTACGTAACGTAACTTATCGATACAGAGTACCCGTAGTAATACCACGTAACGTATCGATACAACGTAACTTATCGATACGTGAGTACCCGCTGTAGGTACTACGTAAATGTATCGTAGAAAGAATGTAACGTAACTTAATTAAATACGTGTGAGTGACCGTAGGTACCGTAACATTTTCAGATACAGAGTACCCGCAGTACTACTAATCTTATTCAACACAAAGGGCCCGTAGGTACCACAGAGCTATACAAATACAAAAGTGTCCGTGAGGGTACTACAAACCTTATCTCGGGAGACGAGTACCCGTAGGTACTACGTAACGATACGCAGGTACATTCAGATCTTTATTCACGTTTTATCAGTACGTCTGTCACTACCTGCACTAATGGCAGAAATGAGTGTAGACGGCATAATGGCATCCCGAAGGTACGACATAAGACTGGGTGCCATAGCACCACCAGAGTACCGAATGCGAGCCAGGCCAGAAGATTAATCAGAGCACTGGCATAATCGAGCGCCGGAAAGACCAATCGTGAGTACCAAGTACTAATCGATGCCGAGCACTAATCGTGACGGTCCACTCATTCATTCTTTGGTCCTAGGTAGTCATTTGATCATATGTCTTTCATCTATTCTTGTTCCTCTATAAATCATCTTTACTCAGAAATTGGAATCAATCCAATAGGATCGTCCAAACTCAAGTTATGGCATTTCATGCCAACTAGTCGGTTTACCGATTTTTCCGAGGGATAGTTTGCGATATTAATTTTTCCAGTACATTTTCTCCATATTTGACACTGGTTATTTGTGCCCTTTAAATCTAAGATGTTATGGGTCTCGGCCCCAACCTAATCACCCACCGGAAAATCGAACTTCAAGATACGTCCGAAACAACCCTGACTACGCTATGATCAACTGATGCAGGAAATGGGCTCGCACATACCTCACTTTGGAGTGGATTTTTTCTACCACTTAGAGTCAGAAATTGATACCTTCTCTTAAAGTTTGCCTTCTTGAAGTCTATTTTATGTACCATCAATCACTCAAATCGATAAGAAATGAGAAGTTATGGCCAAAAACACGAAACTCCGGTCAAAACCCAAGGTAGTAGTTAGCCCCACTGGTGGGGACTTGGTCCCACCATAGTGACTCGCCAAAACACCAAAGAAGGATATTCTACCGGTAGGGACTCTCAATCCTACCGATCTCCAAAGTGCCTGTAATGTGTGATTTCTCCCATTTTTCATGCACTTCTTCATCCCAAACCAAATCTATACTATAATCATTTCCAATACATCTGCGGACCTCATTTCTATTCAATTCATCCTCCTTTACATATCTTTCTTCCAAAACATATCAAGATTCCTTCCAAAACAATTCTAATATGGTTTAAGACCCACAGTAAACCAATTATGATGATTAGTTAGGGTTTGTTCCAAACCCTAACTCAACTACTCATAATTAAACCATGAATCCATTCTAAAGGAGAGGATTCTATACTTATTTTGTTCCTTGAGGGTTTAACCAACCTTGATTTCAAGAAACCTAAGGTTAGGATGCCATTCTTTCAAAACCCTAGATTTAGAGACAAGATCTTAACCATACAAAGCCTTAATATTCCATGTGATCCATACAAAATCCATACTCAAAGTAGTTTCCATACCAAAATCCAAGCATCCATACCTTTGGCTTGCTCTTGGCTCCTCCTTCTTCTCTTCCTCTTCCTCCTCTCTTCTTTCTTCTTCCCATCCTAAGCCCCAAAATGAGACTAATTTGGTCTTTTTAAAATCCAGCATTTTCTAAGGCCAGAGCCACACAAAAAACCCATTTTTCGGGGTTATGCTGCTTTTATCGCTTTTGTCTCCAACTTCCCTTATTTCATTAGCCTCACTGCTATTTCTACTTGGCCTATAACCTATCACCTCATAATTTTTATGCCCCCCATTTTGTGGTAAATTACAATTTTTGTCCTTAAGTTTTGTAACTTTCCCAAGTCTCAAGCTCAACATTTAACTTATAAAACAGTTAAATTTACGCTGATAAATTACCCTCAACATGTCGAAAACGACTAGGGTATACTTTGGGGTGTTACATAGTGTGATTGTACATGAAGGTTTACATCAAATACCTAATAGTGTTTTGCAACTACTTTATATTTCTGAATGAGTGTGAAAACTTATTGCCATGGATTTTGTGATAGGATTACCAAGAACTTAGTTGATGTTAATGTTTCATTATGATGGTTTGTTTATGGATAAAGTTTAATAATTTTTTTATCAAACTAGCTTCTCAATATTAAGGAGATTTTAATAATGTATGAAATATTCGATTATATAGTATGTAATAAGAATTCTTATTTTACTTTTAGATTTTGACTTCGTCCATAAAAAAATCGAAGTACTACGTTAGTTTTGGTAGTAGCTTTCATACTTAGACTAATGACTAATTGAGGAAAGTAATCGCAAGTTGGAAATATTTGTTGAGACATTGTTTTGGACTTGAAAAGTAATCAGAATGAGTTATTACCTTTGGTTAAATTTTCTTGTAAAATAGTTTTAAGCTATCAATGAGATTATACATTCAAAAATGTTTATAGTATAAGTTTATGATCCCCTATGTGTTATGATCATATTGGAGAAAAAAAAATTAACATATGAATTTGTGCAATTGACTATTAAAAGGATAATCCTGATTGAATAGAATTTGAAAGAAAATCAAGGTACACACAAGTGTTATGTTGGTAATCTCAAGCAATATTTGGTATTTAAATTTGGTGATTATGTTATCTTAATATTTGTTTATTGAGTTAAATTGAGATTTGGAGAAAAAAAAACTAAATCTTTGGTTTATAGGACTGTTTCGAAATATTAGAAAAGTATATGTCTTGGTGTATTAATTGGTCTTATGTAGATGCTCATCCAATTTCATAATGTTTTATATGTTTTGAATTTATTAAATAAGTTCTTGATTCCTCTTATGCTATGAAATAAGGAGTCTATTAGATTTTTGGAAACTAACCTTATGAAAAGTCTATTCAAGAAAATAATATTGCATGCTATTATCAAGTTAGTAAGGGTCTAATAAGACAATTATAATATTTGAGAGATATTTAGAAGTTAGAAAAATTGTTAAGAAAAGGATATTAAAAAAATTAGTTAATGACTTATTTATATCAAGTTCAAAGGACTAAACTTTTGTTAAAGAGGAGAGGATGTGATACCCCATAATTATTTTTGAGGGTAGAAGTAGTCAAATCTAAGGCTTGAAGAAGTGATTTCAAGATAATCGAAAAAACCTATGACTTCGAATCCAGGGTTGAAGAAGAGAATTTGAAAGGCAAGATCTTTCCCTTATTATTTTTTAGAATTATTTTATGGAGATTATTTAAATTTTCTTTGAGTTTAAATCAAACCTGAAGAAGTAAAATTTAGATTACACTCGCTTTCTTTAAAAATAAAATAAAATAAAATAATAGTTTGTGATGTCGTATAGAATTTCTTTGAGTAAGAAAATTAAAAAGTAAAAGAAAAAAAAATACGAAACCATGTAAGCTATGAATTTATGAATGAAAAGAAAAAAAAGAAAAAAGTAGTAACCGGTTTTGAGTTTATGAATTAAAAAAAAAAAAAAAAAAAGTGGGGGACAATTTAACAATAATAATAAAAAATAAAAAAAAGGAGACCATTAGGTAACCATAGTATCAAAAAGGAGGTAGGGGACCATATTAAGAAGAAAAAAAAAAGTATATAAGTGGAAATTTTTAGAAATGAACCGTAAATATATGGAAAATAGGTTAAAAAGTTAAAAGGGAATGTTTGCGTGATTTTGATTGGTGTAAATGAAAAGACAAAAGGGGAATATTGTAAAAAGCCAAAAAGTTCTTGTTATGAATAATATATATATATATATTAGACCTAAAAACCTTCATAAAGTAAGTCTTGAAAACCTATGATGGATGCTTAAAAAAAAAAATGTTATACATTCAAGATTTGTTTTAGAAAAAAAAAGAAATAAATATTTGAGATAATTTTTTGAAACAAAATAATAATAAACAAACCAAAAATAAATTTGAAAAGAAACTTATTTTATAAATATATGTGTTGTCCAAATATTTGAAGATATATATAATTTACAAATAAATATTTTATTAAAATTGAGGAATTATTGAGATAAGGAATATAATTAGAGGCAATTATTGAGCAATTATAGGAAATAGATATGTTAATAATACTTGTTGTCAAGTATGATATGTGGCATGGCAGAGTCAGTTGTTACCCGTCGACCGCGAGCTTGTCGTGAATGTTGGGTGGCCGACGTTCTCGCGAAAAATCGAGGCGAGTCTCCTTTGTACGGGGGCTCTAAAATCACATACTTATAATAAGCATATGTAGCTTAGGTCTGATATATCAATATATCAATATATCCAATCACATGAAGTAATAAAGGCCACTTGGGCCCTGGCTTGATACTCATAATGCATCGCAACTATGAATCGTATATCTTAGAATAGTTGCAAGAGTTCTGATATTTTCACTCTTATCTGATTCATTATATTAAAATTAGGCGTTTGTCGTGTATATGTAAATCAATGAAACCCTGCGACTATGGCTTCTTGCAATCTCTGATCCTAGGAGTGCCGTCTCCTTACGCTCCTTGTACACGTAAATAATATCCGCCGGCCGAGGGGTGAGAAATTTAATCTTTGATAGTGGAATCGCGCAAAGTGAGGCTCTTTCTCGCTAAGTGCGGTCTGATGTTCCCAGAAATAAGCGTCACATTCGAGCAAATGCATGATCTACTTGAATGTCATATGACCAAACTCGAGATCTCAAGTCTCAGGCTCTACCAGCTCGCACAAGCCTCGTATGAGAATTATTGTTTTGTTGAGTGGACTGATTACCAGATGTATATATGAGTTGGTAGTCTCCCAGACGATTAGATATATTGTTGTTTATGGACTACCACCAGATGAATATCGATTGGGTAGTCTGACGATTGTTGATATTTTAATTTGGACTACCCTCAGATAATTAATAGTTTTGAAATGACCCTTGAACCATTTTATAGACTGTGTCGTGCGCTGCTCGCATGGTCACACGGTGTTAGGTCATATGGAATGCGTGAATCTGCAGATTCCCGTCTGATCCCCAATCACATGCGAATGTAAACATGCACATATCCACATAATATCGATCACCTGATCATGTCGTATGATGTCGATTCGTAAGTAAAGAATTAGCTTCAGCTTGGGCTAATGATCCAAAAACGAGCAATTCTACTTGAATTACTGCGACCAAAACATATTAATTGTGAAAATTATTTTTGAGAGCAGCTATTTAGAATAGTAAAACCCTCGATTCTTATTCCCAAAATTCACAAATCGTCGGTTTCTTAATGGCAGTGTTTATGACCATTTAAAATACACATGCATATCATAATCTAATTCATTTCCATAATTTATAGTCTAGCACCCTGCTACTTAAACGATCCATGATTTGTAAATTAAAAAATTTAAACCAGTCGATCACGAGTTTGGGGCCGTCAACAATCCTTTGTCTCATTAATTCAGCTTGTCGACAAAGATGCTTGCAATCAGCGTAGGGAGAAACCCTACCTCGAGATTTGTCAAAACTCCTCCAAATCAGATGTCATGTATTAACCATTCTGCGTAGAAGCGACTTCATCTTGTCGAAGGCTGTTGTGATCGGATCTATATTTAAGAGAGGAAGTCAGACCTCTCTCTCTACAAAAACCTCCATTTCGGCTACTGCATCAAAAATTCTGCTCCCCCACGTTTTTGCTTCTTTTGAATTTGAGGAGATGAGCATTGTAGCATTTTTTGTCTTTTTGTGACTTAAAAGCGATTCGCACTACCAGCAGATTTTGTCATAACTAGGTTTTGGCGTTCGTATACCGACCGTCCATTTTACGTTATTTACCTGCCATCTGCATGACGAGTGCATGTTATGTGACTTTCGTCGCGTCGAAAATCGTTTTCTTCGTGTTAGAAAGCGATCGCCAGCGATGTAAATTAGACGCTCGAATTATTGAGAGACTACGTGCTAACTAGATTTTCTGCTTGAGCGATTCTAACGGTGAAATCCGTTTAGGTCATCCGAGATCTAGAGAATAAATTGGTTTTAAGCAGGAGTGATTTTATGTCGAAATTACGATTTCTGGCTTTTTTAATAAATTGGAATTTACCAGTCTTACATGATAAGTGTTAGATAAAAAGACTAAATGAGTATTGTGTAATAATATAATTTATAAAATATTATTAATATTATTTCTTTCTAGTAAAAGATTTAGTTCAGATTAAAAGTGTAAAAATAAATAAATTATTAAAATAAGATTAGAAAGGAATATGAGTTTTATAAAATTTGAAAAACTACCTAATTCAAATAGTGATAATTTGAAAAGTTGTCAATATGTTTGAAGTGAACAATAAAATCACGTTGATAGAATAAACTTTAAAAATCACAAATTTTATAAAATATTTAGAAACTCATTAACTTTTATTATTATGGATTAAAAAGTTAAAAATATTATCATTGCTTAGAATATCAAATTAGGAAAGTTTTAGAAATAAATAAATAATGATGATAGTTTCTTCGGTATTATTTTAAGAGAAATATTTTATTGAGGTGAAATTATTCGGATTAACTCTTTAAGGCTTTTGAGTACTCATTTGACGTAAATGATATTAACACAACTTTTACAATAGAAAATATTTTATATGGTTTTACGTAAAGATTATTTATATAGTCTTTTTTTCAAAAATATATTTATTTGCCTTTTATGTAATATGAATGAAGAAAATTTTGATTTTTTTATTCTTTTCATTGTCCATAGATCAAATAAAGATTTTGCATGAAATTATTTCGAGATTTGTTATGATTATGAAATAAAATGTGGAGATATAATGTTTTGTGGTTTGAATATTTGTATGAAATGTTTGACTCTGGTTAATTCGATCACGTCAACGGGAATAATATT